>CM061136.1:111054620-111654620 GCA_030789695.1 Scilla litardierei
TTAAAGGTCCATTTTGTAGTAGTGATGTTGGTGTATGTATAAGATGTATCAATGTATCATTAAAATGGAATATTGTGTTATTTTCTCAGTCTTTTTATCTGTGATGGAGTTTTACTTGTACTTCCCTGCAAGTGCGAACTACCTGCAGTGTTCTTTCTGCTCTCTTCTTTTATTTCTTTCTACGTAAAAACACTCGTCTTTTCGGATAACCCGGGGACCGGGTCGCATTGAATGAAGGCCAGTCGAACGAATTCTCCCGCCCATGGGGAGTGGTATTCGAAGTGCCGCCTCTGTGAGACTTTGACACGTGTCCCTTACTGACGGCTTGGATTCGAAGGGACCTTCAGTATAAAGCCTTTCTCCTTTTAAATTCTGCTTTACCCGTTGCTCGTTACCCTGATTTTCATCTTTTTTGCTCAGATGGTGGGTCGTGATTTCAGTGAAGACGTTCCTAACGTTCCTCACCATCCGCCCTTGGGCACGGCCGAACCTTCGCCCTTCGTGGCGAATCAGATTGATTCGCCCTCCGGTCTCGACCTCGGAGAGGGGGACGTGGCGGCCGTCGAGCAGGGTTCCCGTGTGTTAACCGGGAATGAGGAGAAGAAGAGACGCTCTCACTCGTGGTCTGAAGGTCCCGATAGGAAGAAGAAGAGGAGTGAGAGTAGTCCAGTTGTCCTTCCGAGTGACCGCTCCTTCAGGGAGAAACTGGCAGACTCTCTGGTATGGCATATCCAGCATGTCGGACCCTTTTTTCTTCAACGACTGTTTTGTTGATGGCGACATTCATCCCTGTGGTCTTGCAGGTTTACCCGGTTGCTGTAGATGGTCTTGAGGCGGCCTTGGCGCAGGAGCGCCTGAGGGCTGAGGCGGCTGAGCAATCAGCCAAGGAGGCCCACCAGTTCAAACTGAGAGTTGTAGAGCTTACCTCGGAGGTGGGATGTTTGACGGAGGCTCTGGCTGTCGCCAAGAGTTCGGCCAAGTATGCTGAGGATGCACTGTCCATCACCCAGGAGGAGCATAGAAAGGCGAAAGGCGCTCTTTGGGCCGATATAGGCGACCTGCGAGAAGTGGCCCATGGTCGGATCGTAGCTGAGGTCCAGAGGGACTATGGGGATGTCCTGGCTCCGAAGATCATGGAGTCTATCCGTGAGGGATTCCGGGAGTTCTCGGCCATTTTTGCTGCTCAGATTGAGAGGTCCTTCCGGGATTGTTTGGCAGCGTTCGAGGCGCGGGGACGAAGAATGCTTCCCCGACCTCCGGTTGTCCCTGGTCACCCTACTGGTTCGGGAGAAGACGAATCGCCTGGGGACGCCTCTTCTCGAGCTCCTGCATCATAGGTGGATCGAACCCTTTTTTGTTTCTCCTTTTTGTTCGTTGTACTTGGAGTTATTTTTGATCAATGGAAACAATTTCTAGAATGATTTCTTGACAATTGGCGTGACCTGCTGTAACAGATAAATTATAAGATATGAGATCGACAGCAGCATATAGATTTCTCGAATGATAGGCATCATCCTCATACTCTCATAATTAAAACTTTGGGTATTAAGTTTTAGTTTGTACCCGCTGACCTAGGAATTCAAAGCCACACTAGCTGAATTTTGAACTAAAATACCAGATAAATCATTTTTCATAGATACAGCTTTCAAGAGATTCAGTTTTCAGCACATTTAATGATGGGCTTCATTACATAAATGCTTTTCATACCACTGCCACTTTTTCTTTGGTGATGAGCTTGATGACTGAGCCCACAGGCATGGCCAAAAGGCTGAAGAGGAAATTGACAAACTCTTTGCCCGCTTCCGCGAACAACACTCTCTTCATCCCCTTGTCTATGGAAAAGCTTCAACCTCGTTTGGGTGGCCATCTTCACTGCTGCAGCAAACCGGTGATGGTTTGTTTAAGCTATGGTCTCTGGTTGTTTGGGAAGGGTTAGCTTGATATGGTCAGAGTAATATTTGAGCAAGGTTACTTCTTTCTCATGCCTTTCACAGCACTCGAAGTGTTGTGGTTGAATATAATTTGTGGGTATGGAAGCCATTTATAGACGAATTGGACTGCCCTTGGATGATGATGAGCCTACAGTCGAGTGTAGCATTACTCCTTCCTCATGACTGATAACCATCACTCGAAGTGTAGAGGTTGAAGAGGGCTTGTGCGTTGGAAAGCCATTTTATAGACGAATTAGACTGCCCTTGGATGAGGATGATTCTACAGAAGAGACCCCGTGAGTCTACAAAGCAGTGATCGTGAATGTACATAAGATTTTATTCATCGCGCACATCTTCCAAAATTATTTGCTCTCCGCGCAAAACGGCCATATTCTTGCCGGTTGTGCGCGTTGAGCCATTTTGTTTGCTCAACGCGCACCACCACGGTCATACATTATTGGGAACAACACTGGCTCCTATCAATCTGCTGTAGATTCACGGGCATTCTTCTGTATAATCACAAGCAATTTGATGTAGACTCACGGGGTCTCTTGTGTTGCCTCCCAGTAACTCTACTGTAGTCTTATCCTCATCCAATGGCATCCAAAGTCGTCTATAAATGGCTTCCCTTCCCACAAGCCCTCGTCAACCACTACACTTCTTGATGATATTATTCTATCTTATTGTATCTTATTCTAGTTATATGATATTTTCTCTACGACATTCTATTTTTTCCTTCATCACTGTTGCGTCCTCAACACTCAAAGATGGACAATATACTAGCGTCTAGTGACGTGATGCAGAAATTGAATACATCACATATATATTGATTCGAAGATGTTCTTTGCTCCTTCATATGTTCTGTTTGTCGTCATTGAAGCTATCACCTTCCATGCACACCCGTTTCTTCACTGCTTGTATATGCTCTTTGATACTTCGTTGCAGACATCACTGCTCGATGATAATAAATGTTCTATCTTATTCTAAGTCTACCCGTACAATATTTTTACTTAATTATGCTTTGTTATGTGTTCGTCACTGATTCTTCTTCAACGCAGACAGGGGGACGGATGGCCAAGATACAAAGAAGCAAGTGACGCTGATGCAGCTGCTGGAGCAGCTCATAAATGGCAACAAACTTTAAATTTTTTTCATGGTGTGAATCCATGTATCCCTAGTATAGTCTAGTGCTTTAATTGCTTAGTCGGGCAAAAACTGTGATGTTGCAAAATGTTTAGATGTAGTTTCTACTTTGTTGTGTTATGTACATTTGAATGCATAAATGTTGTAGCATGTTGGAATACAGATCTTAATACAATGTCATTAAATTTGGTGCAATTGCATCACATTACAAAATTGCGTGATGCTAACTTGAAGTACCCACAATTACTCAGCTCGCACCAACGGCAACATCATTGAACGTTGTGCGAGCTGAGCACAACTGTCTACGATTACCAACATTTACTCATCGATCATAACCGTCAAAGTTATGAACCGTTGTACGCGTGGGGCTTAACTGCTTACAATTACCCATATTACTCAACGCGCACATCCGTAACATTATTGAACGTTGTGTGCGCTTATTAGGAAGCCTGTAAAATTACCAAGTTTTGCTCAGCGCGCACAACTGGTAAAAGTTGTAAACGTTATGCGCGCGGAGCTAAACTGTATACAATTACCCGCCATTACTCATCGCGGACAGCTACATGCCTCATTCTCTTGAATCTTTATTCTCTTCAGCTCTACTGCTTCTGCTTCTTACTCCTTAATCCCATTAATTTTCTTGACATTTGTCAGGTTCTGCAGCAACAGAGAAATTATAAGATATGAGATCCGTAGCATCGGATATAGGTCTCGAATGATAGGCATCATCCTCATAGGCTTATAACCAAGACTTACTGTTTTAATGTTCAATTTGGACCCCCAGCCCTCTTAATTCAACTCCACGATGGCTGCATTTTGGACTAAAAATATAGGAGGCTGCCGTTTTCAGATGACCATTTTTAAAGAGAACCAGTTTACTTACAACCCATTTACACTGATATGTCCGTGACAGATTCATGTAGTATATTTCTTCCAAGCTGATACAAAATTGTTACCTTTAGGATATAAAATGTCATCCTTCATATCACAGCCTTGTTAAGTCATCGGGCGAAGATTTTTCCTACAGAGATTATGGAGCAATGATGTTACAATAATTTATACTAGTATATAAAATAGTAACCAGCTGTGCTCATATATACCTTATTTCTACCAGCTGTGCTTATACGACAAGTTCTCATGTCATGACCCTTTTCTGCACAAACACTGCATGTCCTTGTTCTTGTTTGACTTTGTTCTTGTGAGACTTGTATTCCAGACGGAATCCTTGACGCCACTCGTGGTCGGCCTTTAGTTCTAGCTTTTGCAGGATCATGCATAATGACATCATTTACTCCCACTTCTTGTTTGATAGGTGCACTGGACCCCACCTGTGATCTTGGCTCTCCAGAATCAGTTTGCGCTTTATTAGTCATACTATGCTGGTCCAAAAAACTGTTTGCCCACCCAAAGACGACATCAAACAGAAGGGGATCTCTTGTTACTGCCTCCACGACTTTATCGAATGATGAACAAAGTCTCCAGGCTTGAAGTGGAGTAATTTGAGTTAGACGCACTCCGTGTACTGTGCTAGTCGACGAGGCCCCAAGACTCATGATGCTATGTCTTGCATTTAGAGTCCACATGGGTAAAATATATCTCTCAGGGATGGCTTGCATATCATACTTTTGCTTCATCATATATAAAATTTGCGTGCATAGCAAACCTTCAGTCACCGCCCTTGCACACGTACACCTGAACATTCCCTTAGATATATTGCATTGAACATTATGCACGTAGCTCTTTCCATCAATCCGCATAGTTACTCTATACGTGCTCGTGTCCCCATCCGTGCTCACCCTTTCGTGCTGACAGTATAAAGTATTTTTGAAACGATTTTGAAAAATGGAAAATATGTTTCTAGTATATACCTTTGCGGCATGAACCTCTAACTCATGCATGCCGCTAAATTCTGGTTTGTTCCGCATACAAAAAGTATCTTCTCTCTCCTCTTTGTCTCGCTGAAATTTTACGGCTTTATCATATTGATCAATGAACTCGTATAATGGAGTCATACAGTTTACGTATCCATCAAAATACGCGTTCATGCTTTCACTCCTTTGGCTGGACGCCATGCCTACACACAAAACAAGAAATGAATACCATGTGCTGAGTTTATTTTGATCATATATTTTTACACCAATCTCTATCGTATTAACATTCATACCCACAAAGAAAGTATCCAGTAGGTACGCCTTAATCCAATGCTGTGCTTTCTCATGCATCGTATGCAACCACTTCCAGGCTTTCATTTCATTTTTTTTGTTTTTCTGTCAATGGCTCCTGAAATTCCGTTTGGTACTTCTCCATTAAGATACACCAACAATTCTCAGCTTCTTCAACATTTTGACTGTTCTTACACCAGTTTGCATAGTCTTCTTCAAATTCAGGGTTATAAGAAGACCGCAATGAACGTAGATGCTCATCTTCATGCAGACTGATATGCCATATGCAATACCTGTGTTTTGTATTTGGAAAAAATCTTTTGATTGCATTGCATATTGTCGGGTCTTGATCGTTGATGATAGCTCCTGGTGCTTTATCCCACATACATGTTAACCACTGTCCGAATAACCAAACAAAGGTTTCTTCCTTCTCATCAGCAAGAAGAGCACATCCAAATAAAATAGACTGTTTATGATGATTGACACCTGTAAAAGGTGCAAAAGGCAACATGAATCTATTTGTCTTATAAGTGACATCAAATACAACAACATCTCCAAACTGGCTGTATGATTTCCTCGCCCTTCCATCAGCCCAAAATATACTCCTGTATACATTCTCTTCATCATGCTCAATAGCATAATAGAACTAAGAGTCTGTAGCTTGCCTTTTAATAAATTGTTCTATTACTCTAATGCATTCCTTCCCAATGTTGTTCTTTCTTTCTACTCTCCCATGATCAATGCATTGTTGCGTAGTAATATTGACATTACTACTACTCGTGGCATTTAGAATCCTAGCAATCTTTGCAGGTCCTACTCCACAGCCACGCATCTGATCAACTAAATTCCTACATGTTCCGTCCATCTGCGATCTTTTATGTGACCGTAGCATCTGGATCTTCGCTGGGCTTTTTATCAACTCATGATTATGATCATCATTAAAGGAGTTTATCCGCCATACTCCTCCGGTGATTTTATGAACTGTCATTCGAGCCATTCAGCCTTCTCTCTCGTTTTTCCTTCGATTAACGTCCCTCCCTATCTCCCTCTTATCTTTTAAGCTTTTATACCCTTCTTTGTTGCACGTATACTTCCTCCTCGTGGTATTGCCATCTTTTCCCTTTCCCGTAGATCCCTTTCGGGTTGCAAAACCTTTCATTGCTGCATATGTATTATAAAATTGATACGCATCTTCTTCTGTTTGAAATGTCATTCCAACATGTGGGCTGCCTTTTTCACTATCACTATGCCTATCCTCTTGATATACGCTGTTTGCACTGTCATTTTCAGCTTCAATCTCATTTGGCATCTCCTGATCATGCACATAGGGTTCACTCTCTTCGATTTTCATTTTCTACATTAGAAACAAGTAAAAATATCAGTAATATTGCCGCAGCATGACTCCTATACATGTCTATCCAAGTATCAGTAGATCATCATCAGCATGTTAGTTGAAACCACACTACTATTACTAATCATGTTAAAACCATGCGTATTATATCTATTCTTTTTCAATCTGATCTAATTGTTACCATCATATTTGATGACCGAATCAAATCCATCAAAAAATCAAACATATCAACCGTTTTGCGCGGTGGGCACTATTATGTACGCCATTCGCTCCATGTTGTTGTGCTATATGAGCTGTGATACGACTATTTTGACCGGGTCCGGAGGAGCCAAGTCAACCATGACCAGTCAACCAGCCAAACTACGGCCTCGGGCTCCGGCCCAAGGATCTTACGGGCGGGTCGCGTTTCTCCACCCACGACGAAGGCCCAAGAGATTGCCCGCTTCTGTAGCGGAGGAAATCGGGGCCCAAATCGAGGAAGCCTTCGCCAAATATGGCAGCCGCCCCGTGCCATCATGATCCGCCAATTATGGCAGCCACCTTCATGGCTCGCCAAATATGGCAACCGACTTCATGGCCAGGATTAATGGCCATCATTCCCCCGCCATTATGGCCCGCCAATTATGGCAACCGCAATGCCCATTACTCCAGCCTTCATGGCCCGCCAATTATGGCAATCACTCATGGCCATGACTCCACCTTCATGGCGTCATCAAGTGGGCGCAATTAGAGGGGGTCAACCCTTCCCCATTTGCACGACCCCATGAATGGCGGCCATGATGTCACGTCATGGCACATGATGAGCATGGTTCGTCTATATGAGGAGGGGGCGGGCGTCATTTGGAGGGGGCCAGATCTTCACCACCTACAACGGAGGTACCTGAGACTCCCATCTTACACCTTCTTCCACCTTGAATATTTCTCCTCCAAAGCTCGGCCCGAGGACTCGAGTATCGGTCTCTCCGCGAGCCATACTCGATCCCATCGAGCACTTATCAGACCAGATCTGACTTTGGCATCGGAGGGGCTTCGGTCGGAACCAAGGTCCGACCCCCCTGACGAGCTCTCTTGTCTATTCAGGTCCAGGAGTTCCAGCGACGCCGAGGCTACCCCTCGGCGTCCTTCCAGCCGGAGCCGAGCGCCCTCGTCCCCGACCTCGTTCGTCTCCTCCGTCACGAGGACGTCGCTCTGCCGAGGCTACCCCTCGCCGAGCCGACGCGAGGATCCGTGTGCCCCGCTACGAGCGACTCTGCCTTCAACCGATCCCGGAGGCTGTCATCTCGCCGAGGCTACCCCTCGGCCCGCCAAAGAACAGAGCAGCGCCTTTCCGCTCGAGCGAACGCACCGTCGGTCGACCCCACCGGTCATCTCCGTCTCGAGCGACAGCCACGACAACTCGGGGGTCCCGCGCGTCCCCTCTTTGACCGCGTTGACCACGCACCTTCCATACTATTAATGTGTTCTGCGAAAAATAGCTGAAACATTTGGCACCGTCTGTGGGAACGAGTCAACACCCATGTCGTCAACCACACCGACCATGATTCGTTCTGTAAATCAAAGGCTGAAAGGCCAACTCGCAAGAGAGGGAAGAACTCAAGTCCCAGATGGTGGTTCTGTATCGTCTCCCTAGATTTGTAGATCCAAGGACCTCGTCAGATCCCCAACAAGTGGCAGCTTCACCAAGGCACCAATGTTTGTTTCTTATTGGAGGAGTAAACATTGGGAAGGTTACCCCATTAAATGGTAAACTGAGCCTATTCAAATAAATCATGAAATCATGAAATATCCAGATTTCATATGGTGAAATCTTGAAATATCGGCAACCTGGCCACCTCGAAAGACCCCAAAAGGCCTATAAACTTCTAAAAGCCCCTCCCCTTATGGATACACCAACGCAGGGATCTTCTGAGAGTGCACCAAGTGAGTCTGCCGGTCGGAGATTTATCGCATCTGCACTCTTCGAATGCGCCATCATCGAGATCGCCCCGGCAGCAAGAACGGCGGGATCTTGGAGGATCGGGTGGTGATCCGGAAGGACAACGTGGCGAGGAAAGGCCTGCTGATGATCGACCGGATGAGGGGACGACTTGTGACCCTATACAATGTCACAGAGAAAGAGATGTCGTCACCGACGACCTTGCGGTGCACCACAGAGGCGATACATGCGTCTCCCAGATTGCAGAGACAAGGCCTCGTCAATCTCGACCCCGAGATCCAAGACAACCATCGCCTTGATCGACCGATATCTGATGTTATCGCGCACCCCCGAGCCAAATCCCGACCACCGACCCGAGGCATCTGCATCCCTCAAAATCTTCGCCCGGTTGCTGGTAGCTTACAGCATGCACAGCCGCATCCCCGCCCAGTGGGGCGCAACGGCGGCGAATTTGCCCGATTGAACTGCATGATAAAGCCGTGAACTCGCAAACATTGCTGACATGGTTCAATCCTGGGCATTGAGGCATCGAAGCTGATCTCCAGACGTCCCTTCCTCGGGGAGGCTCACGGATGGATGGTTGGAATGACTGTGGAGTCGTCGAAGCCAAGAAGGTGGCGGTTACGAGCGAACCCCTGCTCCCCCTAGCGGTGGATCTGAGGGATCGGAAGAGCGGAATCAGAGGAACACCCTGATACTTTGCAATTAATAAGTAACACAAGATCAATACTCTGACCAAGTGCTGCCATCGGGTTCGACCAAGATCCGAGCGACCATCAACCAAACTAAGGACCATCGACAGACATCTGCACCTCAACATGCATCCTAATGTTCGTGACCGTCTCATCGCCAAAAGGAGGCTGACCAGTCCAGGCCGAGGCCGAGGCTGACCAGTTCAGGCCGAGGCCGAGGCCGACCCTAGAGGAGGTCGACCAGTCCAGGCCGAGGCCGACCCCAGACGAGGCCGACCAGTTCAGGCCGAGGCCGAGGCCGACCTCAGAGGAGGCCGACCAGTCCAGGCCAAGGCCGAGGCTGACCGGTGCAGGCTGAGGCCGAGGCCAACCCCAGAGGAGGCCGACCAGTTCAGGCCGAGGCCGAGGCTGACCAGTCCAGGCCGAGGCCGAAGCCGACCCAGCAAAAAGGTCAAACTGTCCTCTTCCCCCTTTGCTAATTAATTGTGTGCTTTCAGACAACTACAAGAGCTTCCCTAACAATTCTCCTCTCTTAAACTTCTTGCGAGATGGTGATAAAAAGCCACATCCTCCAGTTTCAACAAATGTCTCACAAAAAGCTTGTAGATAAGGCTGCCATGGTCGCGACAACGTCGGAGCACACGGCGACCGGCATTGCGGCCTCGGCCAACTTGAGGGAGATGCGCAAGGAGTGCGTCTAGATCCGGGGACGGGCCAGGAAGACGCGGGGCTATGAGTGGCCTGGCAAGGTCGCCAAGGAGAATGAGATCTCGATCGATTTCAGACAAGAGACAACACCGACGACCCTCACAGGCATCGGGCTTAGCCCCGACTCGACCTTCATCGATGGCCCTACCACCATCTCTGGCCATTGTCTCGACATCCGCCATACCAACACCGTGCTGCCATCGCCAAACATATGGGCTGAGCTCCCATCACTGTACCGCCCTTGCCGAGCTACCTTGGTCGTACCGCCAAACAGACAAAAGATGGAGCTGGAGCCGGAGCGGGAGATGCGGTCCAGACAAAAGCTATAGCTTGAGCTGGAACTGGAGCAGAAGAAAGGATCCAGACAAAGCTGGAGCCGGAGCGGGAGATGCGGTCCAGACAAAAGCTATAGCTGGAGCTGGAGCTGGAGCTGGAGCTGAATTTGGAAATAGAACTAGAGCTGTGTCTAGACGAGGCCGACCAGACAAGTCCGACCACCTTGCCAAGTATCTGTGTTTCAACGCCAAGCCACATCGTCGAGCTTACAAAGTTATCCCCACTGCGACGGAGCTGTTGAACCAGTCGAGCATCCAGGCCGCTCCTCCGACCGTGGCCGAGCCGTTTGGCCGAAGCACCACCGTCTGAGTTCGAGCAACCAAGCAGCTCCTCTGATCGAGGCTGACCAGTTCAGGCCAAAACCGAGGCCGACCCCAGAGGAGGCCGACCGGTCCAGACGAGTCGGACCACCCTTCCAAGCCTCCGAGCCACCTTGTCTCAAAGTCGTCCTCATCATGGCCAAGCCGATCTGGCCGAAGCACCCCCGTCCGAGTTCAAGCACCCAGATCGCTCCTCCGACCGTGCTGCTGGGTCCCCGCTTGCCGAACAACTCCTGCATCCACCGATCTGGACGAAGCAATGGCAGAGCGCCACCATGGAATCTTCGAAAGGCTTCACAAGGTCCTCACCCTTTTCGCCGGTCGTAAGCCGAGGGTCAACTCCCCTCGCCACCAGGCGGATCTCCTTTGCCAGCCGTAAGCCGAGGGGCAACTCACCTCGCCACCGAGCGGATCTCCTTCATCGGCCGTAAGCCGAGGGGCAACTCCCCTCGCCACCGGGCGGATCTCCTTTGCCGGCCGTAAGCCGAGGGGCAACTCACCTCGCCACCGAGCGGATCTCCTTCGTCGGCCGTAAGCCGAGGGGCAACTCCCCTCGCCACCGGGCGGATCTCCTTTGCCGGCTGTAAGCCGAGGGGCAACTCACCTCGCCACCGAGCGGATCTCCTTCGTCGGCCGTAAGCCGAGGGGCAACTCCCCTCGCCACCGGGCGGATCTCCTTTGCTGGTCGTAAGCCGAGGGGTAGCTCACCTCGCCACCGAGTGGATCTCCTTCGTCGGCCGTAAGCCGAGGGGCAACTCCCCTCCCCACCGGGCGGATCTCCTTTGCCGGCCGTAAGCCGAGGGGCAGCTCACCTCGCCACCGAGCGGATCTCCTTCGTCGGCCGTAAGCCGAGGGGCACCTCCCCTCGCCACCGAGCGGATCTCCTTCGTCCGCCGTAAGCCGAGGGGCAACTCCCCTCGCAACCGAACGAACGGATCGGTCAAAGAGCTGGGGACAACCCCCCCAGTAGGCCGAGCACTCCTTCGTCGGCCGTAAGCCGAGGGGCAACTCCCCTCGCCACCGAACGAATCTCCTTCGTCGACCGTAAGCCGAGGGGAAACTCCCCTCGCCACCGAACGAATCTCCTTCGTCGGCCGTAAGCCGAGGGGCAACTCCCCTCGCCACTGAACGGATTTCCTTCGTCGGCCGTAAGCCGAGGGGCAACTCCCCTCGCAACCGAACGAATCTCGGACCGACGATCTATCGTCACTAGCCAACTCCGCAGGACGGACCAAATTCTACAGAAAGAGCAACTGCTTCCCCATTATACTACATCTCCCGACCTCCACCTCAACAATGGTAGAGCTCAGAAGATGGGGGCAATTGATACGACTATTTTGACCGGGTCCGGAGGAGCCAAGTCAACCACGACCAGTCAACCAGCCAAACTACGGCCTCGGGCTCCGGCCCAAGGATCTTACGGGCGGGTCGCGTTTCTCCACCCACGACGAAGGCCCAAGAGATTGCCCGCTTCTGTAGCGGAGGAAATCGGGGCCCAAATCGAGGAAGCCTTCGCCAAATATGGCAGCCGCCCCGTGCCATCATGATCCGCCAATTATGGCAGCCACCTTCATGGCTCGCCAAATATGGCAACCGACTTCATGGCCAGGCTTAATGGCCATCATTCCCCCGCCATTATGGCCCGCCAATTATGGCAACCGCAATGCCCATTACTCCAGCCTTCATGGCCCGCCAATTATGGCAATCACTCATGGCCATGACTCCACCTTCATGACGTCATCAAGTGGGCACAATTAGAGGGGGTCAACCCTTCCCCATTTGCACGACCCCATGAATGGCGGCCATGATGTCACGTCATGGCACATGATGAGCATGGTTCGTCTATATGAGGAGGGGGCGGGCGTCATTTGGAGGGGGCCAGATCTTCACCACCTACAACGGAGGTACCTCAGACTCCCATCTTACACCTTCTTCCACCTTGAATATTTCTCCTCCAAAGCTCGGCCCGAGGACTCGAGTATCGGTCTCTCCGCGAGCCATACTCGATCCCACCGAGCACTTATCAGACCAAATCTAACTTTGGCATCAGAGGGGCTTCGGTCGGAACCAAGGTCCGACCCCCCTGACGAGCTCTCTTGTCTATTCAGGTCCAGGAGTTCCAGCGACGCCGAGGCTACCCCTTGACGTCCTTCCAGCTGGAGCCGAGCGCCCTCGTCCCCGACCTCGTTCGTCTCCTCCGTCACGAGGACGTCGCTCTGCCGAGGCTACCCCTTGCTGAGCCGACGCGAGGATCCGCGCGCCCCGCTGCGAGCGACTCTGCCTTCAACCGATCCCGGAGGCTGTCATCTTGCCGAGGCTACCCCTCGGCCCGCCAAAGAACGGAGCCGCGCCTTTCCGCTCGAGCGAACGCGCCGTCGGTCGACCCCACCGGTCATCTCCGTCTCGAGCGACAGCCACGACAACTCGGGGGTCCCGCACGTCCCCTCTTTGACCGCGTTGACCACGCACCTTCCATACTATTAATGTGTTCTGCGAAAAATAGCTGAAACAAGCTGCTTCGGCAAGTTTTGATGGACATCTCATATTGCTCAACGCGCACAACGGGTGCGATGTTTGAAGGGTTGTGCGCGGAGAGTAATTTCCATCGCAACACTTCGCTAGTTTGGAAATTACTCACCGCGCAAAACGGGACAAAAATTTAGCCAGTTGTGCGCGGAGAGGAATTTCCAGGCTAATCGTCCAAAGGTTGGAAATTACTCCCCGCGCAAAACCCTTCAAAAATTTATCCCGTTGTTTGCGTTGAGCAATATGAGATGTCCAACAAATTAGGGATGACGATCCTTACCTCGATGGAGGAGAGTAACAGGGGAATCAACGAGAGTGTGATGGCCTGGATTTGGGGGCGATCTTAGGCATGGGCTGTTGAAATCGAAGACCTTGTGCAAAACTGGGGATCTACTCCAGCTTCTGCGTTTTGCGCGGGAGTGAGCAAAAGAATTGGTGGCGATTGCTCCAGCTTCTGCGTTTTGCGCGGGAGTGAGCAAAAGAATTGGTGGCGATTGTATTTTAGTACAAAAGGGGTTAAAGGTAATTTAGTACAGAGGCGCGTTAAAAAGAGCTTAAAGGGCGTTTTGGTAATTGCACAAAAAGGTCAGATATTACCATGATCGCTGATCGGATCGGACGGTCAGGAGGGGTCGAGCGCAGGAATCCCATCTGAGCACAAGCTCAGGCGCATTTTACCCATATATATATATATATATATCTATCTATCTATCTATCTATCTATTCTATAAAATAGGGATGTTATCATGGGTTTTTGGATAAGAGTTTTTGATAAGATATGAGAAATTGGGTATATATGAGGGATGTTAGTTATTGGATAAGAGAAAATGGATAAGAGAAAATGGATAAGAGAAAATGGATAAGAGAAAATGGATAAGAGAAAATGGATAAGAGAATTTGGATATGTTTGTTAATACATATGTGTGTTAATAGATTTTGTATTTGAGAAATTGCATAAGAGAAATTGATATGAGATATTGGTTAAGGTTTGTATGTTGGGGGGAAATTTTGTTTGGGAAACTCAAATTTTGAAAACCAATGCATGTTTAAATTGGTTGGGGGGAAACCAATGGATGTTTAAATTTTCAGTCTCATCTGAAGTTCGTGATGAAGCGAAGGAAATTTCGACTGTCAAGGTGATAACTAGGTCCAGCGAGAGGGTTCCAGAGATGGGAGAAATCTTAGGCGTATCTGGTTTAGGAGCAGGCGGTACAAAGGCCAAGGAGAAGGAGGTTATCCCAGGCGGGGGATCCTACAGACGAGTGACATTCAGAGATTCACATAAGGTAAATCATCATCACCCTGACATTTTCAAGACTAAGGATAGTAAATGGCATGTTGTGGCAAGAAAGGAGAGGCGCAACACTCGCTGGGGTTTTGCTCAAAGCTTTGCTAAGACGGGAGGAGCTCGTTCTCAAAGCCAGACCCAGGTTTGGGGAGGGGGCAAGTCCATTAATGGAAGGGGCTATATTCCTAGGGCTGCCCGGAGTGATGAGCGTGGAGGTAGAGTCCTGCCTAGCTTGGGTAACTCCAAGGCTGATAACGCATGATATGCACCGAAAGTGCTCGATAGAATGCCAATTAGGCCACTTGTGAAAATACAGATTAATACAGCATGCAACAAGCCAATACGTAGAAATGCCAAATTTGTGACTTAAGGGGGAATAAAAATGTTCGCCTTAGTTTTCTGTTCTATTTGTTTCCTTGGCTTCAGTGTCCACTGACTCTTCATAAATGCAGCATCAAAGCATTGAGACAAGAAAGAGAGTTTCTTTCCCAGCGGCTGAACTCAAGGCTGACTGAAGAGGAGCGTGATCGGCTGTATGTGAGGTGGGATGTTCCCCTCGAGGGAAAGCATAGAAGAATCCAGCTGATGAATAAATTAATGGGTAATATACTCTTCACAGTATGTTTAAAGAGATGACCAAAAAACAAATTAATGGGTAATATACTTAAATACAGAGGAAAAACTTATCATTTTCTTCTTGATCTCAAGTCTTTCATAAGATCCTAAGCCCTTTGCATATTTTGTCAATTTTCACTTTAATTGTATTTTTTCATTGATATTTCGATTGGGGTAAATTCACCTCCTGCTGACAGGATCTTATAGCATGAAAGTCGTTATGCCAATCTCGGTGGCTAGCTCGTGGGACAGTGATGTGAACAAGGCCAGAAGAAGGCCTGTAGGTTCCAAAAAGAAGATGCATATGGATGCTTTGGCTAATGAGGCTGCCACAAACTTTATGACATGTTTGATATTTTCGTTGAATATGATGGCCAGGTGGTGGATTTTCCATTTGAAGCATTAGAGTTTTTTAACAAGACCCGTTTGATATTTGATATTTTCCTTTTCCGGAATTTATTAGTTTTTGTTTCAGTTTCAGTTTCAGGTTTGTGTGCGATCCTTTGTTTGCACCTAACAAGACCCATTTGATACTGAAATTTCAGATGCAAGATATTGCCAATGATAGCAGAGGTTGACAGGATTGCGAGGCCTGGTGGCAAGCTGATAGTTCGCGATGAAGCTGAGGTTGTGGGCGAGGTGGAGGCCTGCTCAAGTCCACGTGAGATATTGAAGTTAGTTCTTCGCTGACAACATGAGCTTATAATTTCATAGTATGTTTTTCTCATTGGATGACATTAAAAAACATACATACGGATACCTTTTTCTGTCAACGTGCCTCAGTTATTGAAGTTAGTCCTTTATGTTTATTTTAATTGGGCAAACTTTGTGGAACAAGGAACACTTAATTGAGCTGGTAATTTCTTGGCCCCTAGCAAATAATAAGTTGTCAAAAGAGGAAGAGGAAAGCTGTTGATGATAACTTCATGCATAAAATCAAAACATAGAATATTCTGTAAATTTGTAGATCAGAGAGAACTGCTTTAGTGTTGGCCATTGCGTGGTTACGCTCATGTCCCTCTCAGGAACTGTCATCTTTTTTTCACATATCTTAGGCATCATATCTTAAGCATCCATTTTTGTCACATATCTACTATTTATCCTTGAAACCCTGTGTCTTAATCACCAGTATTGGAAACATTAACAATTTAAACAAAACACTTTGTATTATGCATTTGTTACTAACAACAAATCATCCCAATACAAGTCTTCATATGGAATTGTTATCAGAATAACTATTCAAAGTAAATTCTCATTTACAGGATGTTTATATTTGGGTGTTTCTAATATATTTGAATTGTTGTTTTATTAAGGATATGCAAGTTATAAATAGGATATGCAACCTATATTTAACATATCCACATTTGCATATTCTCAACCTCAACCTGTATTATGCAACATGTATTATGCAACATGTATAAACATCATGTATTATGTAAGTTATAATCATTCTGTATTATGTATGCAAGTAGTAAACATCCTGTATTATGCAAGTTTGAGGTTGAGTTATTAACTTAAAAAAATCCATACCTATTATGCGAGTTTGAGGTTGATTTATTACCTTTAAAAAATACATATCCTATTATGCAAGTTTGGGTGTATGTTTATACTTTGAATTATTGAGGGTGAACCGAAATTGCATAATATTTTAGTTGGGGTGAGGTTGATCATGTTGTTAAATTTTTGTGTTAATTTCGATTCCAGGATGTTTTGATACCTGTGTAATAATGTATTGGTTGTCATAAGTTGATTTTTGTGTTAATTTTTGTTGACAACCACCACATACTGAATGTATCACCATTAGTTAACAGGATATTTTAGTTGTGCTAATTAGAACCACAATGATCATGTTAACTTGATACATTATGGTTGACAACAGAACCTGTGTATTAGCTTGAACCATCATTGAACTTGCAATTTCGGTTATTAACATACACCTCAAACTTGCAACTGGGTTATAATCGAGCTTAAACCATCCTGGAAGCTCATGAGAGCTTGAACCGAAATTCAATATCATGAGAGCTTGAACCATCCTTGAACCGAAATTGCATTAGTTCTTATATATTTAACAAAATTTAACAGGATACTTATTTGTGGTAATTCTTATGCATATGCATTAGTTGGTATTTTCAGTTTTGCATATGAGGTTGTTAACAACCCAAGTCCGAGAAGATCCACGCGATCTCGGGTATGGTCATCGGAGGTGAAAGATGGGTTTCAAAAGGTAAGAATTTTAATTCCCTTTCCCCAATTTTAATTTCTTTTCCCCAACGTTTTTGCATATGTATAAAAATGTGCAATCGCAAATGGTACTGTTCCATGGTAATACCGAAATAGTCAGACTTTGCGTTGCTTTGTAGCGGGCTGTTATAAGTTTTTTTCTCAATGTTTTGATACTGCAGGTGAGCAGGTGGAAAATAATAACTTTCTAATATTTGCTCAATGTTTCGTAAGTAGTCTACCTATCCAAAATTAGGTGTAACCATGTCTGTAGCTCCTTTGTTCGTGTTTTATTGGGTTTTATCATGTCTTTTCCTTTGACAGTTTGGATGTTTATTGGCTCTCATGAATGCTTCTAGCTTAAACATGGAATTAAAATTAGGCAAATAGCCAATTGTCACCAGCTTCAGGCAAGCAGTGGGATTGCCATATGTGGTGAGTAAATTCTAGCAGATGTACCTTCATAGATGTATCATGCTTCAGTTTGTTGTTTCTTTACTTTGAATGGTTTTCATGTGTTTATGTTGGCCGTGGACCTGCATAGATGTATCATACTTCTGTATCTTCTTAGTTCAAATTTTGTTAATTATTGTATTGTTGTTACTATCCTAACATATCGATATTTTGTTTAAAGATGCAGCAGCGGGCAGAGATAGAAGACACAACAACAATCTGGATTGAATTGGGGCAATCGCTGGGGCAATCTGGGCACTCTAGGATATCAGCCGATAGTTGTGTTTTTGGTCTTAGAAGTGAGATTGTAGTTGACATACTAATTTGTTGTTGATTTTAGAAATGAGATTGTTTAAGTAGTCTGTTTTATTTAAAGCATGGGATTTGGACTTAAATACATCCTTTTGATCTGGCTTTGTGCTGCCACCACTGCTGTATGGTTTCATTTCAGGAGTAAATGTTACAGTTTGACCTATTCTTTTGTAAATAGTCCGAGTATTTGCTTATATATGGATTTCAATTAATAGTATGCTAAATTCCAGTTAATGTTCAAGATTTATACAATGAACACGCATTTGCCAAAATCAAGTGTACAAGCATTTGCCAGAAATTGCCAAAATCAAGTACATGCATTTGCCAGAATCAAGTTATACATGTTTAATGTTCAAGTGTGCAAGAAAATCTTTATTTCATGCTATGCTCAAGCTGAAATTGCCCTCTGAAGAATATTTATTCACAACAAAAACATTGTTAACTCATTATGAAATTTGATGAAATACAAAAATTTTCCTTTATCGAATACACTGTCAACATCAACAATATTATTATTGCCTTACAATATACAGGCATTGTAACAAACACGATAGCAACAATGATGCGTATTAATCTACATACAACATGATAACAGTTCATTCATTCTACTTGAGGCAGTTCAGCTTTTGCAGATCTAGCAGAGTGCCGGGTAGAGGGATCTTCAGCAAACTCCTAAGTTGAGCAATGGCATCAAGGAGATGGCCCCGCTCAATGTATACATCCATGGTACATGCAAAGTGAACCTAATTGAGCAATGCTATTAAGGAACTTAGGATAGAAACATCTGAAGCCGTCCACGTTGAATTTGTTGTTCCGCGCATTGTTTTTCCGAGCTGAATTTGTTGTTTATACAGAATTTGTTGTTCATTGTCGAAGGCGATTGCACTGAATTTGTTGTTCCGTGCCGAAGGTGCCTGCTAAATTTATTTACGCTAATTTGTTCCATGCCAAAGGCGCCCGCGTCGAATTTTTTGTTCAACGCCGAATTTGTTGTTCCGTGCTAAAGGCACCCGTGCCAAATTTGTTGTTCCGTGTCGAATTTGTTGTTTAGTCTCGAAGGTGCCCGTGCAGCTAAATTTGTTCACACAAATTTGTTGTTTTGTGTAGTTTTGGTTGTAAAAATAATTTTTTAGAGAACAAAGATTTCGCGGGGGAAAATCTTAAATGAACCGTGCCCGCGGGCACGGGTTATGACTAGTATATATATATATGCAAGTAAAAGTATCTTTATTAATAACACAATAGTTATAGAGGAATATCGCCAATAGTTCTAGTAGATAACAAGAAGAGTGGGGAGAGGGCACAAGCGCTGTCACCCACTACATCCCAATATCCACCGTCACTAGAAGCGCTCAACAAATCTACAACACAAAAACTAAATGGCCTAGTGTGACTGGTAAATCGGCCCGCATCCATGAGTTCCCAATTGAAAAAGGGAGTGAGATCAGAAGCTTGGTCTGTATCAATGTCCTGAAGAGAGATACGAACATCAGCTGCTATATCCTTGAAAAGCTCTGTGTTCCCCACAATAGTGGATTCAAAAATCCTCTTTTTACACTATTTCCATATGTGCCAAACCATGGATGCTAACAATGTCTTAGCTAGAATCCCTACGGGATCCGATTTGATATATAAAGAGAGAAACAAATCACAAACTCCTGTAATGAATTTGGGACTACCCCCTTGTACCCAAGCTTTAGCAGGCTACGGGATAGGATATAGCGCGAATAGTCGCATTCAAAGAACAAATGGGTGCAAGTCTCAGTCTCAGTGCTTGCACAAAAGGGAACATGATTGGGCGGCATTAATTCCGCTGTTGGCCAAACGGTCACAAGTCGGCAATTTCCCATGCATAGCCCGTAGCAAGCACAGTGCCATCTTCGGTATTGTTGTTGAATGCCAAATAATTTTGAAATAAGGAAAAGTTGGGCTCATCTCACGGCAATTTTCCCATGCAGAACGAAAAGAGAATTTCGGAGCAGGGTCCCATTTCCAGCCATCCGGTCCTCGTGAAAGTGATATTGGACTGAGAATTGATAATAGAGGCTGGATGGCTGGTATAGAAGCCCATCCTGTGTCATTCCAAAAATCACTTACACGCATATCCTCCGTACCAGGAGCAGGGGGTGAATGAGATATAGGGGACCATTGGGATGCCAATTGTCAAGTCAAAAGGACGTAGAGGAGCCATCATTGATAATGCGCTTAATGAGCTTATGGAAAATACTACGATACCTGAGGAGAAATTTCCAAGTCCCCGAGTGGGCAGGAGAAGACTTAGTAGTGTAGAATCCGTAGGAAACAGCAGCATAGTGAGACCTCATGTACTTCGCCCAGACACCTTCAGTAGTTAGCATTCTCCAAATAAGTCGGACTCCAGAAGCAGCATTCAGGTCGTCCAATAATCTCAGCCCCACACCGCCTTCCTTCTTATGGGAACAAAAATCCTTCCAAGCCCAGATGTTAAACCTGCCCCAAATGAACCTCCTACAGGCGGTATTAATAGTACAGATAACAGACGTGGGGATACGGTAAGCAAGCATCCAGAAGGCAACCATACCATAGATGACAGTACAGACAAGTTCGATTTTACCAGGTATAGAAAGCAAAGTCGAAGACCAACCCAATGCCTCCTTTTACAATTATCAACTAGCCGATATATAAGGAAGCCTTAGGGTAATTAGATGATAGCGGCAACCCCAAATAGGAAGAAAAAGAAGATACCACTTTAATTCCTAGAATACCAGCAACATCTCTGGGATTCCTAACCCCTTTACTGAAGATGGCCGAACTCTTCTCCCAATTAATACGAAGCCCCGAAAGAAGATTGAACTTGTCAAGCACCACTTTAAGGCCCTTGAAAGAGTGTGGATTGGCACGGCAGAAAATGAGGATGTCGTCAGCAAAGAGCAGGTGAGATATTGAGCCAACTCTATGCATAGGTTGGATAGTGCGAGAGGATTCCGCCTTAGCCATAAGCAGTGAAAAAGCCTCCATAACTAGAACAAATAGAAATGGGGAAATAGGATCACCTTGGCGCAGTCCTCTATTGGAAGAGAAGTAATCTGAGGGGGACCTGTCGATTAAAACAGAGAACATAGGTGTCGAGATGCACTCAGACATCCAGGAGATAAATAGCTTATTGAAGCCCATTTGATGTAAGAGAAAGAGGATAAACTCCATGTTAACTCTATTAAATGCCTTGCGTAAATCCAACTTGATGCAAGGTCTAGCACCCATAGGATTACTGAAATTTCGAATCTGCTCATGGGCTAAGAGTGTGCAATCAGCTAGCAATCTCCCTTGAAGAAAAGTGGGGGAGATTAAGTCACCAATTACATGCTTTAATCGGTTACACAACACCTTACTGATGATTTTGTAAATAACATTATAGCAAACGATCGGACGATAATCCCTAAGGCCCGAAGCATCAGGAATCTTAGGGACTAAAGTAAGAAAAGTATGATTAACATGAGGGAGCATGCGACCAGAGCTGAAAAAGGAGGAGATGCCTGCTAAGACCTCTTTACCAATAACTCCCCATTGGTGTTGGAAAAAGTGAGCATTGAAACCATCAGGACCAGGAGCCTTATCTTTCCTAATTTGGAACACTGCTTCTTTAATTTCAGAGGAAGATACTGGCCTATCCATCCAATTGGAGGCTTCCAAAGTGAGCTTGCGTTTCGGGACAATATTTGGAAAGACATTCCAGTAATCATTCTGCGTATATAGCTTTCTGTAGAAAAGCGGGGCCTCCAATCTGAGAACATTAGGATTAGAATTTCTCTCACCATTTAAATTAATGAGGTGGCTAAGATTATTGTGGGAACGCCTGGCCTTCATAGCCGTATAAAAGAATTTAGAATTCCTATCACCCAGTGTTAGCCAGTTTTGCCTGCTTTTCTGGCGCATATCCTCCTCTTTAATGTCCAAACAGTGCGCCAGTCTCAGACATAGCTCCCTCTCATATTCCTGAAGCGAGGGGTCAAAAGGGAGCCGCGAATCATGTTGTAGCTGCTTTAATTTGCAACGGCAAGAATGACATTAAGATCTGCCCTGATATTAACAGCCCAGGTTCTTAAAAACCCCTTCAAATACTTAAGATTATTCACTAAGCACTGCATGGCTGAACAACCCCACTGGTTTCCCCAATGTTCACGCACAAGCTCATGGAACCCTGGGATAGAGTCCAAGAGTTATAGAATTTAAATGGCTTAGGATAAGATATTACCTGAGAAAGAAGATGAATGATCATTGCCGCATGATCACTTGTGCCAGATGAAGTGTACTCAACGTATGCTTGAGGAAGAACATCCAAGAGATTCATATTGCAAAGAACACGATCTAATTTGGCTGAGATACGAGATGCCCAAATACGCTTGTTACTCCAGCTATAAGTTTGGCCAATACTTTTCAGCTCAATAATGCGACAAGCCCCAATACAATCATTGAACGCTTCCAAGGAACTAGGGTCGACCACACGACCTTCAATCTTCTCACTTGCGAAGCGAATGCAATTAAAATCACCACCCAGCAACCACAGAATATTATTACGCATCCTGGAATCCACCTGGAGGTCAGAACAAAGAGTAGTTCTGTCATTGGCAAGATTGAATCCGTAGATCGCGGTAAGGCCCATAATAAATCCCGCTGTAATGGTGAAGACGCTAGAAATACGTTCATTGGAGACTATAACCAAGGAACAACCCCAAATCATTTATATATATATAAACATGGATTTCGGAGGCGAATATGATATGAAATGAGATGAAATGATGCGGTAAAAACATGGAAAATATGTACACATCAGCATGCTAAATAACGAGCTTGAGGAAAAAATGGTTGATTTTGAAAAGAAAGTTGAAATTGTAAAAAAGAATGAAGATGACAATAAGAAATCTTTTATTAGTAAACGCACTTTGCTTGTGAATGATAATGCTTTCTTGAAATCCAAAATCACTAATCTAGAATTGTCATTAAAGAAATTTTCCTTTGGAAAATAATCGTTGGATATTGTTATAATTTTCATTGGATTTGACTTGCTTATTATGCGAATGTCTACATGCAAGCGTATGTCGTAATTTATAATGCTCAATATTTTGCATGTGGTATGAATTTGACTTCATGCATACACTTTTGATGATAACAAAAAGGGGAGAAAGAATTGAAAAGATTTGGTGTGTGCATTAATGCTTACAGGTTGAATATATGTATATTGGTTTAAGGGGGAGCATTAATGAATAATGAATAAAGCATGTGCTTAATGAATATATGAATATTTGTTCAAGATGGAGCATGAATAAAGGGGGAGCATGCTTGTATGTTGCACATCATTGTCATACTTGTTGCATGTTGCATACATCATCCATTATCACACTTCACACACATTTCACGATGATATCATTTGAACCGTTATTGCAAATCTTATATATAGTTTGTCATCATCAAAAGGGGAGATTGTTGGATACAATGTGTAGTTGGATACACCGATCGATAACTTTGTGGTTAATGATAACAAACGTGAGTGAACGATTTAATGTGTGTGATAAGTGTTTTCAGGAGTGGCACTCTCGTAAATACTCAAAGCAAATACTCAAAGAGAGACTAAATCAAAGTGATGGAGAATTTGACATGCATAAGCAAAGTGGACTTGGTCAAAGATGGAGATAATGGCTACAAATATTGGACTAAGTCAAAGATGAGATGATAAGGAGGAAATCAAGTCAAATCCATATTTGAATTGATTCAAATCAATTGGTGCATGAATTAAATCCTAAAGCCATACAAATTGAAGACTTGATCAAAGATGGGGAGATATGGAGAATCTCATGAAAATCAATGGTGATTAAATGAAATCCAATTCTATGCTATAGCCATCCAACTTCAAACTCCATATCCTAATGAGACTAGAAGATATCTTCCATGGTGATTCATTCAAATCCGATTCAAGCTAGGATTCCTTCCAATCTCCATCTATTATGGGATTCTATTTGATTCTAAATGATCCCATCCTCTTCTCTATAAACCCATATTCAAAGAGAGAAAAGAGAGAGAGCAACCAAGAGAATAATTCGGCCATACATATTCAAGGTGCGCAACATATCAACCCATGCTACAAACTCCTCCTTGCGCAACCTTGCTAGAATCAAACCAAGGCCAAAAAAGCTTCATCTCCATCTCCTTCCCAAAGCACCATTACGCAACATAGCCAAGGAACCAAGGCCAAAGCTCTTAGTTCCATTGCACATCCTCTAGGCCACAACATCCCATAGAGTCATCTCCTCCTTGAACAACCTAGTAGGGATCTCTATTGCCAAAGCTTCAAAGCGAAAGCTCCTATCTCCATTGCAAATCCTTTAGGCCGCAACTTTAAAAGACCAAAACCCTAGCTTGCGTAATCTTCATCATCCATGGTCAAATCTATCATTACGCAAGCCTCCATGTTAAAAACCCCTTTGACGCAACACCCTTAAAGTTCATCCATTGCATCAAAGATCTATAAGGGTGCAAGCATCTCCAAGGGAACTCTTCATTACATCAAGGCCAAAGAAGCAATGACCATCCACCCACCAATTGTGCAACACACAAGTGAGATTCCAAGTGTCGCAACTATCCAGGAGAAGAGCCATCAACACATATTGCACAACTTGCAAGAGGAGTCATCAACATATATTGCGCAACTTGCCAAGGAGAGCCAGGACGTGACGTTGACGACTACATCCTGTCAGACTTGGTCTGAACTAAGCTGATCGACAGAGACAACCACACCTTCACTGAGCTATTCTAAACTCATATTTATTTATCTTTGTGTATTGGTGTATAAATCTCTGTAGGAGAAAATTTACCATATTTGTGACTTTTAGGTTCTTGTCTAGTGTGGTACTAGATAAGATGGACTTGACTAGTAGGGGCTAGTCAAGTGAGAGCTTATACTAGGATTAGTTTTGTTTAGCACCGGTGGAGTGCAGGTACTGAGAGCCAGGTGAGTGTAGAGACATGGATGCTCTAGCTATAAGTTGTACCAATAACATTATTAATCTAGTATTTGCTTTCGGGGCTAGACGTAGGTCGGTGGGACGACCAAACCAGGGTAAATCTGCTATATACTCTTTGATTGCTTATTATTTACTCTGCATCTGCTATACTGCATGTTATTGCTCGTGGGTTGCACGAGAATTTTTATTAGCCTATTCACCCACCTCTAGGCTTAGATCCAGATCCAACAGGCTGTACATCTGGGGCCAATCCCTAGCGGGCTGACACAGCTACACGACCGGAGATCATATTTTGAAGGCATCACAAACTGATCGGTTATAAGTCGAGGGGTTATTCCCCTCGCCTACTGACATAACTCGGTATTGGATGTAAGCTACTCTCCTAACCTACCAAACTACATCTATCTTGGCTATAAGTCGAGGGGCCACTCACCTCTCCTGACTACATCTATCTCGTTTATAAGTCGAGGGACCACTCCTCTCACCTGCCAGACTATACCTATCTTGGCTATAAGTCGATGGGCTACTCTCCTCACTTGTCGACATAGCTAAGTAACTGATATAAGTTGATGGTTGTTAAGCTTTAGCTTACAGCAAGCGCATGGGTCGTATGTAGCTCATGGGTCGAACACAGATAGGTAGTGGTATGAATACTGACTAATTGTAAACTTAAGTAGCTACGCGAATGGTCACGAAGATGGGGTAATTACACTAAAAATATGAAAATAAGAAGAGATGATGACAGTTAAGCATCACCACTAGTGTAAAGTAAACATGCGAGTTGATCTAGCTTCTCGAGCCAACGTATTATAGTTATAGATGATAGTTGAATCTCAATCAGTGTCCTCTCGTTGTCTAACCGTGAGAGAGGACTCGAAGAATAGGTTGGACCCCTATCGTAACCCCTATGTGTCTTCGGTCGCTACGATATATGTGGATCTTGTGAGTGTGCCCGATGGGTCATCGACGCCTAGCAGTAGAGAGTCAACTCGCTGCTAGGGGCGTCAAATCAAAACCCAAATGGTTAGTTATCGGTTAGGATTGTGTCACCATAACATGATGAGTTGAATTCGGCTCATGCAAACCCATTCCTAAACTACAATCCAATTGAATCGATATTTGGGGTGATCAACCCCCATGAATAATCCACACTAGGGCTTAGCTTCACTGTAAGCACAAAAATCTACTCTCTAAGCATCACATTAAACATCAAATAGTAAATAGGGAAAAACATCACAAGAGCGATAAAGGATAAATCAAGAGTAATGCATATAAAGATAAGCTAAAGATTCATTACAAGAAGTAAAAATTAAGGTCTTACAAAGCTCGGAGAGACAGCCCCCATAGGGGAAGAAAAACCCTTAAAGAACCCCCCTTAAATCGCCCCCCAAAATCCCTCTTATAACCCCTTAACCCTTTAGCGAATCGGGTCTGAAAAACTGGAATTCGAAGTGACATGTCCGTGCTCGAAACTGCATGACCATACTACAAATTCAGCTTCTGAAATCTGGAATTTACACTGACACGACCGTGCTTAAAAGCGGCATGGTTGTGTCAAAATTCTAGCTTTACAACCCCAACTTCCAAAAATGACAATAAATAACCCGAACTCAGAAAATTACATATAAATATGCATTGGAATCGTCACAACGTGCTCTATAAATTAAAAATAGTTCATGGAAGAAATACCTATGAGGTTAAGATCAAAAATCTATTCTTTGCCAGCATATGTCTCTTTTGCTCCTTAAGTTGACACGACTCTGTCGCCTTTAGTCTTAGCACCTCCTACTCCGGTGACACGACCATGCAAAGCATCTGTGGTGGAGGAGAGAACACTGCCTTCTGCAGTCGAATTTAGGATGGCCATGCGGTATATCCGTACAGCCGTGTAAATGATGCTGACACTCCTCCCTTGGGCTTAGGGTATGACACGGCCGTGCATGTTCATCATGGCCGTGTTACCTACATTTTGGCCCTTCTATTCTCCACTTGAAATTTGATCTTTGTTATTCTTTGACAGCTTCTCTCATATGCTCCACAAATTACCAATTTGCATCGTTTTAAGCATGAATTCCCTAAAATACACAAAACATATCCCAAAAGTCTAAAATAAATAAAAGTGGTTAAAAACGGGAAAAATGGAAAGAATGATAAGAAATAATCGTGGAAAACATGGATTCAAAGTGGCGGAAAAAGGGGTATAAAATATGCCTAACAGCCCCTCCCCTCCATTATCGGACTATGCCTATCTCGGTTATAAGTCGAGGGGCAACTCACCTCGCCTGTTGACGTAGCTCGGTATCAGCTATAAGTCGAGGGCTACTCCCCTCACTTGTTATAATATACATATCTCGGCTATAAGCTGAGGGTCCACTCCCCTCCCCTACCGATATAGCTTGGTATCGGCTATAAGTAGAGAACCCACTCCCCTCGCTTGCCAAACTACATCTATCTCGGCTATAAGTCGAGGGTCCACTCCATCTGCCCGTCTAACTAAATCTTGAGGGGCCACTCCCCTTGCCTCCTGAACTACATCTATCTCGACAATAAGTTGAGGGGCCACTCCCCTCGCCTGCCAGGCTATACCTATCTTTGATATAAGTTGAGGGGCCACTCTCCTCGCCTGTCGATGTAGCTCGGTAATGGCTATAAGTTAAGGGTCCACTCCCCTCACATGTAGAACGATACCTATCTCGTTTATAAGTCGAGGGTTCACTCCCCTCGCCTATCGACGTATCTCGATATCGACTATAAGTCGAGGGGACACTCCCCTCTCTTACCGGAATACATTTACCGTGGCTACATGTCGAAGGGCCACTCCCTCGCCTGCCAGACTACATCTATCTCGGCTAGAAGTCAAAGGGCCACTCCCCTCACCTGCCAGACTACATTTATCTTGGCTAGAATTCAAAGGCCACTCCCCTCACCTGCCAGAGTACATCTATCTCTGCTATAAGTCGGGGGGCCACTGTTCTCGTCTGTTGGACTACATCTATCTAGATTATAAGTCGAGATGCCACTCCCCTTGCCTACCTACTGGCATAGCATGGTACCGGCTATAAGTCAAGATGCCACTCCCCTCGCCTTCTGAACTATACCTATCTTTGCTATAAGTCGAGGGACCACTCCCCTTGCCAGCCAACGTAGCTCGATATCGGCTATAAGTCGAGGGACCACTCCACTCGACTACCGGACTATACCTATCTGAGCTGTAATACGAGGGGCCACTCCCCTCACCCCCTGACATAGCTTGGTAACGACTATAAGTCGAGGGGCCACTCCCCTTGCCTGTCGAACTACATCTATCTCGGTTGTAGGTCAGGGGGCTACTACCCTTGCGAGCCAATCTTACTTTACAACTGGGGTCACTTCTTTCTCTTGCATGCCACATCAACCGACCTCAACTTTTTGCCGCAGTTGAGCTCGGGAGATGGGGGCCATTGTTACAACAATATGGTTTGCTTTTATGCCATTGATTCAACAATTAAGGCTTATATTCATGACGACCATTTTATTCATTAATGATGACTGTTATTCCAATCAATGCCTTCTTATTAATGGCTCATCATCAATGCCTCCTCATTAATGTCGAAAAAAGCAACTTTATTAGCCCGGACGTAACCATGCAATGCCCCGCCTATAAGTATTGGATATTGCCCCTTAAGCCCAATATGGTTTTGATGATGATCAGCACATTATGTGATTAATTATGTCTCAAAGTGTTTTAGTCTTAGATAATTAATAATGTTTATATCAAGATGGAGACAAAATAAGTGGTGATTTGATGATGGACTCAAGGCATGAAGCATTGGATTAATGAAGCCATGAAGAATCATGTATCTCATTGTACATCTTTTATGATTCTTTATGTATTTTGCTCTTTCTTTATAGAATATTTGTATGCCTTAATTATATGGACACACACATTCATTCATGTCATTTTCCATCTTAGAGATTCATATGATTATCTTAGAACCCATCCCAATAGGTTGTATGTCAAAACACTCAAGATTATGCTTTCATTCTATCACCAGGTGTCTGGTTTACACCCACCAGACGTCTGGCGTATCCGTCCAGTGATGTCCAAAACCTAAGTTGGAGTAGCCGACTGAAGTTCAAAGACCAGGCATCTGCACATTGCTACAGATGTCTGGGCGATGAACTTTAATTCCTGGATAAGTGGACTAGTTTTTCTTGACGCCCTGTCTTTCTAATCCACATTTATTCAGACGTCTGGAGAAGTCTTGCCAGACACCTGAACAGTTAACAAGTGTCTGGTAAGTGTTCTATAGACGTCTGGTGCTTGGAGATTGGTCTTCTCTTTTTTTGATTCATGACCAACTCTATGTCCAGCCATTTGTTGAAGGTGGACCAGATGACTGATGTGTCCATATTTTCTATCTTTTTCATATCATCATTTCATCGCATTTCATGCCAGTTTCGCATCCAAATCCCATATTTACCTATGATATCGCATTTCTGACGTTATATTCGAGTTTCGTAGTATTTTATGGGGTTTCAAGGATTTTGGAGCTATTTGGGACCCAACTTGGGTATGGACACATGTGACACGCCTGTGAACTCATTGGCGGAGCTCTGCAGGAGTTCGCCGTGTTTTTGGAGCCATGGGAGAGAGCAGGGGGAGAGAGCTGGAGGGAGATAGAAGCTTCAGCAGCTTCAGGAAAAACATCCCAGATGACTCGATTGAGCAGAGCATCTGCCCTATCGAGCAGAGGCAATTAGAGAAGGAGGAGCAGATACACAGCCTACTCGGACCGAGCACTTATAGTTCTCGATCGAGCAGCCTTCCATTCTGAAGCATGACCAACCCAGCGCACGGCCCGAGCAACCTTTCAGTAACCGAGTCAGCTCTCTGCTCGGACAGAGCTGAGCTGACTCGGCCCGTGCAGACAGAGTGAAGATTTGGATGGATTTCGATTCCCTGTCAAGCTCGGTCGAGTAGTACAGCTGCTCGGACCGAGCGACCGACCGAGGAACAAGATGCTCGACCGAGTAGCCTACTCGGTCGATGACGCTGAGGACATTTTTGGAAGGATCTTATGGAGCCGTCTGTTGCACGATCTCAGGGGAGTGAAGTCGGGAAGCTGGCAACGTGGATTGGGGGAGATTCATTCTGAGTTTTGAATACGTTTTTGTGGAGGAGATTAGGGAGCGAATTTTTGGGATGTTTTTAGATTAAACTTCTGAATATTTTTTGGATCGGAATTGTTGGATTATTATTTTGAGAGATCTATTGCAGTTGCGTATTGGGAATTCCAATTCTTCTTTAGATCTATTGCTCGTCTATTTTCTTCATCACTCGTTGTAAGTTTTTAATCTTTATTCAATTAATTTGCTGAGATGTTTTCTTCAATAAAAATGGCGTTTTTATTCGTTAACATTGCCATGAGCGAGCAGTCCTTTCTTTGTTGATGGGTTAGCCCTAAGATCCTAGGGGGAAGATGTAGATCTGGATCCCTAGATTTAATTAGGAATTTAGGGGAGTATTTCGGTCGATCCTACCGAATCCCTAGGTAACCCGTACTGAGATCATGCCCACGGTCTGTGGAATTGATGTGCTTAAGGGGTATCTTTGGGATTCGAATAGGGAAATCGGTGGATCCAACCAAGGCTCGTGACCATGCCCAGCTCGTGCCTTGAGGGGATCCATCGACGAACTATACCGCTACGTTGACGGCTACCGTCATTGTGTCAATGAGAGCTACCGAAATACCTCAGAATTCTAACCCATGAGAGCGGTACGGATTTGGAGATTTACCCCCTATCCCTAATGCAATGTAAGGATTCTATTCCAACGTCGATCCCCGACAATCTTAGCGCGGTGATCCCTAACACCGTAGTCATTTTCATTATTGAAACAACATCAACACAACAACCAAATCTCTCAACCCGATAGCTATCTCACTTCGAGATTTAGAAGTAAACTGAGAGTCTGAATACACTATCACCGTCCCTGTGGGATTCGATATCTTTTGTATTACAACTTGACACCGTCCACATGCGGATCGAGCCCGAAATTGACACTTAGGGGCCATACCACGCCTGGTGATCGTGACACCGTCAGGTGAAATCTAGGTGTAGGTTTCGGGTACGTCAAGTTTTTGGCGCCATTTCCGGGGACGGCAATAGTGTGATCTCAGTTTATTTTTACTTTGAGGAGTTTTCTAGCACTCTAATCATTTCTCGCCTTTCCACCATTTTTATTCTTTTGTTTATTACCGTGCTATTGATGGTATTTGTTTGAGTTTTGTTGGTGTATAAACACTCGCTTCGGGGGATCTACTAGAGAATTATTATTCGATCCCAAGATCGAGAAAACGGCGAGGGCCTTGAGGGACTCAAGTAGAAGTTCATCTCTCTCTGCCCAGATGGCATACAACAATCCTCCTCCTCCTCGCATCGGGTCCATCAGGGACCTTATGAAGTCGACGTTTGGAAATAACTCGTCCATCCTTAGACCGCAACTGGCGGCGGCGAGCTTCGAGCTGAAAATGAGGCTGATTAATATGATGCAATAGGATCCCTTTCACGGGCATCCCCATGAAAACTCCAACCACCACATTGATACCTTCCTTGTAAAGTGTGACACTTTCAAGGCGAAGGATGTGAGTGATGATGTTGTTAAGCTGTGGCTTTTCCTGTTCACTCTTAGGGATAAAGCCTCGTACTGGCTTCGGGCCCATCCTCCCAACCATTTCACTACATGGGAGAAGCTAGGACTTGACTTCATGGATAAGTTTTATCCACCCTCGAAGACGGTGCGGATACAGGGAGCGATCTCGAATTTCAAGCAGCTCCCACAAGAGTCTCTTTATGAGGCATGGGAGAGGTTCAAGGGCCTCCAACATCAATGCCCTCATCACGAGATTTAGCCTTGGGATTTGGTGTAGAGCTTTTACAACAGACTGCAGTCTAGCACCAAGATGATTATAGATGTTGCGGCACAATGCGCCTTACTTGACAAGTCTCCTGAGGAAGATATAGACTTGTTGGAGCATATGGCGGCCAACAATCAGCAATGGAGTGAAGAACAGACCATTGTAACCCGGACCCCCGAGGTCAAAGCTGCTAGCCATTTGGACTCTCACATCGAGACCTTATGCAAACAAGTGGCCAGGATTGAACAGAGTCTGGATTCCATCCCTGCTTCACCCAGCACGTCTTATCATCCTGCAGAGAATTATGCAGATCAGAGCTATATCCTTAGTGAGGCACATTATGCTGGTGCCGAATTATCAGAATCCTTGCAATACGTCCAGGGAGAGGGACGGAATCAATGGAAACATCCGGCTGCTAGGAATCATCCAAGATTCTCTTATGGGAATCCAAGTGGAGGGCTGCAACCTCCACAATTTCAGAGACCGACATCCCTCCTCAGCAGCAACATGGGCAGCAACAGAGCCAGCAATAGGGCGGATTTAGGCCAGCTGGGCCTTATCGACCGCCGGGTTATCAATTCAATAGACCGCCTCAACAGGGCTATGCACCAAACCCGCCTCGGTCCAACCTGGAGGCTCCATTGAAGACCTTTATGAGTGATCAAGCCTGGTTCAACCAGGACACCTCCACTCAGTTCAAGAGAATAAACACTTTAATAGATGAACTGAGGGGCCAAATGTCCTAGCTCTTAAAGAACCAGGGGAGGTTTCCCTCGCAACCAGAGACAAATTCGAGGGCCTAGGTGAATGTTGTTGTTTCTGTCACCACACGTGGAGGACGGGCTACTGACCCCGTCATGGTCCCAGTGTTGAACAAGGAGAAAGTCATTGTTGAACAAGGAGAAAGTCATTGCTGAAGAAGCCATTGATGACGGTGATAGAGAAGAGGCTGCTGAAGAGCCTAAAAGTATTGAGGAGAATGTGGATACACCATCCATCACGCCTACTACAACACCGCCTCATGTTGATGCTGTTAAGAAAAAAGCTAGCCGACCTCCCATGTCATATCCACAGAGGTTGGCCTTGGCCAATATGGAGAAGAAATACTCCAAATTTACGGAGTTACTGAAGGGGATCCAATTGAACATACCGTTCATGGATGCTATTACGAAGATCCCCATCTATGCCAAGTTTTTAAAAGATCTGATCACCGAAAAGAGGAAGCCTGAAGAGATAAAGCTTATGGAGGACTCCACCTCAATTATCAATAATCATCTCCCCCGAAAGCTACCAGATCCGGGGAACTTCACCGTTCCATGCTCCATTGGAGGGATGCCCATCAGTAGAGCGTTGATTGATTTAGGGGCTAGCATCAGTTTAATGCCCCTTTCTATTTTCAGGAGATTGCATACTGGAAGCGAACTAGAGCCGACAAATATGTCCATCTAGCTTGCAGACCATTCAATCATTTACCCAATGGGCATAGCCAGTGATATCACTCTCCAGATACCCACTGGGTTATGTGTTCCTGTTGACTTTGTCATCATGAATATGCCTGAGAGGGAGCTCCCAACTTATACTTGGCCGCCCCTGTAGGATCCTGCCAAAAACAGAGTTAGGATCGATAATATGAAGTTTAGACTTACGCTTGTGTACGCTGCACGGTAGTCTACGAACTTCGCCTTCGGATTCGCCACGACGGATCGAGTCTACTCACGAACGGAGTAAGGCTACTAAATCCACAATCTAAATCTCTACTTTAGATTAAGAACTTGGATAGAGGGAGAGGAAATATTTCTGCAGAGCTTCGCTAGGATGAAGATGCATGCATGAATTTCATGCAAAAGGTGTAAGAAATGGCTTACCCTTGGGTCTTATTTATAGCCCCCAAGGTAGTTATTTTAGGGTAAGTTGTTCCTTTGGAACAACTTAATTAAGGTGTACCATGATACATGGCACATTATAAGCTTAAGTTGTACCATATGCATGGTACAACATAAGCTTAAGATATTCCCCCTTTATTAGCCATATGTCGCATGCACTTATGCATATATAATGCGACTTTCCCACTCATCCAGAGATCCTCTCCGCAAGGGAACAGATTCCCTTTGTACACGACTTCGTGTACGCGACGTTCGAGGTCCATATTCCCTCGTACATCCCCCACAAGGGTGTACAAACGTCTTCCATATCCAACATCTCCCACTCACACTTGATGGGATTGTAAGAGAACGTCTTTCCCTTAGTTCTTTCATCTATCATACCGAGAAATAGACCGTGCGACCGTCATGCGCGTAGAGTCTGTTGTTGTGCACTTGTTAGAGATACACAACGACCTCGAAGGTGCAAAGTTGAGTAGTTCAACGCATGCTTTACCCTAGATTATTTCTTCACATTTCTTGTACTTTATATTCAACAATTGAATCCCATCTGGATTACAATTGGCTGGCCAGCTTTGAATCACTAAAGTCCAAATGCGAATATGAAATCAATCTTCCTCTTCTTGCGAACCTTCTGATCTTGACTTGATTCGCTTTTCTAACGTGCCCCGCCGAGCCGAATTACCATAGCCCATTAGTAACACACTAAGATAGCGATCATCCCGTCAAATCTAAAGGAACCAATTGGAGTCCTTGAGGGTAAGAGTTAAGACCCGTATGGCCTTTGAGTCTCACATAATAGCAAACACTATTGCTACTAAATCTTTGGTCGAAATGCATACGTGGTATGAACACGTATTACAACATCACTCCTTTCCCAGGGAGAGTATGTCTTAATGATGTTGTACGGATGAAAGATCAGACACCACAGTGCCTATCTTTTGAGTCCCCTTACTACTCCGGAAATATTCCCGGACTCTCATCCTGCATAAGACAGATAGGATTATAAAATCCAATGAGATCTTTTTATCCTTGTGATACAGATCTCAGATCTTTTGTAAGCATCCATATGATGCAGATCTTTCATTCGACTAACTTTGTTAAAGTCATGACTCTAAATCATTCGTCTAATGATTTTGACTTTAAACTAGTCTCATCTCTATCTTATCCATCTGATAAGATAAGGCGGTTGCTCATGTGAGAGAGCCAACCTTAATCTGTCCGACATACACACAATTCAGCTGAGATTTCAAAAAATGTACACAAACATTTCTTTAAGAAATTCACATGCAATGCTTGAAAAAGAACTTATTCTTTTATTAAATTTGATCTTTCTTAGACATGGGAATATATATTGGTACAACTCAGCTCATACGCAATCCTTGGGATGATAAGTGTTTATAAAACACATTTCTGGGGATCGCTTTCGTAAGCTGATCCTCTATCATCTCATGCGTAGATATGTACCTTATGTCTACCTTCTTGGTTTTATCAGTCTTTTGCAAATCTGCAGTTCCTTTAAGATACTGCATTATCCTCTTAACCGCTTTCCAGTGTTCTTGCCCTGGGTTGGATTGGTAACAGCTTACCATTTCCAACTGCAAAACAGATGTCCGGTCTCGTACACACCATAGCGTACATAAGACTATCAACTGCACTGGAATATGGAACTTTTTCCATAATTTCTTTTTCCTTTTGGTTCTTTGGACACGATTCCAGATATAAATTATCGCATATGCTTATATGAATATCAATGGACTTGCAGTCCTGCATATTAAATCGTTCTAGAACCTTCTTTATATAAGTCTCTTGTGAAAGAGAAAGAAGTTTCTTCGAACGATTCCTTGAAACCTTAACTTCAAGGATATATGCGGCTTTTCCTATGCCTTTCATCTCAAATACTGATGAAAGCCAAGCCTTGATACTCATCACAAAGCCCTTGTCATTTCTGGCTATTAAAATGTCATCTACATATAGAGACATGATAATATACTTGCTTTTAATCCTCTTGATATATACTCAGTTATATTCATCAAGCATGGAAAATCCATTTGATAAGACAACTTCTTGAAATTGTATATACCATTGCCTCGAGGATTATTTAAGACTATATATGGACTTACGAAGTTTACAAACCTTATGTTCGTTTCCTTCTTTTACAAACCCTGTTGGTTGTTCCATATAGATCTCCTCGTCCAATTCTCCATTAAGAAAGGCAGTCTTTACATCCATCTGATGTAATTCGAGGTATAAGCAAGCTACCATTGCCAGAATCATGCGAATCAAGGTAAAACGCACAACAGGTGAGAAGGTCTCTTCGTAGTCTATCCCTTCCTGTTGCGTAAAACCTTTCGTGACAAGGCGAGCTTTATATCTATCTATAGAGCCATCAGCCTTATGCTTGATCTTGAGAACCCATTTGTTCCCAATTGCTCTATGTCCTCTGGGTGAGTTAACTAAGTCCCAGACTTGGTTAACTTTTATGGATTTCAATTCCTCCTTCATCGCTTCCATCCATTTGTCTTTTGCAGGGCATGATGCGGCATATTTGAGATTCTTCAAGTCCTTGTTGACTCGAATTAAGATCAATTCTAATATCACTCCCACTTGAAATGTTGTTATAATTGCTCCCACTTGGATCATTATTCCCGTATGGAATAGGATAATCGTCATTCGTATAATCCATTGGTGAAGGTTGAAAAGAATTTTCGTTTTCACCAAGAATTTCTCCCACTCGAATGAGGTAATCCTTTTTGATCATAAATCTCAAAATAAAGATAAGTCTTGACTTATCTCGCCCTGTCTTGGAAACTCGTTTTCCAAGAAAGTGACATCCCTCGACTCAAACTCAATTAGCCCACCATTGTCTTCCTGACTAACAAAAATATAACCTTTGGAGTTTTCTGCGTATCGTATAAAGATACGTTTCCTTCCCCTTGGCCTAAGTTTGCCATACTTATGGGAGGAAATATGTGCGTTGAATGCACAAACTCAAGGTAAAAATGTTTAAGTCAGGAGACCTTTGGTTCCACAACTCATAAGGAGTGGAGCTAACTGATTTCGAGGGTACGCTGTTTTAAAATGAAAACGGTTGTCAATAATGCATCACCCCAAAAGGTGATTGGCAAGTTAGCTTGCGCCATCATTGAACGGACCATTTTTCATTAAAGTCCTATACCTCCTTTCTGCAACACCAATTTGTTGTGGAGTATAAGGCATAGTTACCTGATGTACTATGCCTTTTTCATCACAAAGTTCCTTTAAACTTGTTGATTGATATTCACTGCCCATATCGGTTCGCATGACCTTAATCTTGCGATCTAATTGATTCTCCACTAAACTCATATAGTTTTTAAAGCAGGTTTAGTGCTTTCACTTTTGTGGGATATCAAATAGATATGACCGAATTGGGTGAAATCATCAATAAAAGTGATGAAAAATAGGACTTCCCGCGACTTGTCTCGACATTCATCGGACCACATATGTCCGAATGGATAAGCTGTAATGGAACCTCGGCCCTTGTGCCGGTTCCAAACGGCTTGCGACAAGATTTCCTCACAAGGCAATGTTCGCAGGTCGACATTTCAACCTTTGAAACATTGGATAGAAGGCCACGTTTGGCAAGTCTATCCATACGCATTGGTCCAATATGACCAAGCCTTGCGTGCCAACAAATTATATTAGACTCATTAGTCAAAGAATTTGTCACAAGGAAACTTTCATTACATGAGGAAATACATTGTACTTATTACAATAAATCCTTTGAAATACAAAACCCAGTACCAATAAAGGAATTATTACAAAATAGGTCCATATTACAATCATGAAGGAACCAACTATAACCAAGACCCATTAAATTGACCATAGTATTAATATTCCTTTGAATATATGGAATGAAGAGAACATCATAAAGTAGGAGAGTGTGGCCGTTGTCCAAGTCTAGCTTGCAATTCCCAACGCCTTTCTCTACAACACGTGAGTTGTTTCCTACATCGATCCACTTCATTCCATGGTGTATCCGGTGATACTCCATGAAGGACCGTCTGTCCTTTGCTATGTGGTTGGTGGTACCTGAATCAATTATCCCATAATGGATTAGATTCCACAAGAAATATTGAACTAGAAACACATATGTAACTAGTATTAAATGTCACCTCGTCACTTCCACTCGTACACGAACGAGCATAGTGACCGAGTTTGTTGCACTTGAAGTACTTGATCCTTTTCAAGTCTTTCTTCTTGTGCCATTTCTTGTGCCCACCCTTATGTTTGGGTTCCTTGGTAGACTCAGGTTGCTTATTACGTTCATTAGAAGACTTCGAACGATCTTTACGTTTCTTTTCCCCGTGTGAGGAACTAGCAACTATGTGCACTTCTGCACTTGGCTTGGCAGCCGCAAGCCGCTCTTCCTCTAATTCGAGGTGCTTGGAAACGTCGTTGAAGGTCTTGATGCTCTCATTATGAGTGAGATGCATCTTCATCTGATCCCACCCATTTGGCAGGGAACGTATGACTGCTTGGATTTGTTGCTCATCCGTGAGCACATGACCTGCGTCCTTTAACTCTGAGATAAGGTTCGCCATATGTCGCAGATGTTTCCCCATGGAATGATCTGGACGTTTCTTATATGTATCGAACCTTATAGTTAAGGCGCGAAGTTTGGACACCGATGTGCCACCGAACTTCTCCTCTAGCTTGGACCATATGTCCATGGCTAGGTCATATTCTCGGAAGATGCGCATTATGTCATCAGCCATACTGCTTAATAACGTAATGCGCGCTATCTTATTCTTCCGAGACCAAGCATCAAAAGCTTCCTTGTATCATCTGTGTTGGGCCGTAGTGCCCAACTCGGGTTCAATCATTACGTTCTTTAGAGTTTCGAGCACTTCTTGCTCCTCTAAAACGTATTGTATCTTAATGGACCAAAGTTTGTAATTATCGCCGTTGAGTTTTTCACCTTTGTTTAACTCAGCGACGATATTCTTTGAAGCGGAAGACATTTTACTTTTAAAATGCTGCAAAAGATACAAAACCGAAGGTTCGATCAAAACATTGCATAAAAATTCTTAAAATATAACTCCCACTTGAATAGAGTATCCCATTTGGATAGTTCTAAAAATTCAAATCCCACTTGGAATTATATTATATTTGATAAGTTACTTTCGAAAAATATTGAAGATGTTGTTCTAGAATCGAAAAGGTCTCTATGATTCCAATCACCATCTAGAACAACCTTCAATATTCCCCCATCACTTATCAAACAATAGTACTCTTATAGTACTAGCAGCGGAAAATGAGTATTTGATAAGTTACTTTCGAAAAATATTGAAGATGTTACTCTAGAATCGGAAAGGTCACTATGTTTCCAATCACCATCTAGAGTAACTTTCAATATTTCTCCCTCACTTTATCAAATGTTAGTACTCTTATAGTACTTTGTAGCGGAAAAGCGTTTTTGAAAACGTATTTTTCAAAACGAATTTAAAATACATTGGCTAATCTCTGTAGAGTAGAGCACAACGTCATAAGTTCATTGGCTAATCTCCGTGGAGTAGAGCACAATGACATGGCTAATCTCGCATGAAGTAGAGCATTACGGCTAATCTTCAAGGAGTAGAGCACAATTACATAAGTACATTGGCTAATCTCCGTAGAGTAGAGCACAATGACATAGCTAATCTCGCATGAAGTAGAGCACTATGGCTAGTCTTCAAGGAGTAGAGCCCAAGTTAAAAAAAACTTCATTAAAACGTTAGTCCCGTATGAACTAGTCGGCACTGTGGTTAGCCCCGTATGGACTAATCGACACATTCGAGTTTGACCAATGCCTTTTGTCACCCCATATGGGTCAGTTGGCAAGTTTGCAGTCGACCCAGACCTTCTGCCAGATTGGTCGACCAAAAACACCAAATTGGTCGACCAATATTCAAACTGCAACTTCTCCCGGCCAGGGCCTCTGCCCTGGCCGGTGCTTGGCCAAGGGCCGGCCAGGGCCTCTGCCCTGGCCGGCCAGGGGCCCTGGCCCCCTCGGCCAGGGCCGACCAGGACCTGGCCTCTGCCAGGGCCGGCCGGCCAGACCACTGGCCGGGGCCAGGGCTCCTGCCCTGGCCCGGCCAGGCCCTGGCCTGAGGCCAGGGCGCTGCCCTGGCCTCTGCCAGGGCGGCCTGGCCGCTGGCCAGGGCCAGGGCTCCTGCTCTGGCCTCGGCCAGGCCCTGGCCTGAGGCCAGGGCGCCGCCCTGGCCGCTGGCCGGGGCCAGGGCTCCTGCCCTGGCCTCTGCCAGGGCGCCGGCCCTGGCCTCTGCCAGGGCCGGCAGGCCGGCCAGGGCCGGCCCTGGCCACTGCCAGGGCCGGCCTGGCCGGCAGGCCTTGGCCAAGGCCGGCCACTGCTGGCCTGGCCTTGGCCGGCCATTGCCGGACTGGCCATGGCCGGTCATGGCCAAGGCCATTCGGCGTTGGCCGGCCATGGTCCCTTTGGCCATGGCCGGCCACCCCCTTTGAATGGGGTTGCCGCACTTATTCCTCCCCCTTGATGGGGTGGTCGCCGGTGGTTATTGGCCGTAGCCAACCCCTTCCGCTTGGGGAGGGGGGTTGCATGGCCTTCATAGCCCATTTGGCTATGGTGCACATGCACCAAATTTCCTCTTACCCGATGGAAATAACTACCATCATCTTCCTCGATGAAGCACCCGTTCGTCGATGAAGCACCCGTTCGTCGAGAAATTAGTTATTTCCTAATGGCCGTGTGCCAAAAATGAAAAATAACATACTACGTGAACGGTCGGTTCTTCCTGTCACGGAGAGTTCCTACCATATCCGTAATGATAGGAGAACCTAACGTGAAAAAAACAACCGCTGCGTTCTCTCCGTCACGAAGCGTTCCTACTATATCCGTAATAGTAGGAGACCCATTCGTGAAAAAGACAACGACTCGTTCATAGTTTCGACGGGGCGGTGGTTTGACCGGGGCGAACCCATATGGCTCTGATACCAATGTAGGATCCTGCCAAAAACAGAGTTAGGATCGATAATATGAAGTTTAGACTTACGCTTGTGTACGCTGCACGGTAGTCTACGAACTTCGCCTTCGGATTCGCCACGACGGATCGAGTCTACTCACGAACGGAGTAAGGCTACTAAATCCACAATCTAAATCTCTACTTTAGATTAAGAACTTGGATAGAGGGAGAGGAAATATTTCTGCAGAGCTTCGCTAGGATGAAGATGCATGCATGAATTTCATGCAAAAGGTGTAAGAAATGGCTTACCCTTGGGTCTTATTTATAGCCCCCAATGTAGTTATTTTAGGGTAAGTTGTTCCTTTGGAACAACTTAATTAAGGTGTACCATGATACATGGCACATTATAAGCTTAAGTTGTACCATATGCATGGTACAACATAAGCTTAAGATATTCCCCCTTTATTAGCCATATGTCGCATGCACTTATGCATATATAATGCGACTTTTCCACTCATCCAGAGATCCTCTCCGCAAGGGAACAGATTCCCTTTGTACACGACTTCGTGTACGCGACGTTCGAGGTCCGTATTCCCTCGTACATCCCCCACAAGGGTGTACAAACGTCTTCCATATCCAACAGCCCCTTCATGGCGACGGCCGGTGTTCTGATCGATGTCCGAGAAGGGACTCTCTCGCTGAACATGGGAATATCGAGGCTAAGTTCAGGCTATAGAAGCCAATGAAGGGGCTAGCAATTTGGAGCTTCTGGAGGATGAAGCTGTTGAAATTTCACCTTTGATGGGGTCATGAAGGACCACGTTAAAACAGGCATCAACGATGACGACGACCCAACCTACAACTAAGCGGTCACCGCCTACATCCGAGTATTGGATGAAGATCTATTTAAACGTTTCCCGAATTATGGAGAAGCTTGCAATAGGCGGATACCAAACACCGCCGAATTGCTTCATTGGAAAAAACGACGCGGGAATTCCACGCGCACCAAACAACAAATGATAAATCAAAGGAAGTCAAGCTCATGACTAAAAATAAGTGCTTATTGGGAGGCAACCCAATTTCATGTATCTTGGATCATCTTTTTCAATTTTTTGTTTTTATTTTACCTATTTTAGAAAAAACAAAACAAAAATGCTTTATATTTCCTTTAAAACTATAAAACTACAAAAGTTTGATGAATTCTTCCTTTGTACAGGTTGGACATGAGGAGGCATGAAAATCGCCATTCTAAACGGAAGGAAGCTGGAGGATAGAACCAAATTAGAGAAGAAAACGAAAGAAAAAGGAGCAAAAGGAGACAGCTGACTCGACCGAGCCGCTACACTGCTCAGTCGAGCAGCACAGGGTCGAGGAAAAGGAGGAAAACGATCACTCTGGCTGCACGGCCCGAGTAGCACTTGCTCGGTCTGAGCAGACATCTACTCGACCGAGCAGTCAACTGCTCGATCGGATTGCACAGGTTCTTGGAGAATTAGAGAAATCATCACTCTATCTACATGGCCCGAGCAACACTGCACAGTCCAAGTGATGATCTGCTCAACCGAGTAGCATACTGCTCGATCGAGCAAACGAGGGAGTCTCCTACAACTTAATTTTAATGTATTTTTCAGCATGATCGACTCGACCGAGTAGCCTCGCTGCCCAGACCGAGCCGATTTATCCTACACTCGCGGGCCCCACTCCCAAACGAGTTGGGTTTTTAACCCAACTAGTTCGATTTTTACTTAAACTTTAAAAACTTTTTACCTAAGCTAAAAAATTCTTACCCTAAATGTACCCGAGCACTCTCCCTACGCGATCCCCGTCATCGCAGTTGTCCTCCGCCCGCACCACCGACTGCGCCGCCCCTCCAGCCACCCGATCTCCGGTCAGCCCTTCTCTCTCTCTCTCTCTCTCTCTCTCTCTCTCTCCATCTCTCTCTCTCTCTCTCTCTCCATCTCTCCGTCTCTCTCCCTCCTTCCAACCGCCATCTTTTTTCTCTCTTTCCCCATCGTCGACGGTCGTCGATGGCACCACTGCCGCCAACGGCGCCGCCAGTCAACTACCCCAAAACCCCCCGACACCTATGCCTCCATCCACCACCGCCCCCCTCTACTCGTTCGAGCACTCACACTGCTCGAACTAGCAGCCATATCCTCTCGCCCCACAGCTGAACGAGCGCACTAGTGCTCAGTTAGAATTTGAAACCGACCATCATTGCTCAGACCAAGCAGTAGACCTGCTCGGTCGAGCAACACAAATTCAGCACGTCCCCCTATTTTTACTCTCTTTTTCTGACGTTTTAGTTGTTTCTATTTCAGGTACCCTTTGCCTACGTCAACACCCACTACAGGGAGCAGCTTCGGGGAGCTGATCGCATTCGTAGTGCTCACATTCGGTACACTCGCTCCTCTGTTTCCTTTTTATATCGACTTATCATTCGGCCATCGACACGATGGTTCGCACATGAGGGATGATCGCTCCCAAAATGCAACCCAAGAGCACAACCAAAAACTTGGTCGGCCCCGGATACACACCCGGAGAACGATTGTAGTTTTACCGCAAGCGCACGGCGTAGTGGCGAGCGGGTATCGAACACGAGGAGGTGGTGTTGATTCCAATCTGTCCTAGGTTGGTTTGACTACGATGGTTTTATTGGTGGAGATGGTTATGGTATAATGTAGTGGCAATGGTGATGGATGTCGGTGTCGGAGATAGAGAAATCGGTCAAATATCAATTCAAATACAATACACTAAAAGTGTCTAGGGCTAGGGAATCCCCACTACGGACCATCATTCGTCATTGTGAATAGTGAATCTCAATATTATTATACTTGCGTTGAGGTGAACTAGTCGTAACTGAATAGAGAACCAAGCTCAAGCTCTCGCGCTATTACCGGTCTATAGCGAACCTACGATAGGGCCCAATCTCTTGCAAACCCTAGCCTAAGCCACTAGCATTAGGATCGACATCATCGTTCAATCGCCCCTCGAGCCCACTCTCATGCAAACTCGAGTCACGATCTAGGTTGTGATAGTTCGTATTCGTCCAATCTCTTGCAAACGAATATGGGTATAGAATCACAATTAAAAATCCTAGCTTTGGCCCAATCTCTTGCAAACCAAATCTAGAGAAATCCAATTGTCAATCTAAATCGAATTTCTAGGGCTTCCCATCGATTGGAATCCAATCTTTTGCAAACCCCAAATCGATGGAAATCCCTAGCTATCCGTAATAAATCAATCACAACCTAACCTCCTAGCAATTCTAGCAATTTAGAGATTCATTCATCACAAATATGAAATTAGATCCATAGGGTTCATCCCCAAACCCTAGAACAACAAATCTACTCTAGCATAGCAATAAGCATATGAGAATCAATAAAAATCATTGCTTGCATACAAAAGATATAAAAACAAAGATTCAAATAAAAAAGAACAAAATACTTAGCTTGATGAAGATCTTCAATCCAAATACAAGCTTTTAGATCCAAGAGAGGGCCTAGGGCATGGCCTAATCTCAAAAAAAAAATCACTAAGAAAACATCTTGGGAACCTAAGAAAACATGGGGGATCCCCCTCTAATGGTGGCTACAAAACCCTTAAATACTCCCCCAAAAACCCTAGCAAAACTGCCTAAAAAGCCCCTGAAATTCGGGCCCAAAACTGAATCTGCGCGTGCCCAGAAATCTGCGCCAGTTACGACTTGGCCGAGTGGAAATCTCACTCGGTCGAGTGGAAATCTCACTCGGTCGAGTGGACAGCTCACTCGGTCGAGTGGAAATCTCACTCGGTCGAGTGAGCTTTCCTGCAGAAACTCCAGAAAACAGCACTCTGTCAAAACTGTCAAAAACTGGTCACTCTGCCGAGTGGAAAACTCACTCGGTCGAGTGGAAAAGTCACTCGGCCGAGTGACACTGACATGCAAATTCCAGCACTGCAGTATCGACTTGCAGAAATTCCCCAGATTTCATCCGACCTCCAATTGACGCGTTCTTGGCGGCGTTGGAATCGTCATGAAGTCTACTATCCATAAAAATATGAGAAAAAAACTTTGATAGCTGGAATGATAGCAGATTTCAAAAGAGTGGGAGGCGGTCTGAAAATCTGGGCGCTGCGTGTCCTCGGCATCACTCGGAAGTCACTCGGCCGAGTGACTTTGATCACTCGACCGAGGGGCTTTTGGTACTCGGCCAAGTCAGACCTTGGAGTTTCTCTGACGGATTACATTAAGTTGCATCTTTTCTCCTGCAGTCGTTCGTGTGCCACTCGGACGAGTGGTGTCTCCGTGCTCGGCCGAGTGGGATGTCGTCACTCGGCCGAGTGCATGCTGATCTTCAAGCTGTTTGCGTGTCTGGTCTGGCCGGCCGAGCGGGCTTCCTTGCTCGGCCGAGTGAGTCCTTCACTCGGCCGAGTGGCATGCTGAAAATACACAATCTCCATCTTTTCGCTTCCTCGTCGCTCCTACGGAGTTCCTTCTTCTTCCACCCGTCTCCCATCACCGAATAGCCCTCAAAAGAGCCTTTGGTGGCGCTCCGGAGTGGGTGCAAGTCCATTAAGCTCATTTTTGCTCCCGATCGCTCCATATTTCCTGAAATCCGACAAAAACAAGAAATAGTGAAAAGTAACGCAATATCGTCAAATACTCGTGAAAATCGCAATATGAGCGATCGAAATGACATGCAAATATGCAGAAAAAAGGTGTAAAATATGGAGTGATCAAAATTCCCCAAGCTTACCTCTTACTCGTCCTCGAGGAAGATGAGTAAAGAGAGGAACTCGGGAGATGAAAAATAAAGAAAATGAAATAAAAAAGAAGGAACTCGGGAGATGAAAAATAAAGAAAATGAAATAAAAAAGGTGGAAGGGGGTCGCTAGATTCTTCTCTCGGGTCTCAAGCCATAAGCTACACATCACGATAACTTGGAAAATACAAATCACATGCTATAAGGATTTCATATCTTACATAAACATGGTACTTGCAAGTTTTTAAGAACAACAAAAGGGATTCTCTAAATTCATACAATCAATTCATATCCACGTCACACATTTCATAGGATTTAATATACAAATGTTGGCAATGCACTTTTCAATCAAGAGTTATAACTGAAGCATATAAGAATCACACCAAGCATGCAATAGAGAATGGAATAAGAGACATGGCATTCACATATTTATTTCAAATCATGAAAAATCTCCATATCTAATATATTTTGCAAAGTCTAAGCATTATCGAATATCCCCATTTATGCACGTCTCCACTCTAAGGTCATACTCACTCATTTGGTCAAATGAATTCACCCCCCAAGCTTAGCTTGGGGCATCACATCTAAAGGAATATGATAGTGGAAAATGGGATTCTTGACTTGGTTTTCCCAAGTATTTTGTGGCTCCAATATTGAGATAGAGAAATATATTTTTTTCTTTTGGACTTTGTTTCTCATTTTTCTTTTTTGGATTTTTGTAGGAGCTATATGATTTGTATTTTTTGATTTTTGGCTCCTTTTTGGCTTTTTGGACTTTTTGGAGCTAACTTTTCCTTTTGTGGGGATTTTTTTTGGGAAATAGATGCGATATAAGTAGCTTTAGGAGGTGAACTCAAGTGACATGTAGAGAATAAAAAGATATATGTGGAGAAGGAAGTAATATAACACTCGGTTCACTCTAAGATGTGCACGAACGGTTCAATAAGATAATACATCAACTAAAACTCATATGTAAGCATGGATATTCTCAATCATTTCAATAAATAGTGAAATCAAGCAGTAAAGTTTACAACCATATCAGGCATGCAACAGAAGGTGAATAAGACAATAAAACTGATGCTTCGGATATACTAATGATGCGTGAATCTTAGTGCATTTCCAACAAAAGCTTACTAAACACTAATCAATACATTCAGCTTCAATTAATATCATGCATTCACTTAGAGGAGTCATCAAAAGAATATATAAGCAAGCACATGTGAATAGTAAGACTATGGAATACTCTAAGTAGCATGGCAATGAATAATAAGCATCGTGATGGTTTCTAAGGCAATAAGAGATATCATCATACGAAACAAATCTAGCAAAAGGAGAAAAGAAAATAAAGAAATAAAAACAAAAGAGAGAAAAGAAAAGAAAATCAAGCACACAACATGATGCATGAACACACATAAAAGGAAAATAAGATGGAAAATTTAAAAAGATGATGCAAAAATTTTGAAAAAATTAAAAACAACCCTAAAATAAAGTAAAAATGCAACTAATGCATCAAAATGGCATGGAAATGCACTCCCCCAAGCTTAAACTTCACATTGTCCTCAATGTGATCATAGTCGAAGAATATGAGGAACAACGATAATAATAGGGGGGTGAATGAAAAATGATGAAATGAAAGATATGAAATCCTAATGCAACTACATGCACATGCAATGATGCATGAGAGCGCTTTCCCCCAAGCTTATACCAAACAATCCTATTCAAATGACTCAATCAAAAATGTCATGGCTTTGCAAAGCGTGATTAAGTCAAATGAATAAGAAAGTGAGTATTCACTTGAAAGAAATGCTCGATGGTGGTGAGCAAAAGGATGTGGCGTATCAAAATATGGAGAGGGGAATTAATATATATAATGGGTTTGGGGTGTAAAAGATTTTTGTTGTCGTCATATGGGGTGATATTTATTCAATCAAATCTATACGGTCCCCTCGCTGTCGAGAGGATTCGGGTTTATTGAAAGCATAAAAATTTCTACACTACTGGATTGATATCACCTATAGCAAAAGGCGGATCCAGTATCTTTGCCGGTGCAGGCAACTGCTCCAACTGCTCTTTCCGTGGCTCCGCCAGATGCGTGTGTCCACGGACTCCAACGAACTCCAGCAATGCATCCTCCAGCATTCCCACAAGGACTCCACCTATACCCTGCAGAGAATAGGATGCATCAGTTCGCTGCAAAAAATTCACCCTCGTAATTAAAGTATCCCAAAGAGGATCGTCTATAGAAATATATGGAATAAATAATGGTGGACGATACTTCCCTGGAAATAATTCAATATCCACTTGCACTGTGATAACTATCTCCAAGGTGTCTTCTCTAAGCTGCTCAGGTAAATCTGGATCATATGTGTGGACTTCCTCGATATGCTCGTCAAACTGTGCCACGTCCAAGCATACCTCCGGCCCATAATCGTATGTGTGCTGCAAAAGGTATAACGTGTTAAAAATATCTGAATCAAAATAAATATCGAATGGAATGCATAATTCAGAAATGGAGTGGGTAAAAATATCTCCCTGAGTGGGAGTAGTAAGCTCTGTGGGATAGTCCTCTGCGTCAGTGGAAGGATGAGGTGGCTGCGGAAGCTCTAATGGAGGAGGGTAGTGCTCGGGATCCTCATGAATGGCTGTGTCCTCGTCCCGATGCACGACCTCCTCGGTGATAAGCTCTGGCTCCGTGTGTAAGGCCTCCTCATGAACTATCAATGTAGGCTCTCTCTGGAATGGTGATGCTGGTTGCTCATGTGTGTCAACTTGTGGGGATGCATCATGTGGAGGGGAATGCCCGCGAGCAATCCAAAAATTTAATATATCCCCCTCAAGACTGACATGGATGTCCTCCTCAATTGTTCCTGCAGCTGAAACATGGTTCATAACAAAATCTGCAAATCGTAGATCAAATGCATCACCTGCTGTAATGCTCTCTGAACCGGTGAACCTCGCTGACTCCAAGAGTCCCTCCAATAAGTTCTGAAATGCTTTCTCCTCAAAATCTGCAGTCCACATAATACCATCCATAACACCTGATCAACAAAGATAAATACCTGGAGAAAAATATCAGTGGCACAAAAGAATATAGAAATGATAGTAATGGTGGCGGCGGTGAAAATTTCTTTTTGTTAGATTTTTTTTTCGTAGTCTAATCAACCTAATTGTGACAAATTGGCACCCAACGGAAACACCTCCCCGGCAACGGCGCCAAAAACTTGATCGCTCCCAAAATGCAACCCAAGAGCACAACCAAAAACTTGGTCGGCCCCGGATACACACCCGGAGAATGATTGTAGTTTTACCGCAAGCGCACGGTGTAGTGGCGAGCGGGTATCGAACACGAGGAGGTGGTGTTGATTCCAATCTGTCCTAGGTTGGTTTGACTACGATGGTTTTATTGGTGGAGATGGTTATGGTATAATGTAGTGGCAATGGTGATGGATGTCGGTGTCGGAGATAGAGAAATCGGTCAAATATCAATTCAAATACAATACACTAAAAGTGTCTAGGGCTAGGGAATCCCCACTACGGACCGTCATTCGTCATTGTGAATAGTGAATCTCAATATTATTAGACTTGCGTTGAGGTGAACTAGTCGTAACTGAATAGAGAACCAAGCTCACGCTCTCGCGCTATTGCCGGTCTATAGCGAACCTAGGATAGGGCCCAATCACTTGCAAACCCTAGCCTAAGCCACTAGCATTAGGATCGACATCATCGTTCAATCACCCCTCGAGCCCACTCTCGTGCAAACTCGAGTCACGATCTAGGTTGTGATAGTTCGTATTCGTCCAATCTCTTGCAAACGAATATGGGTATAGAATCACAATTAAAAATCCTAGCTTTGGCCCAATCTCTTGCAAACCAAATCTAGAGAAATCCAATTGTCAATCTAAATCGAATTTCTAGGGCTTCCCATCGATTGGAATCCAATCTCTTACAAACCCCAAATCGATGGAAATCCCTAGCTATCCGTAATAGATCAATCACAACCTAACCTCCTAGCAATTCTAGCAATTTAGAGATTCATTCATCACAAATATGAAATTAGATCCATAGGGTTCATCCCCAAACCCTAGAACAACAAATCTACTCTAGCATAGCAATAAGCATATGAGAATCAATAAAAATCATTGCTTGCATACAAAAGATAGAAAAACAAAGATTCAAATAAAAAAGAACAAAATACTTAGCTTGATGAAGATCTTCAATCCAAATAAAAGCTTTTAGATCCAAGAGAGGGCCTAGGGCATGGCCTAATCTCTAAAAAAATCACTAAGAAAACATCTTGGGAACCTAAGAAAACATGGGGGATCCCCCTCTAATGGTGGCTACAAAACCCTTAAATATTCCCCCAAAAACCATAGCAAAACTGCCTAAAAAGCCCCTGAAATTTGGGCCCAAAACTGAATCTGTGCGTGCCTAGAAATCTGCGCCAGTTACGACTCGGCCGAGTGGAAATCTCACTCGGTCGAGTGGAAATCTCACTCGGTCGAGTGGACAGCTCACTCGGTCGAGTGGAAATCTCACTCGGTCGAGTGAGCTTTCCTGCAGAAACTCCAGAAAACAGCTCTCTGTCAAAACTGTCAAAAACTGGTCACTCGGCCGAGTGGAAAACTCACTCGGTCGAGTGGAAATGTCACTCGGCCGAGTGACACTGACATGCAAATTCCAGCACTACAGCATCGACTTGCAGAAATTCCCCAGATTTCATCCGACCTCCGATTGACGCGTTCTTGGCGGCATTGGAATCTTCATGAAGTCTACTATCCATAAAAAATATGAGAAAAATACTTTGATAGCTGGAATGATAGAAGATTTCAAAAGAGTGGGAGGCGGTCTGAAAATCTGGGCGCTGCGTGTCCTCGGCATCACTCGGAAGTCACTCGGCCGAGTGACTTTGATCACTCGACCGAGGGGCTTTTGGTACTCGGCCGAGTCGGACCTCGGAGTTTCTCTGACGGATTTCAGTAAGTTGCATCTTTTCTCCTGTCGTCGTTCGTGTGCCACTCGGACGAGTGGTGTCTCCGTGCTCGGCCGAGTGGGATGTCGTCACTCGGCCGAGTGCACGCTGATCTTCAAGCTGTTTGCGTGTCTGGTCTGGCCGGCCGAGCGGGCTTCCTTGCTCGGCCGAGTGAGTCCTTCACTCGGCCGAGTGGCATGCTGAAAATACCCAATCTCCATCTTTTCGCTTCCTCGTCGCTCCTACGGAGTTCCTTCTTCTTCCACCCGTCTCCCATCGCTGAATAGCCCTCAAAAGAGCCTTTGGTGGCGCTCCGGAGCGGGTGCAAGTCCCTTAAGCTCATTTTTGCTCCCGATCGCTCCATATTTCCTGAAATCCGATAAAAACAAGAAATAGTGAAAAGTAACGTAATATCGTCAAATACTCGTGAAAATCGCAATATGAGCGATCGAAATGGCATGCAAATATGCAGAAAAAAGGTGTAAAATATGGAGTGATCAAGGGACCACCACTCCACCGATTCGTGGGAAGAGGCCCACTACTGGCGCCTCCTCCTCCAGACCCCAGGGTTGTGCCTACCTCGCCACCATCACCACCACCACTACCGTCCCATCCACTACAGCTCTTAATCTCGACCACTTCCACACCCATCACGGCCACCACTATCCCCGCCACCTCTGCCCCTATTCCATCCACAGCCACCACCGCCACTCCGTCATCACCACCACACCTTGCCTCCACCAGGGACGCTCTATCGGCACGTCTACGGACATATGGCAACACTTTCAGAGATGACACACACCGCGAGTGCTTTGTGAGGCCCTCGCAGTGTCGTCTCGTCCCCATGTTGTTCATAGACGTGCCTACCCTTAGATCCCTCGGACTCCTTCAGGGGGTCCATCACCTGTACCGAGCGATTGGTTTCGACCGCTTCCTCGGTGTCCATGCCCCCACGTACTCCCACATTGCTCTGGAGGCTCTTAGCTCCCTCGCCCGTACTCCAACTGGTGATGGCATCACTTTTCACCTTATGGACCACGATTGCACTATCATACATGCCATGATCTATGAGTACTTTCACTTCCCAGCCATCCCCGAGCCCAAAGCCGCCTTTTCTTCATACTATGATGTTGACACATTTGATGATCTAGCTTTTTGGCAGTGTATTTCATGGCTAGATCAGTTCCGCCCTAGCCGGGCGAAGGCATCGTGCATCATGCACCCATGCCTTTGTTACGCTCAGAGGCACTTAGCCACTACTATCTTCTGTAGGCCTGAGGTCGGGACCATGTACCTACCAGAGATTACCCACCTTATTGGTATGACTCGGCCTCTATGCTATCACCCGGATGGCTCCCTTCGCCCCTTCATGCTTTCCGACGCAGTCCACTGGTTGTGTCACTGCCTTCTCCAGACTGCCACCACCTACTTCTTCACGGACATCTGATGTGGTGGATTCTTTACTATTTTTGCCCGGATGCTCGATATCCACATTCCAGATGACCTACACCACACGCTTGACCCTCGGCGTGCTAAATTATATGCATATCATCCGACCTTATGGGGATCGTCACTGGTTATATCTTGTCGGCACCCACCACACGCCTCACATGGTGCTCCCCTCCCCTCCCCTCATACACATCCCACCTGTCCAGTTGAGCTGGATGATTCCTAGGGTCGACCCACTTCCAGCCCACCACGTACTTGAGCACCCAGGAGCACCCGTCGAGGTAGTAGCCGATGACCCGGTCCCACGCTCTGCTGAGTACGAGTTGCATGACAATGCAGCCCTGGTAGCCGAACTTCCTGTACCACCCTCACACCCACCACCCTCGGGAACCGTTTCTTCATCCACCTCTGTATCCATCGCTTCCACCACCGTCGAGTCTTTGGGGACTGTCTCCACCTCTTGCCCCGAGACTCAGACCTCTGTCCCCACTGTACTCGTGCCGAATGGCACTGATATCCAGACTGCTTCTGACCTCACATATCTTGACTTTCCAGAGCATGACCCTGCCTCCACTCTTCCAGCTCTCAGTGCCCTCATAGCTTCACTTCCGATCTCCTTAGGTAACCACATTCCCCTCTCCGGCACCACTACGTCACCATCAGCAGACATCTTTACAGAGAGCGTGTCGACATCTGTCCACACTTCTGTGTCGATGATCGCCCTTTCTTCAGCCGTTTCTGATATCCCTTCGAGCTCACCCTCTTCGACTTTCCACCCTAGGCACCGTGCATCTGCTGCACATGACCGCTTTACGAGAGTGGTGACTCACCAGCACATTCCCCGCCCTCCACTTGACTCCTGTTCCACCGATAGTCGTCTAGCAGCGTTGGAGAAGTCGACTTCTTGCCTTCGGTGGGATTTCAACCTCTTCATACACTCGATGACGATTCACCACGATAGAGTCGATTCGGACCTGGCATCCATCATTGACCTTCTCAGGACACGTGGACCACCACCTGTGATCCTAGCTCCTGCCCCACCATCCAGGCCAGCCACTGTGACCTCCACTACACCACTCAGTGCTCCACTTTCCCAGGCTTCTGCAGAGCCTGCTCCTACCACTTCTGAGTCGGTCGTCACAGTTAACCCCATGTCTGCCCAAGTGCTATATTCAGCTGAGCCTCACACTACCACCACTGCCCCACCTACTGAGTTCCAGCCAAATCCTACCATACTACCTGCTCCACAGCAAAGGACCCATCACCACCCTCAGAGGGTGGTGCCTCAGCTTGATGTCGTCCTTACCCGTTTTGCCTACCTCATTTATTATTGTGCCCATCTGTATGTTCGGGGCCCTGCACTTATATAGCTTGGGGGAGGACCCACGCATGCATCATCTTTCATTCAGCATTGCATCATGTCATGTTTTACCGTCTTTTTGCACAGTTTTCACTTTATATTACCCCACCCACCCACCCCATCCTATTTAGCATTATCTTCCTCTTACCAGCGTTTTCTTTGCAGTAAGGACACTGCTAGGTTTAGCTTGGGGGTGAGCGTTACCGCTTTATTTTTCATTTTTTCTTTTAATTTTCTTCCCTATTTCAGTTTTTATTTTACTTTTTCACCACTTTTCCACTTTATTATCTTTTTTTCTCATTCTGCATCATGTTTTCTGCTTTTTACCATACATGCATCTCTTTTTCTTCATTTTCCTACTTTATCTGCCTTTATCTCTTTTTATGCTAAGGATGTTCCGCATGATGACACCTCTCGTAGCCTTTTTAGTTATTCACGATGCTTATTATCTGTTGACATACTATTAAGGTAGTTTCAGTTTTACTATCTATATGCGTGCACATTCTTTTGCTAATCTATCTGATTTAATGCTTGAAATGAATTGAAAATCAAATGCATGAATTAGTATCTAGTATGCGCTATATTGGGTAATGCACCTAGGTTCACGCATCACTAGAACACTTGGAGCATCTGATTTATATCTTATTTACCTCTATTTGCATGCCTGATATCATTGTGCTTATTACTGCATGCTTTTTCAGTATTCTTCTAGAGGAATGAAAATATCCATGCTATTGATGAGTTTAGTTAGAGTATTATTTTATGAATCCGTTGTGCACCTCTTATGAGTGAACCAAGAGATCTACTATTTTTCTTGTCCACATATCTATATAGTTCTCTACATATCAATTGGTTACACCTCCACAGCTATCCTTACTGAAGTTGGTTACACCTCCACAGCTATCCCTACTGCATCTCACTTCCCAAACCCAAAAAGAAAGAGTATAGCTTCTAAATGAAAAAAGAAAAAAAAGGGAAAAATGAAAAAAAAAAGAGAAAAAGAAAAAAATGTGTATATATTCATATGTGAAAAAGAAAGAAAATGAATAAAATTTTTTTTGTATCATTTCATTAGAAGCTATCATATATTCTGGGAAGAAGAAGAAAATATTTCATATCCTATTCCTAGATGTGACGCCTCAAGCTAAGCTTGGGGGTGAACCAACTGATCACATGAGTGATGGTGACATTAGAGTGGAGACGGTGCATAAGTGGGAGATTTGATAATGCTTAAACTTAACTAAACACTTTAGTTTTCGGAGATTTTTCATAAATTGAAATGAATAACTGAATAGCATGACTTTTTTCCATTTTCTATTGCATGCTGCGTGATTTCTATATGCTCCATGTGTATCTGTGATTGAAAAGTGCATTGCCAACTTTTTTATGCTAGACTCTATGGATTGCATGAGATTGAAATGAGTCGATAGCATTATTTCAGTAGATCCCTGTCTTTTCTCTGAATTGCATGCTAGACATATGATTTGTAAAACGTGAAAATACCGTTAGCATGTGCTTTTACTATTCAGAGCATTGTGATATACTACTTAGGCCTGAGATTTGACCGAACGGCCTTACCACCCTCCATCCACTTCCATTCTCCTCTCTTTCTATTTTTTATTTTTTATTTCTTTTTGCTTTCCTCACGGCGTACCTAGTATTCGTCTTCCTCGAGGACGAGTAAGAGGTAAGCTTGGCGGATTTTGATGTGTCCATATTTTCTACCTTTTTCATATCATCATTTCATCGCATTTCATGCCATTTTCACATCCAAATCCTATATTTACCTACGATATCGCATTTCTGAAGTTATATTCGAGTTTCATAGTATTTCATGAGTTTTCAGATATTTTGGAGCTATCTGGGACCCGACTTGGGTATGGACACATCTGACATGCCAGTGAGCTCATTGGCGGAGTTTTGCAGGAGTTTGCCATGTTTTTGGAGCCATGGGAGAGAGCATGAGGAGAGAGCAGGAGGGAGAAAGAAGCTTCAGCAGCTTCAGGAAAAGCTTCCCAGATGAATCGACCGAGCAGAGCAGCTGCTCGGTCGAGCATAGGCAATTGGAGAAGGAGGAGCAGATACACAGCCTGCTCGGACAGAGCACTCATAGTGCTCGGTCGAGCAGCCTTCCATTCCAAAGCACGACCAACCCAGCGCACAGCCCGAGCAACCTTTCAGCAACCGAGTTAGCTCTCTGCTCGATCCGAGCTGAGCTGACTCGGCCCATGCAGACATAGTGAAGATTTGGGTGAATTTCGATTCCCTTTCAAGCTCAGTCGAGCATTACAGCTGCTCGTACCGAGCAACCAACCGAGCAACAAGATGCTCGACCGACTAGCCTACTCGGTCGACGACGCTGACGCCATTTTTGGAAGGATCTTATGGAGCCGTCTGTTGCGCGATCTCAGGAAAGTGAAGTCGGGGAGCTGGCGACGTGGATTGGGGGCGATTCATTCTGAGTTTTGAATACGTTTTTGGGGGAGATTAGGGAGCGAATTTCTTGTAAGGTTTTTAGATTAAACTTCTGAATATTTTTTGGATCGAAATTGTTGGATTATTATTTTGGGAGCTTTATTGCTGTTGCGTATTGGGAACTCCAATTCTTCTTTGGATCTATTGCTCTTCTATTTTCTTCATATCTCGTTGTAAGTTTTTAATCTTTATTTTATTAATTTGCTGAGATGTTTTCTTCCATAAAAATGGTGTTTTATTCATTAACATTGCCATGAGCGAGTAGGCCTTTCTAGGGTTGATGGGTTAGCCATAAGATCCTAGGGGGAAGACGTAGATCCGTATCCCTAGGTTGAATTAGGAATTTATGGGAGTATTTCGGTCGATCCTACCGAATCCCTATGTAACCCGTACTGAGATCATGCCCACGGTCTGTGGAATTGATGTGCTTAAGGGGTATCTTTGGGATTCGACTAGGAAAATCGGTGGATCCAACCAAGGCTCGTGACCATGCCTGGCTCGTGCCTTGAGGGGATCCATCGACAAACTATACCGCTACGTTGATGGCTACCGCCATTGCGTTAACGAGAGCTACCGAAACACCTCACAATTCTAACCCATGGGAATGGTACGAATTGGGAGATTTATCCCCTAACCCTAATGCAACGTAAGGATTCTATTTCAACGGCAGTCCCTAATGCCCTAGTCCTTTTTATTATTGAAACAACTTCAACACAACAACCAAATCTCTCAACAAGATAGCCATCTCACTTCGAGATTTAGAAGTAAACTGAGAGTCCAAATACACTATCACCATCCCTATGGGATTCGATATCTTTTATATTACAACTTGACACCATCCGCTTGCGGATCGAGCCCAGAATTGACACCTAGGGGACATACCATGCCTAGCGATCGTGACACCACCAGGTGGAATCTAGGTGTAGGCTTCAGGTGCGTCAATGACTGCATAGTTTATCTGGCGTCTGGTCACCCTTCATCAGGCATCTGGTCGCTAAGAATTCTACCCGTTTATAGTCGTTGGACAGCTTTTTCAAAGAGCTGTTTTATTGGTTGTTGGGCCTGATTGAGAGAGTATTTATACCCTATTGTAAGGGAGTTTTTGGCACCAATACACATTAGAAAAGAGATAATTCTTGAGCCAAAAACTAAGTGATAAAGCCTCATCTCTTCAACACTCTTTTCCTCCCTTAAAGCTTCTTGAATGTTGAATTGAAATCCAAAGCTCCAGGGAAGCCTAATAGTGCATCAAGCTTACAACTAGCACTTGGACATCAATCTTTCTTTGCCTCTACACTTAACGGTTGTAAGTACAACTAATCAAGGCAATAGGAAGATTGTAGTTTCTATTTCGTTTTATTTTGTGAAACCTGGCTTCTGGATTGTGGAAGTGTTCTCTTTTGAAAGAGACGTGTGATACCTTTCGAATAGGGTTTGCAATCTTAGATTGCGTGTGATATCTTGGAAACGATAGGCTCTTAGAAAAGAGTGGCACTTGGAAAAGTGTGAGTTGTATTGGGTTGGTTTAGAAAAGCCTTATAATGGAAATCCACAAGACTCAGGAGAGAGTGTGGGACTGGAGTAGGCAATTGCCGTACCAAGATACGCCTTTGTGCTTGTATTTGTTGATTGTCTCTTGTGGATTGTTTCTAATTAACTTGTATTTTAATTCCACATTTGCAAGTGTTTTTAATTAGCTTATTATTGTGCTATTACACTATTCAACCCCCTCTAGTGTGTGTTGCTTTGCAGTGTCACATGTGTTTCTACAATAAGAACTCCTTTAGGCAATGGGAAATGGGACGGATTTCGGAGGTCCTACACTTAAGTATTTCAATACTCTATATCTAATTCACATAAATTACATATCCTCCATAACTCGACCCGAGAATTAGAAAATGACCTCCCAACAGGTCGGACATAGTTTCACCGATCCTCTTCTTATCCATCCACTGACTTAAGCATTTGAGGGGATTTGGGTCGGAACCCAGATTTGACCCCCTGACGATTTTCATGTGTTGCAGGCTAACAAAGATAGCTCGGAGTTAGGTTGGGTCTCAACCAAACAGCTCGGACCTAGCTCTCACTGACCCGGGACAGTCCTTCCATGAGTCCCACTCTTTAGCTGATGGAGCGCCATGTTACTAGAGACATCCTCATCTGCATCTTACTCATTGTTGATGGATTTACCCGTCAACATTTGGCAAAATGTGTTTTCTAACTAGCTGCACTCCATCATGAAAGCATCTAATACTTGGTTATGTTTAATTAGACGAACAATGTGCTATATAATGATCCTTGTAGAAAATCGAGGAGGATGAACACATCACCTTCTACGTAGTGGAAGGAGATCGAGAGGAATTACAATGCTTCGGATCGGGATTGGGAGAGAAAGAACATAACTTTCTATGTATCGAACGTCTTCTTCCCATGAAGAGTGGATATGTATCGATAGGATTAGTGGGAGAGAAGTTTACTTTCATTAGAATTATTAAAATTGTAAAAACAACGTATCTTCAGTGGTATGATTACAAATTTACGTTTGTAACCCTCAACTTCTCTTAATTTCAATTATCCACAAAGGTTAATTGAAATTTGTGCATAGCCCCTTAATATTTTAATATTTACATTTAACTCCCTCGGGTTAAACGCCAAAAGGGTGTACCCAAATCCAACATCTCCCACTCGCACATGATGGGATTGTTGTTACAACAACAACATGTAAAGAAGACTTTTTGATACTTCTTAACCTGGTCGTGCGGCCCATAAGCGAACATATGAAATTTTGTTATGCACTGGTTAGAGATACACAACTATCCTCTATGTAATCAAGCCTTTAATGTATCTCAGTCGCTTACAATACCACATGCCTAGTTTGTTATATCATTTTATGTATATCTGATCCCTCTTTTCATTTATATTCTTTAAGAATACTTAAACACTTCCACAATAATGTTTCTAAATCACACATATTGACTGGTCATCTAGACCATAAAAGTAGATATTAACAAACTTAGCTTTTTTCCTTTACACTAAATATTCTAAATCTCAACTCTATGTAATAAATCCTTTAAAGTATCTCAGTCGATTATAATACCATAGGCATAGTTTGTTATATCAGTTTATGTATTTCTGATCCCCTTTTTCATTTAAATTCTCTAAGCATACGTAAACACTTCCGCATTGATGTTTCTAAATCACACAGATTGATCGATCTTTGAGGCCATCAAACTAAATATCCACAAACTTAGCCTTTCCTTTGCACTAACATTCTAAATCTCAACATCAAGATTTCAACAACTTTCCTAAACATATTATTTTAGACCAAATCACTTGTGATCATAATAAATATGCTAAAGTAGTTATCACCAAGATTGGAACTTCATACTAGTCAATAGTAAAAGGGTATTGTGAGGAAACCAATCCTTAAGGTATTCCCATAGGGGAGAGGCAGGGATCCACTATCTCACTTCCCTTTATGGTCGACTCCAGCACATGTGGTATGAATCGCAAACAACTGTGTATAGAGTTGTATTAGAAGTAAATTAAATCATCAACATTCAGACTCTAGTTAAATGTACTTATACATTTAATACTAAATTCTATAGCAATTTAATGCTCTAATTTGTGTATGGCTTATGAAATGCTTAGATGAACTTCGGGGAATTAGTTCTTCTTGGTCATTATTTGTATAAATATAAAATGATCTCATATTGAAACTTTATTCAAGGCAACTTTTATAAGATGATTTTGTCTCATCCATGCCCATTCTCCTAGAACGTGAGAGGTGATTGCCTGTGTGAAAAGGGCAATTTCTCATGCCTATTCGACATACTTCTCGTATGTACTCTTTGCAAATGCAAATGTTAAAAAAATAACACTATTGGCAAACATATATCATTCTAACACAAAGAATGAATAAATATTTCTATTTATCAATATCAATGTTAATATAGAGTACAATTATAAGTGTATTTAAAATTCTACGCAATCCCAGAGCTTTTACATGTTTCAAAAATGCATCTCTGGTTTGGGCTTAGTAAGAGAATCAACAACCATTTTGTGCATATATACTTGATAGAAACTATCTTCTCAGCCACAATGTCTCTTACAAAGTGATATCATATGTCAATATGTTTGGAATGACTATAATATCTTGGGTCCTTGGTGTAAGCTATCGCAACTTGATTGTCATAGAAGACAATCACTTGTTCTTGCTCTACCCTCAAATTATGTAGGAACCATCGTAACCAAATAGCTTTCTGGACTCCTAGTGAAGCAGCACCAACTTATGCTTCCATGGCTGATAGAGTTACATAAGTCTCTTTCTTACTACACCTTGAAATAGCACCATATCTGAGCAGGAAAATATATCTTGATGTAGATTTTCTCTCATTTACATCTCTCCAATAGTCAGCAATGGTGTATCCTTCTAGTGTGGTGGACGAACCTTCGTACCCCAAACTGTAGTTGGCTGTATCTAGGAATGTATGCACTTTAAACAATTATTGTAATTGTAATAAACATCTCGTTCGAATTAATTATAAGCTATTTGGTATTCTTTATCTTTGTAATCATTTATATCACTCATATAGTTGTGGTTGTGTTATATGAAGCATGGATAAAGTCGCATGACTTATGTGACGAACATCGGGATCACGATGAGAACATGATAATGATGCCAATGTGTCTGCCGAACATATGTCCAGAAATATTCCTGGTCAGAGGAATATCGAGAGGGGACATCGATATACAGATTAGACCAGTGTGTATAGATCTGTACAATTGGATGGTAGTGGATGACCTCATAGCCACTTTGTGTGAAGACATCGGTGGATGATGCACATGTGCTTGTTAGAGAACAAGTTCACAGAACGACTCGCTAGAGATGCTTCTGTACGGTTATAATACTTGGAGGTGTCAATAGAACCTCTCAGGCAACATAATGTAAATGTTAGTCCTTTGAACGAAGATATGCTAAAGGAACTTTCATATGGACGATTATACTTAGGTAGTTATCAAACATTGGCTTTACTGCTGATGTGAAGGTACCTTCTATGTATAGGTGGAAGAATGTGAAGGGAGTGGCCATGCTGCCAGTATTCCTCTCCACCTGTATGGGAGGTTAGTGTCGTAATATAGTCAATGGATCCATAGTAAAGCTCTCGCCAATGTAATAGATGAACATGTTAATAATTAATAAGTGTCATCCAACTGGTAATTATTGGATCATATTTAACTCAAGGGTTTTAAGGCATAATTAGGTTTGACATTCCCTAAATACCTTAGCAACATAGTAATGACAAAGGGATCGAACTACATGAAATCTATCACTGTAAGGCCCAGATTATCTCGGAAAGATTCCAGACTAACAAACCAGATAATGACTGTTCTGAAACAGCGGTCAGCATCCTCAACTAGAGCAGCTACCGCACAGTGACACAATATTATCTTTTCTTAAAGTAGGAATCGGTCTATTTAAGTTTATGATGAATTCCTTACAAAAATCGTTTGAAGAAACTTTAAGTGTACATGATATAAAATGGTATAGATCACAAGAAGTTGTGATCAGATGAAACAAATAAGAAGACATAGTGACTTAGTATTGGGTAGTTGACTAGTGCTTTGTCACTAGTCGATTAGTCAGGTCAAACTGCATAAGTTGGCAGATGCAGCTGACTAGTCAACTAGTGCTGACATGGCTGGACACGGATTTGAGATTTAATGCAGGATTTGGTTAAGAATCAATCCTAAATCAAATCCAATTTGTATCCAAGAGTGTAAATGCGATTAGAACTCTTAAAGGACAATTCTTCTTCTTTGTGCGTTTAGGTATGAAGTTGAGTTTTATACGGACACTCAATCAGAATCAGATTCAGCTCTCCCTAGCTATGTAAAAGGAGGTCTTTCCCAGCCCCTTGAAAACACACTAATCTCTCTTGAGAATGTCTCATTGTGCAGAGATATTCAAACCTCTTCAGAGGGAGAATCTCTTGTACAAAATCAAAATTTTTTCGTTCTCCTTCTTTCTCACTCTAGCAAAGCTTAGAAGACGGTTCGAGTTTTTGGAGGACTCGTGAATTGTAAAGGCGTTATTCATCACGTGATTCATCTAAGACACTGGTTGGAGAGGAGAACATAATGCTTCTGGTCTTCACCGAAAGAGTATTGGATCTACAAGTATCGCTTGAGTATACTCGTACAAAGGTATGGATTTTATCCAGTTGTTGATCTTAGTATTGTAGTAGATCTTTGGGTATGTCAATTGCTAGTATAGAAAATTTACAATTTTCTGTCTTCCATTGCATGATATAAATCGCTTGAATTACTAGCATCATTCCCTTATAGTGGTATCAGAGCCATGCTGCAATCTAAAATTATACTGGATTTTAACCTGTTAAAATGTTAAAAATCGAATTTTTAATCGTTGGAAAACAATGTTGTGTAAATCACTTGATAAAGGTATTAGTCGAGTAGTAGGCAAGTACCAGTTGACTTATCTGTGTATTGGTTGACTAGTCACTATGGCCTAGTCAACTAGTCCACCTTTAGAAGATCTGCGTAACTTACAGATTGTGGATTAGTCCCAACATCCGATGACTAGCCAACTAATCCAGCAACATGCAATGGTTTTTTTTGCTGGTTTTAACTTCTGATTTTTAAAAGATTTTTCAAGATATTTTATTTGATAACATATTTAAAATTATTTTAAATCATGATGGATCTTCAAAGATGATTATTTTAAAAGAAGTTTTAAAATTGTTTTAAATTTATTTTAAAATACTTTCATGATAGGATCATGTGAATGTTAGCTATAATATGATTATAGACTACAGAATTATGAGGATCATGCGACCGCTCTGTCGGTAGTAATCTAACCTAACGGTGTATGACGTTGCTCCGTGGTCCAAGTAATTATTTTAGTGATTTTAAATTTATCTGCTTGCAGGGTCGCTTGCTAAATTTAATGAAATTGCTTATTGTGACATTGCTCGCAAGATATAGTTCATTTAAAAAAAGTTTGTTCATGCACCATATTTTGCACCAAAACCAAATTTATCCAATTAATTAAGAGATGTAAATCCAAGAAAGTTTGAACTATTAAGGTCATGAATATTTTATTGGATTTGAAGTTCAATTGATCACATTGATGTTTAACTAAGAAAGATGAGTATGGGTAAGGTTCACAATTAAGGAACATGGACTTGGTGATTCGACACATAGAAAACCTCACTCTCCAGATTGTGGCAACATGGCCATGTGACCATTTTGAATTCTCTTATTCGATTAAAACACATGACTTAGTTTTGTAAGGACCTGGCTATTAAGAAAACACTAGAAGTGGAGGGGTTTGAATAGGGTTTATATAATTTAAAACGATAGTTATACCAAATTAAATTATTAATCAACAATTAATGGGAATGCAAATAAACCCTAAATTGAAACAATGCTAACACAAGGATGTTTCAAGGTTTCGGATTACCCAAGTAAACTCCCGACTTGTTTCCGGTAATCCTAGGTCCCTTCCACCCGGATACCACCGGATACTCAAGTTAGAACCCTAACTTGAGATTTCCTTTATACCCACTTGTAGCAACCTTACACGTGAAATCGAAATACACATGATGTCCTTGACTCCCACAACTTGGGAGCAAGCAAACCACTCTCACAAACCGTGAGTTAAACTAATATTGAAAGATATGAAATATTGAAATAGCAAAATTTACAATCACCTATGCCTTGAAGTAGAACTTGAAGGAGCAAGTGTATTGTGTGTTGAGGTCTCTTTTGAAAGAGAGAAAAGCCCTTTCTCTTGTCACCACCAATTGCCTAGAAGATAACACGTTGATTCTAGGTTGGAGAGCAAGAGAGGTAAAGATTGGAATTCTAGAGCTTTTGTATTTGAGAGCTTTGATCAAGAAAATGAATTCCTGGAGTAGTTGAGTTAACCCCTTAATGGAACAGTACAAGCCCTCTTTATAGGTTCCCCAAAAGCACCAAACAGAATCCCCAAAAACTCCTTTGAAATTCGTAAAGAAAAAGCCAATAGATAGAATTTACACATTCGACAATCGACTGTTGAACAAAACACAGTCGACTGTTGCACTGTGTCAGATGGTAGGTGAGAATTCAAACGGTAACATACCATGTGGACAGTCGACTAATGAAGAGAAGACATGCACCTGTAAAACTAACAGGAGACTGTAAATCCTTCTACAAGTGACTGGCCACAATATGGGTAAGCTGAGATAATCTCATAAAGTTTTGGGAATACACGAGAGGCGACTGATGTAGAACACACATGCACCTGTGCCATGGGCATGCGACTGTGAAACCAACATCAGTCGACTGTCACTAAAACCTGAAACTTTTCAGAGAGCAGAGCCTGCAGAGAGATCAACGACAAACTACTATTGAAGCATTGATAGTCGACTGTGACTTGGACAGGCGACTGTTAATACAACATCAGTCGACTGGCACTAAAACTTGAAACATTCTAGAGAGCAGATTTTGCAGAGGAATCAAGTACAGGCGACTGTTGAAGCAATGACAGTCGTGATCACTCCATATTTTACACCTTTTTTCTGTATGTTTGCAAGTCGTTTTGATCGCTCATATCGCGTTTTTCACGATTATTCGACAATATTGCGATGCTTTTCACTATTTCTTGTTTTTGTCGTATTTCAGGAAATATGGAGCAATCTGGAGCGAATTAGAGATCAAGGGATTTGTACGTGCTTAGGAGTGTCACCCACGGCTCATTCGAGGACTTATCAGCGATGGAGGATGAGCGAAGAAGAAGGAAAGCAATATGAGCGATGGGGAGGCGAGAAGAAGAAGAAATGAGCTCAACAGCACACCACTCGACCGAGTAGACCACCCACTCGGCCGAGTAAGAAGCCCTACTCGGCCAACGGAACGGATACGCACACGATGTTTTTAGCGTATACTCGGCCGAAGAAAGGAAGCCCACTCGGTCGAGTGAGAAAGTTCACTCGCCCGAGTGGTACAGTGAATTCGTCCAGAGAAAGGCCCAAGTTACTGGAATTTCAGAGATCCTGAGGAGGCCCACTCTGCCGAGCATGAATGCTCAGTTGGCTGAGTGAAGAAGTCCACTCGGCCGAGCCACCCCCGAAGACAGGCCCTGAAAACCCTCGAAGTTACTGTTTTTCTGCAGGGTTTGTCTCTCGGCCGAGTGACAAGGCCGAGTGACCATCTCCGCCTGCTGTTAGGGTTGCGAATTCTGGGCTGCGCAGGGGCAGTTTGGTCACGATTTTCTGGACAATTTTAGAGGGTATTTAAACCCTGTTTTTGACCTAGTTTAAGAGAGACTTGAACTATATTTTTTGAGACTTTCTTTTAGGATTTTGACGGCTACTCTTTTGTGAAATCTCAGTTGGAGATCGTTGGCGTCAACATTGGTTTGTCTATTCTGATTAAAAACTCAATTTTATGCATTATTTCTCTTTTACAATGAATTGTGCCGCGATTATTGTTATTATTTCTGAGATTTGCATGATGCTTAGTGAGTAGTGCCGTCGTCCTAGGGCATGGGGATGAATCCTATGGACCCTATCTCTGAATTGTGATGAATTTGTAGATTTGTTGCTAGAATTGATTACGTTTAGGTTGTGATTGATTGATTACAGGTAGCTAGGAATTCATACCGATTGGGATTTGCAAGAGATTGGATCCCAACTGATAGAGAGGCCTAGATATTCGATTTAGATTGACAATTGGATATCTCTAGATTTGGTGTGCAAGAGATTGGACCAAAGCTAGGATTTTTAAATTGTGAATCTATACTAATATTCGTTTGCAAGAGATTGGACGAATAAGACCTATCATAACCTAGGTCGTAGCTCGGGTTTGTATGAGAGTGGGCTTGAGATACGATTGAACAATGATGTTGTTCTTCACGCTAGCGGCTTAGGCTAGGGTTTGCACGAGAGTGGGTCCTATCCTAGGTTTGCTATAGACCGACAACAGCACAAGAGCGTGAGCTTGGTTCTACATTAAGTTGCGACTAGTTTACCTATATTCAAGCTTAGCAACACTGAAATTTATGAATCACAAGGATGAGAGACGGTCCATAGTGGAGATTTCCTATCCCTAGAAGCTTTTTATTATATTGATATTTTCTTGATACTTGAACGATTGTGACTATTACACCCAACTATTCGTGTTCTCTTGATAGCTAGGTGATTTGAATAAGACACGGTCATTTGTCCTCCCTGAGTTCGATACCCGTTCGCCGCTACACCGTGCGCTTGCGGAAAAACTACAAGTCGTTTTTCGGGTATTCATCCATACGGGATCAAGTTTTTGGCGCCGTTGCCTGGGAGGCGACAGTGTTTTATTTTCTTTACTTAGTTATTTCTTTTTGTTTTTATTATTTTTATCTTTTTACTCCTCTATCGTGCTAACAATTCCATCGAAGCTCTATTTTTTTGTGCATGTACACGAGATCAACGGCGAATCCAGAGGATATATTATTTGATCCGGAGATCGAACGTACCGAAAGGAGGATTAGAATCGAGAAGAGACTTAACATAGAGGACGATTGTATGAACCGACCAGAGACACCAGAAGAATTAGCAGCACGCATGGCAAGGATAATATCTATCAGAGATAGGCTTCGGCCTAAGACTACCTCCACTACTTCTTCCTTCGCTATGCCGGAGTTGGCGGAGGATAAGAATTTCGAGCTCAAAACGGGACTAGTGGTCTTAATGTAACAAGACCCATTCTTTAGGAACTCCCATGAGAATCCACATTATCATCTTCAGCTATTCTTGTCCAAGTGCTCCACCTTCAAATGCCGGGTGTTTTCGTCGATGCTATCCGATTGCGACTCTTCCCCTTTACCCTCAAAGACAAGGCTCTATATTGGTTGAGAACGCAAGCAGATGGAATATTTACTACGTGGGATGAGTTGGATAGTGCTTTTGTTGATAAATTCTACCCACCATCAAAGACGGTGAAGATAAGAAGCGCACTCATGTCCTTCAAGAAAGGACCACATGAGACTCTATACGAGACATGTGAGCGCTTTAAAGACCTCCAACATCAGTGCCCCCATCACAGCATTGAAGCATGGGAGCTAGTACACAGATTTTATAATGGACTCCAAACGGGTACTAAGCAAATTATAGATGCAACTGCCAACGGAGCCATTCTATCCAAGACACCGGATGAAGCTACGGCCCTATTAGAGGAGATGTCATCTAATAATTAACAATGGGGCGACGAGCGAGGGAAATCTTCTCCCTCCTTGAAGCCAACAAGCATATATGAGGCCAAGGCCGTAGCGGAGCTTTCCACTAAGTTTGACGCTCTCCACAAGGTCGTGGAGAGATCAGAGAAGTTGATCACCGAGCCGCTTGGAGCTCCCGCCACATCTACGCCGGGAGGCAATATGAGCAATTGGCAAGACCAATCTCAAGCTATGTTCATAGGAGGAGAGCTTGGGGAAGGATCCTTAGAGCAAATCCAATATGTTGCGGGGAACACCGGTTATTGGGCCAACCCGGCCACAAGGAATCATCCGGGCTTCTCGTATGCTAATAATGACAGAGCTCTAAACCCACCACCGTCGCAACAACCTCAAGCTAGACCTCTTCCTCCACAACCTCAATACCAACCGAGGGGGCCACCACAACAAAGCTACCCGCCTAGGCAACAAGCGGGACCATATATACCGTCGAGTTATAACCAAGGTTGGAGAGCTCTGAACCCACCAACAGCACAACCAAGATTGGATCATGAAGCAAGGGTGGAGGAATTCATGGCGGAGCAAAGAAAAATAAATGCTAGATTGACGGTGCAACAAGACTCGCTCAATACCGTCATTGCGCAACTAGGAGAGCAACTTACGTTGCTTAACAAAAACACTCAACAATAGCCGGCTCAACCGGAGCCTAATCCACGGAGCAATACCAGCCACATAAATACGGTGGTGGCAGTTACTACTAGGGGCGGGAAGGATACCACTCCCGCCATGGTCCAAACCAAGGAGCCCATGGAGGAGAATTTGGATGACAAAGAGCCGGCTATTGAGGAGTAGAGCACAAAAGAGCCGCTAGAAGGTGGAAATTCTGAAGTTAAGAAGCCAAATGAGGAGCGCACCTACATGCCACTGGTGCCCTTTCCACAATGGTTGGTAAGAGCCAAGATTGAAACGCGGCTCGCCAAGTTCCTTGAATACTTGAGGGGAGTAAGCCTCAACATACCTTTCTTGGATGATATCGTAGAGATCCCGTCATATGCCAAGTACTTGAAGGACTTAGAATCAGGAAAGAAAAGGAAGGAGAAAATAATGCTTGCCGAGCAAGGAACTTGGTTCACCCGGAGGGAAAAGGAGCCTACGAAATTCAAGGATCCAGGAAGCTTTTACATCCCATGCACACTTGGAGGAGTCCCACTACAAAAGGCTTTGATAGACTTGGGAGAAAGTGTGAGCCTAATGCCCCTTAGCATGATTCAGAAATTGAATACGGGTACCGACTTGAAGCCAACGGACATGAGAATACAACTTGCGGATGGTCGGGTTACTAGGCCGGTAGGGATTGCGGAGGACATTCCGCTCCAAGTACCGGGAGGAATATGCTTGTCGTGCGACTTCGTCATTATGGACATCAAGGAGGAGGGCGACACTTCACTCATACTTGGACGTCCATTCCTAGCCACCGCCGACGAGATAGTCGACGTGATAGAAGGTACTTTATCTTTAAATGTTGGAAACATCGAGGTTGAGTTCCATATCCCTAAAGCTATGAAGCATATGCCCTACCAAGATGTGTTGGACTATGTGGACCTCCTTTACGAGGTGATCGATGAAGCCATTCCGCATTCTAATAGCGCTCTACTTGATGACGGCCTTGAAGAAGGCCAAACTTCTAGTATTGGAGAAAAGTTGGAGGACCCCCGGATAGCTCTATGGCCGATGACAAAGACGACACTGACGTTGCAAGGATTAGGAAGCTATGCAAGCTCTCCACGGCCAACAATTCAAAGAAAACTCCGCCGGATAAAAGGTCGGCGTCACCGGTGAAGAAGAAGATTGGTGCTAGCTCAAGCTTGGGGAACTTATCCTCCAACTCTACCCATGATGAGGGTACGCCGATAAAAGCCCACGAGCATCAACATCCAAATCCAAGTGGCCTTCCCGGCAAATTTGACGGGCGCATCTCGTACGCGTCCAATATCACGCACTAAACGAAAATCATAAGGGGTCGAGCTCAAGACCTTAAACGAGCGCTTGTCGGGAGGTAACCCGACGGTTTTATATCGTTCTTAGTTGATGTTTATTTTTATTTTATATTTTTCTTAGTGTTTAGAGTCTAGCGTCTATGAAAATCGTGACAACGGGCTCTATTTTTATTGACAGGAGATGGAGAACGAGAGATCATTCATATGGATGATAGCCATGGCAAGGGAGAGCGCTCCAAGAATGCGCTCATGCCCCAGGAGAAGGAAGAGACTGTCAGGAGGAAGAAAAACAGAGAGTGGCGCGAAAACAGAGAGCCATTGCAGAAAACAGGAAGCCACTCGGCCGAGTAACATATGTCACTCAGCTGAGCAAAGACTCTACCCGGCCGAGTAAAGTACCGATCAGGGAAGATCCTACAGACCACCTCTCTGTTATTTTCTGTGATTTACAGTATAATTTGTCACTTGGCCGAGTGAATCAGATACCCTCCACGCTCTAAAAAATGCTGAATGGCCTTGCCACTCGGCCGAGTGGAAATTGTCCATTCGGCCGAGTGGGAAGAGCTACTCGGCCGAGTCGTAAGTTGTGGGAGTTTATTTCGAAATTTTTTCACACAGCCCCACTCGGCCGAGTGATCTTTTGACTCGGCCGAGTCGTACATCTTTATATATAAGCTTCGAGGTGTTATGCAAATTTCGAAAAGCACAGAATTCCCAAAATCTTTTTCCCAGTGCCCGTATCCGCGGCTCCATCATCTGAGCCGCTTCGACGCCGCCGACCGACGATCTCCGCCGGTCGCCGACGTCGCCCCGCCGTCGCTCTTCGCCGGCGCCGCCTCCCCCGCCGCCGTTCATCCCCATTTCGCCCCAATTTTCCTATTTCTTCTCCATTCTCCAATCCGTAAGCCCATTGCGCCCCATATCCCAATTAATTCACATATATATCTATTATCCCCTATCTTCCCCATGTATATTGATTATCATTCGCTGATTTGATTGTTTGCTTTTCAGGTTAGCTTGGGGGAGCTTGGGGGAGATACAGGACGCTCCAGAGCTTCACGGAGGAGGTGATTTCATCGCACTCTCCATATTTTGCACTCGTGTCATGCTCAGGTATATTCGTTTCATTCTATAGCATGTCGCATTTTCATTTGGGAGGGCACGTCATGTGGCAAACATGCCGCCTCGCCTTAGGCCATGCACTCGGGAGCCCGCTTCCAAGCGAAAGAAGTCAGGTGATCCTGGCTCCTCTTCTGCTAGGGTAGACTCCCCACCACCTACCCCACCACCACCCACATAGCCGCCTCCTACAGTGCCCATTCCACCACCTGCATAGCCTGCCCCCGCGTTCGATGCGATGGGGATTACGTTCTGAGATGACGCCCAGCACGCCAGATTTGAGCGTATCTCCCATCGCTCGATCGTACCCACTAGGTTCATGCACCTAGCTGACCTTGAGCACCTAGGGGTCCTAGAGGGGCTACTCCAGTTGTATGACAACATGGGGTGGCGTGATTTCTTGAGTGTCGGCGGACATTTACATCCGCCCGACACCAGAGGTCCTTAGCTCTATCGAGTGGACCCTTGGAGGATGCTTATTTCGCCTGATGGATCAGGAGTGCCAGGTCACTCTTGACTTGCTCCGAGTATTCTTCCAGTGGCCCACTGTCCCTGACCCGGAGCGAGCTTACAGTCCCACGCACATCCCACCATCGTCATTTGACACCCATGCTTTCTGGACTCGGATCACATGATCACCCCTTTCCTTGGACCCTAGTCAGGCCAAGGCCTCTGTCGTCCTCCACCCGTGCCTCCACATTGCACAGCACCTTATGGTGACCACTTTTCTTGCGAGGTACGAGCCCGGAACACTGTCGACGCCAGAGCTCTTCATGCTCTACGCGATGACACGTTCTAGGGTCTTTGATGGAGGAGCCGTTCTGGTCCCTGCTATACAAATTGATATCGCCAGTTGGTACATCGACCGCATCATTATTTCTATCGGCGCTCGTATGCCTATCTGCTGCGGCGGTCTGATTACCCTCTTGGCCCTATTGTGCGGAGTTGACCTTCCAGCTGGCTGGCTGAGACCACCGGGCCCCACCTCTCTCTCCATAGATGTTATGGCCTAGTGAGGATGCTACATCCTCATGGTCAGCGCCACTGGGTGTGGCTGCACGGTCCCCACGGTGCCGATTACATGATTCTTCCGAGCCCTGCTCGGACGCATATTGGACCTGCGGGTGGGGAGTGGATTACACCGATAGATCTCCTCATCCCCGCTGCATACGTGCTTGAGCCTGAGGGTGATCTACAGGAGCCCTTCCTCCCACCACTCGACCCTGTGATCCCTCAGCCTGCACTTGCTTCGTCTGCGCCCCCCGACACCTCTGTTCACACTTCTGTTAGTGTCGGGAGCACGTTAGCTGAGTCCACACACACCACCACCGCCACTGTGCCCATTGTAATGCCCTGATAGCTACTGCACAAGTACTAGAGGGGGGTGAATAGTACTTTAAAAAAATTAAGAAGATAATTCCTAATTATCTTGCAAACTGAACCAACAATGCAGAAATGAAAATATTGACAACAAAGAAATACAATCGCAAACAAATGATATAACGGGTTCAGAACCACCCAAGTCTTCCCGACTTGTTCTCGGTGATCCTACGTCCCAAACACCCGGATCCCCTCCGGATACTTGAGTTAGAAACTTCTAACTCAAATTTGCACTATGAAATACTTGTAGAAAACCTCTACAAGATAAAATCATACACAAATGAAAATGTGACTCCCACAAACCGGGATCACACACAACTCTCACAACCGAGAGTAAAACTTGCAATATTCAAAGAAAATGAAATACGAAATGCATACCAACAAAATCCTATGCCTTGAGTAAAACTTACAATATTAGGGCAAGGAGGATTTTGAGGAAGAAGAAGGCACCAAACCCTAGCTCCAAGAAGTTGACCATCAATGGAAGCCTAGGGAGGAGTTGGTGACCTAGAATCAAGCTCTTGGCTTGAATGGGTCACAATCAATGAATCTCTCTTTAGGAATAAGAGTGAGGGAGAGATTCTAGTGAGAAATGAAAGCTTGGAAATGAGAAATAAATGCTTCTCTTTGATTCTCTAAAATGTAATTAATATCAGCCTTGAATGCTTAGCAAGAAGCCCTTCAAGTATATACAGGATTGAGGAAAGGGAGAGCAAAAATCGTGGCATTTAATGCTCCAACTGCTCTATTCTGAAGTAGTCTAGTTGGTCAAAGAAGGATCACTGACCGACTAGTTTCTCAACTAGTCAGTCGGTGATTCAACATGAATCGACTAACTGGATAACAACCAATATGAAAAGTTCAGGAGATAGAGAACTAGTCGGTCTAAGAAGACTTACCAACCGACTAGTTTGACAACTAGTCGGTCGGTGAGTGTTCTTTGACCGACTAAGAGTTGAAATCAAATAGGCTGAATACAAGTTGAACTAGTCGGTCTAAGAAAAAATTCCAACCGACTAGTGTCTCAACTAGTCGGTCGACGGTTGTGCTTTGATCGACTAACGATAAACAGTAGCTCAGGCTGAAAAGTGAAATATATAACTAGTCGGTCTAAGAAGGATTCCTAACTGACTGGTTTGACAACTAGTCGGTCGGTGAACCTTCTTGGACCGACTAACTGTAAACAGTGAATGAGCTGAAAATGAACAAGGAATTCTACTTGGTTCAAGAAGGATTACCGACCGACTAGATTGCCATATAGTCGGTTGGTTCTTCTTCTTGAACCAACTAAGATGCACAAGAAGCCGCGATAAGAAGCGTTAAGCTTCGGGAAAGATTCTATGGGCTTCTAATATGATCCTAGGTCTAAGATATGAGCGTTATGAAGATTAAAACGTAAGACCTACTCAAGGCTTAACATTCTACGAAAAGAAGCTAGAAGACTATAAATAAAACTTGATGAACCGTCTTCAAAAGCTTCAATCCGAATCTCTTGACTTCAATAATGGTCCTTGAGCTTCAACGAAGCTTCAAGCATACGATCACGTGCTTTGAGAAGTCTTGAGACGTCGCTTTTGATGTTCATAGGAATTTGGCGACGATTTCCATAACTGCGATCACAAAGAGTTAGTTCACGATATTTATGTTTGTTCATCATCAAAACCAAATCCGGGGAATCAATGCTCAACATTCTCCCCCTTTTTGGTGATGACAAACCAACATAAATAATAATCAATAATAATGATTCAAATGAAATTTACTTACTCCCCCTGCATTGATGACACGTTAATTCCATATAAAATAATAATCATAAGCATCAAGCAGACGAGGAAAGTATAAAATGTGAATCCAATTATTGAAATTTATGATATAAATCCATTTTTATATCTTAACTCCCCCTGAATCTAACATATCAAATTAGATTCACGGTAAATTGCTTTGACTTATCATGTAGCTCATCGTCATTATTAATTCTCTCCCCCTTTGGCATTAGCAAAAAGAGCGGGAGGAGATCAACGGCAACAACAATGGCTACAAATAAAAGCACGGGAATCTTAAATACGACGTTCATGAATAATTCGAGCATAAATTCCGAAAAATTAACTAAAAATCCAGAAAATCTCAACAAATCTAGCATGAGCAAATATAACGAAAATATTATTATGCAAGATTATTGAACATATGAATCCTAAATCTCGGATTCACCCATAATCCCCAATTCTCGACTTAACCGCACAAAGGAGTCATCCTTGAGTGGTTTCGTGAAAATATCGGTGATTTGCTTCTGGGTTTCAATGTACACTAAAATGATGTCCTTTTTAGCAACATGATCATCAAGGAAATGGTGACGGACATCTATGTGTTTAGAACGGGAATGGTGTACCGGATTCTTAGACAGACAAATTGCACTTTGGTTGTCCACCATGATAGGGCAAGTATCACAGTTTATACCAAAGTCTTTAAGAGTGTGACTCATCCAAAGAACCTGAGCACACGCAGCACCGGCGGCAATATATTCCGCCTTGATGGTTGAAAGTGATACGGAATTCTGCTTCTTGGAAAACCAAGAGACAAGATAATTTCCTATAAAATGGCAAGTGCAACTAGTACTTTTCCTGTCGGATTTGCATCCCGCATAATCTGCGTCACTATATGAGATTAACTCATATGTGCTAGACTTTGGATAAAGTAATCCGAAGTCGAGTGTGTAACTTAAATAACGAAAAATACGTTTTACCACTACTAAGTGAGATTCCTTAGGTTGAGAGTGATAACGAGCATATACACATACAGCAAACATAATATCGGGCCTACTAGCAGTAAGATATAATAAACTACCTATCATACCTCGATATAGATGAATGTCTACATCTTTGCCGCACGTATCTTTATCAAGATGTGTAGTAGTGCTCATTGGAGTCTTCTTGCCTGAGGCATTCTCCATTCCAAATTGCTTTAGCAACTCCACCGTGTACTTGGTTTGGTGGATGAAGATTTCATCGTTCATTTGGCAAATTTGGAGACCTAATAAATATTTGAGCTCACCCATGTGGCTCATCTCAAATTGATCCTTCATAACATTAGAAAACTCTTCGCAAAAAGTGAAGTTAGTAGCACCGAAAATGATATCATCAACATAAATTTGAACTAAAATAATATCATTATTCGAATACTTAACAAATAATGTAGAATCAACTACACCCATTTTAAAACCCAAATCCAAAAGAAAGTTCTTTAGACGGTCATACCAAGCTCGAGGAGCTTGTCTCAACCGTAAAGTGCTTTCTTAAGTTTGAAAACATGATTTGGAAATTTTTCATTGATAAAACCCGAAGGTTGCGAAACATAAAATTCCTCAAGACATCTCCGTTTAAAAACGCACTTTTTACATCCATTTAAAAGAGTTTAAAATCTTTATGGCATGCAAAAGATTACAATAACCTAATGGATTCTAATCTAGCTACCGGAGCAAAGGATTCTTCAAAATCTATACCTTCCTCTTACCGGTAGCCTTGAGCTACTAACCGAGCTTTGTTCCGGACGACGATTTGGTTCTCGTCGGTCTTGTTCTTGAAAATCCACTTCGTTCCTATACGGTGTGGTTCTTCGAAGGTAATGGAACAAGCTCCCAGACCTCATTCCTCTCAAATTGAATGAGTTCCTCCTCCATGGCTAGGATCCAAGCACTATCTTCGCACGCTTCATTAATATTCTTAGGCTCTATTGAGGAGGCAAAGGCACAATGAGCGAAGTAGTTGTCTTGAGATCTCGTCTTGACACTATCAAGAATGTTGCCAATGACTTGCTCATAGGGATGGTCACGAACTGTATGAAGCCGTTTGGGAATTCTCTGATCACTAGGAACATTCTCAAAAGTATCATCAGTAGGGTTAGTATCAATAGAATCAATAGAATTAGAATTACCAATAGAATAACATAAAACATCCATGGAGTCATCATCATTAGTAATTCTAGTAGGGAAAATAATTTCATTAAATGAAACATGAAGTGATTCCTCGATCGTTGAGGTTCGTTTGTTGTATATCCGGTAGGCTTTGCTATGTGAGGAATATCCAACAAATATCCCCTCATCGGATCTTGGATCAAATTTGTCCAAACTACCATACGTGTTTTTAATAAAACATTTTGCGCCGAAAACTCGAAAATGTTTAACTTGAGGCAATCTACCAAACAACAATTCATAGCAAGTTTGTTTGGTGCCGGGCCTCAAAAGTATTCTATTAAACACATAGCAAGCAGTATGTACCGCTTCCGCCCAAAATTGATGGCCAAGTTGGCTATCATCAAGCATAGTGCGAGCACATTCCACTAGCGTCCTATTCTTCCTCTCAACAACACCATTTTGAGGGGGTGCGCGAGGGAAAGAAAAGGTGTGAGTAATACCAACTTCATCACAAAAATTTGAGAAAGTCTCATTCTCAAATTCCCCTCCATGATCACTACGAATAGTGACAATGGTGGTTCCAATGAGATTTTGTACTTTCTTAACAAATATTGTGAAGTTTTCAAAAGTATCATTTTTATTACTTAAGGAAAATACCCAAGTAAATCTAGAAAAGTCATCAACGATGATAAGTCCATATCGTGCATTTCCTAATGAAGCAACTCTAGTTGGTCCAAAAAGTTCCAGATGTAATAGCTCTAGAGGCCGCTTAGATGAAATGCTTTTCTTAGGTTTAAATGACGATTTAAGAAGCTTGCCTCGTTGAGACGAGTCACAAAAGCTTTTCTTTTGGAAGACAAGCTTAGGAAAGCCTTTAATAGAATTTAACTTGGAGAGCTTAAAAAGTGTTCCAAAGTTCACATGACCAAAACGTCGATGCCATAAGTGTTGTTCACTCGTGTTGGCAATGAGACATTGTTCATGTGATTTTGGAAGATCTAATATATAAATTTCCTAATGACGTGTGCCAGAGAATAACACATTATGAGTATCTTTATTCAAAATATGACACATTCCTTTCGCAAAGCTAACTTTGTAACCTTTGTCACAAAGTTGGCTTATTGAATTAAGATTGTGTTTTAATCCTTTAACATGGTAAACATCACTTATTAGTGGTTTAGAAGGATTACCAACTTTTTCAACACCAATGATGGTTCCGCTCTCGTTGCCTCTAAAGACGACTCGGTTCCCATTTGCAATGGGCACCACTCCGGAGAGCAATTGAGCATCACTCGTCATGTGTTTTGAACACCCGCTATCGAGTATCCAATTATTCTTGGAGCTAAATTTGGATTTGTTGCTCCGTTTCTTTTTCTTGAGTACCTAAAGATAAACATATCATTCCATGGTACCCAAGGTCATTGGGTCCTAAAAGATTAGACCTTTGGAAGCCAAGTCCAATTGGACTTAGACTTCCCAATGTAATCATTATTATGCACTACATCCAAAAAATAAGAATTCATGTATGCTTGTTTTTCATGCATATTAGTGTTCTTCGGGCCCCAAATAGTGAATATTTTGGGAGCCCTATACTTATTGGGAGCATGCATACGTTGTTGATCTCTACGTGATGCATGTCGTGGATATGCATATGGCACATAATGAAATGGTGGTGGCGACATATGATATGATGCATGATGATAATTATTCATATGATAATGTGGATGAACATATGCATGTGGAGGAACACGTGTGTGAGGGTGTCTCACTTGGTGTGCACGTGCCCGTGGACGTGTAGCATAAAAATCATCATAATTGTGAACCGGTGGAGTAGGATGTGTGTTCCTACGTGGCTTGGTATTGGTGTACATAAAAGCATGACCCTTCTTTGGAGGTCCACCCAAAGTGGTTTTCCTTCCAAATGGGGATGTGTACGAGGTGGAAGCACCATTGGTAGATGAACTACCAATGGGGTGTTTGCTCCCACTCGTTGAGGCATCGGAAGTTGGCCTAACAAAGGTGGTAGACGATTTGGATGAATTTTCCATCTTATACCCCAAGCCAATGTGATGATTGGCCGGAAGTAAGTCATTTAGGATTTTATCCAAATGATCCTTACCTTTATTGAATTTATTAATTCGGCCTAATGTGCACTTATACTTCTCGGTGAGAGAACGCATAGAAGCATCCAAGGTGGACACTTGCGATGTGAGCACATAAACATGAGATTTGAGATTCCTATTCTCAATACTCAAAGTTGAGTTTTGAGAAGTCAAATCCGCTATCTTGTGTCCCTCCGAATCCTAAATATGAACATGCTCAAGTTGAGATTTGAGATTTACAATCTCATTTCTCAAGTCTTCAACAACGGTGTCGTTGTTGATGACGATAGGCTTAGGTGAGATTTGGAGACTATCTAGCTCATCTTTAGTCTTAGTATATCTATTTACTAATTTAGAATACTTAGACCAAATTTGCTCGTTAGCTAATCTAAGGTCATCCATAGTTACATCATCGCCTTCATCCTCGCTATCATCGGAGAAGGATCCTTGATCATGTTCCTCTCTAGCCATGAAGCACATGTGTGCTTGCTCCACTTGTTCATCATCCAACTCTCCACTTGAGGAGTCCTCGTCGGAGTGGGTGAATGTGCCGACAAGCCCTTTCTTGTACCCTTTCTTGTACTTCTTTGACTTGTCGAACTTTGGCGCCTTCCACTTCTCCTTTTGCTTATTTTGATGACAATCCGCTTTCATGTGTCCTGGCTTATTGCATTTAAAGCACAAAGGAGCGGAGGCGTTAGAAGAACTAAATTTAGATTTGTTCTTGAAATTACCTTTCCGGAAGAATCGGTTGAACTTCTTTGCCATGAGGGCAAGAGATTCAATGTCAACTCGTCTTCCGATTCTTCATCATCGGTAGAAGTAGATGTAGATGGAGCGGCCTTGAACTCAATCGTCTTTTTCTTTGGCTCGTCTTGCTTCAAGTAAGACTTCATCTTGTCATGCAGCTTTAGTTTACTGTCCTTGCGTACCTCATAAGACATCATGGTACCCATTAGTTGAATGACAGTATATTTACTCATATCGTTACCTTCTTCGATGGCGAATGGTACGCTTTTCTCAACAAGAAAGAAGTCCATCAATGATCTTTGAGACTTTCTCCTTTTGGGTGTAGGTCTTTCCAAGAGCCTCCAACTCATTGGTGATGTCAACAAAGCGAGCATAGTACTCCTTCATCTTCTCACCCTGTTGCTTGTGAAATAATTCGTAATCTTTATTTACAACAACGAGTTTGGAGTCTCTTACCCTACTCGTTCCTTTATGCAAGATGAGGAGTGAGTTCCAGATTTGATATGCACTCTTACATGTGCATATCTTGTTGAAGTCTTCGGGCTCCAAAGCGCATTGCAAGGCATTCATTGCCTTGGCATTGCTTACCTCCGCGGCGACCTCCGCGGTAGTCCACTTAGCGAAATCTTCTTCTGCGGGCTCGACATACTCCGTCAACGTAGCTCTCCATAATGAAGCGCTCCGGAGGAACGTTTCCATCCGGCATTTCCATTACCCATAATTGGTACCGTTGAAGAAGGGAGGCCTAGTCGAGGAGTGTCCTTCCATCACCGAAGAAGCTCCTTCACGGTTCCTGAAGGTGCTATAGTCTGAAGGTGGACGAACGTTCTTGTTGTCGTTGGTAGACATAGCTATGAACTTTGCTCTGATACCAAATGAATTGCCCTGATAGCTACTGCACAAGTACTGGAGGGGGGTGAATAGTACTTTAAAATAATTAAGAAGATAATTCTTAATTATCTTGCAAACTCAACCAACAATGCGGAAATGAAAATATTGACAACAAAGAAATACAATCGCAAACAAATGATATAACGGGTTCGGATCCACCCAAGTCTCCCCGACTTGTTCCCGGTGATCCTACGTGCCAAACACCCGGATCCCCTCCGGATACTTGAGTTAGAAACTTCTAACTCAAATTTGCACTATGAAATACTTGTAGAAAACCTCTACAAGATCAAATCATACACAAATGAAAATGTGACTCCCACAAACCGGGATCACACACAACTCTCACTACCGAGAGTAAAACTTGCAATATTCAAAGTAAATGAAATACGAAATGCTTACCAAAAAAATCATATGCCTTGAGTAAAACTTACAATATTAGGGCAATGAGGATTTTGAGGAAGAAGAAGGCACCAAACACTAGCTCCAAGAAGTTGACCAGCAATGGAAGCCTAGGGAGGAGTTGGTGACCTAGAATCAAGCTCTTGGCTTGAATGGCTCAAAATCAATGAATCTCTCTTTAGGAATAAGAGTGAGGGAGAGATTCTAGTGAGAAATGAAAGCTTGGAAATGAGAAATAAATGCTTCTCTTTGATTCTCTAAAATGAAATTAATATCAGCCTTGAATGCTTAGCAAGAAGCCCTTCAAGTATATATAGGATAGAGGAAAGAGAAAGCAAAAAATCGTGGCATTTAATGCTCCAACGACTCTATTCTGAAGCAGTCTAGTCGGTCAAAGAAGGATCACTGACCGACTAGTTTCTCAACTAGTCGGTCGGTGATTCAACATGAACCGACTAACTAGAGAACAGCCAATATGAAAAGTTCAGGCGATAGAGAACTAGTCGGTCTAAGAAGACTTGCCAACCGACTAGTTTGACAACTAGTCGGTCGATGAGTGTTCTTTGACCGACTAAGAGTTGAAATCAAATAGGCTGAATACAAGTTGTACTAGTCGGTCTAAGAACAAATTCCAACCGACTAGTTTCTCAACTAGTCGGTCGACGGTTGTGCTTTGACCGACTAAAGATAAACAGTAGCTCAGGCTGGAAAGTGAAAGATATAACTAGTCGGTCTAAGAAGGATTCTAACCGACTAGTTTGACAACTAGTCGGTCGGTGAACCTTCTTGGACCGACTAACTGTAAACAGTGAATGAGCTGAAAATGAACAAGGCATTTTAGTTGGTTCAAGAAGGATTGCTGACCGACTAGATTTCCATCTAGTCGGTTGGTTCTTCTTCTTGAACCAACTAAGATGCACAAGAAGTCGTGATAAGAAGAGTTAAGCTTCGGGAAAGATTCTATGGGGTTCTAATATGATCCTAGCTCTAAGATATGAGCGTTATGAAGATTAAAACGTAAGACCTACTCAAGGCTTAACATTCTACGAAAAGAAGTTAGAAGACTTTAAATAAAACTTGACGAACCATTTTCAAAAGCTTCAATCCTAATCTCTTGACTTCAATAATGGTCCTTGAGCTTCAACGAAGCTTCAAGCATACGATCACATGCTTTGAGAAGTCTTGAGACGTTGCTTTTGATGTTCATAGGAATTTGGCGACGATCTCTATAACTGCGCTCAAAAAGAGTTAGTTCACGATATTTATATTTGTTCATCATCAAAACCAAATCCGGAGAATCAATACTCAACACCTATGTCGATAGATCCTATTTCTGCTACTAGCCCCGAGCGTCCCCCCACCGTAGTTGAGTGCGGCGAGCCTTCTTTTGCTTCCGTGGTCGAGACCCTTTCCTTATTGTTGTTCTCGACTCCTGGGGAGTCATTTTTTGCACCCTTCACGACCTCCCCAGTCGTCGACCTCACTGTCTCCACCGCCACTGTATTCTCCGAGAGTGTCGTGATGTCTGTCCCCACGTCTATGTCACTGACCTCTCTGCCCGCCTCGTCGCTTGCCACCACTGCCGTTTCTGCTGCTACTCCTTCCTCTTCGACCATTTCTGCGTCTCAACCTCCCACAGAGGCTGAGCGACACTTAGCGAGCACAGCACCCCCTCACCACCCCACTGTAGCACCCATCCTTTACAGTAGCCGAGCAACACAGCCCCACTCTTCACCTGTTCGTCCTGCTCGATCCGTTGTTCCACCTCCCACCGACACCTTAGTTCAGCACATACGTGCTCTTGAGGGGACAATGAGTGGACTTAGAGCAGATTTTCAGGCTCTCTCCGCTACTGTTAGTGCTGTCCAGACCCGCGTTGCATTGCTTCCTGGTATGCAGGCTTGCCTGAACCAGATTCTTCAACGTCTGCCTCAGCCACCCACCCCCACCCAACAGCCTCCACAACCACCACCTCCGCCACAAGACGGTGCTGGTGCACCCCCACCCACCTAGGCACACACTGGATGCCTTCGATATTTTTGCTGATTGTTACCCTGGATATTTTCGGAGCCTACTGATTTTGCACCACTCCTCCACACACGTTTTAGTCCCTTTTGTAGGATCCTGTCCAAAACAGAGTTAGGATCGATAATTAAAGTGGAGACTTACGCTTGCGTATGCGAAACGGTAGTCTCGGAACTTTGCCTTCGGGTTCGCCACGACGGATCGAGTCTTCTCACGAACGGAGTAAGGCTACTAATCCACAATCTAAATCTCTATTTTAGATTAAGAACTTGGATAGAGGAAGAGAAAGGATTTCTGCAGAGCTTCGCTAGGAAGAAGATGCATGCATGAATTTCATGCAAATTGTGTAAGAAATGGCTTACCCTTGGGTCTTATTTATAGCCCCCAAGGTAGTTATTTTAGGGTAAGTTGTTCCTTTGGAACAACTTAATTAAGGTGTACCATGATACATGGCACATTATAAGCTTAAGTTGTACCATATGCATGGTACAACATAAGCTTAAGATATTCCCCCTTTATAAGCCATATGTCGCATGCACTTATGCATATATAATGCGACTTTCCCACTCATCTAGAGATCCTCTCCGCAAGGGAACAGATTCCCTTTGTACACGACTTCGTGTACGCGACGTTCGAGGTCCGTATTCCCTCGTACATCCCCCACAAGGGTGTACAAACGTCTTCCATATCCAACATCTCCCACTCACACTTGAGGCGATTGTAAGAGAACATCTTTCCCTTAGTTCTTTCATCTATCATACCGAGAAATAGACCGTGCGACCGTCATGCGCGTAGAGTCTGTTGTTGTGCACTTGTTAGAGATACACAACGACCTCGAAGGTGCAAAGTTGAGTAGTTCAACGCATGCTTTACCCTAGATTATTTCTTCACATTTCTTGTACTTTATATTCAACAATTGAATCCCATCTGGATTACAATTGGCTGGCCAGCTTTGAATCACTAAAGTCCAAATGCGAATATGAAATCAATCTTCCTCTTCTTACGAACCTTCTGATCTTGACTTGATTCGCTTTTCTAACGTGCCCCGCCGAGCCGAATTACCATAGCCCATTAGTAACACGCTAAGATAGCGATCATCTCGTCAAATCTAAAAGGAACCAATTGGAGTCCTTGAGGGTAAGAGTTAAGACCCGTATGGCCTTTGAGTCTCACATAATAGCAAACACTATTGCTACTAACTCAGTGGTCGAAATGCATACGTGGTATGAACACGTATTACAACATCACTCCTTTCCCAGGGAGAGTATGTCTTAATGATGTTGTACGGATGAAAAGATCAGACACCACTGTGCCTATCTTTTTGAGTCCCCTTACTACTCGTGAAATATTCACGGACTCTCATCCTGCATAAGACAGATAGGATTTTAAAAAATCCTACGAGATCTCTTTCAAATATCCTTGTGATACAGATCTCAGATCTTTTGTAAGCATCCATATGATGCAGATCTTTTATTCGACTATCTTGTTTAAGTCATGACTCTAAATCATTTAATGATTTTGACTTTAAACTAGTCTCATCTCTATCTTATCCATCTGATAAGATAAGGCGGTTGCTCATGTGAGAGAGCCAACCTTAATCTGTCCGACATACACACAATAAAATAGCTGAGACTTAAACACAAATGTACATAAAATTATTTGTAAGAAACTTGTATGCAATATATAAAAGAACTTCTTTCTTTTATTAAACTTTGATCTTCTATAGACATGGGAAATATTACAAGATACAGCTCAGCACCTACGCATTCCCATAGATGATAAGTGTTTGTAGAACACATCTCTGGGGATCGCCTTCGTAAGGGGATCCGCTATCATCTCATGCGTGGATATGTATCCAATGTCTACTTCCTTCCGTTTGTCATAGTCTTTTGCAAACTTGAATCGAATGTCAATGTGTTTGGTCTTACAATGAAATTTAGGATCTTTGACGTAGGCAATCGAAGCTTGACTATCACTGTATATAGGAACAGTGCTTGAGTCAGTGGCATTCGTCAGCCTGTCTAAGAATTTCCTAAGCCAAACAGCTTCTTGGACCGCCATGCTGAATGCTACGAATTCTGCTTCCATTGTTGATAGGGCAATGCAGGTTTGCTTCTTGCTGCTCCAGGATATTGCACCATTCCCGAGCAAGTAAACAAAGCCTGAGGTAGATCTTCGCTCGTCGAGATCACCCGCCCAATCAGCATCGGTATAGCCTTCGAGTCTCAAGGTATTGCCTTGATAGCATAACGCATAGTCCGCAGTCCCTTTGAGGTACCTTAATATCCTCTTCACCGCTTTCCAGTGTGCCTGTCCTGGGTTGGATTGGTAACGGCTTACCATACCAACACCATAGCAAATGTCTGGTCTGGTACACATCATAGCGTACATCAGACTCCCGACAGCACTGGAGTATGGAACTTTTTCCATAGCTTTCCTTTCTTTGGATCTTTGGGACACATTTTCAAACATAGACCCTCGCCTTTGCTTTTTGGAGTATCAATTGGCTTGCAGTCCTGCATATTACACCGTTCCAAAACTTTCTTTATATATGTCTCTTGAGAGAGAGAAAGAAGTTTCTTGGAACGATTCCTTGAGATCTTAACCCCAAGGATATATGCAGCTTCACCCATGTCTTTCATCTCAAAGACGGATGAAAGCCAAGCTTTGATATCCACGACAAGACGCTTATCATTTCCGGCTATAAGTATGTCATCTACATAAAGAGACATAATTACATACTTGTTTTTAATCCTCTTAATATATACGCAGTTGTCTTCGTCGAGCATGGAGAATCCATACGACAAAACAACTTCTTGAAAGCGCATATACCACTGCCTTGAGGATTGTTTAAGACCATATATGGATTTACGAAGTTTACAAACCTTATGTTTGTTTTCTTCTTGTACGAACCCGTTTGGTTGTTCCATGTAGATCTCCTCATCTAGTTCTCCGTTAAGAAAAGCAGTCTTTACATCCATCTGATGTAATTCGAGGTCCAAACAAGCCACCATTGCCAGAATTAAGCGAATCGAGGTAAAACGCACGACAGGAGAGAAAGTCTCTTCGTAGTCTATTCCTTCCTGTTGCGTGAAACCTTTCGCAACAAGGCGAGCTTTATATTTCTCGATGGAGCCATCAGCCTTATGCTTGATTTTGAGAACCCACTTGTTCCCAATGGCTCTACGTCCCTTAGGTAAATCAACCAAGTCCCAGACTTGGTTTGTTTTCATGGATTGAAGTTCTTCTTCCATTGCCGCTATCCATTTATGTTTAGCAGGGCATGTGACGGCCTGTTTGAAATTTGCAGGTTCGTCATCATCTTGTAGTAATGTCATGAATGTTTGAGGAAATTCATCCTCAAATCTCAGAGGTGTTAGCCTCGTTCGATTACTACGTCTTGTTTGAGTTTGATCACTCCCACTTGGAATGACATCACTCCCACTTGGAATAATATCACTCCCACTCGGAATAGGATTGGTATCGTTCGTATCATCCATTGGTGAAGTTTGAAACGTATTTTCTTCTTCACCAAGAATTCTCCCACTCGAACGTTCTGATCTTTCTTGATCTCAAGTCTCAAACAAGGATAAGTCTTGACTTATCTCACCCTGTCTTGGAAACTCATTTTCCAAGAAGACAACATCCCTCGATTCGAATTCTATAAGACCCCCATTGTCCTCTTGACCGACGAAAACATATCCTTTGGAGTTTTCAGCGTATCGGATGAAGATACACTTCCTCCCACGTGGCCCAAGTTTGCCATATTTGTGAGAGGATAAATGTGCGTAAGAGGCACAACCCCAAGGTTTTAGAATGTTTAAGTCTGGAGTTCTATTGTTCCACAACTCATAAGGAGTAGAACTTACCGACTTCGAGGGTACACGGTTTAAGATGAATGCTGCCGTCAATAATGCGTCACCCCAAAAGGTGATAGGCAAATTTGCCTGAGACATCATTGATCGGACCATTTCCATCAATGTCCTATTTCTTCTTTCCGCAACACCGTTTTGTTGCGGAGTATAAGGCATAGTTATTTGATGAACTATGCCTTTTTCATCACAAAGTTCCTTAAAACTTATTGATTGATATTCACCGCCCCTATCGGTTCGCAAAACCTTAATCTTGCGATCTAATTGATTCTCCACTAAACTCATATAGTTTTTAAAGCAAGCCAAAGCTTCACTTTTGTGGGATATCAAATAGATATGTCCGAAACGGGTGAAGTCATCAATGAATGTGATGAAATAGGACTTCCCGCGTCTTGTCTTAACATTCATTGGACCGCAAATGTCCGAATGGATAAGCTGTAATGGAACTTCGGCCCTTGTGCCAGTTCCAAACGGCTTGCGACAAGTTTTCCCTACAAGACAATGTTCGCAAGTCGACATTTCAACTTTTGAAACATTAGATAGCAAGCCACTTTTGGTAAGTCTATCCATTCTAGTTGGTCCAATATGACCAAGTCTTGCATGCCAACAAATGATCTCAGAATTAGAGTTAGAAGCATTTGTCAAATGAAAACTTTCATTAATGGAAGAAGAATCATCATACATTGTGTTTAATACAATTAATCCATTACAAACATTACCAGAACCAATCAAAGAATTATTACAAACAAGGTCAACAGATTGTTTATAGAACCTCCACTCATAATCTAAAGACATTAACATGACCACGGATACGATATTTCTTCTAATATCTGGAGCAAAGAGGACGTCGTGCAATAATAATGTCCGGCCGTTGTCGAGAACTAGCTTACATGTTCCGACGCCTTTGACTTCAACACGAGTGTTGTTGCCGACGTATATCCACTTTGTTCCTTGAGTTATCCTTCGATACTCTACGAAGAACCTTCTGTCCTTCGCAACGTGGTCTGTGGCCCCTGAATCAATCAACCAAAAATAGTTAGATTCAGCAAGAAACATGGAACTAGAAACACATATGTAACTAGCCCTACAAGTTACCTTATCACTTCCATCCGTACACTTACGGGCGAAGTGACCGTACTTGTTGCACTTAAAGCACTTGATCTTCTTCAAGTTTTTCTTCTTTGATTGCACATTCTTTTGCCACTTTTTGTTCTTAGTCTTCTTTGAGGTTTCCGGTTCTTGCTTTCGTTCGTTCACAAACCTTAAGCGTTTCCGCTTATTTCCTCCATGTGAGGAACTAGTGGCCACGTGCACTTCTGCACTTGGTTTTGCGGCTTGAATCCGCTCTTCCTCGAGTTCGAGGTGTTTCGAAACATCGCTTAAAGTTTTAATGCACTCATTATGAGTGAGGTGCATTTTCATGTTATCCCAGCTATCTGGGAGTGAACGAATGACTGCTTGGATCTGCTGTTCGTCAGACAGCGTAACACCCGCATCCTTTAATTCAGATATTAGATTCGCCATGTGGCGGAGATGCTTTTTCATAGAATGATCTCGCCGCATTTTGTACGAATCAAATTGAATATTCAAGGAGCGGAGTTTAGTAACCGAAGTTCCACCAAACTTTACTTCTAGCTCAGACCATATGTCTTTGGCTAGATCGAATTCCCGAAATAGACGCATTATGTCATTGTCCATCGCGGACAGTAACGTAATGCGTGCTATTTTGTTCTTTCGAGTCCAAGTGTCATAAGCTTCCCGGTCCCTCTTGTGTTGGGCCGTATTGCCCAACTCAGGTTCTACCATTATGTTTTGGAGTGTTTCGAGCACATCTTGCTCCTCCAAAACATATTGGATTTTAATTGACCAAAGTTTATAATTGTCGCCGTTGAGCTTTTCACCTTTGTTAAGCTCTGCGACAATATTCTTAGAAGCGGTAGACATATTCGATTCAAAAAACTGCAAAGATAATGAAAAAACACGATCAAAATTCAATGCATAAAGTTTCGATTCTTTAAACACTTGATAAGTTCCTTGGATGCGTTGAAATGTTACTCTAGAATCGAGAAGTTCACTACGTTCCCAACTACCATCTAGAAGTAACTTTCAAAGTATCCCTCTTACTTATCTTAAGTAAAAAGAAATCAGAAATAATACCCGTATGGTATTAGCAGCGGAAAATTACTTTGAAAAACATATCTTTCAAAATAGAATAGGTGAGAATTAGCGCAAAGAATTTTAACGCAACAATTGCCAAGCCACGAGACCTGTTCTACACACCCATGGGTTAGATAACCATGGCCGGATCGTGGTAGGACTTGGAATTCTAAATTGCGCTATCCCGATTTAAGGACGGGACATAACCTATTTGAAAAACATCTTTTTCCAAAAATTTGAAAGCACGTTGGCTAGTCTCCGTAGAGTAGAGCACAACGTCACAAGTACATTGGCTAATCTCCGTAGAGTAGAGCACAATGACATGGCTAATCTCGCATGAAGTAGAGCACTATGGCTAATCTTCAAGGAGTAGAGCCCAATTAAAAAAAACTTCATTAAAAACGTTAGTTCCGTATGAACTAGTCGGCACTGTGGTTAGCCCCGTATGGGCTAATCGGCACATTCGAGTTTGGCCAATGCCTTTTGTCACCCCGTATGGGTCAGTAGGCAAGTTTGCAGTCGACTCAGACCTTCTGCCAGATTGGTCGACCAAAAACACAAAATTGGTCGACCAATTTTCGAAAGCAACTTCTTCCCGGCCAGGGCCTCTGCCCTGGCCGGGGCTTGGCCAAGGGCCGGCCAGGGCCTCTGCCCTGGCCGGCCAGAGGGCCCTGGTCCCCTCGGCCAGGGCCGGGGCCGGCCAGGCCCTGGCCCTCTGCCAGGGCTCCTGCCCTGGCCTGAGGCCAGGGCGCTGCCCTGGCCTCTGCCAGGGCGGCCAGGCCCCTGGCCTGAGGCCAGGGCGCTGCCCTGGCCTCTGCCAGGGCGGCCTGGCCACTGGCCGGGGCCAGGGCTCCTGCCCTGGCCTCGGCCAGGCCCTGGCCTGAGGCCAGGGCGCCGGCCGGCCTGGCCTCTGCCAGGGCCGGCAGGCCTTGGCCAAGGCCGGCCACTGCCGGCCTGGCCATGGCCGGCCATGGCCGGTCATGGCCAAGGCCATTCGGCGTTGGCCGGCTATGGCCCCTTTGGCCATGGCCGTCCACCCCCTTTGAATGGGGTTGCCGCACTTATTCCTCCCCCTTGATGGGGTGGGTCGCCGGTGGTTATTGGCCGTAGCCAACCCCCTCCGCTTGAGGAGGGGGGGTGCATGGCCTTCATAGCCCATTTGGCCATGGTGCACATGCACCAAATTTCCTCTTACCCGATGGAAGTAACTACCATCATCTTCCTCGATGAAGCACCCGTTCGTCGATGAAGCACCCGTTCGTCGAGAAATTAGTTATTTCCTAATGGTCGTGTGCCAAAAATGAAAAATAACTTACTATGTGAACGGTCGGTTCTTCCCGTCACGGATAGTTCCTACCATATCCGTAATGATAGGAGACCCTAACGTGAAAAGAACAACCGCTGCGTTCTCTCCGTCACGAAGCGTTCCTACTATATCCGTAATAGTAGGAGACCCATTCGTGAAAAAGACAACGACTCGTTCATAGTTTCGACGGGGTGGTGGTTTGACCGGGGCGAACCCATATGGCTCTGATACCAATGTAGGATCCTGTCCAAAACAGAGTTAGGATCGATAATTAAAGTGGAGACTTACGCTTGCGTATGCGGAACGGTAGTCTCGGAACTTTGCCTTCAGGTTCGCCACGACAGATCGAGTCTTCTCACGAACGGAGTAAGGCTACTAATCCACAATCTAAATCTCTATTTTAGATTAAGAACTTGGATAGAGGAAGAGAAAGGATTTCTGCAGAGCTTCGCTAGGAAGAAGATGCATGCATGAATTTCATGCAAATTGTGTAAGAAATGGCTTACCCTTGGGTCTTATTTATAGCCCCCAAGGTAGTTATTTTAGGGTAAGTTGTTCCTTTGGAACAACTTAATTAAGGTGTACCATGATACATGGCACATTATAAGCTTAAGTTGTACCATATGCATGGTACAACATAAGCTTAAGATATTCCCCCTTTATAAGCCATATGTCGCATGCACTTATGCATATATAATGCGACTTTCCCACTCATCTAGAGATCCTCTCCGCAAGGGAACAGATTCCCTTTGTACACGACTTCGTGTACGCGACGTTCGAGGTCCGTATTCCCTCGTACATCCCCCACAAGGGTGTACAAACGTCTTCCATATCCAACACCTTTTTGGTCATATCTGTCTATATTTTTTAGGAGTGAGGGAGTACTTTTGGGGACACCTATCTAACACCATTTTGATCTCTGGTCACATCACTTGCATTCCCATCGCATACTTTTTAACTTTTTTCTTTTTATTTTTTATTTTCATGCATGCATCCTCACCCTCCCCACCCACTTTTTGCCTCTCGGTGTGCCACACTTTGCACATTGAGGACACCGTGCACTTTAGCTTGGGGGAGTGAGTTCTCACACATTTCATTTTTTGTCGCATTTTATTTTATTTTCTCACATTTCTTTGTTTTTACACCTTTTTCACCCACGTTTTCATTCTTTTATCATGCATCACGTTTTTTTATTTCACGAGTGTGCTGCATTGTACAGTAGTTTTTTATTTTCTTTTATCCTTATTTCTTTCATCTTTTTGCTAGAGATGATTTTTGTGTGATGATAATGACGTGGTGTTAGCTTATGTCTATATGCATACTATCTTGTCATGCCATAGTTTTTATTTCTGACATCATATGCTATGTCTTGCTATGCATTTGAAATAGTAACCCGCACTTTCATGTATGAACATGGATGAAATTATTTCATTAGCTGAGTCTGATAATTTATAAGTATACTCATCGTAGAAAACAAACCAAGCTTCACGCATTGATTACTTAAATTTGGAGTACTGCTTTCCTTTCTTATATCACTTCTTATTGCATGAAAATTATACGCTTCACTTTTGGGTTGAATGAATGTATGTTAGGTTGATAAAACTGGATTAGTTTACTATCTGTGATTAAACTGAGTATATTACATTACTCTGCTAAAAGTTGTCGTGCACGTCCTATAGAGTGAACCGAGTGTTACATATAATTCTTTCTCCATATATCTTGAGCATTATTTCTATACTTATATTCATTGGTGAATCTCCCTTTAGCGGATCCTATATTGGTATTTCCCCCGTTATTAAAGTCCATGCTCCAATACCTCCAAAATCAAAAAGAAAAAAATACATGAATATCTTGCTATCTTTTGATTTGGGATCTCAGATGTATATATGCTATGAAAAAAAGAGAAGAAAAGAAAAGATAAAAGAAGCTTGTACATGATCCCATCTCATACTCTTTCTCTCTTTCTTCCCTCTTTTGTTTTTATTTTTATTAGAGCTCCAAAAATGGGAAATTTACTTATTGATATATCTAATGCCACCACGCTTATAGATAAGCTTGGGGGATAGGATCCAATGATGTGTGAGAGAGTGACTACTTGACTGTGCGTGACAACCTAAGCTAGGTTATTTTCTATACTCGGTGAGATTACTAAAAGTTTTACGAAATCCAGGAATTGAAACTTAGCATGAATTTAATGAAAACCATACCTTTCTATTCTTATTGCTTCATATTTTGTGATACATCTTATACTCCAAATAGAAAGCATTCAATTGAAAAGTGTGTGGCCTATGATTATGTATACCGTTTTAGATGCTTCAGACGATGTTAATTCTAGATTGATTCCATGTTTCATACTAATTTGATATTCTTGGGTTTCAATTTTGAATGTATCCATATGATTATGATATCGAGATAAAAATCTTTGGCATGTTGATGTCACCCCACGTTGTTGGCAATGTTTTGTGATCATGCAGGTGTGCATTAGGATAGGGGGCGCGAGATTTAAATATTTATAATCGCAAGCGCACGGTGTTGTATAGTGGCTTGGGGGTCGAACACAGGGAGGCGTGGTTGTGCTTGTGTCAGAAGGGACCGAATTCACCCTATGGGTGAGCTAGCCCGAATCGGTGGATGGGTTGTCACGGAATGTAAATACGGGGTTAAACAATATAAAGGGAAATCCAGGACTTCGGTTTCCGCCCTATTATGTGTTCTTGCCATTACGACCGACGGATAGGTTAATGATCGGGATTAGGGTTTAGTGGTGAGACATTCCCTCTAAGAGAGATACCAGCGTCCCATGGGCCCGATATTCCGGTCGGTGCCCAGGATGATACGCCGGACTACCCGGGTTTGGTCAGTGGCATGCCCATATCCATTAACACTGATCGACTCTGGGAGCACTAAGCTCGCAACGAAAACTCCCAACATCTCATCTTGCCGCTCCCACGCACTAGGATTCGATGTCTACGCTAAGGGCGTGAGCTATGGCTAGGGAGCCAACCGCCAGGTTTATTCCCCCTTGGCCCAACGGTCAAAGGCAGTCTTTTTCCCGTCGATGACAATAAAACACCCCGTGTAACCAATAGATTCATATTCCCTATCGATATCCTAGTCCTATGGACGCATTAGGGAGAACCCACGAAGGGGTTTCCACCAAAATCCTTGATTAGGGAACTACTCACACATTTTATCTAAAAAGCAATCTAAATGAAAATCGACCGTTAAAAACATAATCAGGCAATTGAAATGCGGTAGTAGTAATGCAATTAAGATAATATCAAAGTTTGACAAAGATCCGAACACTTACAAATAACCAAAAAATTCCAGCCGTCACAATAGAAAAAAGACAGAAAAATAAAAACAGCTCTCGTTTCTGAAAACCGAGGGGTCCTATATATAGAAAACGACGTCACCCGATCGGTTGAAGTATCAACCGATCGGGTGAGCTGCTGTGATCTTCGGCAGCGGTCTTCAGAAACTTCACCCAGTCAGGCGACACGATCGGTTGGCGGAAGCAGTTGGTCGTTTGGATCTTGAAGTCACCGGGTGAACCGATCGGTTGATAAATCAACCGATCGGGTGGAAACGTCACCGAAAAGACAGAAAGTTGTGACGTTTTGGCACGGTCAGCTGGTGGTCGGATGAGCTCTCCGGGTCGTGTCTTGGGGGAAACGGCTACAGATGAACGATTAGGTGAAGGTCACCCGATCGGTTGGAGTTCAGCTCCGATTTCCCGAGAAGACAGCTGGGCTGAACCGGTCGTCGACCCAGTCGGTTGATGCACTCTTGCTTCAGTGGCTGTCTGGGTCGTGCACACATGAATCACCCGATCGGTTGGCTGTATCCAACCTCTCGGGTGGGGGCTGAAAGATAGTGATCTTGGTCGTTTGACCCCCTGGATCACGCGTGACTCCTCCAGTTGCTCTGAGGACTTATGATATCTTCGCTATGTGTCCCATATACTGGCAAACTCCTGCAAACACGCAAAAACACGGAGAAGTGAAAGAAAACTAGAAAATACGAGAAAACGGATATGAGACGGCGGAAAATAACGGAAAAACACAAAAGAAGACGTGCGTGAATATATGAAATATAAACGCACGTCAAAATCCCCCAAGCTGAACCCTTCCTCGTCCTTAAAGCAGACAAGCGAGAGTAGGAGCTCGGAGGGAGAAAATAGAGGGGAACAGAGAAAAAGAGAACTCTAAATCCTAAATCGCCCATCAGGGCCAACAAAATCAAAAACGCCACACCAAGGAAGCAAACACAAAATCACAACACTAAACCAAAGGAAACGAGTCCAGACAAGTGTCGTGGGCCTACGCGGTGAAGCACGAGTGAGTGTGGTCGTGTGCTAGCAGACGGTGTCACTATCTACATTGTGCTATAAGCTCCATATACACAAGTCCAAGAAAAGACCCAAATATCGATTCGATTTGAAATAAGCGGTGAATATAAAACTCAAGCATGCATGCGAGGAAAGTGTGAATCGAAACATGTCATGTGTCAGGGACTCCACAGCTAGGGACATTAACATCACCACACTATCGCCTAGATAATAGCTAGAAATTCCCTATTCCAAGTGTTTTCGAAAGCGAAGGGGGTTGAGATGATGTGGAGTAGAACACTCGGTGCAAATTCTCGCCTTCCCTTTATTCTCGGTAGGTAGGAAAATATTCACACACTTATTTTTTTGGGTTTTGGATATATGTATTTTTTTTGACTTTTAGCTATACATATGTATTATTATTTTTTCTTTTCCTTTCTCTTTTTTTTTAATTTTGGGCTATACACTTGTGTCTCCCCCAAGTGGGAGAACGGTTCACGACGAGGGGATCTGCACCAAGTAAATAAAAAAGAAATCGGATTCTAAACACTTGGGCAAGGGAGATTTTCCTCGCTAATCAGAGCGTAGGCTAAGTGGGTTATCCTAGTCCTAATTGTGGAATCCCGACACATGCCAAATGAAGCATACGATATATATATATATATTCATGCATACAGAAGCAGACAGGAGGAGTAAATACCGCATATTCATATCGAAGCATAATAATCTAGGGGTCATTCCTGGACATGTATATAAATCAAAATCACAAAGTAGAAGCACACCGTAAGCTAGACATGACAGACGACTCACAAAAAGCTAAGTAGACCCATGATGCGTGAAATGCAAGAGGACTCGGCTTCCTAGGGTTAGTGAATGTGATTATCGAAGACATGCTAGGTGTGTGTGTGATTTTTGTGGCAATTCATCATACGGGGTCATCTCTAGGAGAAAGAGACAAAAAGAAGAAAAGAAAAAATAAAAACACGATGAAAACGAATCAGAAACGAAGAAAAAAAAGCAAATGACGCACGAAGTGTGACTCCCCCAAGCTGAAACTTGCATTGCCCTCAATGCAATAAAAGTGAATACGGGAGGGAAAAGAAAATAGGGGGGAATACGCACCGATATGAAAATAAGTGAAAAACAAGAAAACACACATACGAAAAAGGAAAATAAAGAAAATCACACAACACGACATATAAACGGAAAATAAAAATAGAAAATCACACCACACGACATATATAAACAAACACAAATAGAAAACAACACACGACAGCACACAGAAAAAATTTACTTCCCCCAAGCTAGACGTGACAATGCTAGCGTAATGATATGATCATGAAAATATAGAGATATGCAAGGGGGAGGTCAGAAAACAAAATGGAATCAAAAAGGAGGAGAGGAATCGTCCTCGTCCTCCACGGTGGAAGATGTGGGGGATGCGGGGGAGTGGGCGGGGGAGGTGACTAGTGTGCAGAGAAGTGGAGAAAGTGGTCGATGTGATGGATCGATGGGTGTGGAGGTGTGAATGATGGGTGGAGTGGTGGTAGATGGGGTGGATACGGTGACGGAAGAGGATATTGGGGGAAGTGATCACGATCGCACCTGTAATTTCTTGCGGCGCACATATGGAGTGACGGAAGTGGAGGGTATGGAAACGGTGGGAGTAGCTGAGGTGGTGAGAATGGAAGTGGTGATGGAAGTGGTGAGAGGAGGGGATGGTCGCATAGGGGGTGATGGTGGAGGTGAAGAATGTGATGGTAGAGGGGAAAATCGTCGAGGGGGTAAAAGCGAACCGATCGGGTGAGGGTTCACCCGATCGGTTGGGTAAGTTTCGAAAATTTTCCATCGGCCAACAGCTACAGGTGAACCGATCGGGTGAGTTTTCACCCGATCGGGTGACCGTCTCCCAAATCGTCCCGAGAGTTCTGTGAGGTTCCACCCGGTCAGTCACACAACCGCAGCTTCTATCAACCGGTCGGTTAATGCAATCCCCAAATTTCCAGAGAATTCAGCCATTCCCACACGGCCAGCCACCCGGTCGCATTTTGCTTCACCCGACCGGTTCGCTGGAGAACTGACACAGGCCATTGTCTGATACGTCTCACCCGATCGGTTGAATGGTCACCCGATTGGGTGAGGGCTTGTTTCCTGCAAAAAATTCACTAATGGCCTAAGTCTCTCGACGAAAGTCCCCGTGGCTGGATTTATTTATAAAAATGGAAAAATAAAGCTTAAAATGAGCTTAAAAACAAAAGTGAGAGTTTAGAACATGTGTTGCCTCCCATGAAGCGCTTTTGTTTAACGTCGTTTGCTCGACGCCTCTTTTGGTGGTCAATTAGGATCCAGAGGGTTTGAAGACGAGTCGTCGGTCGTTGAGACTCCGACTGGAGAGAATGCTGGTTCTCCTACCGTATAGTGCTTTAGGCGCTGCCCGTTGACTTTGAATGGCTCATCTCTGCGTAACCAATAGATTCCTATTCCCTATCGATATCCTAGTCCTATGGACGCATTAGGGAGAACCCACGAAGGGGTTTCCACCAAAATCCCAGATTAGGGAACTACTCACACATTTTATCTAAAAAGCAATCTAAATGAAAATCGACCATTAAAAACATAATCAGGCAATTGAAATGCGGTAGTAGTAATGCAATTAAGATAATATCAAAGTTTGACAAAGATCCAAACACTTACAAATAACCAAAAAATTCCAGCCGTCACAATAGAGAAAAGACAGAAAAATAAAAACAGCTCTCGTTTCTGAAAACCTAGGGGTCATATATATAGAAAACGACGTCACCCGATCGGTTGATGTAATATGCTGCGAACTTCGACAGCGGTCTTTAGAAACTTCACCCAGTCAGGCGACACGATCGGTTGGCGGAAGTAGTTGGTTGTTTAGATCTTGCGGTTACCGGGTGAATCGATCGGTTGATAAATCAACCGATCAGGTAGAAACGTTGCCGAAAAGACAGAAAGTTGCGACTTTTTGGCACGGTCAGCTGGTGGTTGACGTGCATTTATATTTCATATATTTGCGCGCGTTTTCTTCTGTGTTTCTCCGTATTTTCCGCCGTCTTTTATTTTTTTTCTTGTATTTTCTTGTTTTCTTTCACTTTTCCGTGTTTTTGGTATTTTGCAGGAATTTCTAGCATTTTGGACATAAAAACGACGATATCACAAGTCCCCGGCGCAACGGGAGGAGTCACGCGTGACCCAGGGGGTCAAACGACGATGATTGCATCATTCAGCCCCTCACCCGATCAGTTGAACAAAGTCAACCGATCGGGTGATGCACGCGTGCACCACCCGGTCTCAGCTAGCGCTCAAGCGGATGTCACCCGACCGGTTCTCAGGCCGGTTCATTGCGGCCGTTTCTCTGTCTTTTCGAGCCAAATGCCAACCGATCGGGTGACTCTCACCGGATCGGTTCATCTGTAGCTGATTCTGAGGAGCCAAGACACGGGCATCCAACCGACCTCTTCACCCGATGGCGCCATGATCCAACCGGTCACCCCAAGAACTCAGCCGACCGGTTCATCTGACCGGGTGAAGCTCCGCCGTTTTCTGTTTATTATTTGTAACAGATCACTCGATTGGTTGACTTGTCAACCGATCAGGTGGCGTTTTTCCTGTGGTTTTGGACACGATCCGTTAGGGCTCGGAATGGGGGCTATAAATACCCAATGCTGGCCGACTTTTAGGGCATCTTCTTCTTGTTCTTCTTCAGTTTTTCTAGGGCTTTTTGCCCCTTTCTCTTGTGAGTTTAGATTAGGTTAGATTAGGTTTTCTCTTGTAATAAGTCTTGTATTGGATTGGAGGTTCAAAATCAAGATAAGTATTTCTTTCTCTTGGTCTCCATTTTTTGTGTTGTATTTCTTTTGCTTCATGATGAATGTTTGTATGTCTTTTGTGTTGTTTGTTTATATGTTTTTCATCATGGAGTAGTATTGATGAACCCTAATACGGGTTAGGGTAGGATTGATGCTTGGTTGTTTCATTTGACTTGGTTGCATGGCATGTGTTCGATGAAATGCGTCAATGGGGATTTCTAGCAATCTGGGTCCAATTCGTATGGCAACACACTAGATGTGTTGGGGATTGGGGTCCGGTGCTTGTCCTGTCAAGATCAGCTTCGATGTATTGCTAGAAATCACATTTGACCTATTTGGCCATTAGGGTTACGCGGGGGTGTTTCATTGTCATTGACGGGAGAAAGACCGCCTCTGACCGTCGGGCCAAGGGGGAATAAACTTGGCGGTTGACTCGCTAGCCATAGCTCATGCCCTGAGCGTTGACATCGAGTCCTCGCGCGCGGGAGCGGCTTGGACGAAGTGTTGGGAGATATCATTGTGGCCTTAATGCTCCCGGTTGCGGAATGTGTTAATGGACATGGGAATACCCACCGTCTGGAACCGGGTAGGCCTAGCGTTCTTGGCACCGACCGGAATATCGGGCCATAGATGCTAGGTACCACCTTTTGGGGCAATGTCTCACCCTGGGTCAAGTCAAATGCCAAGTGTCATGAGTGCTCTAGCCCGTGTTAGCGGGGATTCATTTCGTGTCTTTTTATTTCTTCTCTATATTTCTACACTTCACCCATATCATCCGCGTAGCTAGCACACAACCTAGGCGAGGCTAGTACCCACTCAAGCCATCCACCTCCCTGAGTTCGATAAACCCGCACCCTACACTAACCGTGCACTTGCGGTAAAACGACACCGCGCCCATACCGTAAACGGGGCGCCGGTCAAGTTTTTGGCGACGTTGCCGGGGAGGCGTTCGGTTTGATATTAGCTTAGCTTGAGTTCGTTAGACTACGCATAAAAACACAAAAAAATATATTTTTAAAAAAAATTCAATAACCAAGAAATTTTTCCCCCACCATTATATTATCTTTTTGTTATTTTCTTGTACTATTGACGCTCCTCTCTAGTTTTCTTATTTTTGTTGTCTAGGTATATTTGGTGTAACCATGTGGAGGTCAAATTTCGATGCTCAGATGGGAGGATACAATCCTTATTCGGTTGTGGTTTGTGAGACTTGTGGGATGGCGGGGCATGTGTATTATGATTGCCCATTTACGCTTGAGAGCCTCCCCCCACTCCAAGGGCAAACATTTTCCCACAACCTTAGCCCAAACACCTCCTATCCATTTCCTCAACCTTATACCGCTCCACAAACACAAGAAGAATCAAGCCTCGTGTCTCTCCTTGAAAGTGCCATGTTTAACCAAGGCCAAATATTACAAAACTTAATGGTACCAATCACCGAGCCGACACCGAGGAGAGGGGATGAAGGAGAGGATATACCCACTTTCATGGTTGAGACCATCATGCCATCGGCCACCATAGACACATCTCAAGCCGATACCCCATTTTTCCATCACTACCACTTGGATGACGAAGCATTTTTTGATGATGATAGTGAGGATGGGGAGATTTATCTAGGTTCTGTGGGAGAGATTTCTTGTCTTGATTTGGATACCCCACATGAGTCCTATGAGAGCACTGAGGAGTTTACAGAGATTATGCATACCGGCGAGGAGGATGTGCATGAGGACGAGGACACCACAACCACATACGAGGGGTCCGCTCCACATCCACCTCCACAGCCATCTCTGTCACAGCTTCCTCCTTGGTCGGTGGTCAACCATGAGGATGTCATTCAGGACATCGGGCAGATGGAGGAGCATGAGCATATCGTCGAGGAGGATGTGCATGAGGGCTTGGATACGATCATCCACTTCATGGAGCCCGAGCCACATCTACCTCTACCGTCACGCTCCACTTCTTCTGCGGCTGAGCATCTACTTGAGCATATTGCCCCTATTCAGGGAGATTTTCATACTCACTCAAACTCCACATTTGAGTCTTGCTTTTCACGTCCTATTTCTTTAGACTCATATATTTTTGACACGCCATATCTCTCGCAGGACACAGGATCTACTTCCCTTGAGGTATGCTGCGGTGCGTCACTACCTGTAGAGCCACTTCTCATGGAGAGCGAGGATTTGGTCATCGCTAGTACAGAGGATAGCGACCCATTCTCAGGGAGTATTTGTCACCCTTTTATTATTTTTCCATCTCATGTTGACGATTATCTCTGGGATACATTTATTTTGGGAAATAATTTCTTGCCATGGACTAATGCACCTCGTCCTTTGCAGGTCACAGGTGGACACCTACGAGGGATGCTTGGAGGTGCATTGCTTGGGTCCATTGGCACACGTGGCACAGTGCTTCTGGCGGAGCCACAGAAGGAGCAGTTAGAGCAGCTACCTACCCCACTTCAGATCTTGGATCCGCCTATGCTCAGGTGTATCCTAATCCAGTAGTGTAAAAATTTACCGCTTTCTAGTTTAGATTTGAATAATCTCGTCTCCTCTCATTAGTGAGGGGAGCGTATCTAGGATTTACTTTTGCATCTTAATAACCCTTCATGTCGTGCCCTTCTATCATTTCACCCCCATCCTCTTCCGAGGAGAACGCGCACTGTCTCTCCTGCATTCTGATTTCTTTCTTTTCCGATTTTCCCCCTAGCATATCTCTACATCCCCATTGATCATATCATTTTGCTAGCATTGTCATGTTCAGCTTGGGGGAAATCGACTTTTGTGTGCATGTTTTCGTGTGTCGTTGTCGTGTGTTTGTGTCTTTGAGTCCTTCGTTGCGTTTTATATCTTTTATTCTGTATGTTTCTTTTTCTTTATTTTCCTGTTTCGTTCGTGTATTTTTCGTGCTTTTCAATTTTTTTGTTTCGGTGCGTACCTCCCCTACATTTTCATTGCCCTCCCGTATTCACTACTATTGCATTGAGGACAATGCAAGTTTTAGCTTGGGGGAGTCACACTTCGTGCGTCATTTGTCTCTTTTTCTACGTTATTTGAGTCGTTTTTCTCCGTGTTTTTCTTTTTCTTTTTCTTTTCTTCTTTTTATCTCTTTCTCCTAGAGATGAACCCTATGATGAATTGCCACGAAAATCACACGCGCACCTTGCACAGCTTCGATAATCACATTCACTAACCTTAGGATATCGAGTCCTCTTGCATTTCATGCATCGCGGGTCCACTTAGCTTTTTGTGAGTCGTGCATCGTGCCTAGCTGTTTGGTGTGCTTCTACCTTGTGATTATGTTTTATATACCTATCCTTGGTTGACCCCTAGATTATCATGCTTTGATTTGAATATGCGGTATTTGCTTCTACTATCTGCTTCTATATGCATGCTATATTTATATAGTATATTTCAATTCGCATGTGTCAGGATTCCACAAATAAGGACTAGGATAACCCATTTAGCCTATGCTCTGATTAGCGAGAAATATCTCCTTTGTCCAAGTGTTTAGAATCCGATTTCATTTTTTATTTTACTTGGTGCAAATCCCCTCGTCGTGTACCGTTCTCCTACTTGGGAGAGTACACATGTAAATATCCCAATTCCCAAAAATCCAAAAAAGGAGAAAAGAAAAGAAAAACCCAAAAAGGTGAGAAATGAAAAGAAAAGGAAAAAAAATAAATACAAATACCCAAAACCCAAAAAAAAATTCCAGTGTGAATATTTTCCTACTTGCCGTGAATAACGGGAAGGCGAGAATTTGCACCGAGTGTTCTACTCCACATCTTCTCAACCTCCATCGTTTTCGAAAACACTTGGCATAGGGACCTTCTAGCGATTACCTAGGCTATAGTGTGGTGATTTCCTAGTCCCTAGCTGTGGAGTCCCCGATGCATGATACGCTTCTATTCTTATACTCTTCTCATGCATGCTTGAGCTAATATTCACCGCAATTTCAAATTGAATCGATATTTGGGTCTTTCTTTGGGTATGTGTATATGGAGCTTTATTGCACAATGTAGATAGTGATACCGTTTGCTGGCACACGACCACGCTCACTTGCACTTCACCGCGTGGGCCCATGGCACTTGTTTGGACTCACATTCCTTGGTTTAGTGTTGTGTTTTGTCGTATGCTTGCTTCGTGTGGCGTGTTTGATTTTGTTGGCCCTTATGGGCGATCTAGGATATAGAGTTCTCTTTTTCTCTCCTTCTCTCTATTTTCTCCCTCCGAGCTCCTACTCTCACTCGTCTTCCTCGAGGACGAGGAAGAGTTCATCTTGGGGGATTTTGACGTGCGTTTATATTTCATATATTTGCGCGTGTTTTCTTCCGTGTTTCTCCGTATTTTCCGCCGTCTTTTATTTGTTTTCTTGTATTTTCTTGTTTTCTTTAACTTTTCCGTGTTTTTGGTATTTTGCAGGAATTTCTAGCATTTTGGACACAAAAACGACGATATCATAAGTCCCCGGCGTAACGGGAGGAGTCATGCGTGACCCAGGGGGTCAAACGACGATGAATGCATCATTCAGCCCCTCACCCGATCGGTTGAACAAAGTCAACCGATCGGGTGATGCACGCGTGCACCACCCGGTCTCAGCTAGAGCTCAAGCGGATGTCACCCGACCAGTTCTCAGGCCGGTCCATTGCGGCCGTTTCTCTGTCTTTTCGAGCCAAATGCCAACCGATCGGGTGACTCTCACCCGATCGATTCATCTGTAGCTGATTCTGAGGAGCCAAGACACGGGCATCCAACCGACCTCTTCACCCGATGGCGCCATGATCCAACCGGTCACCCCAAGAACTCAACCGACCGGTTCATCTGACCGGGTGAAGCTCCGCCGTTTTCTGTTTATTATTTGTAACAGATCACCCGATCGGTTGACTTGTCAACCGATCGGGTGGCTTTTTTCCTGTGGTTTTGGACACGATCCGTTAGGGCTCGGAATGGGGGCTATAAATACCCAATGCTGGCCGAATTTTAGGGCATCTTCTTCTTGTTCTTCTTCAGTTTTTCTAGGGCTTTTTGCCCCTTTCTCTTGTGAGTTTAGATTAGGTTAGATTAGGTTTTCTCTTGTAATAAGTCTTGTATTGGATTGGAGGTTCAAAATCAAGATAAGTATTTCTTTCTCTTGGTCTCCATTATTGGTGTTGTATTTCTTTTACTTCATGATGAATGTTTGTATGTCTTTTGTGTTGTTTGTTTATATGTTTTTCATCATGGAGTAGTATTGATGAACCCTAATACGGGTTAGGGTAGGATTGATGCTTGGTTGTTTCATTTGACTTGGTTGCATGGCATGTGTTCGATGAAATGCGTGAATGGGGATTTCTAGCAATCTGGGTCCAATTCGTATGGCAACACACTAGATGTGTTGGGGATTAGGGTCCGGTGCTTATCCTGTCAAGATCCGCTTCGATGTATTGCTAGAAATCACATTTGACCTATTTGGCCATTAGGGTTACGCGGGGGTGTTTCATTGTCATTGGCGGGAGAAAGACCGCCTCTGACCGTCGGGCCAAGGGAGAATAAATTTGGCGGTTGACTCCCTAGCCATAGCTCACGCCCCGAGCGTTGACATCGAGTCCTCGCGCGCGGGAGCGGCTTGGATGAAGTGTTGGGAGATATCATTGTGGACTTAATGCTCCCGGTTGCGGAAGGTGTTAATGGACATGGGAATGCCCACCGTCCGGAACCGGGTAGGCCTAGGGTGCTTGGCACCGACCGGAATATCGGTCCATGGACGCTAGGTACCACCTTTTGGGGCAATGTCTCACCCTGGGTCAAGTCAAATGCCAAGTGTCATTAGTGCTCTAGCCCGTGTTAGCGGGGATTCATTTCGTGTCTTTTTATTTCTTCTCTATATTTCTACACTTCACCCATATCATCCGCGTAGCTAGCACACAACCTAGGCGTGGCTAGTACCCACTCAAGCCATCCACCTCCCTGATTTTGATAAACCCGCACCCTACACTAACCGTGCACTTGCGGTAAAACGACACCGCGCCCATACCGTAAACGGGGCGCCGGTCAGTGGTCGGGTTAGCTCCCCGGGTCATGTCTTGGGGGAAACGGCTACAGATGAACTGATCGGGTGAAGGCCACCCGATCGGTTGGAGTTCAGCTCCGATTTCCTGAGAAGACAGCTGGGCTGAATCGGTCGTCGACCCGGTCGGTTGATGCACTCTTGCTTCAGCGGCTGTCCGGGTCGTGCACGTGTGCATCACCCGATCCGTTGGATGTATCCAACCGATCGGGTGGGGGCTGAAAGATATTGATCTTGGTCGTTTGACCCCCTGGATCATGCTTGACTCCTCCCGTTGCTCCGGGGACTTATGATATCTTCGCTATATGTCCCCTATACAGGCAAACTCCTGCAAACACGCAAAAACACGGAGAAGTGAAATAAAACTAGAAAATACGAGAAAATGGATATGAGACGGCAGAAAATAACGGAAAAATACAAAAGAAGCCGTGCGTGAATATATGAAATATAAACGTACGTCACATGAGTTTTACATTCGCCGTATGCTATATGAGTAAGCAAAACACACGTCCTGAGAAAATAATCTAGCACATCTCTCTCTTTGTTTTCTTTCCTATTTCCTATTTCTTTTTCCCTTTTCCTTATTTTTTCCATCAAGTTCACCTTTTACTCATCTTCCTCGAGGACGAGTAAGAGGTAAGCTTGGGGGATTTTGATCACTCCATATTTTACACCTTTTTTCTGCATGTTTGCATGTCGTTTTGATCGCTCATATCGTATTTTTCACGATTATTCGACAATATTGCGATGCTTTTCACTATTTCTTGTTTTTGTCGTATTTCAGGAAATATGGAGCGATCTGGAGCGAATTTTAGATCAAGGGATTTGCATGCGCTTAGGAGTGTCGCCCACGGCTCATTCGAGGACTTATCAGCAATGAGGATGAGCGGAAGAAGAAGGAAATCAATAGGAGTGACGAGGAGGCGAGAAGAAGAAGAAATGATTCTCAACAGCACACCACTTAGTCGAGTAGACCACCCACTCGACCGAGTAAGAAGCCCTACTCGGCCGAAAGAAATGGATACACAGACGATGTTTTTTAGCGTATACTCGACTGAACAAAGGAAGATCACTCGGCCGAGTGAGAAAGTTCACTCGCCCGAGTGGTACAGGGAATTCGTCCAGAGAAAGGCCCAAGTTACTGGAATTTTCAGAGATCCTGAGGAGGCCCACTCGGCCGAGCATGAATGCTCACTCGGCCGAGTGAAGAAGTCCACTCGGCTGAGCCACCCCCGAAGACAGTCCCTGAAACCCCTCGAAGTTACTATTTTTCTGTAGGGTTTGTCACTCTGCCGAGTGACAAGGGTCACTCTGCCGAGTGACCCTCTCCGCCTACTGTTAGGGTTGCGAATTCTGGGCTGTGTATGGGCAGTTTGGTCATGATTTTCTGGACGATTTTAGAGGGTATTTAAACCCTGTTTTTGCCCTAGTTTAAGAGAGAATTGAACTATATTTTTTGAGACTTTCTTTTAGAATTTTGACGGCTACTCTTTTGTGAAATCTCAGCTGGAGATAGTTGGCGTCAACATTGGTTTGTCTATTCTTATTAAAAACTCAATTTTTATGCATTATTTCTCTTTTGCAATGAATTGTGCCGTGATTATTGTTATTATTTCTGAGATTTGCATGATGCTTAGTGAGTAGTGCCATCGTCCTAGGGCATGGGGATGAACCCTATGGACCCTATCTCTGAATTGTGATGAATTTGTCGATTTGTTGCTAGAATTGATTATGGTTAGGTTGTGATTGATTGATTACGGATAGCTAGGAATTCATATCGATTAGGATTTGCAAGAGATTGGATCCCAATTGATAGGGAGGCCTAGATATTCAATTTTGATTGACAATTGGATTTCTCTAGATTTGGTTTGCAAGAGATTGGACCAAAGCTAGGATTTTTAAATTATGAATATATACTAATATTCGTGTGGAAGAGATTGGACGAATAAGACCTATCATAACCTAGGTCGTAGCTCGGGTTTGCACGAGAGTGGGCTCGAGATACGATTGAACAATGATGTCGTTCTTCACGCTAGCGGCTTAGGCTAGGGTTTGCACGAGAGTGGGCCCTATCCTAGGTTTGCTATAGACCGGCAACATCGCGAGAGTGTGAGCTTGGTTCTACATTAAGTTGCGACTAGTTCACCTATATTCAAGCTTAGCAACAATGAAATTTACGAATCACAAGGATGAGAGAAGGTCCGTAGTGGGGATTTCCTAGCCCTAGAGGATTTTTATTATATTGATATTTTCTTGATACTTGAACGATTGTGACTATTACACCCAACTATTCTTGTTCTCTTGATAGCTAGGTGATTTGAATAAGACACGATCATTTGTCCTCCCTGAGTTCGATACCCGCTCGCCGCTACACCGTGCGCTTGTGGTAAAACTACAAGTCGTTTTTCGGGTATACATCCGGACGAGATCAAGTCGACTGTGCCTTGGACATGCGACTGTCAATACAACATCAGTCGACTAGCCAGATGAAAGTGAAACTGATCTTTGGACTGAAGATAGACATGCGACTGGTCAATAAATCACAGGTAACTGTAGCTTGGACAGGCGATTGTATTATGTACAACAGTCGCTTGAAGGAGTTAAAGTTTAAAAAGCCCAAAAATCAATTGATTAAGTATGTGCATAACAGGCGACTGTAGAACAAATCACTGTCGATGGTTTTGTGACAGGCAACTGTAAATCATTCAGCAGTCGCCTGTTGAAATCATAACATGCACATGCTTGATAAAACTGAATTGGAGTCTAATGAAATGTAATCTAATGATTTCCTAGGACAGAAATGAAGATGTGTGTGCTCCAACATAGTTCTAATTCTAAACTACATGCTAGAGGAGAATAAAAAGATTACATTTTGTAGAAGTCTTTCTTCTATCCAAAGTATGAGCTTGAAGTCTTCTAAGAGCTTCAATCACCATCTATAATCATCTAATCCACTTTTCATGCTTTCATTGATCTTTGAGTGACATCCATTGCTAATTGATCTTCATAATATGATTAGGCAATGGATTAACTGCAAATAGGGGATTAGTCACAAGTATTTATGTCTTCTCATCATTAACACCATGTAGGGAGAAGTCCAATACTCAACATTCTCCCCTTTTTTGATGATGTCAAACAAACATAAACAAAAAGATAAATAATTTTGCTTAATGAAAAATTACTCCCATACATAGATGCCAATCAAGTTAGTCAATGTATATAAGGACATCTAAAGATCAATTGATACAAGTATGTAAGATATGAATGAATGAAATGACTTTCTTGAAATCTAGGATTTTATAATCCAAGTTCATTGATACAAGTATGTAAGATATGAATGAATGAAATGACTTTCTTGAAATCTAGGATTTTATAATCCAAGTTCATTATATCTTACTCCCCCTGAATCTAAGGCAACTTCAATCTTAGATTCAAGTTTAGGAATTAGAATTTACTCAGCACATAATTATGATAGCACATAATTATGATATGTTTATTTCTCTCCCCCTATGGCATTATCCAAAAAGTGGGAGTAGAATAAAAACAACAATAGTGCTACATATGTACTAAAACAATCATGAGAGTCTAAAGATAGGATGTATATCAAATGTGATGCCAACATAAAATCGGAGAAAAATAATCACGAAGGTGCATCTCATTGATATATTTACCAGAAACTCATAAACACAAAAATCTTAGTTGACTAAAGGAACAAGAATCCAATATCAACATTTCAACGCAAATGAGAAAAACATCTCACATCACATTATGTATATAATATATCATACAAAGAGAGACAATTTCACAATGTTCACACAATTAACATAAAAAAAGAGACAAAGTGTGAAGCAATATATGAAGTAAAAGCATTTTCATATATATAATCCAAAGTTACACGGAGTACAAAATACAAACTGACACTAAAACTCTCAACCCTAACAAAAAAAATCTAGGCCTAAGGGTGAGTGCTCTCCGTGGAGTGTCAATCCAAATCAGCAGCTGAGGAGGTAGCTAACACGACCTGGAACTCCTGGGCCTCTGGATCAACCGTAGTATCCTTGGGAAGAGGAGCAGCATCAACAGAAGAAGAGACATCCTGAGGAGCCGGAGAAGCAACTAGCTCAGGAGCAGTAACAACAAGATGCTCCAAAATCTCAGTGATGACTAGAGGAGGATGCTGAGAAGGCTGAGGAGATGGTACAAAAGATCTAAGATGATCAGGGAAAGGAATACCCTGATGCTGGAATGTCACGACCCGCTTCCCTAAAATGGAGGCGAGACGTGAAAAGGTCCGCACGAGAGTGGAGCTGTGAAGCCACAAACCCGATAAGCGTCAATAAAACATAAGCAGGTCCCTGTAACCACAACGGAACAACAATAATAACACAAGGAGAGACTGAAATAAAATCTCACATCTCATAAATTGTCCAACATGAAAATAAGTCCAACATCCAGAAAAGCCACCAGGCTAAAAGAAAGAGTGTAAAGGCCCAGAACAAGGCCAACGAAAGCAACGACATAACAAAGTATAGGTGCTACGCACCGATAACAAAACAACTGTCAAAACAAAAGTAAAACACAACGAAGACACTAGGACTGGTCCCCAGTGTCCACGTACTCCCCGTCAAACACAAGCTCGGGCTCGGCGTCAGCAAACACCTCGTCCTCAACAAGGCACTCAGGCTCAGGATCTAACATGTGTCACCCAAAAGAGTAACGGGGCACATGTCAGCAAGTCTAAAAGACTTGGGCAAGGAAACTGAAAGTAAGGCAACTAGCAACCTAGCAGTTATAGTATGCATGACATGACAGTTATAACATGAGTGCACAATTTAAGACATGGCAAGACAATTTTGTACAAGGGAACAATTTATCGGGACAAGACAAGAGTAGCCAAGCTACTAACAATCTCAATCATTTCACGTTGTTTTGTATATGTTTACGCCCTTCAGCTGAATGGTACATCATTCACACCGATCGGCACTAAACACTAATCACGTTTCACTGTTGTTTGTAGATGTTTACGCCCTTCAGCTGAATGGTACATCATTCACACCGATCGGCACTAAACACTACCCCACCCCAGAGTTTACGCCTTACAACTGCAGTTGCTGATCGGGCAGACTCCCAGTTGAATGGCCGCTTAACCCTTACCCCATCCCACACGTAAACAAGCCAGGGTCCCTGAACATGAGCCCAGCAAGTGAGCCAGGGTTGCCCCGCACGGGAGCTTGTTTCTTAGTTCACAATTCAATATCGAGCGTTGGGGTTAGTAACTCATTATGCTCGCTTCTGGTCACGAGCCAGAAACACAAGTATTGTAGCGATGCTACGCAATCACGGATTACTTTAAAGAATGCAATGACATGACATTTAATTTGCGTACCGTTAATGGAAAGTAAACATGACATGGTGATTGTGCAACATGCTAAAAGTCGGAACTAGCTTCGTTGTCAAGCTAGTTCCCCAATTTGCGCCTAGGCGAGTATCATTTCGTCGCCTAGCCTCTTTTACGCCTACAACAAGCAAGATGGCCTAAAACATGGCCTAAACCCTAAGTGGCAAGTTTCACTTGCCTAGCACCGGGGATGACGATCACGAAGGTTCGTCTCGCGGATGCTAATCTACGGGGGAAATCGCTGTTTTGGGGAAACAATCATCAAACAACATGAAATTTCATTAGGGTTTCATAAAAATACAAATAGGCTATAAAAACGTCAAGAGATCGATTTCTTACCGAGAGGAGGCGGAAGTAACACTCCGGAGAACCCTATGACCAGATCTGGAAACAAATGGAGAAGTTTGGAGAGTTAGGGTTTTTGGGGGATTTAGGGGATTTGGTGAGATTTTGGGGAAGATGAGAGGTAGATAGAGTTGATGGAGGGTTTAGATGATGAATCTAGGGCTTGGGAAGAAGGAATATGGCTTGGAGGAAGATGGGGGCTCAATGGGGGCGATTTTAGGGTTTTGGGTCGAGTGGAGGAAGAAGAAAACGTTTGGGAGGGGAATAAATAGGATGGGCTGGCGGCTGCCCAGAAATTAGGGTTTTAACACAGATTAGTCGATCAAAGAGCAACCACTGACCGACTAGTTTGGCAACTAGTCGGTCGGTCGACCAACACAGACCGACTAAGTGCAAACAGTAACTTCTGAACGAAAATAGGATTTAGAATTAGTCGGTCCATGAACAAATACTGACCGACTAGTTTAGCATCTAGTCGGTCGATGAACGTTCTTAGACCGACTAAGAGTAAACAGTAACTAGTGTCAAAATTAGATGATGTGTTAGTCAGTTAAAGAAGCATTGCCGACCGACTAGTTTGCAACCTAGTCGGTCAACCAACGTTCTTAGACCGACTAACGATAAACAGTAACTCCTGAGAAATTTAGAAAGCCAACTAGTCGGTCCAAGAAGGATTGCCGACCGACTGGATCGTCATCTAGTCGGTCGGTGCCCCTTCTTATACCGGCTAATGAGCACAAAAAGTTCCGATACGGAGCGCGGGGCCCCGGGATCGATTCCTAAGACTCCTAGGCTTGATCTAATAGTAAGATACGACCGTTATGAAGCCCGTCACGAATGACATACTTCGAAATCGACAATCCTAAGGAAGAAACGAGAAAATACGACGACTCGATCGAAAATGAAAGCTACGGAGAAGAAAACCACACATGAGGAGAAAACCCACCAAAACATATATTATATTATAATAAATCCAGATACATGAAAAGCAGTCGTTACATCCTCCCCAACTTAAGAAAAATTCCGTCCTCGGAATTTCCAAATACTCACGAGTCCGGAAACAAAAGTGGGAAACGATCTCGCATCTCATCCTCATTCTCCCAAGTAGACTCTCCAGGTGAGCCGTGTCGCCACATCACCCTCACAAGATTGACAATCTTGTTCCGAAACGATTTCTGATGCCTGTCCAGAATCTGCACTGGATGCTGGTCATACGTCATATCGGGGCGAACGGTAATCTCCGAAAAATCCACAGCATGAGATGGATCGCTAATGTATCGACGAAGCTGCGACACGTGGAAAACATTGTGAACTCCTTCCAAAGATGGCGGCAAGGCCAAGCGATACGCTACCTCGCCAACCCTCTCCAAAATGTCAAACGGTCCAATGTATCGCGGGCTCAACTTCCCTCGCTTCCCAAAACGAATCACACCATGATTCTGGGAAATCTTCAAGAACACATGGTCGCCCGGCTGAAACTCCAAAGGACGACGTTTATCATCCGCCCAATGCTTAAAACGGTCCTGAGCAATCCTCAACCTCTCCCGAATATTCCTGACGATATCCACGGCCTCCATGATCATCTCAGGTCCCAACAGCTCCCGATCACCAACGTCATCCCAACTCAATGGCGATCGACATTTCCTCCCAAAAAGAGCGGCGAATGGCGCCATGCCAATACTCGCCTGGAAGCTGTTGTTGTAAGAGAACTCCACCAAGTGTAGATGGTCCTCCCACGAACCCTTGAAATCCAACATGCACACCCTCAGCATGTCTTCCAAAATCTGAATCGTCCTCTCGGACTGGCCATCCGTCTGCGGATGGTACGCCGTGCTGAAACTCAGACGCGTACCCAAACTCTTCTGCAAACTCTGCCAGAACTGAGATGTGAACCTCGTGTCTCTGTCCGACACGATACTCACGGGGACTCCGTGAAGTCGCACGACCTCCTGCACGATTCACGTTACATCACTATCCAAACTAGGAAAAGGAAATAAAACGGAGAGTAAAAGAATTTTACCTCCATATATCTCCTTGCTAGCGCCTCAGTGGACTGTCCCACTCGGAACGGAATAAAGTGCGCAGATTTGGTCAATCGATCTACGATCACCCAAATTGCGTCATTCTGCTTCGGACTCCGAGGTAGTCCAGTCACGAAGTCCATAGTGATGTGTTGCCATTTCCACTCCGGAATCGGAAGCGGTTGTAGCAACCCGGCCGTACGCTGATGCTCCGCCTTCACTTGCTGGCAAACCAAGCACTTGGCTACACTCCGAGCCACACTCCGCTTCATACCATGCCACCAATAATTCAGACGAAGATCCGGGTACATCTTGGTGCCACCAGGATGCACAGAATACGGCGAACTGTGTGCCTCCACCATCAATTCCTCTCTAATATCCCCAGCCGGCACACACAACATGGCTCCAAACCTCTGCGAGCCATCCTCATGAATCAAAAAGTCAGTCCGCAGACCGGCTTCCACCTGCTCCCGAATCTTCACCAGTTTCGGATCCTCGGCCTGGCCAGCCTTAATCTGATCCACGATCGTCGACTGCACCTGCATGTACATCAACGACGAATCCTTCCTAGTAAGGACAATCTCCACACCAGACTCGCAAAAATCCTGCTGCAAACTCCACTGCGAGGTCAAAATCATCACCGCTGGTAGCCTACTCAAAGCATCCGGAACCACATTCACCTTGCCAGGGTGAAACTGCAAATCAATATCATAATCCGCCATAAGCTCCAACCATCGACGCTGTCGCATGTTGAGCTCCTTCTGAGTGAAAATATACTTCAAGCTTTTGTGATCAGTGAAAATCTTCACTTTCTCACTCAGCAAGAAGTGCCTCCAAATCTTAAGAGCAAACACAACGGCAGCCAACTCCAAATCATGCGTCGGGTAATTCTTCTCGTGAACCTTAAGCTGACGAGACGCATACGCCACAACATGCCCGTGCTGATGCAACACACAACCGAGACCCTTGCCAGAAGCATCGCAAAAGATCTCAAATCCACCGTTGCGATCAGGCACAACAAGAATAGGGGCAGTCGTCAACCTCTCCTTCAGAATACCAAAAGCACCCTCACAATCACCCGACCAAACAAAATCAACATCCTTCCGTGTCAACCTGGTCATCGGCTCAGCAATACGAGAAAAGTCCTTAATGAATCGCCGATAATAACCAGCGAGTCCAAGGAAACTCCGAATCTCAGATGCAGACGACGGAACATGCCACTCCCTGATGGCCCTAATCTTCTCAGGATCCACTGAAATACCATCTCCAGTCACCACATGCCCGAGAAAAGCAACTCTATCCAGCCAAAACTCGCACTTCGAAAACTTAGCATACAACCGATGCTTCCTTAAAATCTCCAACACCGTCCTTAAGTGCGAGGCATGCTCTTCCTCCGATTTCGAATAGATCAGAATGTCGTCAATAAAGATAACAACAAACTTATCCAAAAAGTCGTAGAAAATCAGGTTCATCAGATTCATGAAAACTGCGGGCGCGTTAGTTACACCGAAAGGCATAACCACAAACTCATAGTGTCCATACTTCGTCATGAACGCCGTCTTCGGAACATCTCCCTTCTTCACCTTCAACTGATGGTAACCACTCCTCAAATCCAATTTAGAAAACACTCTCGAACCTCCAAGCTGATCAAAAATATCATCGATGCGAGGCAACGGGTATTTATTCTTAATGGTCACCGCATTCAACTCCCGATAGTCCACGCACATGCGACGTGAACCATCCTTCTTCTTCACCAGCAACACCGGTGCTCCCCACGGAGACACGCTAGGATTAATATAACCCTTCTGCAAAAGCTCATCCAACTGCTTCCGTAACTCTTCTAACTCAGCGGGTGCCATACGATACGGTGCCTTCGAAATCGGCTGCGCACCTGGAACAAGATCGATAGAGAATTCTAAAGCTCGATCAGGTGGCAAACCAGACATCTCCTCGGGGAAGACGTCGCCAAAATCACGCACCACAGCTGGCCACTCCAACTCCATCTGCATAGCCACAGCCTCCTCCGGCCTGGCCCGAAATCTGACAGGACCAAGCGAACTGCTACCACGACTGAACTCAAATACTGGATGTCCGGGAATCTCGAACACCACCTTCTTTCTCCGATAGTTGTTCGTAGCATAGAAGCTCGCAAGCCAGTCCATCCCAAGAACTGCATCATAGTTGATGATGTCGTGGACAATGAAATCAGCGAAAAGCTCATGTCCACAGACCACCAACGAGCAAGAATTGCAACCACGATGCACCGAGACCACGCCATTCCCTGTAACGATATTCCAACTCTTGGGAAGAGGGGACGTCGACAAGGAATGCCTCTCCACGAAACTCCGAGAAATAATGCACATCGATGCACAGGAGTCAAAGAGGACTCGTGCAGGAAATGTGCAAACCAGAACCACACCTAACAAACAATTAACAATCAAACCCTAGTCTAGTAAACAACCAGTGTAATGACCACTTTTCGTTGTACGTTTTTCGTGCACGTGCTTTTGACCGTGCACGTGTTTGTTTTAGACCTTGTTTGTTTGTGAACACTTTCGTGTGATATGCCGTTATGAACGTCTCTGAGAATATTAAATAGTGGCACTATTTCGGAACGACGTTTCTCGAGTCGTTTTCACACAATTTAAACTTAGTCGATGAGACGTGGCGATTTTCACTTTTGACGGGAGACGTTTCTATTTTTAGTTTCGTCGTCCGACATCAAAATTGAGATCCGTCTTCTTAGTTAGCTCACTCTCGTCATCACGATCACCCCGATATTTATTTTATAATTTTTGGAGTTTATTTGACCAATTTTATATTTTTAACAAGTTTTATATTATTTTTAATAATTAATTTCTATATTTAATTCGGCCAAATAAAATTTATTTGAGTTTTAAACGTATTAAAGAATTTTTGAGCCAATTTCCAGCTCATTTGGACCAAGTCAAATCCTTGGGTGAGTTGGAGAAGTTGAATTTCAAATTTTAAATATTTTTGAACTTCTAATCCTATTAGATTTAGCTCTAGACCAAGTCAACCCATCTACACTATATAAACAACCTCTAGGAAGACCTATTTTTGCAAGAAAATAGCCCTAGCCTCTTCCAAAACTCAGATTTGACGTTGCGACGAATCGTCGCAACGTTGCGACAAGCAGCTGCCGCGCGACCGACGGAATCAGCTCCGTTCCCCCGCTCAGACCGGTCGCCCGCTCCGCACCAACATTGCTCCACACCCGCTGCTGCCGCCCACTCCGTTCGACCGCACCGACCAAGAGGGTCCCTCGGTCAGACCGAGAGACCCGCTCCGCACAGCCGCATCCCCGCTCCGCACCAAGCCCCGCAACGCTAGCCGCTCCGTCGCCCCGCATCGAACCGTGCCCGATCGACAAAAGCACCCGCATCGCCCCGCGTTGCAACATTGCAACGTTGCAGCGCTGCGCTCCCAGCATCCAAGGCGCCCGACCGATGGCCTCCCCCGCTCCGACCGAGAGAACCAAGCGTTCCCCCGCACTGCTGCACACCCCAAGCATTGCACAAGCCTGTTCCCCCGCACCGACCGATGGAGCCCCCCACATTTGGCTGTGTACGACTGAGAGTCATTCGTCGCAACCCCGCACCCGTCACACCACTTGCCTCCGTGGGCCCCCCAAGTTCTCCAGAGGTATTGTGGGTCCCCCAAAGGTCCCTAGGACCACTGTGGGCCCCACCTAGGTGCTTTCTCTCCGACAATTCGCCGTGCACGACGTTGCGACACGTCGTAGCCCGTCGTCGCACGCGCTAGCTTTGGAATCTGGAACCATTGCCCCGGTCGATGCTCTGAATTTTCTAGTGAGGAATATATATTGGAATCAGGACTTGGAGGGCGTTCTCTTATTCCAACCCCCGGCGTCGCTACCCGACGCCGGTGTAGCATTCGCGTCGTGTTGAGGTAACGCTTTGCACCCCTAGGACCCCCAACCTATTGCATGCTAATCAAGACTAAAATCAGTATTTTTAAAGTATTTTAAATGTTTTAAATTCACTAATCAAGATTAATAATATGGACTTTAGGCCGGTGGACTTGTGCACGTAGGATAATTGTGATTTTTGGACTCATTGGACGGTGTGCTCAGACGTCGTACTTGCAGGCAAGTGAAACTTGCCAACTCTTGTGTAGGGCCATGTTTTTAGGCCACTTCCTTGTTTTCAGCGTAAAAGAGACTAGTCAGTGAAATGATAGCTGGATAGACGCCTACCTGATCTAGTTTGACAACGAAACTAGATCCGTCACCTAATTGATCTAGCTTGACAACGAAGCTAGATCCAACCCTTTAAACTTGTTGTTCATGCATACTAAACTGTCACGTTTACTTTCCTTAACTGTACGCACTTTTAACTGCCATGCATTGCATCTTACATGTCATTCAAATTGATTGTTGCATTCGTAGCACACACTACAATACTTGTACTCCTTGAATACTACTTCCGGGGGAAACGGGCCTCATGTGTTGGTCAAAAGCCAATGCCCCGGGTTCCCTGGACCGGCTAGGTGCACCCCTATGCCATACTTGTTAAAAACACTTCCTGGCTCGTGATCCAGAAGCGAGCATTCCAAGTTCGGGGGTAAGGCCCTGGCTCGATACACGTGGAGGGGTAGGGATAAACGTTCACTTGAGCTTAGGAGTGGCCTGATCAGCCCTCTAGCCAAAAGACGGAATCTCTGTACACGAGGTGCTTACTTTTATTGTCTTGTACTTGTCTTGTGAATGATTCATGTAATACTTGTCATCCATGCCATGTTTAAATGCCATGCTCGTACTTTACTTTACTTTACCTGTTGCACTCATACTTTAACTGCCATGTCATCGCATTCATGCTAGAACTGCTAGGTTGCTTTACTTTTGCATACTTTCAGTTTCCTTGCACAAGTCTCTTGTAGACTTGCTGACATGTGCCCCTTGCTCTTTTGGGTGTCACATGTTAGACCTGAGCCAGAGACTGTTGCTGTGTACGTGATGAGTTGCTGACACTGAGCCTGAGTCCATGTCTACCTAGGAGGAGTTTTGCGGATGTCAGTGATCTTTCTTGGTGACTTTTGCTGAGCTTTCTTTTGTTTTAGGTTTGTTGTTAGTTGTCGGTGCGTAGCACCGTTGTTTTGTACGTTGTACTTTTGTTGGCCATGTTGGGCCTTTAGACTCTCTTTTATTTCAGCCTGGTGGCTTTTCTGCGATGTTGGAATTTATATTTATGGATATTCTGAGATTATTCTTTTGTCTCATTTCATTATTATTATATTGTTTCGCTCGCGTTGCAAGGACCTGCAGTTTTAAATTTGATTGACGCTTATCGGACTTGCAGCTTTGTAGCTTCAAGTCTGAGCGGACCTTCTCACGCTTCGCCTCCATATTTTTGGGAAGCGGGGCGTGACAGGTTTTGTTGGTGGCCCATGCAGGTCCGTCTTGCAATTGCGAATTAACGAAACAACGATAATAACGGAATGTCCATTAAATAAATTACAACATCCGAGTCATAAGCCCTGAGTCTAGTCGTTTTCTTATGACACTAGGAGTAAGAAGGCTTAGATAGATGTCTGTGCTTGCTAGATAGAGGCCTGACTGTTAGTTAGACTCCCTGTCAGCAATTGATCGTCGTAGGAGTTACCTTAGTGGTTCATGTCCACCCCTGACCATATTAGACCTCTAAAATTTCCTTTTGTCGTTCGCTTGGGTTCATCGATTTCGGACCAAGCTGAACGCATTTCGTTTCCGTCTAGCTCCTTAGAAAGTCTTAGCGCTTAAGTTATTAATCTTTAGTTGGTCGACCGTATGGGTTTCCCCGTAGAGTCTCCTGATTCATATCCTAGGCGTATGTATGTTCTGATCACCTGACCAAATTTTCTTGCCTCGATTCACGAGATCGCCTCATGACGATCGTCGTCAATTTTCAAACATCTCCATTGCAAATCTTGAACCTTCTGAAAATATTTTTCAATCTTCTCTTCCACTAATTTTAACTTTGTTCAAAATTTTAATATACTTCATACTCATACATTGATTTAAATTTTTAAAACGTTTGTCGGAATTTTTGAATACTAGCTTATAGTATTTTCCCAGCCTATGTTTTTCGTACTTATGCAAATGCGTCGTCACTTCATATATTAATTTTATTCTGAATCGTACTTTTATTCAACTTGTAATTTTCCCTCCTGATTTATGCCATTCATATACTTTTCAAGACACATGGACTTTCAGCTTTCAGCAAGTTGGCTTTTGCTAGTCGTTTTCGCTACTTCAGATTTTTGCAAAATTACTATTTTCATAACCACTTCCTGATTTAGACCCTCCATGACTTGATTTTAAAGACTTGCTATTCGATCTTGATAATTCTTATACTAAGTCGTTAATATTATTTTTTCGTGCACCATACATACTTTCAATTATTTTTATATCCGTACCAAACTTGTTGTGCTCGTATATTAAGAACCTTGTGTAACTCTGTTTCTCATTTTTGGCAAACCATGGTTTTCTAAAAGAAGTTTCAAAATTGATTATTTTAAATCTTCCGTAGCCTAAAGGTTTTGAAAGCATTTAACCTGAGTTTAAATTCTTCCGTTACTTGATTTCATTCTTGACTTTCCAAAACTTTTGACAACATTATATTAAATTACTGACATATAAATTTTCTAAACCACGTCCTTAATATTCGTGTAAATGATTTTACTTCCTTTTATAATGTTTTTTTAAAACCAATAGACCATTTTCTCTTATTATGAATGTTCGACTCAAATTTATTTTGAACAACTCGTTTTATCGATCTCCAAATATTTCTTTTCAGACTGGGAGTTCAACTTTTGAAGTGCGACAGTTTTCAAACTCCGCGTATTTTAGCTTATGCTACTTACCCTATTTCTTTTCCCCCTCCTATATAAGCATCACTACATCTCCCTTCTCCCTCAACCTAAACATCACCATTGAGCCAATGTTTTCCCTAACCAAGCCGTCTCCTTGTATTCGTCCTATCTGAACCCGCGCTTATCGATCCTTCCCTCGTCACGCTCTCGACCTCGACCTCGACCTCCCTCTATTGCTTAGGCCTTAGGGTCCGTCAATGTCTGTGCCAACCCTTAATTGTTAGTAGGCCCTTGGACCTTCTGAGGTAGTCGTAGTGCACGTACCTAAGTTGTGTACGTGGGCTTGAATGAGTGTACCCCCATAGTATATTGATGCTTGCCTATTGTGTGGTATGTATATATATATATATATACTCGGAGTTATTCGTGATAGTATAAAGTTGTTGTGTGTTAGTAGTTATAGATTTTTGTGTGGATAGCTATACTATACTAGGGATGCATGTGTATATAAGAGTTAGCGTTGAAATGTCTAATGGAGTGTATGAAGTTAGAGATACTTGTGATGGTTGAAATAAATGATTGGTAAAGCTATGTATATGCTAGGTGTGATGATAATAGGTGTACATATAGATAAGTAAGTAGGCCTAATGAGTGACCTATATATTAGTACGTATGTGTATGTGCTCGTATGTAGATATGTATTGTGCTTAGACGTAAGTAGTTATGTTTTGTTGCCTGAGTATATAGGTGATATACATATGGTAGTAGGGTTAAAATTTTGATTGGTACTGATTGCTTTTACGGGATGTTGCATACGTGCATACCGTGAGGTATACACGACTATTGCACATCTTAATTATGTATGTGTGGATGTGTTAGTATACTAATTATAGGTAGTAGGCTATGGTGTGAATATATATATATATATATAAGTTACATGTGCGTGTGACTATACGATGAATACGTATGCATGTATTAGGGAGTGTATTATAATTATACGAGTGCTGATGTCTGTATTATTATTATTATGGTATATAAATTGCTTTAACTATGTGGGTGTTATCTGACTAAATATTAAGTGTGATTGACCTATGGTATGTATATGGTTGTAATGGTAGACGTATGAATATTGGAGTGGTATTGGTATAGGTATGAATACCGTGTTACGTATATAGAATATTCTGATACGTGTACTGAGTCTCACTTAAGCTTGAGTGGGTATACTCTAAGTATGTTGAATGTATGTTTGTAGTTGAATATAGCGATGTTTGATGTATGTATAGTGATAGAAGTGTTTGTGCCTGGTTGAGTTACGCACATGACTGTGGGTCGCTACACCAGTATATAGTTATAGGTGTTGGTCTTGTGGTATAGTTATTTACTAAGGACTTGCTTGTGTGCTAGCTAAAACTAGGTGTGTATGTGTGCTGGTTATATAATGGTATGATTGGTGTATGTAAATGAAATGTTAGCGTGTATGGGTGTGCACCATGCACGGGTAAGTATGTGCTTAGTTATAGGTATTGATGACTATGATATATGTGGCGTGTCGTAAATACAGTTATAGGACCGTACGTGATGCGAATATATGGTGAACTATTAGCATGTATTTGAATGACTATATATTGTGAAACTATAGTAGTGGTGAATATATATATATATATATATATATATATATATATATATATATATATATATATATATATATATATTAAAACACAGAGGTTTTTGAATTTTAGGGCTGACTGGGACAAGCTGATGTCATGCTGATGTATAAAGAGGTTGATAGAAGAATGGCTAGGATTTAATCTTGGTAAAAGAAGGGTTGAGATGAGTGTTTGGAAACCACACCACTTTTTTCCTTTTGTTTTCAAACCCCTCACAATCACTACATTTGCGCAGAATACCACATATTTTCCTTTTTTGCTAAAAAAACCCTCTTATTTCACTTTTTACCCACACACCATACACACACACACTTATACACTTCCACCCCCGCGCGCCGAAGGCGCCCGCGCGCCGAAGGCGCCCGCGCGCCGAAGGCGCCCGCGCGCCGAAGGCGCCCGCGCGCCGAAGGCGCCCGCGCGCCGAAGGCGCCCGCGCGCCGAAGGCGCCCGCGCGCCGAAGGCGCCCGCGCGCCGAAGGCGCCCGCGCGCCGAAGGCGCCCGCGCGCCGAAGGCGCCCGCGCGCCGAAGGCGCCCGCGCGCCGAAGGCGCCCGCTAAATTTTTTTACGCTAATTTATTGTTCCGACTCAAGAGCGCCCTCGCCGAATTTATTGTTCTACGCCGAATTTTTTGTTCCGCACAAATTTGACTGTGTAAATAATGTTTGGGAACAAAGATTTCGCGGGGGAAAATCTTAAATGAACCGTGCCCGCGGGCACGGGTTATGACTAGTATATATATATTGAAACTTGACTTAATTATGGTATGGTGTGACTACATGTGTTGATGTGTTTGGTGTTGCATGAATACTAGGGATTATTAGAGGGTAGTATACCCTTGATGTTTGTGCATAGGTAGCTATCTATACGTAGAGCAATGATTGTATTTGCTAAGTGAAAGACTATTCTTATGTGAGTATCTGAACTATAGTTTTGTGAGTAGTAGTTATATAAGGGATGTATGTTTATATACATGATTGAAATACATGTATGAAATTGACTGACTATAATAGGTATAAGTGTATGACGTACGTGAATGTATATATAAACATGTTGGTAGTGATAATGTTTGACTACCTAGTGCGTATATGAGCACCTATAATGACTATACCAGGTTTGAATTATTATGACTTGAATGGGGTAGTTACTAGAGCGACTAGATATATTAGAAAGTCCGAGGACGGACTTTATTCTAAGGTGGGGATGATGTAACGACCACTTTTCGTTGTACGTTTTTCGTGCACGTGCTTTTGACCGTGCACGTGTTTGTTTTAGACCTTGTTTGTTTGTGAACACTTTCGTGTGATATGCCGTTATAAACGTCTCTGAGAATATTAAATAGTGGCACTATTTCGGAACGACGTTTCTCGAGTCGTTTTCCCACAATTTAAACTTATTCGATGAGACGTGGCGATTTTCACTTTTGACGGGAGACGTTTCTATTTTTAGTTTCATCGTCCGACGTCAAAATTGAGATCCGTCTTCTTAGTTAGCTCACTCTCGTCATCACGATCACCCCGATATTTATTTTATAATTTTTGGAATTTATTTGACCACTTTTATATTTTTAACAAGTTTTATATTATTTTTAATAATTACTTTTTATATTAAATTCGGCCAAATAAAATTTATTTGAGTTTTAAACGTATTAAAGAATTTTTGAGCCAATTTTCAGCTCATTTGGACCAAGTCAAATCCTTGGGTGAGTTGGAGAAGTTGAATTTCAAATTTTAAATATTTTTGAACTTCTAATCCTATTAGATTTAGCCCTAGACCAAGTCAACCCATCTACACTATATAAACAACCTCTAGGAAGACCTATTTTTGCAAGAAAATAGCCCTAGCCTCTTCCAAAACTCAGATTTGACGTTGCGACGAATCGTCGCAACGTTGCGACAAGCAGCTGCCGCGCGACCGACGGAATCAGCTCCGTTCCCCCGCTCAGACCGGTCGCCCGCTCCGCACCAACATCGCTCCGCACCCGCTGTTGCCACCTACTCCGTTCGACCGCACCGACCGAGAGGGTCCCTCGGTCAGACCGAGAGACCCGCTCTGCACAGCCGCATCCCCGCTCCGCACCAAGCCCCGCAACGCTAGCCGCTCCGTCGCCCCGCATCGCACCGTGCCCGACCGACAAAAGCGCCCGCATCGCCCCACGTTGCAACATTGCAACGTTGCAGCGCTGCGCTCCCAGCATCCAAGGCGCCCGACCGATGGCCTCCCCCGCTCCGACCGAGAGAACCAAGCGCTCCCCCGCACTGCTGCACACCCCAAGCGTTGCACAAGCCTGTTCCCCCGCACCGACCGATGGAGCCCCCCGCATTTGGCTGTGTACGACCGAGAGTCATTCATCGCAACCCCGCACCCGTCGCACCACTTGCCTCCGTGGGCACCCCAAGTTCTCCAGAGGTATTGTGGGTCCCCCAAAGGTCCCTAGGACCACTGTGGGCCCCACCTAGGTGCTTTCTCTCCGACGATTCGCCGTGCACGACGTTGCGACACGTCGTAGCCCGTCGTCGCACGCGCTAGCTTTGGAATCTGGAACCGTTGCCCCGGTCGATGCTCTGAAGTTTCCAGTGAGGAATATATATTGGAATCAGGACTTGGAGCGCGTTATCTTATTCCAACCCCCGGCGTCGCTACCCGACGCCGGTGTAGCATTTGCGTCGTGTTGAGGTAACGCTTTGCACCCCTAGGACCCCCAACCTATTGCATGCTAATCAAGACTAAAATCAGTATTTTTAAAGTATTTTAAATGTTTTAAATTCACTAATCAAGATTAATAATATGGACTTTATGCCGGTGGACTTGTGCACGTAGGATAAGTGTGATTTTTGGACTCATTGGACGGTGTGCTCAGACGTCGTACTTACAGGCAAGTGAAACTTGCCAACTCTAGTGTAGGGCCATGTTTTTAGGCCACTTCCTTGTTTTCAGCGTAAAAGAGACTAGTCAGTGAAATGATAGCTGGCTAGACGCCTACTTGATCTAGTTTGACAACGAAACTAGATCCGTCACCTAATTGATCTAGCTTGACAACGAAGCTAGATCCAACCCTTTAAACTTGTTGTTCATGCATACTAAACTGTCACGTTTACTTTCCTTACCTGTACGCACTGTTAACTGCCATGCATTGCATCTTACATGTCATTCAAATTGATTGTTGCATTCGTAGCACACGCTACAATACTTGTACTCCTTGAATACTACTTCCGGGGGAAACGGGCCTCATGTGTTGGTCAAAAGCCAATGCCCGGGTTCCCTGGACCGGCTAGGTGCACCCCTATGCCATACTTGTTAAAAACACTTCCTGGCTCGTGATCCAGAAGCGAGCATTCCAAGTTCGGGGGTAAGGCCCTGGCTCGATACACGTGGAGGGGTAGGGATACACGTTCACTTGAGCTTAGGAGTGGCCTGATCAGCCCTCTAGCCAAAAGACGGAATCTCTGTGCACGAGGTGCTTACTTTTATTGTCTTGTACTTGTCTTGTGAATGATTCATGTAATACTTGTCATCCATGCCATGTTTAAATGCCATGCTCGTACTTTACTTTACTTTACCTGTTGCACTCATACTTTAACTGCCATGTCATCGCATTCATGCTAGAACTGCTAGGTTGCTTTACTTTTGCATACTTTCAGTTTCCTTGCACAAGTCTCTTGTAGACTTGCTGACATGTGCCCCTTGCTCTTTTGGGTGTCACATGTTAGACCTGAGCCAGAGACCGTTGCTGTGTACGTGATGAGTTGCTGACACTGAGCCTGAGTCCATGTCTGCCTAGGAGGAGTTTTGCGGATGTCAGTGATCTTTCTTGGTGACTTTTGCTGAGCTTTCTTTTGTTTTAGGTTTGTTGTTAGTTGTCGTTGCGTAGCACCGTTGTTTTGTACGTTGTACTTTGTTGGCCATGTTGGGCCTTTAGACTCTCTTTTATTTCAGCCTGGTGGCTTTTTTGCGATGTTGAAATTTATATTTATGGATATTCTGAGATTATTCTTTTGTCTCATTTCATTATTATTATCTTGTTTCGCTCGCGTTACAAGGACCTGCAGTTTTAAATTTGATTGACGTTTATCGGACTTGCAGCTTTGTAGCTTCAAGTCTGAGCGGACCTTCTCACGCTTCGCCTCCATATTTTTGGGAAGCGGGGCGTGACAACCATGTTCAAGCAAACAACATAATCTAACAATCAAACCAGCTAGGAAAGTAACAGCTAGAGTGAGGATTACCTGCGATAACCTCATCCACAGCCTCGCTCTCCGCAGCGGTCATCAGAAAAGCCTGCCTCCTTGGCGGAACAGCCTGCTGAAAAGCCTGCCTCTGCGGAACAAGAGCTGCTCCACGTCCAGCAGGAACAGACACTCACTGCTACAACGGCTGAGCTGCAACAGGTGCCCTCCGCAGTGGACCCGCATGCCGACAATCCTTCGCGACATGGGAAGCATCACCACAAACCAGACACTGGCCCAAAAACTTCCGACACTGATCCTTGATGTGGCCAGGCTTACCGCAGAAATGGTAAGTCTTCAGAATATGCCCTCCAGGCCTCTTAAACTGAGCAGACTGATTATGCATGAATCCAGGTCTAACCACAGCTCTCGCCTGTTCCACAGGCCTCTTCCCAGCACCAACAACAGACCCCCTCCTCTGGTTCACGAGCAGCTCCTGCCTCTTGGATGCTACTAGAACCTTCTGATAAGATTCCCGGTCAGAAGAAGTCACAAAACTCTGGAGCTCCGAAGTAAGCCCCTACAGGAACCTCTGAGCTCTCTCCTCAACGTCCTGCACCATCTTCGGTGCAAACCGACTCAGCCTCATGAACTCTTGGTGATATAGGTCCACCGACGAGCTCCCTTGCTTCAAATCGATAAAACGCTGCAGCATCTCTTCCCTGGCAGCTTTCGGGAAAAACTCACCCTCAAATATGGCCTTGAAGGTAGCCCAAGCTATCAGCTCCACCAACATCTTCTCTTCCGCATCCCACCAATTCCTGGCGTTATCCTTGAGTTGCCTCTTCGCCAAATCAACCCATCCAGCCGGGGTGATCTTGGCCATCTTCAGATTGTCCTCGATGTTCTGAATCCACTCATCGGCAGCCAGAGGACCCTCAGAACCATCAAAATATGCTGGACCCAGCTCCCGAAATTGCTTCGCTCCTGGCTCAGAGCGAGGGGCATCCGGAAGAGCCCGGGCAGCTCGAGCAAGTGGAGCATTCTGGACTTGTAGGAGCACGCCCTGCTGCACTTGCATCATCTGCAGCATCATCCGCATCATCTCACCGTTGGTGGGTTCCCGCTCAGGCTCATCATCATGAGGGATCGCACCACTACCCCCACCACGGGTGAATCGTCTTCCTGCCATCTAGTGACACAGAGAACGAATCGGATTAGACTCATAGCTTATGACTCGGACGTCGGACTTAATTTATTGGACATTCTAATATTATTATCGCTCTTCCGATAATCGCAGTTACAGAAGGACCTGCATGGGCCACCAACAAAACCTGTCACGACCCGCTTCCCTAAAATGGAGGCGAGACGTGAAAAGGTCCACACGAGAGTGGAGCTGTGAAGCCCCAAACCCGATAAGCGTCAATAAAACATAAGCAGGTCCCTGTAACCACAACGGAACAACAATAATAACACAAGGAGAGACTGAAATAAAATCTCACATCTCATAAATCACTACAAAAGACATGGTCGTTTTTAGCGGTTATTTTAGTAGCGGTTCGAAACCGCTACTAAAATAACATGTTTCTAACGGGTCGAAATTGATTTTAGTAGTTATGACCCGCTGCAACAAAAAATTCTCTACTTTAAAACCGCGGGAAGAAACAACGAAGCGGCGGGATAATTATTTTCATTTGCAGCGGGTTCGAACCGCTGCAACAAACTTTGTGGCGGCCAAAACCGCAACAAAGGCACAACAGGGAGAATGCGGGTGATTATTTTCATTTGTTGCGATTTTGAACCGCTACAGCGAAATTTTTGGCGGGTCAGAACCGCTACAAAGGCCGCCCAAATCGCACAAAGAAATTTATTAGGGATCATTGCCCATACACAACCCTGATTGTGTTTTCGTTCTTAAAAATTTGTTTGGGTTTGTCCAAAATAAAGTCGAAAATTTTGCTCCAAAAAATTTTTCATTCTCAAAAAATTTCGTTCTGAAAAACATTGGAAACCTGAAGAAACTCCACGGTATTTTCGTTCTCAAAATTTTTGAAAGTTATTAGTTCTTTCCTTCAGGTGGACAAATTGAGTGGTCCATCCTATCGTTTCGAACTCGCGTTCTCTGGTCACCGGATCCAAATGATTTGAGGGTTTGAAACCATACATCTAGAGAGGGATAGAGAAGAAGAGGAGTAGGGTGGTGGGTTAAATAAAAATGGGGAAATTGGAGATGGAATCGAGAAAAAGAAGCAGTGAGAAACCCTAGCTCGATGTATTTTCGCTTTTCTTTTTGGATCCTTTCTTCTTCTTTCTGTTGCTCTCTTTTTTGACATTTTAATGTATTATTTGTTAGGTCCTTCGATGTTTTTGCATTGATCAGCACATCCGGATTTTTTAACTAGGCATAGGCAATTAATGGGTATGCTTCGATTTGATCTTATAGTAAAATTCTGACATGTTCAATTATCAGTGCTAAAAAGTTTGGTTCTTTCTTAGGGAATCTTTAAAAGTTCAGACTCCATTGATGCGCGGCAAGATTGCTTGTGTGGAGAATCTCATCCAAGCTAAGCTAGTGTATGTAATCTTCTCCTTATCTGTTATTTTAGCAATTTGATAGAATCTTGATGTTTGAAGGGAGAATTTTTTAGCAATTTGATAGAATTATAATTTTGCAGATATAGCATAAGTTATAGAGCCCATCAATCTCGTATATCAATTTTCTATTCTTTGCTCCTCTGAATTTACACAGAAAACAAAAACTAACGCAACTATTTAACTTATTAGTACATCATCCATGTTTCATTTATGCATAGATGTGTTAGTTGTTGTATATTGATGAAAAGAAATAAGATTTGATATTTGTAGTTTATAGCTTTTTTGTTTATGGAGGTGTTGCTTTGAGACTTGCAAACGATCTGTCTTTGAAAGGAGAAGAATGATTAGAAGGTGGTGCTCCAGTTTACTACATTTGTTTAAAGAGGGATGCTTAGAAGCTGATATTTTAAATCACTGCATTTTTATATCATGGTTGTTTGTATGTTTAGCCTCTGGTTATTAATATGATTGAGTTTTGTACAAGTGTTATTTTATCTAAGAAGTCTTTGCTGCAAAGAAGAACAAAGAAGAACAAAGAAGAACAAGTCCTTTATTTCTTATTAAAAGTAATCTTTTTGTTGGATCCATTGGATATTTGTCGAATTTCTATCAGAATTAGGGCATTTATATGTACTGCATGGTTCTAAGTCATGAATTAAGTGCCTAAGAGGCAAACAAAATCACCATTAGAAAATTAAAATGAATGCCATTAGCATTTGCACAGATTATATTATTATTTTGGCCTAGAAAAATATTGCCCAAGGTGAGTAGGTTCAAAAGTCAGTGTTCCCCGAGATAGAGTCAAGGTATCCTGTTGTGCCATTCGTTATTATGAGCTTGATCAATTTCTTTAGATCATCACATTAAGCTTTAGCGATTGATTCATGTGATTGAATAGACTCATTTTTTGTCTGCCACATCTTTTTTGGTGTGCTTCCAAGATTTTTAATCATATTCAACTATTTAATCAAGAATAGTTTATATCGCACTTCGTTCAATATTATTGAGTTAATTAACAGTTCTATGTATCAAAAACACAATCGAATCATTTAGAAATCTGCAATTATACTACTACAGGCTACATAATGGCATTCCTTCGCGTAAGGTCAAGTATCCAAAGAAGTTACATTCTGATAAATCATACACATGGTAGTTAATTCAAGGAGAACTTTGGCAAGAAAAGAATACAACTCTAAAAGTCCTTGAAAGAATATTTGCAGTGTACAAGGTGGCACATTTCCATTTGTAATCGATTAGCATAAATTATAATTTCTGTTAATAGGGAAAGAGGTCCCAATGCAGACAAAGGAAACTTGGCATCAATTTCAATTTACTTGCAGACATAATTATTGAAATTTATTAAAATCTATTTTAATTTGATAATCATATGACTCAAACATGTCATGTTAAACTTACTAGGTCTTGGTACCACTGGATGAGCACAAGGAGTTATAGTACTGATGGGAATTTAGATGTCTTCTGACCTTAAAACATCATCCTTAAATTTGGCCACTTCACGAAGCATTTGCCAGAAGTAAGGATTGATGGCGTTTCTTTTCTGTACAAAGAGGCCGGAAAGCGCGTTCCAGCTCCCCCACTCGCAACCCTTCCATCCGTCGAGGCTCACTGTGAATGACATGTTGGAGAGCTCCATTTCAATGCCCAGGCCCCCCGAAGAACTCCATCATGTTGGGATAGGTCACCTGCAACAAAGCAAAGACGCTGGCAAGCAAAAACATATGCAAGGGACAAGATGAACCAAATTTACGCCACAAATGCTCTTTGCTTGCTATACGGATACAAATGGTTATTTTATAACAACACTGTCAGTTTAATTTTCACGATATGATGACATTGATACTTAGAATATGCATTTGTACGCTTAATTTAATGTTTTCTCCTAGGAATATGATTCTTAAGCATTAAATTTTCCTTGTAACATTTAGTGATGTTTGAGAATCAATTATTTCTGAGTTTAGTGCATTTAAAGAATACATAGGAATATGTGAATACAATTATGACAATGATACAACGATGACAATGGCTTAGTCTGACTGTAGTGGTAGCGACAATGATGGTTCGATGATTATCATTTTTCACATATGACGATGATGGTTTGATGATAATACAACGATGACAATAGCTTAGCCTGACGGTAGATATGGTGTTACTGTGGGGATTGTATGTCTCAGCTTAGCACTGGCCACCTCTTCTATAGGTAAGGATCAGCCTCATGCCTCATTGACTTAAACAATAAATTTGCATGCTCATTGAAAATTAAAACTAGCACAAATTCAAAAAGTTGATCATATTAAATTTTCACTGAAATTTACTCTAACGCCGTCATATATGTTTGCTTGGATGCAGTTGTATTGTTGCTTCATTGGCGCCCATGACTAATCATGTAAATGTCATGAATATTAGTATCGATTTTGTTCTGATCCCAAATGTAACTTTTAATCGATCTATTTGATTTATTAAATTCTTTAATCAATTGATATTGCAGGGTGATCTTGATGTGTTGGGTCTTAACCGCTGTATGTTGGGCACTTACAGGTAATTAATTTTAATAAATTGTACTAAGATTTTCTAGTAATGACTTTTGCAAATAGTGATAGCTTTCATAATCATCTTGTAGTTACATTGGTGATACTTGTTCAGCCTTGGAGGAACAGCAGCCTCGGCTCAATCTTACCTTGTCCGAATGCTACCAGAGCAGACACACCAATGGCGGAACTATGACTTTTGACCCATAATTTTATTAATCATGTAATAAACTTATGTTAAACTTTCAGATCAAAAGAACTAGTTGTTATGCTCTAATTGTATCGTATCCATTCATGATGTCCAAGTTTGTATTATAAATCATCGTCCATGACCATGACATTAATGGGCCTTGAGCCAATCGGATACCAACTAATTTTAATATATCATAATCTTTTCTAAAAAGAAACAAGCAAGGTTTTTATGTGGATTTTTTTGGCATGTTTGAACATACAAATAAGTTTCTATAATTTTGAATTTTTTTTGAAATAGGAGATCATAATGAAAAATAATAAGAACTTTTAATTGAAATTGATGCCTAGATTACTACACCTTGTACACATACTTATACCTAGTTTTCAGGTCTAAAAGAAACAATATGCTTTCATATTAGACTAAGGGCATACAAAGATGAATCCCAAGATCCCAAAAGATGTCTCATCTCTCATAACCTTTGGATAAAGTGTATTAACAATTAATTATCATTTCTGCAGGCTGGGCCAAGTGATCCAATTACAGCATCCCATGCAAGAGAGCAACAAGAGTGTTCAAAGTTAGGTTAGTATAAACCAGTATATTTTCATAAATACTTTTAGTTACCAATTGTTGCATATCCAAACACTTGCTTAAAAATATCATGAATTAATTTTTTCTCAAAATTCACCTAAAAATTACATATTAACTTTATTGGACATCCAAGCACACTCTAAGTTTATTTTTCCTGTTCAGATAGGTTCTTTGAATATTAGTGTTTGCATTTCATATGTCATGTAGGTGCTCTATGTATTCAACTTACTACCTTGCATTTTGTTCATTCATGGACATGAATTTTAGGTTTTAATTTCAAATTTACTACCCCTTCTCCAGATGATTTCTACATGTGGATGGACTTAATTATTACGCTTCAACTCTCTAGGCCCATGTATAGTTTCTTTTGACAATCCACATCTGTGTTCCATATATTGTGATAATATGCACATATATCAAGTTCCTCAATATCTACTTTTTTCTATAAAGATCTTTGTTAATTCTAAAATCAGCCGACCTCTTGCTGATAAGTCATTATGAGATATATTGTAGTGTTCACTGGATAAAATTCATGGTGCATTGTAATTTTCAAAAGTTACATTTGGTCTTTTAATCATGGTTCGTGATCCATTCCCTCTCAAACTCTCTCATTCTCATCTGGAATCATCTGATTCCGCTGCTCACTTCTCCTCATCTTCTATGCCTTTGGCAAATCCATCATGTGCTTTTTATTTTTTGAATAATTGAGGTGATTGGGGAGTTGGGTTCATGTTCTTAGATATGAGGCTTTGATACTGGAGACCCATATGCGAAATCACTCTGTGCTTGTATGGAAGTTTATTAGATGGAAGCTTTGGATGTATATGAGTTCAAATGGCCTGTCTATGGGTTTGAGTTGTCTCTTACCTGCATGTCTCTGGTTTTTTAATGCAGTGAGAGATTTTGGTGCGAAAGGACTCTTTTAATTGCTGGGTTATTGGCTTGCTGTGCTGCCATGAAGTTTAATTTGTTGATTTCCAAGTCCCAACTATGACCTGGTTCCCTGGACTCCATGGTCTTAGGATTAAGTTTGAGGTTTAAAGGTCTGTGGTCTGAATTATCTGGATCCTTGAATGTTGGGGCAAAATATTGATTGAATTGTTGGGTACTGAAGTTTTCCGGATGTCGGAAAATTTTATGCATGTATTCACCGATGAAAACCCAAAATTGCAGAAGCAAATTGGGTGCATGATCGGAATCTTTCAGATGTTTGACCGATAACATATTCTCACAAGAAAGCATGCCAGCAGCAGTCACACCCGTAAGAGGCATCGTGCAAGTATTCGTCTTTTGAATTCTGGAAAAAGGTTAGTTTATGAATAAAAAAGGTTAGTTTTTTGTTTGTTTAGGGGTTTCTTGGAGAATTGCTTTTCAGGATTGATGATCAAATCATGCAATGTTTGTTACAATTTGTTTACATAGGTTTCTACATTCTGATGCCATGCTGAATCCTTAACTTCTGCCTGAAATTTATTAGAAGTTTTTTTTGCAACAGCTGCAACTGAATCATTATATGCTTATGTGATGCAAATTAACAACTTCATTTTGGTGTGTTTTCTATTGCCAACCGCATTTAGCAATCATGGATGAAATGTTTAAAAGATCAATATTTTCGCAATCTTTGTTTATGGGACTGTGTTTACAATATTGATTATTATACCCACGTCTGTGCCAAGATTAGTGAACTATGTATTCATTCAGTTTTTATTTTTTTAAAAATTTGATTTGGTTTGTGCCGGTTTAGAACAGTCACAAACAAGATTCTGTTTTTATTTTTTTTTAAATTTAAGTATGTTTGGGGCGGTTTAGAACCGCTGCAACCCGTTGTTTGTGGCGGCTTAGAACCCCTACAAACAACCGTTGATAAAAACTTGTGGCGGTTAAGATCCGCTATAACCCAAAATTTGTGGCGGTTTAGAACCACCACAAACCTCCATAAACTTTGTTTATTAAATTAATTTTGGCAATAAAACATCCGCCAGAAATATATGTTGTGGCGGTTCGAAACCGCCACAAACTTGTGTTTCAGGCGGTTGGGTTTTAGCAGTTCGTAACCGCCGGAAACAGTGTTTCTCACCGCCCATTTTGTAGCGGTTTGTAAAACCCCTTGCAATTGTAATAGAAGCGGTTACGACCCGCTACTAACCTATTTGGAAACCGCTTATACCCTTTGTCCTTCTTGTAGTGAATTGTCCAACACGAAAATAAGTCCAACATCCAGAAAAGCCACCAGGCTAAAAGAAAGAGTCTAAAGGCCCAGAACAAGGCCAACAAAAGCAACGACATAACAAAGTATAGGTGCTACGCACCGATAACAAAACAACTGTCAAAACAAAAGTAAAACACAACGAAGACACTAGGACTGGTCCCCAGTGTCCACGTACTCCCCGTCAAACACAAGCTTGGGCTCGGCGTCAGCAAACACCTCGTCCTCAACAAGGTACTCAGGCTCAGGATCTAACATGTGTCACCCAAAAGAGTAAAGGGGCACATGTCAGCAAGTCTAAAAGACTTGGGCAAGGAAACTGAAAGTAAGGCAACTAGCAACCTAGCAGTTATAGTATGCATGACATGGCAGTTATAACATGAGTGCACAATTTAAGACATGGCAAGACAATTTTGTACAAGGGAACAATTTATCGGGACAAGACAAGAGTAGCCAAGCTACTAACAATCTCAATCATTTCACGTTGTTTTGTAGATGTTTACGCCCTTCAGCTGAATGGTACATCATTCACACCGATCGGCACTAAACACTAATCACGTTTCACTGTTGTTTGTAGATGTTTACGCCCTTCAGCTGAATGGTACATCATTCACACCGATCGGCAATAAACACTACCCCACCCCAGAGTTTACGCCTTACAACTACAGTTACTGATCGGGCAGACTCCCAGTTGAATGGCCGCTTAACCTTTACCCCCATCCCACACGTAAACAAGCCAGGGTCCCTAAACATGAGCCCAGCAAGTGAGCCAGGGTTGCCCCGCACAGGAGCTTGTTTCTTAGTTCACAATTCAATATCGAGCGTTGGGGTTAGCAACTCATTATGCTCGCTTCTGGTCACGAGCCAGGAACACAAGTATTGTAGCGATGCTACGCAATCACGGATTACTTTAAAGAATGCAATGACATGACATTTACTTTGTGTACCGTTAATGGAAAGTAAACATGACATGGTGATTGTGCAACATGCTAAAAGTCGGAACTAGCTTCGTTGTCAAGCTAGTTCCCCAATTTGCGCCTAGGCGAGTATCATTTCGTCGCCTAGCCTCTTTTACGCCTACAACAAGCAAGATGGCCTAAAACATGGCCTAAACCCTAAGTGGCAAGTTTCACTTGCCTAGCACCGGGGATGACGATCACGAAGGTTCGTCTCGCGGATGCTAATCTACGGGGGAAATCGCTGTTTTGGGGAAACAATCATCAAACAACATGAAATTTCATTAGGGTTTCATAAAAATACAAATAGGCTATAAAAACGTCAAGAGATCGATTTCTTACCGAGAGGAGGCGGAAGAAACACTCCGGAGAACCCTAGGACCAGATCTGGAAACAAATGGAGAAGTTTGGAGAGTTAGGGTTTTTGGGGGATTTAGGGGATTTGGTGAGATTTTGGGGAAGATGAGAGGTAGATAGAGTTGATGGAGGGTTTAGATGATGAATCTAGGGCTTGGGAATAAGGAATATGGCTTGGAGGAAGATGGGGGCTCAATGGGGGCGATTTTAGGGTTTTGGGTCGAGTGGAGGAAGAAGAAAACGTTTGGGAGGGGTATAAATAGGATGGGCTGGCGGCTGGCCAGAAATTAGGGTTTTAACACAGATTAGTCGGTCAAAGAGCAACCACTGACCGACTAGTTTGGCAACTAGTCGGTCGGTCGACCAACGCAGACCGACTAAGTGCAAACAGTAACTTCTGAACGAAAATAGGATTTAGAATTAGTCGGTCCATGAACAAATACAGACCGACTAGTTTAGCATCTAGTCAGTCGATGAACGTTCTTAGACCGACTAAGAGTAAACAGTAACTAGTGTCAAAATTAGATGATGTGTTAGTCGGTTAAAGAAGCATTGCCGACCGACTAGTTTGCAACCTAGTCGGTCAACCAACGTTCTTAGACCGACTAACGATAAACAGTAACTCCTGAGAAATTTAGAAAGCCAACTAGTCGGTCCAAGAAGGATTGCCGACCGACTGGATCGTCATCTAGTCGGTCGGTGCCCCTTCTTATACCGGCTAATGAGCACAAAAAGTTCTGATACGGAGCGCGGGGCCCCGGGATCGATTCCTAAGACTCCTAGGCTTGATCTAATAGTAAGATACGACCGTTATGAAGCCCGTCACGAATGACATACTTCGAAATCGACAATCCTAAGGAAGAAACGAGAAAATACGACGAATCGATCGAAAATGAAAGCTACGGAGACGAAAACCACACATGAGGAGAAAACCCACCAAAACATATATTATATTATAATAAATCCAGATACATGAAAAGCAGTCGTTACATGGAACATCAGATGAAATAACTCATAGATACCTGAAACCTTCTCGGCCAACAAGTCACGAGAGGGTGCAATAAAGGAAGAGGGCTGATCACATGGTGGAATGGTGGATGAAGACGGAGCTGAAGAAGATTGCCTATTCTTTGATGCCGTCGGTAGAGCCGAAGAGGTCTTTGACTTAGCAGAAGCATCGAGAAGAGGGCCAAGGGTCATAGGCTCATATGGAGTCAAATAGATCACAAAATGACGAAAGACTAAGGTGAGGAGTCCTCCATAAGGAATGTGAGAGGAGGCAATAGTGAACTCGACTTTGTCCATCCGATCAAGGAGGACTCTGGCCCAGTTCACAGACATACCAGAGAAAATGGCATACATACATCGAAGGATCTCCTGAGAAGGCTGATCAGATAAGCCATATTTCGGCAAGATGTTGGACTTCACCTCTAGGTGAACAGCCTAACCTCTAGTAGAGAACATGGAGGTCCTGACACCAGAAGAGAGGTAGGAAGGGATCACAGTGAACATGTCCTAAAGAACAGTCTGATCAAGATCTCCAACATCATAGAGGGAGATATCAGCAGGTAAGGAGCCCGTGGAGGGAATCCTAAGAATAGTTCCTAGGAGAGTTGGGTCAAGCCTGATACATGTCCCCTGAATAACTGTGTCAATCTCCCATGTGTCAACATACTCACCGAAAATGTGGTTGGCATAAAATAGTTTGACAAGGAGATAAGCACGAGGGGAGTCGACATGAGAGAAACAAAAAAGATAACCCAAATGGGTCGACGTGAGAATCTCTAAAAGTCTCTCAGTAGTGAAGGCCTGAAACATAATGAATCGCTCACGAAGGAGCTTGATCCCTAGCATAGCATGGGATTTTGCCAGACAAGCACCGTCTCGACAAATGGGAACTAGAGGATTCGGATGAGGAGGCACATGAGGATTTGGCCATGGGTAGAAGCGAGAATAAACTCGGGGTGGGTGTCTGCAGCCAATTGAGTAGACTCAGCCTCAGTGATAGGCTCATTTGTAACGACCGGTTTTCGTCGTTACGTTATATCTGTATTTCTCTTGTGTATATTTTTTTCCGTAGTTAGACGTTCATGTTCCCCATACCCGTATCCACATCTATTATCTTTTCATACTTGTTATTACTATTATTATTTTTAAACCACTAAGGTAATCCTTTCTAATAAGTATTTTAAAAATGCCTTCTAATTAATTATTTTAAAATAATTCAAATTTTCTTTTGTATTCTAAATTCGAATTTAAAACTTTTGAATGTTTGAAAAACATTCCATTTATAAACCCATTTAAGTCTAATTGAATAGCTCTTATTCCCTTATTTAAACCTATTAAATCCTATTAAGTGAGATTTCAAATCATTTCAAATTTTATTTTCGAAATCGAATTTTAAATTTTAAATCTCTTTTAAATTCAAACTATTTTGAATTACTTCCCAAAATTAAATCCTAATTAAACCTATTAATTTCCTTTCAAGAGCTTTCCTATTATAACCCATTTAAACCAGATTAATTAGCTCAAATTCCCCTATTAAACCTATTGATTATCAAACCATTAAGTCCTATTTCAAATTACTTCCTATTATTACTCTAGCCATTTTTAGATCTAGGCCATCCACTTAGTCACCCAGCTAGAAATACCACCTAGGATAATATAGTAAGAAACCTTGGAATTTAAACCCATACTCACGTACTGTCATTCCCACCCCCACACATACAAGCTATTATTATAAAAACCTTAGGTCTTTCCCTACCCTCATCTTCAACAAGTGCCTATAGCCTTATCCTCGTCTCCCCAGGTGACCATCAGCGCCTCACCTCCTCTTACCGATCTCCGCCCTCCGTTGCGCGGCCCTCCACCCTCGTCGAGATCACGCCGGCGACCTCGCACCCCTCTCTCCCCTCTCCGTCCAGTTCACCGGCACTGTAACCTCCTCAACGTCGCCATCTCCGGTGCAGAGCCCACCTCCACCCGCCGGCCTTCTCCCTTACGCCACCAAGCACCGAGAACACCACCCTCAGCTCCGAGCAATGCCGGTGTCGCCCTCATCGCCAAACCACCGACAGTCCCTCGCTCTCCCCTTCACCGCCCTCTCGTCGTCCAGCAACCACCCAGGTCGACCGAACAGAGCCTCCCGCCTTCCGCCCAGGTCACCGGAAACACCACCCGCAGCAACGACTTCCTCCCTCCATTGCACCGTGCCCACGGCCTCCTCTCTGCTCACCCCAACCCGACACCGCACGCGACTCAGCAGCACCGCCTTCTCCCCGACTCTTCTTCCGTTGAAGACAAGCCGACACCATATCACCACTCGCTTGCCGTCGCCTCAGTCGCCGCCGCCGTACGGAACTCACCCATCGCCATTCACCGGTCGTCTACAGCCGCACCGCGCCGTGCCCCATGCCAGCATTGACAACACTCGAACATGAGGAGGAGGTGAGTGCATGTGATATTAGTGTTTAATAAAGTTTCTACCATAGACCGTACCTAGGGCCTGTAACCTTTGAACTCTTTAAATTATTAAGTGAATGCCAATGAAGGCTGCCATACATCAGTTCCCCATAGTCCATGCATATGAACAGTTTGGTCGGTATATAAATGCCGCTATCCTCACATAAGTTCATCATAGACTCATGGTCATTTTAACCACATGCTCATCTATGTTTATGTCCATTATTGATGGATTTTAATACCATGGAATAATTCATACACAAACTACAAAAAATGAAGTTTAGTGCTCCCAAATGGCATGCAATGATTCTCTAGATAATTTAAATGCACAGCATCAGTCCAGTATCGAAATTTGGTCGAAATGAAGACGGTGTTGTAATTTTAATACCTATATGACTAAAACACACATCATACCTTGACGTGCGTTTATATTTCATATATTTGCGCACGTTTTCTTCCGTGTTTCTCCGTATTTTCCGCCGTCTTTTATTCGTTTTCTCGTGTTTTCTTGTATTTTCTTGTTTTCTTTCACTTTTCCGTGTTTTTTCGTATTTTGCAGGAATTTACAGCATTTGGGACATAAAACGACAATATCATGAGTCCCCGGAACAACGGGAGGAGTCACGCGTGATCCAGGGGGTCAAACGACGAAGATCTCATCTTTCAGCCCCTCACCCGACTGGTTGGTCATTTCCAACCGATCGGGTGATGCACGCGTGCACCACCAGGACACAAGTTGGAGCGGCCAAGAGGTCACCCGATCGGTTCAGTGACCGGTTCAAACGCCTCAATTCTCGGGAATTTGGAGCTGAGTTCCAACCGATCGGGTGACATCTCACCCGATCGGTTCATCTGTAGCCGCATCGCCTCAAAGATCGAACCGACGGCTCCACCCGCTCTCTTCAGTGACCGGTTGAAGCTCCCGAAGCCCGATGGCCAAAGCAACAAGCGGCTCACCCGATCGGTTGATGTTTCAACCGATCGGGTGGCCTTTTCTTCCGCCTTTGCACGCTGCTAATGCACTCATTGAAGATCTTCTACCATTCCAGAGGGATTTTGGGTGATCTTTTATTTTTTTAGCGTCGGCATTGTCGTTAGCTTTCCAACGATAGGTCGCATGCCCAAATCCGATTTTTCTAGATTTTTCTGGAATTTTCTGAGCGCAGCTATGTGCTGAAATTGGCTGCTGTCTGAAATTTCACTTCAACCGATCGGTTGGGAGTCCAACCGATCGGTTGAAGTCAATTTCAGCAGTTTTGTGCTCTCTGTTTATTCCACCCGATCGGGTGAGTTTTCACCCGATCGGGTGGGCCTGTTTTGACAGTTTTGAGTGAGTTTCGGACCCGAACTGTTAAGAGTTTTTTGGGGGCTTTTAATTAGGGGTTTGGGCGTGACTTTGGGGACTTCTTCCTCAGTATTTCTAGGGCTTTTTGCCCCTTTCTCTTGTGAGTTTAGATTAGGTTAGATTAGGTTTTCTATTGTAATAAGTCTTGTATTGGATTGAAGATTCAAACTCAAGATAAGTATTTTCTTCTCTCATTTTCTATTGTATTGTGTTATTTTCTTTTTTGCTTGATGGTGAATGTTTGTTTGTCATTATTATTGCTTTCTATCATGTTCTTCACCATTGAGTAGTGTTTGATGAACCCTAATACGGGTTAGGGTAGGATTGATGCTTGGAAATTTACATTTGGCTTGGTTGCATGGCATGTGTTCGATGAAATGTGTCAATGAGGATTTCTAGCAATCTGGGTCCAATTCGTACGGCAACACACTAGTTGTGTTGGGGGTTGGGGTCCGGTGCTTGTCCAGTCAAGATCTGCTTCGATGTATTGCTAGAAATCATATTTGACCTATTTGGCCATTAGGGTTACGCGGGGGCATTTCAATGTCATTGGCGGGAAAAAGACCGCCTCTGACCGTCGGGCCAAGGGGGAATAAACTTGGCGGTTGACTCCCTAGCCATAGCTCACGACCCTAGCGTTGACATCGAGTCCTCGCGTGTGGAAACGGCTTGGACGAAATGTTGGGAGATATCATTGTGGCCTTAATGCTCCCGGTTGCGGAAGGTGTTAATGGACATGGGAATGCCCACCGTCCGGAACCGGGTAGGCCTAGCGTGCTTGGCACCGACCGGAATATCGGGCCATGGACGCTAGGTACCACCTTTTGGGGCAATGTCTCACCCTGGGTCAAGTCAAATGCCAAGTGTCATGAGTGCTCTAACCCGTGTTATAGGGGATTCATTTCGTGTCTTTTTATTTCTTTCTTTTATTTCTACACTTCCACCCATATCATCCGTGTAGCTAGCACATGACCTAGGCGAGGCTAGTAGCCACTCAAGCCATCCACCTCCCTGAGTTTGATAAACCCGCACCCTACACTAACCGTGCACTTGCGGTAAAACGACACCGCGCCCATACCGTAAACGGGGCACCGGTCAAGTTTTTGGCGCCGTTGCTGGGGAGGCGTTCGGTTTGATATTATCTTAGCTTGGGTTCGTTAGACTACGCATAAAAACAAAAAAAAATTCTTTTTTTATTTTAAAAAAAATATATTCAATAACCAAGAAATTTTTTCCCCACCATTATATTATCCTTTTGTTATTCTCTTGTACTATTGACGCTCCTCTCTAGTTTTCTTATTTTTGTTGTCAAGGTATCTTTGATATTACCATGTGGAGATCAAATTTCGATGCTCAGATGGGAGGATACGATCCTTATCGAGTTATGGTTTGTGAGACTTGTGGAATGGCGGGGCACGTGTATTATGATTGCCCATTTACGCTTGAGAGCCTCCCCCCACTCCAAGGCCAAACATTTTCCCACAACCTTAGTCCAAACACCTCCCATCCATTTCCTAAACCTTATACCCCTCCACAAACATAAGAAGAATCAAGCCTCGTGTCTCTCCTTGAAAGTGCCATGTTTAACCAAGGCCAAATATTACAAAACTTGATGGTACCAATCACCGAGCCGACACTGAGGACAGGGGATGAAGGAGAGGATATACCCACCTTCATGGTTGAGACCACCATGCCATCGGCCACCATAGACACATCTCATGCCGATACCCCAATATTCCCACACTACCACTTGGATGACGAAGCATTTTTTGATGATGATAGTGAGGATGGGGAGATTTCTCTAGGATCTGTGGGAGAGACTTTTCATCTTTATCTGGATACCCCATATGAGTCCTATGAGAGCACCGAGGAGACCACAGAGCTTATGCATACCGGCGAGGAGGATGTGCGTGAGGACGACGACACCACGACCACATACGAGTGGTCCGCTCCACATCCACCTCCACAGCCATCTCTGTCACAGCTTCCTCCTTGGTCGGTGGTCAACCATGAGGATGTCATTCAGGACATCAGGCAGATGGAGGAGCATGAGCATATCGTCGAGGAGGATGTGCATGAGGGCTTGGATACGATCGTCCACTTCATGGAGCCCGAGCCACATCTACCTATACCGTCACGCTCCACTTCTTCTGCGGCTGAGCATCTACTTGAGCATATTGCCCCTATTCAGGGAGATTTTCATACTCACTCTCACTCCACATTTGATTCTCGCTTTTCACGTCCTATTTCTTTAGACTCATATATATTTGACACACCATATCTCTCACAGGACACAGGATCGACTTACCTTGAGGTATGCTGTGGTGTGTCACCACCTGGAGAGCAACTTCACATGGTGAGCGGGGATTTGATCGTCGCTAGCACAGAGGATAGCATACCATTTCCAGGGAGTGTTCGCCACATTTCATATATTTTACCATCATTTATCGGCGACCATCTCTGGGATACATTTATTTTGGGAAATAATTTCTTGCCATGGACTAATGCACCTCGTCCTTTGCAGGTCACAGGTGGACACCTACGAGGGATGCTTGGAGGTGCATTGCTTGGGTCCATTGGCACACGTGGCACAGCGCTTCTGGCGGAGCCACAGAAGAAGCAGTTAGAGCAGCTACCTGCCCCACTTCAGATCTTGGATCCGCCTATGCTAAGGTGTATCCTAATCCCGTAGTGTAAAAATTTACTGCTTTCTAGTTTAGATTTGAATAATCTCGTCTTTTCTCATTAGCGAGGGGAGCGTATCTAGGATTTGCTTTTGCATCATAATAACCCATCATGTCGTGCCCTTCTATCATTTCACCCCACATCCTCTTCCGAGGAGAATGAGCAGACTATCTCTCCTGCATTCTGATTTCTTTCTTTTTCGATTTTTCCCTAGCATATTTCTGCATCTCATTGATCATATCATTTTGCTAGCATTGTCATGTTCAGCTTGGGGGAAATCGACTTTTGTGTGCATGTTTTCGTGTGTCGTTGTCGTGTGTTTGTGTCTTTGAGTCATTCGTTGCGTTTTATATCTTTTATTCTGTATGTTTCTTTTTCTTTATTTTCCAGTTTCGTTCGTGTGTTTTTCGTGTTTTTCATTTTTTGTGTCGGTGCGTAACTCCCCCCCATTTTCATTGCCCTCCCGTATTCACTACTATTGCATTGAGGACAATGCAAGTTTCAGCTTGGGGGAGTCGCACTTCGTGCGTCATTTGTCTCTTTTTCTTCGTTATTTGAGTCGTTTTTCTCCGTGTTTTTCTTTTTCTTTTTCTTTTCTTCTTTTTATCTCTTTCTCCTAGAGATGAACTTTACGATGAATTGCCACGAAAATCACACGCGCACCTTGCACAGCTTCGATAATCACATTCACTAACCCTAGGATATCGAGTCCTCTTGCATTTCATGCATCGCGGGTCCACTTAGCTTTTTGTGAGTCGTGCGTCGTGCCTAGCTGTTTGGTGTGCTTCTACCTTGTGATTATGTTTTATATACCTATCCTTGGTTAACCTTTAGATTATCATGCTTCGATTTGAATATGCGGTATTTGCTTCTACTATCTGCTTCTATATGCATGCTATATTTATATCGTATATTTCAATTCGCATGTGTCGGGATTCCACAAACAAGGACTAGGATAACCCATTTAGCCTATGCTCTGATTAGCGAGAAATATCTCATTTGTCCAAGTGTTTAGAATCCGATTTCATTTTTATTTTACTCGGTGCAAATCCCCTCGTCATGTACCGTTCTCCCACTTGGGAGAGTACACATGTAAATATCCCAATTCCCAAAAATCCAAAAAAAGAGAAAAGAAAAGAAAAACCCAAAAAGATGAGAAATGAAAAGAAAAGAAAAAAAATACAAATACCCAAAACCCAAAAAAATTCCAGTGTGAATATTTTCCTACTTGCCGTGAATAAGGGGAAGGCGAGAATTTGCACCGAGTGTTCTACTCCACATCTTCTCAACCTCCATCGTTTTCGAAAACACTTGGCATAGGGACCTTCTAGCGATTACCTAGGCTATAGTGTGGTGATTTCCTAGTCCCTAGCTGTGGAGTCCCCGATGCATGATACGCTTCTATTCTTATACTCTTCTCATGCATGCTTGAGCTAATATTCACCGCAATTTCAAATTGAATCGATATTTGGGTCTTTCTTTGGGTATGTGTATATGGAGCTTTATTGCACATCGTAGATAGTGACACCATCTGCTAGCACACGACCACACTCACTCGCGCTTCACTGCGTGGGCCCACGACACTTGTTTGGACTCACATTCCTTGGTTTAGTGTTGTGTTTTGTCGTATGCTTGCTTCGTGTGGCGTGTTTGATTTTGTTGGCCCTTACGAGCGATCTAGGATATAGAGTTCTCTTTTTCTCTCATTCTCTCTATTTTCTCCCTCCGAGCTCCTACTCTCACTCGTCTTCCTCGAGGACGAGGAAGAGTTCAGCTTGTGGGATTTTGACGTGCGTTTATATTTCATATATTTGCGCACGTTTTCTTCCGTGTTTCTCCGTATTTTCCGCCGTCTTTTATTCGTTTTCTCGTGTTTTCTTGTATTTTCTTGTTTTCTTTCACTTTTCTGTGTTTTTTCGTATTTTGCAGGAATTTACAGCATTTGGGAATAAAACGACAATATCATGAGTCCCCGGAGCAACGGGAGGAGTCACGCGTGATCCAGGGGGTCAAACGACGAAGATCTCATCTTTCAGCCCCTCACCCGACCGGTTGGTCATTTCCAACCGATAAGGTGATGCACGCGTGCACCACCCGGACACAAGTTGGAGCGGCCAAGAGGTCACCCGATCGGTTCAGTGACCGGTTCAAACGCCCCAATTCTCGGGAATTTGGAGCTGAGTTCCAACCGATCGGGTGACATCTCACCCGATTGGTTCATCTGTAACCGCATCGCCTCAAAGATCGAACCGACGGCTCCACCCGCTCTCTTCAGTGACCGGTTGAAGCTCCCGAATCCCGATGGCCAAAGCAACAAGCGGCTCACCCGATCGGTTGATGTTTCAACCGATCGGGTGGCCTTTTCTTCCGCCTTTGCACGCTGCTGATGCACTCATTGAAGATCTGCTATCATTCCAGAGGGATTTTGGGTGATCTTTTATTTTTCTAGCGTCGGCATCGTCGTTAGCTTTCCAACGATAGGTCGCATGCCCAAATCCGATTTTTCTAAATTTTTCTGGAATTTTCTGAGCGCAGCTATGTGCTGAAATTGGCTGCTGTCTGAAATTTCACTTCAACCGATCGGTTGGGAGTCCAACCGATCGGTTGAAGTCAATTTCAGCAGTTTTATGCTCTCTGTTTATTCCACCCGATCGGGTGAGTTTTCACCTGATCGGGTGGGCCTGTTTTGACAGTTTTGAGTGGGTTTCGGACCCGAACTGTTAAGAGTTTTTTGGGGGCTTTTAAATAGGGGTTTTGGGCACGACTTTGTGGACTTCTTCCTCAGTTTTTCTAGGGCTTTTTGCCCCTTTCTCTTGTGAGTTTAGATTAGGTTAGATTAGGTTTTCTATTGTAATAAGTCTTGTATTGGATTGAAGATTCAAACTCAAGATAAGTATTTTCTTCTCTCATTTTCTATTGTCTTGTGTTATTTTCTTTGTTGCTTGATGGTGAATGTTTGTTTGTCATTATTATTGATTTCTATCATGTTCTTCACCATTGAGTAGTGTTTGATGAACCCTAATACGGGTTAGGGTAGGATTGATGCTTGGAAATTTACATTTGGCTTGGTTGCATGTCATGTGTTCGATGAAATGTGTCAATGGGGATTTCTAGCAATCTGGGTCCAATTCGTACGGCAACACACTAGTTGTGTTGGGGGTTGGGGTCCGGTGCCTGTCCAGTCAAGATCCGCTTCGATGTATTGCTAGAAATCATATTTGACCTATTTGGCCATTAGGGTTACGCGGGGGCGTTTCATTGTCATTGGCGGGAAAAAGACCGCCTCTGACCGTCGGGCCAAGGGGGAATAAACTTGGCGGTTGACTCCCTAGCCATAGCTCACGCCCCTAGCGTTGACATCGAGTCCTCGCGCATGGAAACGGCTTGGACGAAATGTTGGGAGATATCATTGTGGCCTTAATGCTCCCGGTTGCGGAAGGTGTTAATGGACATGGGAATACCCACCGTCCGGAACCGGGTAGGCCTAGCGTGCTTGGCACCGACCGGAATATCGGGCCATGGACGCTAGGTACCACCTTTTAGGGCAATGTCTCACCCTGGGTCAAGTCAAATGCCAAGTGTCATGAGTGCTCTAACCCGTGTTAGCGGGGATTCATTTCGTGTCTTTTTATTTCTTTCTTTTATTTCTACACTTCCACCCATATCATCCGCGTAGCAAGCACACGACCTAGGCGAGGCTAGTAGCCACTCAAGCCATCCACCTCCCTGAGTTCGATAAACCCGCACCCTACACTAACCGTGCACTTGCGGTAAAACGACACCGCGCCCATACCGTAAACGGGGCACCGGTCAAGTTTTTGGCGCCGTTGCCGGGGAGGCGTTCGGTTTGATATTAGCTTAGCTTGGGTTCGTTAGACTACGCATAAAAACACAAAAAAAATTTCTTTTTTTTAGTTAAAAAAAAATATATTCAATAACCAAGAAATTTTTCCCCCACCATTATATTATCTTTTTGTTATTCTCTTGTACTATTGACGCTCCTCTCTAGTTTTCTTATTTTTGTTGTCCAGGTATCTTTGATATTACCATGTGGAGATCAAATTTCGATGCTCAGATGGGAGGATACGATCCTTATCCAGTTGTGGTTTGTGAGACTTGTGGGATGGCGGGGCACGTGTATTATGATTGCCCATTTACGCTTGAGAGCCTCCCCCAACTCCAAGGCCAAACATTTTCCCACAACCTTAGCCCAAACACCTCCCATCCATTTCCTCAACCTTATACCCCTCCGTAAACACAAGAAGAATCAAGCCTCATGTCTCTCATTGAAAGTGCCATGTTTAACCAAGGCCAAATATTACAAAACTTGATGGTACCAATCACCGAGCCGACACCGAGGAGAGGGGATGAATGAGAGGATATACCCACCTTCATGGTTGAGACCACCATGCCATCGGCCACCATAGACACATCTCATGCCGATGCCCCAATTTTCCCACACTACCACTTGGATGACGAAGCATTTTTTGATGATGATAGTGAGGATGGGGAGATTTCTCTAGGATCTGTGGGAGAGACTTTTCATCTTTATCTGGATACCCCATATGAGTCCTATGAGAGCACCGAGGAGACCACAGAGCTTATGCATACCAGCGAGGAGGATGTGCGTGAGGACGACGACACCACGACCACATACGAGTGGTCCGCTCCACATCCACCTCCACAGCCATCTCTGTCACAGCTTCCTCCTTGGTCGGTGCTCAACCATGAGGATGTCATTCAGGACATCGGGCAGATGGAGGAGCATGAGCATATCGTCGAGGAGGATGTGCATGAGGGCTTGGATACGTTCGTCCACTTCATGGAGCCCGAGTCACATCTACCTCTACCGTCACGCTCCACTTCTTCTGTGGCTGAGCATCTACTTGAGCATATTGCCCCTATTCAGGGAGATTTTCATACTCACTCTCACTCCACATTTGAGTCTTGTTTTTCACGTCCTATTTCTTTAGACTCATATATATTTGACACACCATATCTCTCACAGGACACATGATCGACTTCCCTTGAGGTATGCTGCGGTGTGTCACCACCTGGAGAGCAACTTCACATGGAGAGCGGGGATTTGATCGTCGCTAGCACAGAGGATAGCATACCATTTCCAGGGAGTGTTCGCCACATTTCATATATTTTACCATCATTTATCGGCGACTATCTCTGGGATACATTTATTTTGGGAAATAATTTCTTGCTATGGACTAATGCACCTCGTCCTTTGCAGGTCACAGGTGGACACCTACGAGGGATGATTAGAGGTGCATTTCTTAGGTCCATTGGCACACGTGGCACAGCACTTCTGGCAGAGCCACAGAAGGAGCAGTTAGAGCAGCTACCTGCCCCACTTCAGATCTTGGATCCGCCTATGCTAAGGTGTATCCTAATCCAGTAGTGTAAAAATTTACCGCTTTCTAGTTTAGATTTGAATAATCTCGTCTCTTCTCATTAGCGAGGGAAGCGTATCTAGGATTTGCTTTTGCATCATAATAACCCATCATGTCGTGCCCTTCTATCATTTCACCCCACATCCTCTTCCGAGGAGAACGAGCAGACTATCTCTTCTGCATTCTGATTTCTTTCTTTTCCGATTTTCCCCTAGCATATTTCAGCATCTCATTGATCATATCATTTTGCTAGCAATGTCATTTTCAGCTTGGGGGAAATCGACTTTTGTGTGCATGTTTTCGTGTGTCGTTGTCGTGTGTTTATGTCTTTGAGTCCTTCGTTGCGTTTTATATCTTTTATTCTGTATGTTTCTTTTTCTTTACTTTCCAGTTTCGTTCATGTGTTTTTCGTGTTTTTCATTTTTTGTGTCGGTGCGTAACTCCCCCCCATTTTCATTGCCCTCCCGTATTCACTACTATTGCATTGAGGACAATGCAAGTTTCAGCTTGGTAGAGTCGCACTTCATGCGTCATTTGTCTCTTTTTATTCGTTATTTGAGTCGTTTTTCTCCGTGTTTTTCTTTTTCTTTTTCTTTTCTTCTTTTTATCTCTTTCTCCTAGAGATGAACTTTATGATGAATTGCCACGAAAATCACACGCGCACCTTGCACAGCTTCAATAATCACATTCACTAACCCTAGGATATCGAGTCCTCTTGCATTTCATGCATCGCGGGTCCACTTAGCTTTTTGTGAGTCGTGCGTCGTGCCTAGCTGTTTGGTGTGCTTCTACCTTGTGATTATGTTTTATATACCTATCCTTGGTTGACCCCTAGATTATCATGCTTCGATTTGAATATGCGGTATTTGCTTCTACTATCTGCTTCTATATGCATGCTATATTTATATCGTATATTTCAATTCGCATGTGTCGGGATTCTACAAACAAGGACTAGGATAACCCATTTAGCCTATGCTCTGATTAGCGAGAAATATCTCCTTTGTCCAAGTGTTTAGAATCCGATTTCATTTTTATTTTACTTGGTGCAAATCCCCTCGTCATGTACCGTTCTCCCATTTGGGAGAGTACACATGTAAATATCCCAATTCCCAAAAATCCAAAAAAAGGAGAAAAGAAAAGAAAAACCCAAAAAGATGAGAAATGAAAAGAAAAGAAAAAAAATACAAATACCCAAAACCCAAAAAAATTCCAGTGTTAATATTTTCCTACTTGCCGTGAATAAGGGGAAGGCGAGAATTTGCACCGAGTGTTCTACTCCACATCTTCTCAACCTCCATCGTTTTCGAAAACACTTGGCATAGGGACCTTCTAGCGATTACCTAGGCTATAGTGTGGTGATTTCCTAGTCCCTAGCTGTGGAGTCCCCGATGCATGATACGTTTCTATTCTTATACTCTTCTCATGCATGCTTGAGCTAATATTCACCGTAATTTCAAATTGAATCGATATTTGGGTCTTTCTTTGGGTATGTCTATATGGAGCTTTATTGCACATCGTAGATAATGACACCATCTGCTAGCACACGACCACACTCACTCGCGCTTCACTGCGTGGGCCCACGACACTTGTTTGGACTCACATTCCTTGGTTTAGTGTTGTGTTTTGTCGTATGCTTGCTTCGTGTGACGTGTTTGATTTTGTTGGCCCTTACGGGTGATCTAGGATATAGAGTTCTCTTTTTCTCTCATTCTCTCTATTTTCTCCCTCCGAGCTCCTACTCTCACTCGTCTTCCTCGAGAACGAGGAAGAGTTCAGCTTGTGGGATTTTGACGTGCGTTTATATTTCATATATTTGCGCACGTTTTCTTCCGTGTTTCTCCGTATTTTCCGCCGTCTTTTATTCTTTTTCTCGTGTTTTCTTGTATTTTCTTGTTTTCTTTCACTTTTCCGTGTTTTTTCGTATTTTACAGGAATTTACAGCATTTGGGAATAAAACGACAATATCATGAGTCCCCGGAGCAACGGGAGGAGTCACGCGTGATCCAGGGGGTCAAACGACGAAGATCTCATCTTTCAGCCCCTCACCCGACCGGTTGGTAATTTCCAACCGATCGGGTGATGCACACGTGCACCACACGGACACAAGTTGGAGCGGCCAATAGGTCACCCGATCGGTTCAGTGACCGGTTCAAACGCCCCAATTCTCGGGAATTTGGCTCTGAGTTCCAACCGATCGGGGTGACATCTCACCCGATCGGTTCATCTGTAGCCGCATCGCCTCAAAGATCGAACCGACGGCTCCATCCGCTCTCTTCAGTGACCGGTTGAAGCTCCCGAAGCCCGATGGCCAAAGCAACAAGCGGCTCACCCGATCGGTTGATGTTTCAACCGATCGGGTGGCCTTTTCTTCCGCCTTTGCACGCTGCAGATGCACTCATTGAAGATCTGCTATCATTCCAGAGGGATTTTGGGTGATCTCTTATTTTTCTAGCGTCGGCATCGTCGTTAGCTTTCCAACGATAGGTCGCATGCCCAAATCCGATTTTTCTAGATTTTTCTGGAATTTTCTGAGCGCAGCTATATGCTGAAATTGGCTGTTGTCTGAAATTTCACTTCAACCGATCGGTTGGGAGTCCAACCGATCGGTTGAAGTCAATTTCAGCAGTTTCATGCTCTCTGTTTATTCCACTCGATCGGGTGAGTTTTCACCCGATCGGGTGGGCCTGTTTTGACAGTTTTGAGTGGGTTTCGGACCCGAACTGTTAAGAGTTTTTTGGGGGCTTTTAAATAGGGGTTTGGGCGTGACTTTGGGGACTTCTTCCTCAGTATTTCTAGGGCTTTTTGCCCCTTTCTCTTGTGAGTTTAGATTAGGTTAGATTAGGTTTTCTATTGTAATAAGTCTTGTATTGGATTGAAGATTCAAACTCAAGATAAGTATTTTCTTCTCTCATTTTCTATTGTATTGTGTTATTTTCTTTGTTGCTTGATGGTGAATGTTTGTTTGTCATTATTATTGCTTTCTTTCATGTTCTTCACCATTGAGTAGTGTTTGATGAACCCTAATACGGGTTAGGGTAGGATTGATGCTTGGAAATTTACATTTGGCTTGGTTGCATGGCATGTGTTCGATGAAATGTGTCAATGGGGATTTCTAGCAATCTGGGTCCAATTCGTACGGCAACACACTAGTTGTGTTGGGGGTTGGGGTCCGGTGCTTGTCCAGTCAAGATCCGCTTCGATGTATTGCTAGAAATCACATTTGACCTATTTGGCCATTAGGGTTACGCGGGGGACATTTCATTGTCATTGGCGAGAAAAAGACCGCCTCTGACCGTCGGGCCAAGGGGGAATAAACTTGGCGGTTGACTCCCTAGCCATAGGGAACGGCTTGGACGAAATGTTGGGAGATATCATTGTGGCCTTAATGCTCCCGGTTGCGGAAGGTGTTAATGGACATGGGAATGCCCACCGTCCGGAACCGGGTAGGCCTAGCGTGCTTGGCACTGACCGGAATATCGGGCCATGGACGCTAGGTACCACCTTTTGGGGCAATGTCTCACCCTGGGTCAAGTCAAATGCCAAGTGTCATGAGTGCTCTAACCCGTGTTAGCGGGGATTCATTTCGTGTCTTTTTATTTCTTTCTTTTATTTCTTCACTTCCACCCATATCATCCGCGTAGCTAGCACACGACCTAGGCGAGGCTAGTAGCCACTCAAGCCATCCACCTCCCTGAGTTCGATAAACTCGCACCCTACACTAACCGTGCACTTGCGGAAAAACGACACCGCGCCCATACCGTAAACGGGGCGCCGGTCATACCTCGATTCCCAACTGCATGATCTACAACAACTATTCCTATATGAACCTTTCAAGGAGATACAACATAAAGGTCTATGACGTGCGTTTATATTTCATATATTCACGCACGTTTTCTTTTGTGTTTCTCCGTGTTTTTCCGCCGTCTTTTATTCGTTTTCTTGTATTTTCGCGTTTTCTTTCACTTTTCTTTGTTAATCCATGATTGCAGGGGATAGACCACGTAGGGGACGTTTAACGATGATATCCCAAGTCCCCGGAGCAACGGGAGAAGTCACGCGTGATCCAGGGGGTCAAACGTCGAAGAATTCATCTTTCAGCCCCTCACCCGGTCGGTTGGTCATCTCCAACCGATCGGGTGATGCACGCGTGCACCACCCGGTCTCAGCCGGAGCTCACATGGAAGTCACCCGACCGGTTCGCAGACCGGTTCAGCGGGGGCCTGTTCTCTGTTTTCTCGAGCAAAATGCCAACCGATCGGGTGACTCTCACCCGATCGGTTCATCTGTAGATGAAGATGAAGAGTTGAAGACACGGGCGTCAAACCGATCGCTTCACCCGACGGCTCCGAGATCCAACCGGTCACTCAAGAACTCACCCGACCGGTTCATGTGATCGGGTGAAAGCTCGCCATTTTCTGTTATTATTTTGTAACGGATCAACCGATCGGTTGACTTGTCAACCGATCGGTTGATGCGAGAGTCTATAAATAGAACCCCTAGGGTTCCAGAAACGGAGAGCTGCTAGTTTTTTACTGTTTTCTCACTTTGTGACGGCTGTAATTGTTACTCTTTTGTAAGTTTTCAGATCTTTCTCAAATTTTAGTATTGTCTTATCTACTCTATTACTTCCGCATTGCAATTGTCCGATTATGATTCAAACTGTTAATTTTTATTTAGATCGCTTTTTCATGGATTTTTGTGAGTAGTTCCCAAATCTGGGATTTTGGTGGAAACCCCTTCGGGGGCTCTTCCCGATGCGTCCATAGGGTTAGGAAATCGATAGGGATTAGGAATCTAACGGTTATGCTGGGTGTTTCATTGTCATCGGCGGGAAAAAGACTGCCTTTGACAGTTGGGCCAAGGGGGAATAAACTTGGCAGTTGACTCCCTAGCCATAGCTCACACCCATGGCGTAGACGTCGAATCCTAGCACGCGGGAGCGGTAGGATGAGACGTTGGGATTTATCGTTGCGGGCTTAGTGCTCCCGGGATCGATCAGTGTTAATGGACACGGGAGTGCCCACTGATCGAATCCGGGAAGTCCGGTGTATCATCCTGGGCACCGACCGGAATATCGGGCCTATGGGACGCCGGTACCACTTTCAGAGGCAACGTCTCACCATTAGACCCTAATCCCGATCGTTATCCATACCCGTAGGCCGTAACGGCGAGAGCCGCTCGTTGGATCGGAAACCAAAGTCCCGGGTTTATTTCTTTATTGTTCATACCCTTTATTTCTTTCCGTGACAACCATTTATCGATTCGGGCTAGCTCGCCCCTCGGGGTGATTTAGGTCCTACCTGACCGAAGCACAACCTCGCCTCCCTGAGTTCGATATTCCCACACCTTACACTAACCGTGCACTTGCGGTAAACGACACCGCGCCCACACCGCAGATCGCTGGGGCGCCGGTCAAGTTTATGGCGCCGTTGCCGGGGAGGCAACGTGCTTGTTATTTTAGGATCTCTTGAACCCTCGTGTCTAGCTCTCATCCCTACCTCGCGATAATTTTCGCACTCTACACTTTTAGATTTCACTTGGACATACTGTGGATAGTAATTGTATAGTGCTAATTGACTGAATCGCCGTACTTCCATCGCAACTTGCGGTTCCCGTTTATGCAACCTGTGCTTTTGACGTGTTTGTCACTTGTGCAGTTCTCTCTCTCCCTTTTCGTATAAGATCCCGGCCCCCACGGCAAGGATATGCATGCAGTCTCAGGAGACATCTGGGATCACTCTCACCATATCCGATGTTTGGCGCAGAGCTTAGCAGAATCACTGAATACTTCGAATATACTATCCCTCCTGTCTGCCGCCGTGGAAGGCCAGAGATATCGAGATGTGCAGGAGCACCTTGCCATGGCAACTCCCTTTCCCCACGGTGAAGTGGCGTATATCGACAACCATGGTCTCGAATGTAGTGAAGAAGAGTTAACCGCAGAGTTTTGTCAGGAGAGCCACCCGACCGGGTTTGTAGGCTACGCTGGACATGAATCAATCTATCCCTTGCAGACTTCTATTGAGCGTCCCCGGTCTTTGGACAATGGAGAAGCTAGAAACAGTTGTGGAGAATCATCGATGATTGAAACCTGTTTTCACCTACAAGCCTTCTTCCCGGATAATTATGATGAGCTCGGAAGAGACCCGGTGCATCCCTCGATCGTTCCCACTATTGACGTGCGTTTATATTTCATATATTCACGCACGTTTTCTTTTGTGTTTCTCCGTGTTTTTCCGCCGTCTCTTATTCGTTTTCGTATATTTTCCCGTTTTCTTTCACTTTTCTTTGTTTGTCCATGATTGCAGGAGTTCGACCACGTAGGGGACGTTTAATGATGATATCCCAAGTCCCCGGAGCAACAGGAGAAGTCACGAGTGATCCAGGGGGTCAAACGTCGAAGAATTCATCTTTCAGCCCCTCACCCGGTCGGTTGGTCATCTTCAACCGATCGGGTGATGCACGCGTGCACCACCCGGTCTCTGTCGCAGCTCACAAAGAAGTCACCCGACCGGTTCACAGACCGGTTCTGCGGGCGGCTGTTCTCTGTTTTTTCGAGCAAAATTCCAACCGATCGGGGACTCTCACCCAATCAGTTCATCTGTAGCTGAGAAAGATGAGCTGAAGACACGGACGTCGAACCGGCCGATTCACCCGACTGCTCCAAGATCCAACCGGTCGCTCAAGAACTCACCCGATCGGTTCATGAGATTGGGTGAAAACTCGCTGTTTTCTGTGATTTATCTGTAACGGATCAACCGATCGGTTGACTTGTCAACCGATCGGTTGATTCGAAGTTCAATATATAGAGCCCCTAGGGTTCCAGAAACGGGAGTTGCTGTTTTTCTACTGTTTTATTTCCTTGTGACGGCTGTAATTGTTACTCTTTAGTAAGTTTTCAGATCTTTCTAAAATTTTAGTATTGTCTTTATTACTCTATTACTTCCGCATTGTAATTGTCCGATTATGATTTCAACGGTTAAATTTCATTTAGATTGCTTTTTCATGAATTTTTGTGAGTAGTTCCCAAATCTGGGATTTTGGTGGAAACCCCTTCGGGGGCTCTTCCCGATGCGTCCATAGGGTTAGGAAATCGATAGGGAGTAGGAATCTAACGGTTACGCGGGGTGTTTCATTGTCATTGGCGGGAAAAAGACCGCCTTTGACCGTCGGGCCAAGGGGGAATAAACTTGGCGGTTGACTCCCTAGCCATAGCTCACGCCCTTAGCGTAGACGCCGAATCCTAGCACGCGGGAGCGGCAGGATGAGACGTTGGGAGATATCGTTGCGGGCTTAGTGCTCCCGGGATCGATCAGTGTTAATGGACACGGGAGTGCCCACTGATCGAATCCGGGAAGTCCGGTGTATCATCCTGGGCACCGACCGGAATATCGGGCCCATGGGACGCCGGTACCACTTTCAGAGGCAACGTCTCACCATTAGACCCTAATCCCGATCGCTATCCATACCCGAAGGCCGTATCGGCGAGAGTCTCTCGTCGGGTTGGAAACCAAAGTCACGGGTTTACTTTCTTTTCGTTCACACCCTTTTATTTTCTTTCGTGACAACCATCTACCGATTCGGGCTAGCTCGCCCCTCGGGGTGATTTAGGTCCTACCTGACCCGAGCACAACCTCGCCTCCCTGAGTTCGATATTCCCACACCCTACACTAACCGTGAAACTTGCGGTAAATGACACCGCGCCGCCGCGACGCAAGCGGGGCGCCGGTCAACTATACCTTGCGAAATTTCACCGTGCGGAGCCACGGTCGAGGGTGAGATTCCGGATGCTGGCTTCCGAGGAATCCGCGAAGAACTCCTTTCCCTTGAGGATGCTCAGCTTGAAAAGTTTGCGTCAGGGCCCCAAGAAGTTGAGATGAAAGAATTACCGCCGGGGCTTAAATATGAATATTTGGGAGCAGGCTCGACCCTTCCGGTTATAGTCAACTCTTCACTAACCGAAGACCAAATGATCAAACTTCTTGGTGTTCTAAAAAGGTTTAAAGGAGTTTTCGGATATGCAATTGAGGATTTAAAAGGGGTTAGCTTAGGCCTCTGCTCACACAGAATTCTGCTTGAAGATGAGCAAGCCTCCTCGATTGAGCCACAGCGGAGGTTGAATCCCATAATGATGGAAGTTGTAAAGAAAGAGATTGTTAGGCTTCTACATGCCGGTATTATATACCCTATCTCCGATAGTCGTTGGGTTAGCCCGGTGCACGTTGTACCCAAGAAAGGAGGAATGACGGTGGTTCACAATGAAAAGAATGAGCTAATACCAACGAGGACCGTCACGGGGTACAGGATGTGCATTGACTATAGAAAACTGAACAAAGCCACAATGAAGGATCATTACCCCCTCCCCTTTATTGACCAGATGCTCGAGAGGCTGGCGAAGCATAATTATTTCTGTTTCATGGACGGGTATTCAGGATTTCTTCAGATCCCTATTCATAACGATGACCAGGAGAAGACGACTTTCACTTGCCCATTCGGGACGTACGCCTATAGGAGAATGCCGTTCGGACTTTGTAACGCCTCAGCTACATTCCAAAGACTCATGTCCGCTATCTTCTCCGACTACTCCCAAGACATCATGGAGGTTTTCATGGACGAATTCTCCGTCTACGGAACTAAATTTGACGCGTGCCTCAGTAATCTCACTAAGTTCCTGGAGAGATGTCAGGAAAAGGGACTAGTACTAAATTGGGAGAAGTGCCACTTCATGGTCAAAGAGGGAGTTGTGCTGGGACACATCATCTCTTCGAGGGGAATCGAGGTTGATAAGGCTAAAGTTGAAGTGATTGAAAAGCTTCCACCACCGCACAATCTTCGAGGAGTCCGCGATTTCTTAGGACACGCGGGATTTTATCGCCGCTTCATAAAAGACTTCTCGAAGATTTCCAGGCCTCTGACCCAACTCCTCGTGAAGGACGCACCTTTCATCTTCAGCGAGGAGTGTATGGAGGCCTTCCGTACTTTGAAGCAAGCATTGATTTCCGCACCCATAATACAGCCACCGAACTGGAATCTACCCTTTGAGCTGATGTGCGACGCTAGTGATTATGCGGTTGGTGCCGTCTTGGGGCAGAGGAAGGATAAAAATCTTCATGTCATATATTATACGAGCAAAACCCTTGATGCCGCCCAAAGAAACTACACTACCACGGAAAAGGAATTGCTCGCGGTGATCTATGCCATGGATAAGTTCAGACAATACCTCGTTGGCACCAAGGTGATCGTGCACACGGACCACGCGGCTCTTAAATACCTTTTGAACAAGAAAGAAGCTAAGCCACGTCTCATTAGATGGATACTCCTCCTCCAGGAATTCAACCTGGAAATCAGAGACAAGAAGGGGGCAGAGAATGTTGTTGCCGATCACCTGTCCAGGATGCCCACTCTCGATTTAAATGCTACACCGATCGATGATTCACTCCCTGACGAGCATCTCTTCTCTGTCTCTTCCTCCTGGACCCCCTGGTACGCCGACATCGCAAATTATCTGGCTTGTGCCATCGTCCCCCACAATGTGAGCTTTCAGCAGAAGAAGAAGTTTTTCCATGAGGTCCGCAAATTTTATTGGGATGACCCCCACCTATACAAAACCTGCAACGATGGGGTGATATGAAGATGCGTCCCTGAAACTGAGGCTACCTCTATCATTTCCCACTGCCATGGGCAGCAATGTGGAGGGCACGTGAGCACCTACAAGACCACCGCAAAAATTCTCCAAAGCGGGTTCTACTGGCCTACACTCTTCAGAGACACACATGTTTACGTCCAAGCCTGTGATAAATGCCAAAGAGCTGGGAGTGTCTCCAAAAGGAATGAGATGCCTCAGCACTACATCCTGGAGATAGAAATCTTCGATGTATGGGGAGTGGACTTTATGGGACCGTTATCTTCGACGTATGGGGAGTGGACTTTATGGGACCGTTCCCTTCTTCCTCGGGGAACCAGTATATCTTGGTGGCTGTGGACTACGTGTCGAAATGGGTTGAAGCAGTGGCCAGTCCAACCAACGATTCCAGAGTGGTTGCCAAGTTCTTTAAAAGCAACATCTTCCCGCGGTTCGGTGTACCTCGTGTCTTGATCAGTGACGGAGGGAGCCACTTTATAGAGAAGAAATTTGAGGCCCACTTAAAAAATACGGGGTACAACACCGGGTGGGGCGTGCCTACCACCCGCAGACTAGCGGTCAGGCGGAAGTCTCTAACCGGGAGATTAAAAGCATACTAGAAAAGACGGTGGCCAATTCCAGAAAGGACTGGTCATCAAAGCTCCCTGACGCACTTTGGGCTTACAAGACGGCATTTAAAACTCCTATCGGCACAACTCCCTACCGGCTCGTCTATGGGAAAGCTTGCCATCTTCCTGTGGAATTGGAACATAAGGCATATTGGGCAGTTAAGAATCTGAACTTCGACACCAAGAAGGTAGGAGTGCACCGGCAGCTACAACTCAACGAGCTCGACGAAATCCGGCTCAATGCCTATGAGAACGCCAAGATCTACAAGGAGAAGCTGAAGCGGTGGCACGATAAGCGAATCTTAAAGAGGGAATTCAAAGAAGGTGACTTAGTTCTCCTGTTCAACTCAAGGCTGAAGCTCTTTCCTGGGAAACTCAAGTCAAGATGGTCGGGACCGTTCCGCGTCACCAAGGTTTTCCCGCATGGGGCTATCGAGATAATGGGAAGGGATGAGCCGTTTAAAGTGAACGGGCAGCGTCTGAAACACTATGCAGTTGGAGAACCAGAATTCTCTCCGGTCGGATCCCCAACGAGCGACAACTCTTTCTCTAACCCTCCGGATCCTAATTGACCACCGCTGCGGGTGTCGAGCCAACGACGTTAAACAAGTGCGCTTCATGGGAGGCAACCCATGTTCCAAACTTATGCTTCGTTTTGTAGGATTTTTTCCACTTTATTTTTCTCTATTTTTTATAAATAATTCCAGCCGAAAAAACTTCCGTGAAGGAACTCAGACGTCTCTTGGGTTTTGCAGAAAAACAAGGCCTCAACCGATCGGGTGGGTTCCCACCCGATCGGTTGGGATGTATCAGATACATGCCGAGATCTGCTCCTATATGACCCGATCGGTTGAGGAATGAAGAGACCGAGTGACAGACCGGGTGAGCTGGGGAGAACTCTCGGAAATTTTTTGGGGAATATCAACCGATCGGTTGAGTTCGAGCGCGATCGGTTGAAGCGACCGGGTGAGCAGCCATCAATTCTCGGGAAAAATTTGGGAGGCGGCCAACCGATCGGTTGACAAGTCAACCGATCGGTTCGCCTGTAGCTGTTGGCCGACAGGAACTTTCGAAATTTGCCTACCCGATCGGGTGAGAACCCACCCGATCGGTTCAGTTTCGCCCCTATAAATAACCCTAACGCACGGTGACCGCCACCCGACCCCAGGAAATCCCCTTCACACGATTTCACGCCCTCCAGCTGTAGAATCGACTTCCTCGACCCTACATATTGTCCCTAAACCCTCATCCCCACTCGCTCCCATACTCCCCCAACCCCGCCACCTCGCCATCGTCGACACTACATCATCAAAATCCCCCAAACCCTAACCCTAGCCCCAAAATTTTCAAAATTCTGTTCTTGTCGGATCAGCGAGTGGCGGCTTCCCGGATTGTTTCCTCCTACTACGCGAGACCCCGGGCGCTTGATCTTGCTACATCGATGGGTAACATTCTTCCGCTCTACACGTCTTTTACTTTGTCTGTAATATCCTAAATTGGTGTTGTATCTGCTTCACTCGCCCTATATTCATCTTAGGCTCGCCCCCACTTTCATTTTCGCCACCCACATAGTCGCCATGTCTAAGAAAGGGAAAGAGATTGCATCATCTTCGTGCCGTGATCCGCTCTACGGCCCCTTTTCCCCCTCTTTCCTTGGCATAACCCTTCTACGGAAGAGCAGTCTGACCATTTGCGAGCACTACTTCATCGCCCGATGAGACCTACACTTTTCACCGATCGCCCCACACTCAAAGCTCTAGGGCTTTCGAACGGCGTCGCCAGAATTTTCAACTGTATCGGGTGCCATACCCTCTCTCACATCCATGCTCACACACACAGAAACCTCACGCTTGAATTCCTCAGTTCCCTCGAGTTGTTTGATGGGGGTTTCTCCTTCTGCGCTTTCAACTGCTACTTTTCTCTGGGTTTCATCGAGTTGAACAATATCCTCAATCTCCATCACCCCGATATTAATTCCGAACATTCGACCCACGATCGAACTGACATCTACTCTCAATTCCGGGCTGATGGTGTTTGGCAACGATTTACCCGATACCCCACCTTTCCACCCGAGGCTCCTGCCTCCTACATTATTCACCCGTGTTACCGCCTCGCCCATTGCATCCTCGCCAACACTGTTTTCGTCCGCGTGGATGTGTCCACTGTATCTAGGGATGAGCTCTTCTTTCTCTATGCCATGTCCGATGATAGGATCCACGGGCCCATCCCTATGCCCATAAACGCCGCTCATTGGATCATCCACGAAATTTTTGCTGTTAGCCGCACCAATTCTGGTTCTATCTGTTGTGGTGGGATGATCACCCTCATTGTCAGCTGTGTTTTGAGAATACCACCCGACCTCCCTGTTTTGCCTTGACGTAGCCGTATTGATCGCGATTACTTGATCGATATCAACATGCTCACTCCCTTCGGTGAAGACCGTGTTGTCTACCTCTATAGCCCCGCCTGCGAACCTTTCGCGATCCTGCCGCCTTTGGCCCCTTTACGGCTGCCCTACACCCCATCTCGTCTGCCTTGGGAGTTTTACCCCGATCCTTGGTATTCTCCATTAGTGCATCTGCCACCCTTGGATCCTCCCGATTGGCACCCAACTGTCGGCCCACCTGGTACAATCCTTCTCCACCACAGCCCCCCGGTGCACATCGACCCACCCGTGCTCCATCTTGTCGCCCCTCCTTCCCCCATAGGCACGCCCTCCTCTTCCTCTGAGGATTCTTTCATTCACTATTCCCCACCCTCCTCCCCCTCCCCTTACCATTCTAGCACCAGCGAATCCGATTGACTCCCCCTTGCATATTTCTGCATTTCACGATCACATTTTTTCGCTAGCACAGTCTGGTTTAGCTTGGGGGACGTCTATTTTGGCGTGCTGTCGTGTTTTGTTTGTTTTTCTCATTTTTGTGTGTGTGCTTGCTTTTCATTTTTTGAGTGTCGTGTCGTGTGGTTTTATTTTTATTTTTATTTTTATTTTTATTTTCGTGTCGTTTGATTTTGATTTTGATCTTTCTTTCTTTTTCAGTTTCATCTATGTGTTTTCATCGTTTTCATTTCTTTTTGTGTCAGTGCGTATTCCCCCCCCCCCCACTTTCATTGCCCTCCCGTACTCACTCATATTGCATTGAGGGAATGCAAACTTCAGCTTGGGGGAGTCGCACTGTGTGCGTCGTTTGAATCCTTCTTTTTCGTTTTTCGTGTCGTTTTCATCGTGTTTTTATTTTTCTTTTCTTCTTTTTAGCTCTTTCTCCTAGAGATGAATCCTATGATGAATCGCCACAAAGTCACACACACCTAGCATTGCATCGATAATCACACTCAATAACCCGAGGATTTCGAGTCCTCTTGCATTTCACGCATTGTGGGTCCACTTAGCTTTCTTGTGAGTCGTGCGTCGTGCATGTCTATTTGGTGTGCTTCTGCTTCGTGATTTTACTTTATATACCTGTCCAGGAATGACCCATAGATTATCATGCTTCGATTTGAATATGCGGTATTTATTTCTACTATATGCATGCTATATTTATATCGTATATTTCAATTCGCATGCGTCGGGATTCCACAACTAAGGACTAGGATAACCCATTTAGCCTATGCTCTATTTAGCGAGAATAGTTTCCTTTGCCCGAGTGTTTGATTTCGACTTCTTTTTTGTTTTACTTGGTGCAAATCCCCTCGTCGTGTACCGTTCTCCCACTTGGGAGAGTGCACATGTGTATAGCCAAAAACCCAAAAATCCAAAAAAAAAGAGAAAAGAAAAGAAAAACCCAAAAAGAAAAGAAAAGAAAATTTCTGTATAGCCAAAAAGCCAAAAAAATACAAATGCCCAAAACCCAAAAAAATTTCCGTGTGAATATTTTTTCCTACTTGCCGAGAATAAAGGGAAGGCGAGAATTTGCACCGAGTGTTCTACTCCACATCATCTCAACCCCCTTCGTTATCGAAAACACTTGGCTTAGGAACTTTTTAGCTAGTATCTAGGCTATAGTGGCGTGATTTCCTTAACCCTAGTTGTGGAGTCCCCGATGCATGATACGCTTCTATTCTTACTCATCTCATGCATGCTTGAACTTATATTCGCCGCTTAATTCAATTCGAATCTATATTTGGGTCATATCTTGGATTTGTGTATATCGAGCCTCATAGCACATTGTAGAAAGCGACACCATTTGCTAGCACATGACCACACTCACTCGCGCTTCACTGCGTGGGCCCACGACACTTATTTGGACTCGTTTTCCTAGGTTTAATGGTGTGATTTGGCGCTTGCTTGCTTGGCGTGTCGTTTTTTATTTTGGTGGTTCTGACGGACGATCTAGGATTTAGAGTTTTCTTTTTCTTTCTTCCTCTGTATTTTTCCCTACCGATCTCCTACTCTCACTCGTCTTCCTCGAGGACGAGGAAGAGTTCAGCTTGGGGGATTTTGACGTGCGTTTATATTTCATATATTCATGCACATTTTCTTTTGTGTTTCTCCGTGTTTTTCCGCCGTCTTTTATTTGTTTTCTTGTATTTTCTCGTTTTCTTTCAATTTTCTTTGTTTATCCATGATTGCAGGGGATTGACCACGTAGGGGACGTTTAACGATGATATCCCAAGTCCCCGGAGCAACGGGAGAAGTCACGCGTGATCCAGGGGGTCAAACGTCGAAGAATTCATCTTTCAGCCCCTCACCCGGTCGGTTGGTCATCTCCAACCGATCGGGTGATGCACGCGTGCACCACCCGGTCTCAGCCGGAGCTCACATGGAAGTCACCCGACCGGTTCGCAGACCGGTTCAGCGGGGGCCTGTTCTCTGTTTTCTCGAGCAAAATGCCAACCGATCGGGTGACTCTCACCCGATCGGTTCATCTGTAGCTGAAGATGAAGAGCTGAAGACACGGGCGCCAAACCGATCGCTTCACCCGAAGGCTCCGAGATCCAACCGGTCACTCAAGAACTCACCCGACCGGTTCATGTGATCGGGTGAAAGCTCGCCGTTTTCTGTTATTATTTTGTAACGGATCAACCGATCGGTTGACTTGTCAACCGATCGGTTGATGCGAGAGTCTATAAATAGAACCCCTAGGGTTCCAGAAACGGAGAGCTGCTAGTTTTTTACTGTTTTCTCACTTTGTGACGGCTGTAATTGTTACTCTTTTGTAAGTTTTCAGATCTTTCTCAAATTTTAGTATTGTCTTATCTACTCTATTACTTCCACATTGCAATTGTCCGATTATGATTCCAACGGTTAATTTTTATTTAGATCGCTTTTTCATGGATTTTTGTGAGTAGTTCCCAAATCTGGGATTTTGGTGGAAACCCCTTCGGGGGCTCTTCCCGATGCGTCCATAGGGTTAGGAAATCGATAGGGATTAGGAATCTAACGGTTACATGAGGTGTTTCATTGTCATCGGCGGGAAAAAGTCCGCCTTTGACCGTTGGGCCAAGGGGGAATAAACTTAGCGGTTGACTCCCTAGCCATAGCTCACACCCATAGCGTAGACGTCGAATCCTAGCACGCGGGAGCGGCAGGATGAGACGTTGGGAGTTATCGTTGCGGGCATAGTGCTCCCGGGATCGATCAGTGTTAATGGACACGGGAGTGCCCACTGATCGAATCCGGGAAGTCCGGTGTATCATCCTGGGCACCGACCGGAATATCGGGCCCATGGGACGCCGGTACCACTTTCAGAGGCAACGTCTCACCATTAGACCCTAATCCCGATCGTTATCCATACCCGTAGGCCGTAATGGCGAGAGCCGCTCGTTGGAGCGGAAACCAAAGTCCCGGGTTTATTTCTTTATTGTTCATACCCTTTATTTCTTTCCGTGACAACCATTTACCGATTCGGGCTAGCTCGCCCCTCGGGGTGATTTAGGTCCTACCTGACCCAAGCACAACCTCGCCTCCCTGAGTTCGATATTCCCGCACCCTACACTAACCGTGAACTTGCGGTAAACGACACCGCGCCCACACCGCAGATCGCTGGGGCGCCGGTCAGTCTACATGATCAAAACTCATAGATTATGCAAAGGACTACATTGTGAATTATGTTTCCCTTCGGTTTACAGTATTATGTGAGCAATTTCCTATGACAAAGGTTAAGATTTATACCTTTATATTATTATATGAATTTTGATAAACAGTACCTTATATTAATAGTAAATTGTTACTATTAGTGGTTAGTATGTTATCTGCTTAGTTTCTTATACCTATTGGTACACTTGAATAGCTTATAACTTGAAATAATTAGTTTTGTACTACTGTTATAATATAGGTGAAGTTTAAATTATAATCAGTAGGTTATACGGTCACATCATTTTAGAACTTTTTGACTTTATATCGAAACCCGATTTCGCAGATAAATCTGTGCCTACCATACGATCGCGTGGGCACCCAAAACTCGCATCGCTACATGCAAGTATATACCACCTGCAAGTATATTATTTTTCCACAACTTTTAAAGGTGTAAGTATTTTCTTTGTATTCGAACTAACGTACATCCCAGTAATGTCAAGTAACAACTTTTATAATCAAATAATTTACTGGATCCGTTGGTATGTTGGTTCTTTTAGCTCTTAAAATATTGCACATGAAAAGCTTTCTTTCTTCGTTTTCCTTTATTATGTGATGTGCACCCTAATGAGATGTGGTAATGGGCCTTCGGGCATTTTATGGATACTGGGCCCTTTGGGCAAGTTTACGGACTATTGTGCCTTCGGGCAATTGCGGATATTGAGCCGCGGGCCATTTACGGAATGTTTGCCATTCGGCAAACATTGATCTACGGATTGACTTATGGGCACGTTGGGTGGGGTAGTTCAATATAGTAGAGGTTGGAAAGCTGGATTACACTCTATTGGTGAACTTGACCGACACCTGGCCGGGTCGATGAGTAGAGAGTCACGGGTAGCTTCCGTTGACTTGGGTGTAATGCTAGTCACCTCTCCCTCAGACACTGGGCTTATCACTAATTAAGAGATTGATTGTTGTACTCTTTTTACTCTGCTGATGCTATGGTGTAACCTGCTAAACTTATTGTCACCATTATTGCTGTACACACTACACTTGTCACGATTACTGCTGTACACACTACACTTGTCATGATTATTGCTGTACACACTACACTTGCCACAATTATTGTTGTACACACTACACATGCCACGATTATTGCTGTATACACCACACTTGCTATACTCATTGTTGTACACACTACTCATGCTCGTTGTTTTGCACACTACACTACTCATGCTCACTGCTTTGCACACTACACATCGTTATGCTCACCTATTTCCTTATGCTACTATGTACCATCTTGTTGGCATCATATTTTGTAAACCATATTATTATCTTGCCGAGGGTCATTTTATTACTAACGTTTTAAATCTTGCCGAGCGACCCTCGCTGACGTATATTTCCTTGTCTGTGAAATATACGTTAGGTTTTGAGCAGAGTTCACCGAAGAGTTCATTTGGAGATTGAGCAAGAGGACCAAGAGAACCAGGAGTACGAGACCCAATGCTGAGGACGACATACTCATCGCAGCTTTGCTAAAAATTTATTGTTGTATTCTTCAGGTGTAATTTTATTTGGTGTAACTGTTTGTAATGGCCATGCTGGGCCTTAATTCTTTGTGTACATGTAATCTGGAAGTTAAAGTTTAATGATGGCGCCATTTTTGTTGTTTCGAATGTTCCCAAGCAAGAACTTGCCAAGTAGTCATACACAGACGCTTATTGGGTTGGGGCTTCACCGCTCTAGCCCAAGCGGGCCGCTCGCGTCCTCGCTCCCAAGTATAATGGGAAGCGAGGCGTGACATCATTGATGTGAACACCAATGGGTCTATGCTGATGCTTCTAAAGATTTTTAACGAAGGCTTCTTCTTCTGTGGAAGAAGAAGTGGAGTCGGAAGCAGAGGTAGAAGAAACCAAAATGTCGGAGAGAGGTTTTGGATTCTTGGTGTGGGCTCTATGGGGTATCTTGGATTTGGCAGTACTGGGCTTAGGTTTCCTAGGTCGTCTAGGAACAACGACCTTCCCTTTGGTTTTGGGAGCCATCGCACGAATCAAACAAAAAGATGATAAAAGAAAAAGCACGAACGGATCGACAATTGAAAGAGATACCTAATCCGCGACGATCGACGGAGAAGGAGAAAACTGGACTCTCAATCGGATGAATTGGAAGTGAGATCGGTGACTGGAGCTTCGAATCAACGAGGAAGTCGACGAGAACGGTTGGAATTCGAAGGAATGAGACGAGGGAAAATGAGTCGGATAAGAGAGAAAAATCAAAATAATCGATGGCCCTCGAGATTATTTAATGGGGTCAAAAGAATTTGGGTCGTTGGATCGATAAATTGACGGCTCAGATCAAGTTAACGAACCGCCACAGAAGTTGACAGTCGACCAATGAACAATCGTCAGTCGACTGGTCGATAGGATAGAGATCAGCTTGGGTTGACAGGCAGTCGACTGTTGAGTAATTCACAGTCACATGTCGGAGAGATATTAGACTGTAACTTACACAACAGTCGTCTCACAAAGAATTAAAAAATATGTTGATAAATAGAGACATCTCAAGATTTGGACAGGCACCTGATGACTAAATTGCAGTCGACTGCAGTAGAGACAATCGGCTGGAAATAGTTCATCAGTCACCCATGTACAAAAAATTCAGTCTGCAGTAAGAAAAATTGAGTTGGGCAGGCGATTGTCGAAGGAGTGACAGTCATCTATCCTGGTCCAAAATTGCACAATGAGGTTAAAATCCTGAGGATTGAGAAAACTCACCCTAGGACCTATACTCTAACACAAGTCTAATAAAGAAATCAATATCAAAATATTATAGATTAACGTACAAAACTCGTAAATTAAACCAAACAATCGAAATCATCAAAATCTGAAATACATCTCTTAAAACAAATATGTGAGAAACATATAGTTTATCAAAACAAGAGAAGTAAAAATGATGATATGTGTTCAAGCATGATATAACATAAAAGTATGAACTCCTATAATTCAGATTCACCCATAATTCCTAATTCTCCACGCAACCTCACAAATGAATCTTCTTTAAGAGGTTTAGTGAAGATGTCGGTGATTTGTTTTTGGGTTTCAATGTACTCTAAGATGATGTCCTTCTTAGCTGCATGATCATTAATAAAGTGGTGTCTCACATCTATATGTTTGGTACAGGAGTGATGTACCGGATTCTTGAAAAGACAAATTGCACTTTGGTTATCAACCATGATAGCGCAAGTATCACAATTGACACTATAGTCTTTAAGTGCGTGTCTCATCCAAAGAACTTGTGCACATGCAAGACCCACGTCAATATATTCCACTTCAGTCGTGGACAATGATACTGAGTTCTATTTCTTGGAAAACCAAGAAACTAGGAAATTTCCTAGAAAATGGCAAGTGCCACTAGTACTCTTCCTATCGGATTTGCATCCGGGAAAGTCGGCATCACTATATGAGATTAACTCATATGTGTTAGACTTAGGATAAAGTAACCCATAATCTAGTGAATGATTGAGGTAATGAAAGATTCATTTAACCGCAATCAAGTGTGACTCTTTAAGTCTAGCTTGATATCTAGCACAAAAACACACGGAGAACACAATATCGGGCCTACTAGCGGTTAAGTAAAGTCAGCTATCGATCATACCTCGATTAGACGAACTTCTACATCTTTCCTGTTCTCATCCTTGTGTAGATTGGTTGTCGTACTCATGGGAGTCCTTTTACTAGAAGACGATTCCATCCCGAATCGCTTGATAAGCTACATGGTGTATTTTATTTGACGTATGAAAGTTACATCCTTCATTTGTCGAATTTGTAGTCCAAGGAAGTAGTTGAGCTCACCCATATGGCTCATTTCGAATTCATCCTTCATAAACTTAGAAAATTCTTGGCAAAGATTAAAGTTAGTAGAACCAAATATTATATCGTCTACATAAACTTGAATTAATAGGATGTCATTTTCATTATCTTTAATGAAAAGAGTTAAATCAACTTCACCCATTTTAAAACCTAAATCCAAAAGAAAGGTTTTGAGTCGATCATACCAAGCTCTAGGGGCTTGTCTCAACCCATATAACAATTTCTTAAGTTTGAAAACATGGTTTGAAAATTTTTCATGAAAGAAACCGGGTGGTTGAGAAACATAAACTTCTTCATTAACAATACCATTTAAAATGCACTTTTAACATCCATTTGAAATAACTTAAAAATTTTATGGGACACAAAAGATAAAAGCAATCTAATAGCTTCTAATCTAGCTATGGGGGTAAATGATTCTTCGAAATCAATACCTTCCTATTGCCGATAGCCTTGAGCTACTAACCTTGCTTTATTCCTTGCGATGACCTCGTACTCATCGGTCTTATTCTTAAAAATCCACTTCGTCCCAATCACTTGGTGACCACTTGGAAGAGGAACGAGCTCCCAAACTTCATTTCTCTCAAATTGCATGAGCTCTTCTTCCATTGCAACTATCCTAGAGCTATCTTCACATGCTTCTTTGATGTTCTTTGGCTCAATGGTAGATACAAATGTGCACTGAGAGAATTCATCAATTCTATACCTTCTTTGTACACCCACACCAATGTCTCCAATAATTTGATCATGGGGGTGATTACAAACGGTTGGATAAGCTTTGGAAATCCCTGCATCACTTGGAACAGCTTCAACAATTTCATTAGTATTGTTAGTCTCAATAATAGAATCATTAATTTTAACAATACTAATGGAATCACATAAAACATCTACACTATCAACAACAACTTGAGGAATATCAAAATCTTTATAAAATGATACGTGAAGTGGTTCCTCGATCGTTGAAGAGGTTTTATAGTATATCCGGTAGGCTTTGCTACATGTGTAATATCCAACAAAAATTCCATCATCAGATCTTGGCTCAAATTTATCTAAGTTACCAAAAGTGTTCTTTATAAAACATTTTGAACCAAAAACTCGAAAATATTTTACTTGTGGCTTTTTATCATAAAATAACTCAAAACAAATTTTTTTCGTTCGGGGTCTCACTAGGATCCTATTAAGCACATAACATGTTGTGTACATCGCCTCCGCCCAAAATTGTAGTCCAAGATGACTATCATGGAGCATGGTACGGGCATACTCTATTAGGGTCCTATTCTTTTTCTCTACAACACCATTTTGTGGTGGTGCGTGAGGAAAAGAAAAATTGTGAGTAATCTCGTTGTCATCACAAAACTTGGTGAAAGATTCATTCTCAAATTCTCCTCCATGATCACTACGAATAGTGATAATGGTGGATCCTAAGAAATTTTGGATCTTCTTTACAAATATAGTAAACTCTTCAAAAGCTTCATTCTTATTGGTTAAAATTGAAAACCAAGTAAATCTAGAGAAGTTGTCAATGACAACAAATCCATAATGAGCATTACCTAAAGAGGCGGTTTTAGTTGGCCCAAATAAATCTAGATGAAGTAATTCTAGGGGCTTCTTTGAAGTTATGCCTTCTTTAAGTTTGAAAGATGATTTACTTAGTTTACTACTTTGACAGGAATCACAAAAGTTTTTCTTACTAAAACAATTTTCGGAAAACCTTTTACTAAATCATGCTTAGCTAACTTATATAAGTCTTAAAATAAACATGACCAAAACGGCGATGCCATAATAGTTGTTCATTTGTATTAGCAACTAATCAATGTTCTATGGTTTTAGGCAAGCTTAAATAATAAATATTTTTATGCCTAATACCGATAAATAGAATATGTGAATCAACATCTACAATTTTACACATACCCTCTCCAAAGTTAACCTTGTAACACATGTCACAAAGTTGACTGATGGAGATAAGGTTATGACGTAAACTACTGACTAAATAGAAATTTGTAATAAGTGGGTTGGAAGGATTACCGACTTTGCCTACTCCAATGTTGGTTCCCTTTTGATTATCCCCAAAAGTGACAGTTGCCTCATCCTTGATGCTAATCACTTCGGAGAGCAATGTGGGATCTCTCGTCATGAGTTTGGAGCAACCAATATCGAGTATCCATCCTTTCCTTTTAGAGTCAATACGACATTTATTGCTCTCTTTCTTTTTCTTGGATACCTACATAATATACCATAAGCTCATGGTAACCAAGTTTTGTTGGGTCCAAGGGGATTAGCCCTTTGGAAGCCAAGTCCAAGTGGATTTTCGCTTCCTAACATAATTACCACTATTTATTACATCATTAAAATAGGAGTCAACATAAGCATTCATATCAATTATGCTAGTGTTCTTAGGACCCCAAATTGTGTATGTTTTGGGTGTCTTTTTCCTAGTTGCATGCACATTCGATTGATTTCTTTGTGGCACATGCCTCCTAGGAGCATAAGTTCTAGCATATGAAGATGGAGGTGGATAAGCATTGGACATGTATGGGTTGTATGCTGACTTAGGAGCATGCATGGTATATGCAACATATGGAACATATGCATAACATGAGGTGTATGAGCATACATGGAAGAATGGTGTGTATGCGATATGAACGTGTAGGAGCACGTGTATGAGTATTTCTCATTTGTGGGTTTACACGTGTCCGTGGGTGTGGATCATAAAAAGTGTCGTTAGGGTCCACATGTGAAGTAGGATATTTACTACGTAAATGAGAGTTGGTGTACATATATGCATGACCTCTCTTTTGGTTTCCACCCTTAATGGGTTTCTTGCCAAAAGGAAGAGATTGTGAAGTGGTGGCCTTCTTGGTAGGTTTGCTACCAATAGTGTTTTTGACACCACTTGTGGATGCAGCGGAGGATGGCCTCACAAAATCTATAGTTACACCACTATAGGAGGTGCGAGATTTGGATGCAGTTGCCTCCACATAACCAAGTCCAACACGATGTGTGGCTGGAAATTGGTTTGTAAGCAATTCAACCAATTGCCCTTTCTCTTTCTTAAATCTCTTAACTTGGGAGGACATGAGCTCATATTTCTCCTTAAGAGAAGAAATATTGGTATCCAAGGTGGACACACGTGTTTTGAGCTCGTGCACTTGGGTTTTAAGAGAATCATTCTCAATACCCAATTATGTGTTTTGTGAAGCTAGATCAATACTATTTTAAGGATAATTTTTATCTAGTTGAGATTTGAGGGAATTCACCTCATTTCTCAAGATGTCATTTTGAGAAACCAAAGTGGTTTTCTCAAGTGTAAGTGTATCAACAATGGTGTCATTGTTGATAATGCATGGCATGTATGATTTGCTAACATTTGATTTCTTTAAACTAGTATATCTAAGCATAAGAGATTGATACTTAGAAAATAATTCTTCGTTAGCAATACGAAGTCCATCCATGGTTACCTCGAGTTCATCGATTTCACTATCACTCTCATCAGAGGGTGGATCGTCTCGGCCCATGAAATACATATGGGCACTCTCACCCTTTTCATCCTCCGATTCAATTGAGGAATCTCTGCTTGAATCATCAAACGTCCCAACAAGTCCTTTCCTCTTATCCTTCGTGTATTTGTCAGACTTGTGGTACTTTGGAGCTGTCACGCCCCGCTTCCCAAAAACGTGGAGGCGAAGCGTGAGAAGGTCCGCTCAGACTTGAAGCTACAAAGCTGCAAGTCCGATAAGCGTCAATCACTTTAAGCTGCAGGTCCTTGCAATGCGAAACGAAACAAAGATAATATTAACGAAAGAGTCAAAAGAAACATCTCAGAATATCCATAATAATAAATCTCAACATCACAGAAAAAGCCACCAGGCTAAAATAAAAGAGTCTAAAAGAGGCCCAGCATGGCCAACAAAAGTACAAAGTACGAAAACAAAGTAATGGTGCAAGCACCGACAACTAACAGCAACCTAAAGCAAAAACAACTCAACAGTCACTAAGACTGGTCTCCGGTGTCTTCAAACTCCTCAACGAACGTAGGCTCAGGCTCAGCGTCAGCAAACACCTCGTCCTCAACAATTGTCTCTGGCTCAGGGTCTAACATGTGACACCCAAAAGAGCAAGGGGCACATGTCAGCAAGTCTGGAAGACTTGTGCAAGGAAACTGAAAGTAGGTGAAAGTAAAGCAACCTAGCAGTTCTAGTATGATGCAATGACATGGCAGTTAACGTAATGAGTGCAACAAGTAAAGTACGAGCATGGCATGGCATGGATGACAAGTATTACATGAATCATTCACAAGACAAGTACAAGACAAGGAAAGTAAGCACCTCGTGCACAGAGATTCCGCCTTTTGGCTAGAGTGGCTGCGCGGTCCAACTCCTAAGCTCAAGTGACCGTTTATCCCTACCCCTCCACGTGTATCGAGCCAGGGCCTTACCCCCGAACATGGAATGCTCACTTCTGGATCACGAGCCAGGAAGTGTTTTAACAAGTATGGCATAGGGTTGCACCTATCCGGACAAAGTAAGTACGAGTACAAGTATTGTAGCGTGTGCTACGAATGCGACATTCAATGCATGGATGACATGACATGGCAAGTAGTAAGGCGTACAGGTAAGAAAAGTAAACGTGACAGTTTAGTATGCATGGATGACAAGTTTAAAGGGTTGGATCTAGCTTCGTTGTCAAGCTAGATCAATTAGGTGACGGATCTAGTTTCGTTGTCAAACTAGATCAAGTAGGCGTCTAGCCAGCTTTCATTTCACTGACTAGTCTCTTTTACGCTAAAAACAAGGAAGTGGCCTAAAAACATGGCCCTACACAAGAGTTGGTAAGTTTCACTTGCCTGCAAGTATCACGTCAGAGAAACACCGTCCAACGAGTCCAAAGTCACAATTCCTACGTGCACAAGTCCACCGGCCTACATCCGTTTTTATTAATCTTGATTAGTGATTGCTAAAACATTTAAAATACTTTAATATACTTATTTTTAGTCTTGGTTAGCATGCAATTGGGTTGGGGGTCCTAGGGGTGCAAAGCGTTACTTCAACACGACGCGAAAGCTACACCGGCGTCGGGTAGCGACGCCGGGGGTTGGAATAATAATATCGCGCTCCAAGTCCAGATTCCAATTAGATTCCTCGCTGGAAATTTCAGAGCAATCAACCGAAGCAACGATTCCAGATTCCAAATCTAGCATGTGCGACGATGGTCTACGACGTGTCGCAACGTCGTACGCGACAAATCCTCGAAGAGAAAGCACCTAGGTGGGGCCCACAGTAGTCTTAGGGACCTATGGGGGACCCACAATGCCTCTGGAGAACTTGGGGGGCCCACAGTGGCAAGTGGTGCGACGGGTGCGGGGTTGCGACGAATGGCTCTCGGTCGTATAGCCTCGGTGCGGGAGATCCTCTCGGTCGAACACGCTTGGTGCGAGGCTTTCAGCGCAACGGGCTGCAGTGGTGCGGCGGGGCCTTGGTGCGGAGGGTTTTGTCGGTCGGTGCGGATGAATCGGTCGGTCGGTGCGGGCGACGGAGAGTTGCAACATTTGCAACGTTGCAACGAAGCGGCGAGCGGGCGATGCGGGCGGGCGCCTCGGTCAGGCACGGGGCGATGCGGGGGAACGAAGCGGGCGACGGCTGCGGTGCGGAAAGGGAGCGTGAGCAGGCCAAGCTCTCTGTCTGACCGAGAACTTCTCTCGGTCGAAGCGGGGAACGGAGCGGCGACTGTGCAGCGGTGCGATGCGGAGCTTGGTGCGGGGCGGGGCTTCGGTCTGAGCGGGGGAACGGAGCTGTTTTCCTCGGTCGTGCGGCAGAAGTTCGTCGCAAAGTCAAATTTTGAGTTTGGAAGAGGCTAGGGTTATTTTCTTGCAAAAATAGGTCTTCCTAGGGGTTGTTTATATAGTGTAGATGGGTTGACTTGGTCTAGGGCTAAATCTAATAGGATTAGAAGTTCAAAAATATTTAAAATTTGAATCTCAACTTCTCCAACTCACACAAGGATTTGACTCGGTCCAAATGAGCTGGAAATTGGCTCAAAAATTCTTTAATACGTTTAAAACTCAAATAAATTTTATTTGGCCGAAAATAATTTAAAAATTATTTATTAAAAATATTATAAACATTGTTAAAAATATAAAAGTGGTCAAATAAACTCCAAAAATTATAAAATAAATATCGGCGTGATCGTGATGACGAAAGTGAGCTAACTAAGAAGACGGATCTCAATTTCGATGTCGGACGACGAGACTAAAAATAGAATCGTCTCCCGTCAAAAGTGAAAATCGTCACATCTCATCGAGTAAGATTAAATTGTAGGAAAACGACTCGAGAAATGTCGTTCCAAGATAGTGCCACTATTTACTACTCTCAGAGACGTTCACAACGGCATATCACACAAAAGTATTCTCAACAAATAAAGTCTAAAACAAACACGTGCACGGCCAAAAGCACGTGCACGAACAAAGTACAACGAAAAGTGGTCGTTACATCCTCCCCACCTTAGAAATGATTCCGTCCTCGGAATCAACATCAAGCACTGCTCGGGAAAAGGTGCGGGAAGCGCTCTCTCATCTCATCCTCACGTTCCCAGGTAGACTCGCCAGGGGAACCGTGACACCACTGCACTCGAACCAAGTCGACGGTCTTATTCCTCAGCTGCTTCTGTCGACGATCCAGAATCTCAACTGGCTGCTGATCATAAGACAGATCCGGACGAACCGTAATCTCCGAGAAATCCACAGCGTGGGATGGATCACTAACGTATCGACGTAACTGAGATACGTGAAATACGTCGTGAACTCCCACAAGCGACGGTGGCAACGCCAAGCGATAAGCCACAGCTCCAACTCTCTCCAGGACATCAAACGGCCCAATGTACCTCGGACTCAGCTTGCCTCTCTTCCCGAATCGAATAACTCCGCGGTTCGGAGAAATCTTCAGAAAGACATGATCGCCAGGCTGAAACTCCAAAGGCCTCCGTTTAGCATCAGCCCAATGCTTGAAACGGTCCTGCGCAATCCTCAACTTCTCCCGGATGTTCCTCACCACATCCACGGCCTCCACGATCATCTTCAGTCCTAACAGCTCCCGATCTCCAACGTCATCCCAGCTTAGTGGCGATCGACATTTCTTTCCACATAGCGCGGCGAAAGGCGCCATTCCAATACTCTCCTGGTAGCTGTTATTGTAAGCAAACTCAACGTGATGGAGATGATCCTCCCAAGATCCCTTAATGTCCAGCATGCACGCTCTCAACATATCCTCCAAGATCTGAATCGTCCTCTCAGACTGGCCATCCGTCTGCGGGTAGTACGCCGTGCTGAAACTCAGACTCGTACACAAGCTCTTCTGCAGACTCTGCCAAAACTGAGATGTGAATCTCGTGTCTCTGTCCGACACGATACTCACGGGGACTCCGTGAAGTCGTACGATCTCCTGCACGTTTCACGTTACATCACTATCTAAACTAGGAAAAGGAAATAGAAACGGAGAGTAAACGTATTTACCTCCATGTATCTCCTCGCTAGCGTCTCAGTAGACTGTCCCACTCGGAAGGGAATAAAGTGCGCGGATTTGGTCAATCGGTCTACGATCACCCAAATTGCGTCGTTCTGCTTCGGACTCCGAGGTAGTCCAGTTACGAAATACATAGTGATGTGCTGCCACTTCCACTCTGGAATCGGAAGTGGTTGTAGCAACCCTGCCGTACGCTGATGCTCCGTCTTTACTTGTTGGCAAACCAAACACTTGGCTACACTCCGAGCCACACTCCTCTTCATACCATGCCACCAAAAGTTCAGACGAAGATCCTTGTACATCTTGGTCCCACCAGGATGCACAGAATACGGTGAACTGTGTGCCTCCACCAATCATTCCTCTCTGATGTCTCCAACTGGCACACACAACCTGGCTCCAAATCTCAACGAACCATCCTCGTGAATCAAAAAGTCAGTCCGCAGACCGGCTTCCACCTGCTCCCGAATCTTCACAAGCTTAGTATCTCCAGCCTGTCCAGCCTTGATCCTATCCATGATCGTCTACTGTATCTGCATACTCATCAACGAAGAGGTCTCTCCAGGAAGAATAATCTCGATACCAGTCTCGCAAAAATCCTGCTGTAATCTTCACTGCGAGGTCAACATCATCACCGCTGGAAGTCTGCTCAGCGCATTCGGAACCACATTCACCTTGCCAGGGTGATACTGCAAGTCAATCTCGTAGTCTGCCATGAGCTCCAACCATCGACGCTGTCGCATGTTGAGCTCCTTCTGTGTAAAGATATACTTCAAGCTTTTGTGATCGGTGAAGATCTTCACCTTCTCACTCAGCAGGAAGTGCCTCCAAATCTTCAGCGCGAACACGACAGCAGCCAACTCCAAATCATGTGTCGGGTAATTCTTCTCATGAGCCTTAAGCTGACGAGAAGCATACGCAACCACGTGCCTATGCTGGTGCAACACACATCCAAGACCCTTGCCAGAAGCATCGCAAAAGATCTCGAATCATCCACTCCGATCAGGCACATCAAGTACAGGGGCAGTCGTCAATCTCTCCTTTAGAATGCCAAAGGCCTTCTCGTAATCATCAGACCAAACATATGGTACATCCTTCCGCGTCATTCTGGTCATCGACTCAGTAATCCGGGAAAAGTCCTTAATGAAACGTCGGTAATATCCTGCAAGTCCAAGGAAGCTCCGGACCTCAGACGTCGACTGCGGAACCGGCCACTCTCTGATAGCCACAATCTTCTCGGGGTCCACAGAAATTCCATCACCAGACACCACGTGCCCGAGAAAGGCAACTCTATCCAGCCAGAACTCGCACTTAGAATACTTAGCATACAAACGATGCTTCCTCAAAATCTCCAACACTGTCCTCAAGTGCGAGGCATGCTCTTCCTCCGACTTTGAATAGATCAGGATGTCGTCAATAAAGATAACGACAAACTTGTCTAGAAAGTCGTAGAAGATCAAATTCATCAGGTTCATAAAGACTGCGGGCGCATTGGTTACACCAAATGGCATAACCACGAACTTGTAGTGACCATACTTCATCCTGAAAGCTGTCTTCGGGATGTCGTCCTTCTTCACCTTAAGCTGATGGTAGCCACTCCTCAAATCCAACTTAGAGAACACCCTCGATTCTCCGAGCTGATCAAAGATGTCATCTATCCGAGGCAAGGGATATTTATTCTTGATAGTCACAGCATTCAGCTCCCGGTAATCCACACACATGTGACGCGAACCATCCTTCTTCTTTACCAGCAACACTGGTGCTCCCCACGGAGACACACTAGGATTGATGTATCCCTTCTGTAAAAGCTCATCCAGCTGCCTACGCAACTTCTCCAACAATGCTGGAGCCATCCGATACGGCGCCTTCGAAATAGGCTGCGCTCCCGGCACAAGATCGATCGAAAACTCGAGAGCTCGATCGGGTGGCAGTCCAGACATCTCCTTGGGGAAGACGTCGTCAAATTCACATACCACAGCTGGTCTATCCTGCTCCATCTGCATAGCAACAATCTCCACCGGCTTGGCCCAAAACCTGACAGGACCAAGCGAACTGCTACCACGACTGAACTCGAACACTGGATGTCCGGGGATCTCGAAGACCACCTTCTTCCTTCGACAATCGATCGTAGCATAGAAGCTCGCAAGCCAATCCATTCCAAGCACTGCATCGTAGTTGATGATGTCGTGGACAATAAAGTCAGCGTAAAGCTCATGTCCACAGACCACCAAAGGGCAAGAATTGCACCCACGATGCACCGAGATCACGCCATTTCCTGTAACGATATTCCAACTCTTGGGAAGAGGGGAAGTCGTCAAGGAATGCTTCTCCACGAAGCTCCGAGAAATAATGCACATCGATGCACCTAAGTCAAAGAGGACTCATGCATGAAACGTGCAAACCAAAATCACACCTATCAAACAATCAAACAATCAAACCCTATCCTAACAAACAATCATATGCAATCAAACAAACATAACCTAACAATCAAAACTATCTAAGGAAGGAAACAACTAGTTTTAGAGTTACCTGCGATAACCTCATCCACAGCCTCGCTCTCCACTGCCGTCATCAGGTAAGCCTGCCTCCTCGGCTGCATGGCCTGCTGAAAAGCCTGCCTCTGAGGAGCGAGAGGTGCTCCACGACCTGCAGGTACAGGTGCTCTCTGCTGCAACGGCTGTGCTGCGACGGGATCCTTCCAAGGTAGCTTAGACTTCGGGCACTCCTTCATAGCATGAGTAGGATCTCCACAAACTAGGCACTGTCCCAACATCTTCCTACACTGATCCTTGATATGCCCGGTCTTGCCACAGAAATGGCAAGTCTTCAGAGTAGGCCCACCTGGCCTCTTGAACTGCACCGTCTGATTAGGCCTGGTCCCAGGCCTAACCACTCCTCTGACCTGCTCCATAGGCCTCTTCCCAGCTCCAGAAATCAGTCCTCTCTTCTACCTCGCAATCAGCTCCTGTCTCCGAGCAGCTACCAGCAACTTCTGATATGACTCCATGTCCATCGTAGACATCAGACTCTGCAAGTCTAGAGAAAGACCCTACAGAAACCTCTGAGCCTTCTCCTCAGCATCCTCCACCATCTTCGGCGCGAAGCGACTCAATCTAGTAAACTCCTGGTGGTACTGGTCCACCGTCAGATTCCCCTGCTTCAGCTCAATGAAGCGCTGCAACATCTCCCTCCTAGCAGCCTTCGGAAAGTACTCCTCATCAAACTTGGAGTTGAAAGTAGCCCAAGGTATAGGGCTCACCAGCAACTCCTCCTCTGCATACCACCAATTTCGGGCATTATCCTTAAGCTGCTTCTTCGCCAGATCAACCCATCCAGCCGGGTTGACATTCGACATCTTTAGATTATCCTCGGTGTTCCTGATCCACTCATCTGCAGCCAACGGTCCTTCAGATCCATCAAAGTACGTCGGGCCCAGCTCCTGAAACTGCTTCGCTCATGGCTCGTGGCGAGGAGCACTCTGAGTGTTCTGGAGCATGCCCTGCTGCACCTGCATCATCTGATGCATCATCCTCATGATCTCAGCATTGGTGGGCTCTCTATCCGGTACCTCAGCACGATTGGGCCCACTGCCAGCTCGGGTCTGTCATCGTCCAGCCATCTAATGACATAGAAAACGAACAAACAAATTAGACTCAAAGCTTAATGACTTGGATGTTGCAATTTATTTAATGGACATTCCGTTTATTATCGTTGTTCCGTTAGTTCGCAATCGCAAGATAGGAGGACCTGCATGGGCCACTCACAAAACCTGTCACGCCCCGCTTCCCAAAAAAGTGGAGGCGAAGCGTGAGAAGGTCCGCTGAGACTTGAAGCTACAAAGCTGCAAGTCCGATAAGCGTCAATCACTTTAAGCTGCAGGTCCTTGCAATGCGAAACGAAACAAAGATAATATTAACGAAAGAGACAAAAGAAACATCTCAGAATATCCATAATAATAAATCTCAACATCGCAGAAAAAGCCACCAGGCTAAAATAAAAGAGTCTAAAAGAGGCCCAGCATGGCCAACAAAAGTACAAAGTACGAAAACAAAGTAATGGTGCAAGCACCGACAACTAACAGCAACCTAAAGCAAAAACAACTCAACAGTCACTAAGACTGGTCTCCGGTGTCCTCGAACTCCTCAACGAACGTAGGCTCAGGCTCAGCGTCAGCAAACACCTCGTCCTCAACAACTGTCTCTGGCTTAGGGTCTAACATGTGACACCCAAAAGAGCAAGTGGCACATGTCAGCAAGTCTGGATGACTTGTGCAAGGAAACTGAAAGTAGGTGAAAGTAAAGCAACCTAGCAGTTCTAGTATGATGCAATGACATGGCAGTTAACGTAATGAGTGCAACAAGTAAAGTACGAGCATGGCATGGCATGGATGACAAGTATTACATGAATCATTCACAAGACAAGTACAAGACAAGGAAAGTAAGCACCTCGTGCACAGAGATTCCGCCTTTTGGCTAGAGTGGCTGCGCGGTCCAACTCCTAAGCTCAAGTGACCGTTTATCCCTACCCCTCCACGTGTATCGAGCCAGGGCCTTACCCCCGAACATGGAATGCTCGCTTCTGGATCACGAGCCAGGAAGTGTTTTAACAAGTATGGCATAGGGGTGCACCTAGCCGGACAAGGAAGTATGAGTACAAGTATTGTAGCGTGTGCTACGAATGCGACATTCAATGCATGGATGACATGACATGGCAAGTAGTAAGGCGTACAGGTAAGAAAAGTAAACGTGACAGTTTAGTATGCATGAATGACAAGTTTAAAGGGTTGGATCTAGCTTCGTTGTCAAGCTAGATCAATTAGGTGACGGATCTAGTTTCGTTGTCAAACTAGATCAAGTAGGCGTCTAGCCAGCTTTCATTTCACTGACTAGTCTCTTTTACGCTAAAAACAAGGAAGTGGCCTAAAAACATGGCCCTACACAAGAGTTGGCAAGTTTCACTTGCCTGCAAGTATCACGTCAGAGAAACACCGTCCAACGAGTCCAAAGTCACAATTCCTACGTGCACAAGTCCACCGGCCTACATCCGTTTTTATTAATCTTGATTAGTGATTGCTAAAAAATTTAAAATACTTTAAAATACTTATTTTTAGTCTTGGTTAGCATGCAATTGGGTTGGGGGTCCTAGGGGTGCAAAGCGTTACCTCAACACGACGCGAAAGCTACACCGGCGTCGGGTAGCGACGCCGGGGGTTGGAATAATAATATCGCGCTCCAAGTCCAGATTCCAATTAGATTCCTCGCTCGAAATTTCAGAGCAATCAACCGGAGCAACGATTCCAGATTCCAAAGCTAGCACGTGCGACGACGGGCTACGACGTGTCGCAACATCGTACGCGACAAATCCTCGAAGAGAAAGCACCTAGGTGGGGCCCACAGTAGTCTTAGCGACCTATGGGGGACCCACAATGCCTCTGGAGAACTTGGGGGGCCCACAGTGGCAAGTGGTGCGACGGGTGCGGGGTTGCGACGAATGGCTCTCGGTCGTACATCCTCGGTGCGGGAGATCCTCTCGGTCGGACACGCTTGGTGCGAGGCTTTCAGCACAGCGGGCTGCAGTGGTGTGGCGGGGCCTTGGTGCGTAGGGTTTTGTCGGTCGGTGCGGAGGAATCGGTCGGTCGGTGCGGGCGACGGAGCGTTGCAACATTTGCAACGTTGCAACGAAGCGGTGAGCGGGCGATGCGGGCGGGCGCCTCGGTCAGGCACGGGGCGATGCGGGGGAACGAAGCGGGCGACGGCTGCGGTGCGGAGCGGGAGCGTGAGCGGGCCAAGCTCTCGGTCTGACCGAGTGCTTCTCTCGGTCGAAGCGGGGAACAGAGCGTTAGCTGTGCAGTGGTGCGATGCTGAGCTTGGTGCGGGGCAGGGCTTCGGTCTGAGCGGGGGAACGGAGCTGTTTTCCTCGGTCGTGCGGCAGAAGTTCGTCGCAACGTTGCGACGAATCGTTGCAACGTCAAATTTTGAGTTTGGTAGAGGGTAGGGTTATTATCTTGCGAAAATAGGTCTTCCTAGGGGTTGTTTATATAGTGTAGATGGGTTGACTTGGTCTAGGGCTAAATCTAATAGGATTAGAAGTTCAAAAATATTTAAAATTTGAATCTCAACTTCTCCAACTCACACAAGGATTTGACTCGGTCCAAATGAGCTGGAAATTGCCTCAAAAATTCTTTAATACGTTTAAAACTCAAATAAATTTTATTTGGCCGAAAATAATTTAAAAATTAATTATTAAAAATATTATAAACCTTGTTAAAAATATAAAAGTGGTCAAAAAAACTCCAAAAATTATAAAATAAATATCGGGGTGATCGTGATGATGAAAGTGAGCTAACTAAGAAGACGGATCTCAATTTCGACGTCGGACGACGAGACTAAAAATAGAATCGTCTCCCGTCAAAAGTGAAAATCGTCACATCTCATCGAGTAAGATTAAATTGTAGGAAAACGACTCGAGAAATGTCGTTCCAAGATAGTGCCACTATTTACTACTCTCAGAGACGTTCACAACGGCATATCACACAAAAGTGTTCTCAACAAATAAAGTCTAAAACAAACACGTGCACGGCCAAAAGCACGTGCACGAACAAAGTACAACGAAAAGTGGTCGTTACAGGAGCTATCCATTTTTCTTTGTTTCTAAGCATTGTACAATCCTTCTTGATGTGCCCCGGCTTGTTACACTTGAAACAAAGAGATGAAGTGTTGTTAATGTAATCAAATTTATATTTGGAAGGAAATTTACCTTTGCTAAAGAAGCGCTGGAACTTCTTCGCCATTTGTGACATTTCTTCTAAGTCCATTTCGTTCTCTGATTCTTCACTATAAAAGGATGAAGAAGTAACCTTAAATGCTAACGCTTTCTTCTTGACCTCCGTTGGGTTCATCATTGCTCTAATCTTCAATCGGTTCTCCCTTCTTACTTCGTAAGACATAAGAGTACCAATGAGATTCACCACAGTGTAGTTCTTTATGTCGTTGACCTCCTCATTGGCGATTGCTCTTATTTCCCATTTCGAGGTCATTCCCATGATTATCTTTCTCACCTTTCCTTCTTGGGTGTAGACTTGTCCAAGAGCTTCAAGGTCATTGGTGATGTCGGTGAAACGACAGTACATCATTGCAATGCTCTCATTATCCAGCATATGAAACATATTGAAGTTTTGTATTGCAACATATAATCTGGATAACTTTATCTTGTTCGTTCTCTCGTAGGTAACGACTTGATGGTTCCATATTTGATATGCACTCCTACATGTGCATATCTTATTGAACTCATCTGGATCCAAAGCATAATGAAGAGCGTTCATTGAATTGGTGTTGTTCACTTTGGCAGACTTCTCGGAGGGTGTCCATTTGTCAAAATCCTCTTTGAAGGGTTCAACGTATTCCTTGTGGAGGGTTCTCCAAATAGAAGCACTCCTAAGAAACGTCTCCATCCGGCATTTCCAATAGCCTAATTTCGTGCCATTGAAACACTGAGGACGAACCGTTGATTGTCCTTCGAAGATGGTAGACGCACCATCAAGGTCGTGATTGTTGTACGAAGTCGGTGGAGGAACATTGTTATTGGTGGATGCCATAGCTATAAACCAACGCCTGATAGCAATTGTGAGGACCTAGCTATGAGGAAAGCACTAGAAAGGGGGTTGAATAGTGCTTATACAATTTAAGACGATAGTTATACCAAATTAAATTCCTAACCAGCAATTAATGCGGAATGTAAATAAACCCTAAATTGAAACAATGCTAACACAAGGATGTTTTAAGGGTTCGAATTACTCACGTCAACTCCCGACTTGTTCCCGGTAATCCTACGTCCCTTCCACCTGAATACCACCGGATACTCAAGTTAGAACCCTAACTTGAGGTTTCCTTTAAACCCACTTGAAGCAGACCTACAAGTGAAATCGAAATACACTTGATGTCCTTGACTCCCATAACTTGAGAGAAAGCAAACCACTCTCACAAATCGAGAGTTAAACTAATATAGAAAGATATGAAATATTGAAATAGCAACACTTACAATCACCTATGCCTTGAAGTAGAACTTGAATGAGCAAGTGTGTTGTGTGTTGAGGTGTCTTTTGAAAGATAGAAAAGCCCTTTCTCATGTCACCACCAATTGCCTAGAAGATAACACTTTGATTCTAGGTGGGAGAGCAAGGGAGGAAAGATTGGAATTCTAGGGCTTTTGGATTTGAGAGCTTTGATCAAGAAAATGAATTGCTTGAGTAGTTGAGTTAAACCCTCAATAGAATAGTAGAATCCCTCTTTATAGGTTTCCCAAAACCCCCGAACAAAATTCCCAAAAACCCCTTCGAAATCCATGGAGAAAAAGCCAATGAATAAAATTTACACAGTCGACTGTCTACTATTGAACAAATCACAGTCGACTGCTTCACTGTGTCAGAGGGTAAGTGAGAATTCAAATGGTAACTTACCACGTGGGGATGAAGAGAAGACATGCACCGGTAAAACTAACAGGCGACTATAAATTATTCTACAAGCGATTGGCTGCACTATGGGTAAGCTGAGAAAATCTCAGAAAGTTTTGGGAAGACGCGACAGGCAATTGATGTGGAACAGACAAGCGCATGTGCATTGGGCAAGCAATTGTGAAACCAACATCAGTGGAATGTCACTAAAAACTGAAACTTTCTAGAGAGTAGAGTCAGCAGAGAGATCAAAGACAGACGACTGTTAAAGCATTGACAGTCGACTTTGACTTGGACATACGACTGTCAATACAACATCAGTCGACTGGCACTAAAAATTGAAACATTCCAGAGAATAGATTCTGCAGAGGAATCATGGACATGCGAATGTTAAAGCATTGACAGTCGACTGTGCCTTGGATAGGGGACTGTTAATACAACATCAATCGACTGGCCAGGTTAAAATGAAAGTGATCTTTGGGCTGAAGATAGACATGCGACTGGTTAACAAATCACATGCGACTGTAGCTTGGATAGGCGCATGTATTATGTATAGCAGTCGCCTGAACGAGTTAAACCTTAAAAAGCCCAAAAATCAATTGATTAAGTATGTGCATAACATGCGACTGTAGAACAAATCACAGTCGACTGTTTTGAGACAGGCAACTGTAAATCGTTCAGTAGTCGCCTATTGAAATCACAACATGCACATGCTTGATAAAAATAATTTTGAGTCTACGTAAATGTGATCTAATTATTTACTAAGACAGGAATGAAGATGTGTGTGTACTCCAACATTGTTCTACTTCTAGGCTACATACTAGAAGAGAATAAAAAGATTGCATTTTGTAGAAGTCTCTTTTCTATCCAAAGTATGAGCTTGAAGTCTTCTAGGAGCTTCAATCACCATCTATAATCATCCAATCCACTTTTCATGCTTTCATTGATCTTTGAGTGACATCCATTGCTAATTGATCTTCATGATATGCTTAGGCAATAGATTAACTGCAAATAGGGGATTACTCACAAGTATTTACGTTTGCTCATCATTAACACCAAGTGGGGAGAAGTCCAATACTCAAAAAGTTTTCCAACTATATCAAGTCCATTACTTTCATAATTCTTTTAAGGATTATCTATAGCCCTCCATCATTTCAAAGATATATAGTACCTAGATTAATACTAAAGGGTTTTGGCAGACCCTTAAGGCTAAGATCTATGCATGTCCTACGTCGGACGGACAACAGATGTGAAAATATGCACATCGGAAAAACATAAACATGCTAAACAAAATATGCACAGCTGAAAAACATAAACATGCTAAACATTTTAGAGAACTCTAAGGCGAGCCAAAACCTCGCCAAGATATATGCCAACTTGGGGTGGATCTGACCACCCCAAGAAGGATCTAGCCTACTGCGACATTATTAAAATTATTCTAAAAAGCTACTAATTAACATACCCGGAACCTTGGCCTTGGGACAGGCAAGATGTACCGCACCACTTTCTTTTGCTCCTTGTAGCCGAGCCGCCTTGCGCTCTCGAACCGATCTACCTGAGCCGCCTCCGAGCCGATCTACCTGAGTCGCCTCCGAGCCGATCACTTATCGAAGAAAGTTTCACTTGAGCAGACCCGTGTCAAGGACGTCTAGATCCGATCCAAACCTTCGCGTTGTCTTGATAGGACCCGACGAGAGGATATGAAGAAAAAGAGGATAGCAATATTTAAGTTTACGATAGAGCGTGCTCAAAAGTCAGGAGCTTCTTGAATCTTTCACTTGGTACATTTTTCAATGAAGAGAGGGCACCCCGATTTATATAGGGAGTCGGATCCTCCCTTTTGGTCACGAGCAATATGGGACAAACTTAAAATAAATGGGATTTAATTTGAGTTAATGAAGTTTACTAAGCCTTTCACAAATGCCAACTTCAACCAATTAATTCTCCCTCACCATTAAGCTTTAGAGACGATGAAGGGCTTCGAATGGTGAACACGTAGGACCGAATGATGACGAATTCCGACTTTGTTTGACCCCTCAAAAAATGTCCAAAGTTGGGCAAAAATTCATTCATCGTAGCCGTCATTTTGGGTTTAAAAAACCCCTAGGAAATAAGTCAAACGGGGAGGGCAAACCTGCGGGCGCGCCTGCCTCCATTGTGGGTTGGCACCCGCAATGGATTGCGGGCACCCCAGCATGCCCAGCGGGCCGTGCCTGCTGGCCTGGGGGGCCCAGCAGGCGGGCTGCCCAGCGGGCTGTGCCTACCATCCGTGCAGGTGCACCCGCCCGCTCAGCGGGCGGGCCGCCTGCTGGGCCGCAACAGGCGCCAGGTCTGCTAAGCGGGTCAGCCCTGCTGGCTCAGCGAGCGGCACCTGCTAGAATTAGCATGACCGCCTACCCAATTAGCAGGCGGGCCCCACTTTTTTGTGGGTTGGGCCCTCTTATCCATAATGGGTCTGACCCATTAAGCCCCTTTTCATTGTTTTCCTCTTTCTGGGCTCATTTGAGCTCCGTTTTTGATGCGGTTTGAACCTGCGTTTAAACTGGGACGATCTCGTCATCCAGGTAACCTTTCTGATGCATCTATTACATTAAATATAATCGTAAACAATTTACGAAACATTTAATCTAGTTTGCATTACATGCAAAGTTTGTCCCTATTAAACTTAAACTCACAACTAACTTGTGAACTTAATTATTCCATTTCATCAAATGAATTCCTCTTAACATTTTTCCTATTATTAAGACGTGGATACTACTCAGTGGGAGACCCTACAGACTGATCTTACTACAGGTTGGGGCTCGAAACCCCTAGATGAAGGTAACCGCGAGCAGTAGGCGTTGTCCCTATTTCAGAATCATACTTACGTGATCGACCCAATGATGAATGTGTCATTGGGATCACTCTGACTGTATCAGTGATGAATTCCGCGGTTTTAGTCCCTTTGTCAAGACTGTGTCTCTGCATGGCCTAGGGTATGGATTACCGTCAACCCCACTAGCCAGCATCGGGGAGTATACATCGGTATTTTTTGTATTGATGTTGTAAATTCTACAACGTTCCCCAGCCAAGGATTAACACAAAGACCGTACTGATCCAGTGACACTAACTTTCCTTTAATGGAAGAGACAAATCCCATCTTAGTCATTTACTTCCCTTGTGGGCTTCAGGTGTTACCCAACATAAGATCTTTCAGCAGGTCGAGCCTCGAAGCTAGATCATAAATCTAAGTTACACTATCCACTCACAGGTTCGTACTGATGACTTCAGGTCTTACAGACCAGCTTGCCTATCATCATACCAGAGTTATTATTGATAGTCTAGTTAAAGCTTAACCATTTAATAATTCTAAGTTGGTCGTTCAGTGGACTCATTCTCTAATGAGCACCTGTGTCTCGTCTCCGACTTCGCCATGTCGAATGACTATGAGATCATCATTACCCTAAGGTAAGACAAAGGCACAATGGTCTAACTAATGTGTCGATATCCTATTCTCGACACATCTATGACCATGAACCGTTTAAGACTTAAGTTTCTAATCGGTCACTAACTACTCATAATCGAGATCTACATCTAGATACGTAATGACCTAACTATAAGTCTAAGGAAATTATCTAAGTATATCATTCTACGAATTATTACTTAGGATAATTAATACCATATAATAATTAGAACGAGATTATTATCTTAGGATAAATTCCTCAAGGGTATACGTCTTCCTACATCTTCCACTTGCACTTAGGCTATTTATCTCGGTATCTCATACCGCTATAGCATATCAGTCGCACTGGACATTCATATGTCAAACCTAAGAATGGATCTGCTAACGTGTATCTATTCAGTTTTTAATGTAGTCTTATATATACATCATTTGATCACACCAGGTTGATCCTTCAAAATTGCTTTGGATCATATCCAACAATTTTTCCTTTTGTATAGCTAACAATTTTGCTCATATAATATGATGTAGTCTTAGTCGTTACTATAAGTCAGTCATGGCTCATTCCAATTATTTTTGTGTCAATTATGTCTGGTACATAAGTGACACCATAAGTCTATATATGCTTGACACCATCAAAACTATTTCGATTTATTGTCGCATATAGACGCTTTAATAAGTTAGAAACCTTTTACTTAGTCCGAGACAGAACTAAGTTATATGCCAGGTTCCACTGACTTTGAGAACTATCTGGTTAAACACTTCTACTTATATATCTAAGTCATATTTGGAATATTTATAAAGTATAACCCTTTAGAAGTGCTGAATAGGAACATTCCAGTGTCAGGTTGGTTTGACAAATGAGTCATGTCAAGACTCGTTTATTGGAGTCTTAATGCTGACTTACTTAGTCAAACACCCTACACTGTTATTTCCTTTAACTACATTTAATCTTTTTCTTTTAAGGTATGAAATGTAGTTTGATTAACAATTAATCTTAACTTGTGTATAATTTAGATCATATCCAATTTTACGCTCCTGAAACTAACATGTAACTATTGATTGGCTATAATATATCGTCAACTCCAAAACAATCAAATTGAGTCAGAAGCTCTGCATGACAACTCAAGAATTTATGCATACCAACACAGACAGTCTAATCCACAATAATCAGCTATTCACAATAAATTGAAATTTTATTAAAGCACATTTTCAAGATATCATTCAACAATGGATCAATAATATTGAATCAAACTTGTTTACCAACAAATAAACATTGAGTGATTAACACTCAATCATTGTTTAAACCACGCATCGATACATTTTATTCAAAATAAGAAAAATATTGATCGCTTCTTCATCATGTCTCCGAAGTCCTTGTACGGTCCCAGCAACAACGATTACTCCGATGCCGACCGTCCATGGAACTTCATCCATCATCTGCTTCGCTATCAGCCACCTGTATACAATACACAGATGTCTTAGTATCTCATACCATGTAACAAAGCATTTATGCAAATTTTATGCTTTATTAAGAGAGAATTTTTGTACCTGAGGTAGAGGCATCAGTATGCCCCCTTTTCTTTTCTGCAAGTTACACCTTGCAGTTCCTCTTCCAATGGCCTATCTTGTGGCAGTGAAAACATTCGGACTTTGACGGAGCCCCCTTTGTCTTCTCCCCCTTCTTCACCTTGGCTGGTTGTGGGACCTGCATCTTCTTACCTTTGCCTTTCGGATGGTTTGAAGAATCAGAGCCAACAACCAACACAGTCGGTTTCTTCTCGATCTCCTCAAACTTCCTAAGCATATTGAGGAGACCAGGAAGATCCGCTTCAATACTGTTCATGATGAAACCAGTAATGAATTGTTTGAAGTCTGGGGTTAAAGATTTTAGGATGATATACACGTCCATCTCATTGTCGAGGAAAATACCCAACTGGGCAGCATCTTCCCGTACCCAATCATCTTAATGACATGATCTTGCATGAGGCCCGTCTCCATCTTAGTTCCCCAGAGGTTGCTCGTGGCTTCAAACTTGGCAGCTCTTGACCGCTTGCCATACAACTCCTCCGCATTCAAAAGCATGCTTTGAACATCTAAATGTTCGTGCTTCCTTTGCATGTCGTTGTTCATTGAAGCCAGAGTAAGGCACCTGGCCTTCTCGACATCCCTCTGGTACTACTTATAGACTTCCTTTTGTTCGTGGGTTGCATCTTCGTCAAGCTTCTCCGGAGCGTCCTCGAACAGCACATATCCTATCCCAGCTAGTGAGAGGACTAACTTAATATTCCTTAGCCAATCTTTATAGTTAGTCCCGTCAAGCACGTTCTTTTCATTCATGTACTTCAGACCCGACTCCATTTTTCATTTAAATAGATATTTAATTAGCATATTTTCGTTGTACAGTTTAAATGGTTTTTATTAAATTATATTCTCCCACTAATTTTTAAGAATTAAAGCCACAATAATAAACAATTTATTATATAAAATATTTGTGGAAGAGGGATCCGACTACTATGAGTCTGACAACCTTGAGTGTAGCTCAACAAGTTGTCCGACTCTGTAGTCGGTAGACGAACTCTTCATCAATCATATAAATATGATTCCCTATGAGTTTTTCCCCTAGTCATTTATGATCATGAGTGTGCTCATCCAAATCATAATAACTAGCTTAGCCAGACCCTTGTTTTCACGTCCAGCCTGACTTACGCCGCCGCTCGGTGTATGCACGACACATCGGTTTGGGTAAGGACTAAACTTACATCAATGACTCTACTTACGACGGTGCTCGGTGTATTCATGACACGATGGTTTGGGTATAATTCTAGACTACATCATTGGCTCAACTTACACCGGTGCTCGGTGTATTCACGACACGACAGTTAGGGTCAAGTCAAGATCTCGTCATATGTATTTAAGAAGTTGGTTTCTATAAGGTTGCCATGTCACAGCTTGAGTGTAGCTCAATAACTGAAACATGGGTCCTACGGTTACCAACTTCTAAAACAAGGAGGGTAACGATTTATCTTGAATACGATTATTATCGTATTTTACTTAGGTATAGTCGATGGACTTACACAGTCATAATTCGACTCCTTGCGGTCCAGCAGACGCGGCCAGGAAATTGACTGAGCCAGGACCACTTAACCCCGAGTCTAGCTAGGGTGATCCAGCAAAATTAACCAAGCACATTGACCGACTTCATGATCCATTGAAGGAGACTTATCAATCTTATGTTCGTCCATCAACTTAAAAATCTTTTATTAATACTAGTTAATCCTTATCAATTAGTGGATCCTTAAAATTGGAAATTTTATGGATTTGTTTAATAACTTTTATTAGATCCTTATCAACTATAAGGTTTGTTCGTTCATCGCGCTACCCTAATATTTATTAGGATTTTAATCAATCACTTTCAACATTTTAAAATAGTAATCATTAAAAGAGAATTATCATTGAAACGATTTAAAATAATAATTGTCAATTAAAGAGGACTACCATAATCGAGAATTAGGTTTAAATGTTGAAAGTGTTCATTAAAACATAGCATGTCACATTTTAAAATTTATCTTACAAAATTTTAAAGAGTTAATGGCTAACCTAAAAAGGGTTCATGAATAATTTAAATTATACTTCAAGTCCATTAACGTCAACTAACATTTTATCACATAAAATAAGGTTCAACTATGTGACATTTAAAGAGAACATGGAAGCTAAAATATCTACCAAATAAATAATTAACTTGTCAATCTTAAAATTTAACATTTAAATTGAAAGAAATGATTTTAAAAACTTGAAACCTTTTCTCATAAAAAATAGGTTTCATAAAGATTATCAAATATGTTATGAATGAGGGAGGCCTTTGGCCTCCCCTCATTCATTACCCACTCTCATTAGTCCCCATTATTATGAGTGATGGGGACCCTTGGTCTCCTTGAGGCCCTTCATCTCCCTTCTCTACTCTTAATATATAGAGAACCATGGCCTATGGCCATGGTTACTCATTCCATTTCTAAGAAACTCTATCTCTATTTTCTCTTGAGTCCAATTACCTTCTAACACGTTATCAGCTCGTTTGCTCTAAAATTCTTTGAGCTTTTCATCCCGTCTCCCCTCAAAAATTAAACCCGTACGCGCAAAGGAATCTATTGTTGCGGCGAAGCTTTGCGGAAATTTTTCTTTGGAGCGTATCGGGAGCGGAACTATCTACGGATTTTTATTATCACGATCTTCCCTAGATCTTTGATCTAGAGGTAATTTCTTTTCGATCACGTAGATACCTACAAAATATAGTAAACTATGATTTTACAAGACCGAAAGGTCAAAAAGCATGCTATGAAAGAAAGCGCAGATGTAGAAGTGGCTGAAAGACCTATAAGCTGTTTCAATTTTTTTATACCGTTAACAGGAACTAACTGAATTATGGATAACAAATTTATCATATATCGGATCTTTTTCATTCGGTGTGCATTTTCTGTATCAAGTCGATGCTTACAAAAAAAAATGGTCACTCCCCTATCACATAGTTTCCACTGAAATTTCAAGAAACTAGAGCTTCTGAGGCTACTAATGCTAGTTCTCCTCTGATGGTGCCCACTAATATACCCCATTTGACTACAAATTTAGGCCAACAACCAACTGAAACCTTGGTATAAAGTCAACATAGATTTCAAACAGGACAGTAAGACAAATAATCAGCTTCATTCATAATCTCAAGTTATAAAATGTTTGCAAAGGACATTATCTTACAAGAGTAAGACTTTCAAACTGTAACATGAGAGAAAGAGCATGTCTGAGTGTAATCATCAGGATTTTTCAAAATCACCTGGATAGCTTGCAACATGTGTGTGTTCCTGTGCCACATGCAACCTAACAATGTAGAAGCAACATAAGCATTGCCTCTTACTGCATGGTGAGCTTTGTTTGATTGGGAGGTCTGGCTAGGGATTGGTTATTATGGTTGCTTTCGTCGTCTCCATAATAATATAACCAAATAATCATTCATTGATAGTAAGAAGGGTACAAATCAGCATGCATATACCTCCTAACGCACACTATTGATGTCTATTCCTCAACAACCAAGTCTGTTTTTTACCCTTTTTAGAATATCGTTTGAGATGATTTGCTGATATACATCGGACATCATGCCAATTTTCTTTTTGATATTTGGGCTATATCTGAGCTTTTCAATTGGCCCTTTAATTTCAACTACTCGCCTGGCTTCAAACTTGCAAAATGCTGACTCGTTTTTCCTTCAGGATAAATTTATATATTCCATGTTGACAAATTGTTTTAAACATCCCTCTTGCATATTATAATCTATGGTTTACTAGGACTCTATTTTTCAAAATATAATTATCTTAAAGATCCTGAGACCGCTCTGCCGTTAGTCAACTAACCTAACGGTGTATGACGTTTCCACGTGGTCTACAAGATATTTATATTTTCTAGTTTCCCTTACCATATGTTTTGCTTGAGATATATGCGTGGTTGTTTACTTTTATGCCCGTAGCATATTTAGAACTGCGTGGATGTTTAAATCAGTAAAAATGTGTTTTTCGGGATCGGCCATTGTATACCTATTTACTTTCCTTGCACTTTTATTTTCTTTTGAGAGAATTTGTAAGTGAGGAAATTTGTATTTTAAAGCCAAAGCTCGATGCAACAGCACATAGAATTGATGAAAACTCCTTCAATGGATCATGATGTCGGTCAATGTGCTTGGCTAAGTTTGCTGGACCAACCTAGCTTGACTGGGTAACAAGTGGTCCTGGCTTAGTCAATTCCCTGGCCGCGTCCGCTGGACCGCAAGGAGTCGATTCATGACTGTGTAAGCCAAAGCTCGATGCAACAGCATATGAAGACGGAGATATAGGGACCCAGTTCAGTTTGGGTTTCCAAAGTTGTATTATTTTTTTTTCTATTATGGACTTTAAACGAACTTTGGACTGTGTACTATTTTGGGTATCTGGCCGATCCCCGCATTTTTACTTGTTTATTTCTTTATGCATGAATTTTTAATTTTAATTAATTCATGCTCATTTTAAATTGCGTAGATAAATGGCAAAATTGGCAAGCGTCGATTTCGAAGTCCTTGACTCTGCAGGGACAAATTACCTGAGTTGGCGAGTGGACCTGAAGTTCCACTTGCGTTCGATGGCCCTCCTTGGGTCCATTTTGGCTCCTTCCTCGGCCCCAGCAGCGGCCGAAGCCTCTGCTACAACTAGCAGCAGCCCTACAACCGCTGTATCCGATGTAGATAAGGCGAAAGCCATAATCTACATTAGGAAACATATAGAGCGGACCTTAAAGGCCGAATACTTAACGGTTGAGGATCCAAAGGACCTGTGGACAGCGCTGGAAGCTCGGTATAAACATCAAATTGATGTTATATTACCGCGTGCCAGTTATGAGTGGGAAAACCTCAGACTTCAGGACTATAAGTCCGTCGCTGAGTACAATTCTGCACTTCATAACATCACCTCACGCCTGAAGTTGTGCGGTTAAGAAGTGACAGAACAACGCATGTTGGAAAAGACATTTACCTCGTTTCACGAGAAAGATGCAATCCTCATGCAGCAGTATCGTGAATGCAATTTCACGAAATTCTCCGATCTGATCTCATGCCTACTTAGGGCAGAGCAGAATCGAGACTTACTGCTTGCAACTCATAACTTACGTCTAGCTGGCACTGCCCCTATCCCTGAAGCCCATCACGTTTCTCCCCAGAAGTGGAAAAACAAGAGGAAGGCTAAAAACACTAAAGGGAAAGCTGTAATGAAGCAACCAAGAGGTGCAGCTCCCCAGACAAACAAAAACAATAAGGGAAAAAGAAACTTCACTTGGAAACGAAAGAACACCGAGCAAGTGTCACTTCCAAAGAAGAACTGGGAGGATAAATGCCAAAGATGCGGCATGACTGGCCATTGGTCCAGAAACTGCCGCACTCCTCGCCACCTCCAGGATCTATACCAGGCGAGCCAGAAGTCTCTACCTGAAACAAACTTGGCGGCTGTTCAGCCGCCAACAATGTTTACTGCAAATGACTTCGAGAACGACGACCTTCTCGATTGAGCATCATCGTTTATCTATGCTTTTTAGAATTAAATGTATCTTCATCTTTTATTTGCTTAAGTACGAACTTTTATTTTCGAATGAATGTTTACATTTTCGCTCAAATAAAATTTCGTTTTTGCTTATATAGATGATGTCTGAGTGCCTAGTGCACAGTGCCTCAACGCACACAATCCTTCGCGATCATTGCTATTTTAATAGCGTAAATAAATATGACGGTCCTGTTATCACAATTTCAGGACTGTCCCAAATAATCGAAGGATCTGGTGAAGCAATTATACTGCTCCCAAATAACACAAGACTTCAAATAAAAAATGCATTATTCTCTCCTAAATCAAATAGGAATCTCGTAAGTTTCAAGGATTTTCGTTTAAACGGATATCACTTAGAAACCAGAGATGAAAATACGGTTGAATATCTGTATGTAACTCGTCATAAAGATGACCGGAAGATCATCTGCGAACGATTCAAGGGACTCCCGTCGGGTCTCTACCAAACATACATTCAACCAATAGAAGCCAATATGACTGAGCACCAGACGTGCCAATCACTGCCAGAGTTCGAACTCTGGCACAATAGACTTGGTCACCCTGGAACAGTAATGATGCGACACATCATTTCCGAATCCCATGGACACAAATTGAAGAACCTGAAGATTCTTCAAAAGGGTGAATTTCCATGTCTCCCTTGTTTCAAGGGAAAACTTATAACGAGACCGTCCCTCCTGAAAGTGGGGTTAGAGTCTCCTGGCTTCCTTGAGAGAATTCATGGTGACATTTGCGGGCCTATTCACCCCGCAAGTGGCCCATTTCGGTACTTCATGGTACTGATTGATGCATCAACCAAATGGTCTTATGTGTGCCTATTGTCCACCCGCAACCTAGCTTTTCCAAAGCTATTGGCACAAATAATAAGGTTGCGTGCTCATTTCCCCGATAACCATATCAAGAAACTACGTCTTGATAATGCGGGAGAATTTACTTCACAAGTCTTCGAAGACTATTACCGGGCAACGGGTATTGAAGTTGAACATCCGGTAGCACATGTTCACACCCAAAACGGATTAGCTGAGGCTCTTATAAAGAGACTCCAATGGATTGCACGTCCATTGCTTATGCAATCCCAGTTGCATGTGGATGCTTGGGGGCATGCTATTTTACATGCCGCATCACTTATTAGGATAAGACCCTCTGGAGGTCACACTTTATCCCCGATGCAACTAGCATACGGCGCACCTCCGGATATCTCTCATTTGAGAGTGTTTGGTTGTGCGGTATATGTCCCAATAGCACCATCGTAGAGGACCAAAATGGGTCCTCAGCGTCGTCTAGGTATATATATTGGGTTTGATTCGCCCTCTATTATCAGATACCTTGAACCCCTGACGGGTGACGCATTCAAGGCACGTTTTGCAGACTGTGAATTTAATGAGAAATTTTTTCCAAAACTGGGCACACAGTCTAAGAAGCCAGAAGCTTCTGAGACAATTAGTTGGGACCAGAAGTCTTTGTCCCTATATGATCCGCGTACTAATCTGTGTGAAGATGAGATCCTGAAGATCCTTCACATCCAGAATACAGTACATCTTTTACCGGATAAATTCACGGACAACCAGAAGATTGTCCGTTCACACGTCCCTGCTGCCAATACGCCAGCTAGGATTGACATCCCCATAGATGGATGCAGCCCACCGGCAGCAGATTTGGTTGTACCTCAAATGAAAAGAGGACGCCCACCAGGTTCAAAAGATAAAGTTCCTCGAAAGAGGAAGACTCCTGGCGATACTAAGATTATCCCTCCACAGGATGCTGAGCTCAGACCAGCTACTTCTCCCCTCCTGATTTCCCCAGCAGAGGAAACAATAGGAGAAACATCATTAAATTTTGTACGTACTGGAGAAGTACTGGACAGAAATAGCATAGTCGTCGACGACGATTTTGCGTTCGATATTGCCGTTCACGTCACTGAATATGACGATGACGTCGAACCACGATCTCTAGCTGAATGTAAACGCAGAGATGATTGGCCAAAGTGGGACGAGGCAATAAGAGTAGAGCTGGACTCACTCTTGAAACGCAAAGTCTTTGGACCAGTAGTCCAAACACCAGTAGGTGAAAAACCTGTGGGATATAAGTGGGTTTTCATAAGAAAAAGAGATGAAAATAATGTGATCGTTCACTATAAGGCACGCCTTGTAGCCCAGGGATTTTCCCATAGACCGGGGATTGATTACGAAGATACGTATTCCCCGGTCATGGATTCGATCACCTTCCGATTTTTAATCAGCCTAACTTCTCTGGAAAGCCTAGAAATGCAGCTCATGGACGTTTTGACTGCATATCTATATGGCGATATAGATAAAAATATCTATATGAGACTTCCTGATGGGTTTAATCTACCCCCAGAGATGAAAGAGATACCTCGGGACGTATTCTCTGTAAGGCTACATAGATCATTATATAATCTAAAACAATCGGGCAAGATGTGGTATAACAGACTAAGTGATTTTCTTGCACAGCAAGGATTCACGAATAACGAAGTCTGTCCGTGTATCTTTATCAAAAGAACGGGAACAGGATTTGTCATCATAGCTGTATATGTAGATGACTTAAATCTCATAGGATCTCCTGCAGAGATCAAAGAGATATCTGAAAGCATTAAACATACTTTTGAAATGAAAGACCTAGGCAAAACAAAGTATTGTCTTGGCTTACAGATAGAACACCTAAGAGGTGGAATCCTATTACACCAATCTAATTATACAAAGAAACTTCTACACAAGTTTCATATGGATAAATGTCATCCTTTAGGTACTCCTATGGTCGTAAGATCACTAGATGTACATAAGGACCCCTTCCGGCCACTGGAAGAGTGGGAGGAGATACTGGGTCCTGAAGTACCCTACCTCAGTGCCATTGGAGCACTTCTATATCTGGCTAACTGTACGCGTCCCGATGTAGCGTTTACAGTTAATCTTCTAGCCAGACACAGTGCAGCGCCCACAAAGCGCCACTGGAACGGAGTAAAGCATCTTCTGCGATACCTTCAGGGTTCCATTGATCTTGGACTTTACTACCAGAGAGGTGCATCCCCCAAATTGTTTGGTTATACTGATGCAGGTTATCTCTCTGATCCGCACACAGCAAAATCCCAAACAGGTTTTGTTTTTACCTACGGAGGTACTGCTATCTCCTGGAGATCGGTGAAGCAAACCACAACAGCTACATCATCCAACCATTCAGAGCTCATTGTGATCCACGAAGCAAGCAGAGAGTGTTATTGGCTACGATCCTTCGTCCAACACATTCTTCAATCTACTGGCCTGAAGACCGGTGATTTGGAGCCTACCGTTCTGTTTGAAGATAACGCTGCATGCATTGCTCAACTTCAAAAAGGCTACATCAAGGGCGACAGGACGAAGCACATATCTCCCAAGTTTTTCTGGACACATGAGCTAAAGAAGGACAAGCAGATCGAAGTTCAGCAGATACAGTCCTGCAACAACTTAGCTGATCTTTTCACTAAGTCTTTGCCCAAATGTACTTTTGTAAAACTTGTAAAGAACATTGGTATGCGACAATTGAAAGACCTACAAGCCTGAAGCTTGTACGGATCAGGGGGAGTAACCTGTGGGTTGCACTCTTTTCCCTTAAGCTGTTGGGTTTTTCCCACTGGGTTTTCCACAGCTAAGGTTTTAACGAGGCAAACACACTTACTCTGGATCCAGAAGTATCCACCCCTCTTTGCCTCAAATACTGAGACCAAAGTGATGAATGGGTAAGGGGGAGTGTTATGAATGAGGGAGGCCTTTGGCCTCCCCTCATTCATTACCCACTCTCATTAGTCCCCATTATTATGAGTGATGGGGACCCTTGGTCTCCTTGAGGCCCTTCATCTCCCTTCTCTACTCTTAATATATAGAGAACCATGGCCTATGGCCATGGTTACTCATTCCATTTCTAAGAAACTCTATCTCTATTTTCTCTTGAGTCCAATTACCTTCTAACAAAATAATTTTTAATTATAAACTTAAGCATTTAAAATCATTAAAACATTTTTAAGATTATATTATTACATAAAACAATCTTTAAAACATTATGCAATCATAAGAAATCAAATTTTAATAACATCTCATGAAATTAAAAAAATTTCTTAAAGTTACATATGCTTTAAAACATTTTTAAAACAATTTTAAAAAATGTTGAAACTAATTTTTAACATTATTAAATAAGGTTAAAAAACTATATGTTCAAAAGTAAGCAATTTTAATAATTAAAATAACGTCGCATGCTTAAGATCAAGCAAACCTGGTCTCTGATACCCCTGAAGGGTTTTGGCAGACCCTTAGGCCTCAGATCTGTGACCGTCCTACATCGGACGGACAACAGAGGTGAAAATATTCACATCGGAAAAACATAAACATGCTAAACAAAATATGCACCGCGGAAAAACATAAACATGCTAAACATTTTAGCGAACCCTAAGGCGAACCAGAACCTCGCCAAGATCTATGCCAACTTGGGGTGGATCTGACCACCCAAGAAGGATCTAGCCTACTGCGACATTATTAAAATTATTCTAAAAAGCTACTAATTAACATATCGGAATCTTGGCCTTGGGACAGACAAGATGTACCGCACCACCTTCTTTTGCTCCTTGTACCCGAGCCGCCTTGCGCTCTCGAACCGATCTACCCGAGCCGCCTCCGAGCCGATCTACCTGAGTCGCCTCCGAGCCGATCACTTACCGAAGAAAGTGTCACTTGAGCAGACCCGCGTCAAGGATGTCTGGATCTGATCCAAATCTCCTCATAGTCTTACTAGGACTCGACGGGAGGAAATGAAGAAAAAGTGGAGAGGAATATTTAAGTTTACGATCGAGCGTGCTCAAAAGTCAGGAGCTTCTCGAATTGTTCACTTGGTACATTTTTCAACGAAGAGAGGGTACCCCTATCTATATAGGGAGTCAGCTCCTCCAATTTCGTCACGAGTAATGTATGACAAACTTAAAATAAAGGGGATTTAATTTGAGTTAATGAAGTTTAGTAAGCCTTTCACAAAGGCCAACTTCAATCAATTAATTCTTCCTCACCATTGTGCTTTAGAGACGATACAAGTTATGATTTTGAAGGGCTTCAAATGGTGAACGCTTAGGAACGAACGACGACAAATTTCAACTTCGTTTGACTCCTCAAACAATTACCCAAAGTTGGGCAAAAAGTCATTCATCGCAGCCGTCATTTTGGGTTTCAAAAAACCCTAGGAAATAAGTCAAACGGGGAGGGCAAACCCGCGGGCGCGCCCGTTAGGCAGGCGGGCGTGCCTGCCTCCATTACGGGCTGGCACCCATAATGGATTACAGGTGCCCTAGCCCGCCCAGCGGGCGGCGCATGCTGGCCTGGGCGGGTGCCCCTACCCCTCAGTGGGCGGCGCCCACTGGCCTGTGCGGGCGCACCCGCCCGCTGGGCCGCGGCGGGCGCCAGGCCCGTTAAGCGGGCCGGCCCGGCTAGCTCAGCGGGTGGCACCAGCTAGAGTTAGCGGGTCCGCCTACCATATTAGCAGGCGAGCCCTTCTCTTTTGTGGGTTGGGCCCTCTTGTCCATAATAGGTCTGACCCATTAAGCCCCTTTTCATTGTTTTCCTCTTTCTGGGCTCATTTGAGATCCGTTTTTGATGTGGTTTAAACCTGTATTTAGACCGAAACGATCCCGTCATCCAGGTAACCTTTCTGATACGTCTATTCCAATAAATATAGTTGTAAATAATTTACGAAATATTTATTCTCGTTTGCATCGCATGCAAAGTTTGTCACCTATTAAACTTGAACTCACAACTAACTTGTAAACTTAATTATTCCATTTCATCGAATGAATTCATCTTAACATTCTTCCAATTACTAAGACGTGGATACTACTCGGTGTGAGACCCTACAGCCTGACCCTACTACCGGTTGGGGCTCGAAACCCCTAGATGACCGTAACCACGAGCAGCAGGCGTCGTCCCTGTTTCAGAATCATACCTACGTTATCGACCCAATGAAGAATGTGTCGTTGGGATCACTCTGACTGTGTCAGTGATGATTTCCATAGTTTTAGTCCCTTTGTCAAGACTATGTCTCTGCATGGCCAAGGGTATGGATTACCGTCAACCCCACTATCCAGCATCGGTCAGTATATAACGATCTTTATTGTATTGATGTCATACATCCTACAACGTACCCCAGCCGAGGATTAACACAAAGACCATACTGATCCAGTGACACTAACTTCCCTTTAACGGAATAGATGAATCACATCTTTGTCATCTACTTCCCTCGTGAGCTTCAGGTGTTACCCAACCTAAGATCTTTCAGCAGGCCGAGCCTCGAAGCTAGATCATAGATCTAAGTAACACTATCCATTCACTGGTTCGTACTGATGACTTCAGGTCTTACAGACCAGCTTGCCTATCATCACACCAGAGTTATTATTGACAGTCTAGTTAAAGCTTAACCATTTAATAAATCTAAGTTCGTCGTTCAGTGAAATCATTCTCTAATTAGCACCTGTGTCTCATCTCTGACTTCGCCAAGTCGAATGACTATGAGATCATCATTACCCTAAGGTAAGACAAAGGAACAATGGTATAACCGATATGTCGATATCCTATTCTTGACATATCTATGACCATGAACCGTTTAAGACTTAAGTTTCTAATCGGTCACTAACTACTCATAATCGAGATCTACATCTGGATACGTAATGACCTGACTATAAGTCTAAGGAAATTATCTAAGTATATCACTCTACGAATTCATACTTAGGATAATTAATACCATATAATAATTAGAACGAGATGATTATCTTAGGATAAATGACTCAAGGGCATACGTCTTCCTACAGATACTATGGTTGTTCGCAAAATACAAGGCTTAGTTTTCAACTCTAGGTGATGCATCTTTGCTACCATAAGATGGATTCAGGGGATGTGAGAATATGCCTTGTTGGCAAAGGTCAAGGGCACATAGCTCACATCCTGCTAAATACGAAATAATGCGAAGGACTTAGCAACATTTATGATTTGTTGGTGAATGTCAAGTTCATAAAGGGATCGGGGCAAAAACCATAATTGAGAGTTGTAAAGTGTTGCAGTTTGTCTACCATTTATTGGGTGTGATAACTTATTGGAGAAGGTCAAGATTATCAAACTCAAGATAGTTGGATCTTAATTCCCACTAAGAAATCGTATGATAATTTCCGTCTATCTTTTGGGTTGAAGATATTAGTGGAAGAAATAATTAAATGAAAACTAATCTAATTATTTTAAGAACAACTGCTTCATTATTGTAACTTTTTTAAAATTCTTTTGCAGTATCATGACTGGCTTGAACTTAATCATTGCCAAAGACAAACTCACTGGACCCAGCTACAAAGATTGGTTGAGAAACATAAAGATGTCATTAACTTATGACAAAATTGCATATATGTTCGATAAATCATAAACTAAGACCCTAGCTGATAAGTACTCGAACAAAGAAAAAGAGCTCTACAAAATCTGGACTTAGGACTGTGAGGCAGCCAAATATCTTGTGCTAGCATACATGAACAATGAGTTGCAAAGAGGGCATGAGAATAAGAACTTACAATCCATATTTCTCCATGTAAATGAATTATATGAGAGAAATCTTCAATAACTAGTTTCGAGACCTCGAAGAAATTGTTTCATGCGAGGATGACGGCTGGGTCTTTAGTTCATGATCATGTCCTCAAAATGATAAGCTACATATCAAGGGACTTGCAGAATTGGGGTGTATAATGGAAAATGAATTATAGTTGATATAATTCTTCAGTCCCTTTCTAACGTCTACTCTCAGTTCATAATGAATTTTCATATGAATAAACTGGATTGAACACTTCCAGTGCTCCTCAATATGTTGAGGCATACTGAGAGCTCTATTTTTGGAGATAAGAAGCTGGTTATGCTTGCTAAGACACTTTCTCTACCCAATGCATCTGCCAAAGGAAAAAAAGAAAAATCTTACCAAGCCTAAGGGTAGCATCAGAAGGGCAAAAGGGAAGAAGGAGGCATTGTCATCTGATGAATCCATTACTATTATAAGTAAGACCATTAAAAGAGAAACTGTAAGGACTACTTGGAGTCCTTAAAAAGAAGGGGCGTAACGATGTCTCATCTTCAGGTGCATATGTTATTCAAAATATATTTTTCATATGTCCAACTACTTGGGTATTGGATACCCGAGCTGGTTCTCACATTTGTAATTATTTATAGGGACAGAGAAAGGTAGGATGTGTAAAACACCCTGGGGGGTGTGTGAATAGGGTGTATGTCACAAATAAAAATTATTACTCAGCGGAATCAATCAGAGTGTACATAATAATATATTTTTAACGGAGTGGCTCCCTGCCTAGGCTCCTTGCCTAGGCTCTTACCTTTCCTTGAGGATTTGTCCCTTTTATTACCAAAAGAAAACCTTGATCACACTTACGGGTGGTGACCGAACAATACAATAATAACACAATGAATTGTACGCCCAATGATAGCCTCTGAATGAAGCTATTCAAAAATACAACTCACGCTAAAAATAATAACTAATTTAATACAAATATTAAAATCAGAATAATATCAACGTAGCGTAGAGAATGAAGTTATGATCGTCATAGCAAAACAGTTCGTCAATCTGAGCTACGTGGAGAAAGTTAGGCACTTTTCAGCGTAGTTTGTAGAACTCCTTCTCCTTCTGTTGAAGTTTTTTGACCTTTGATGAGAGGTGAGGAAAAATTCGGCTAGCTTGGATGATGATCTCTTTGTTTTGCTATCTAGATACCTTCTCCATGGGGATGGCCTCTCTCTATTTATAGGAGAATAATGTTCTTTAAATAGAACTCCATTTCCTCTTCAAATAGAACTCTAAGTCTTCAATTAAAAGTCTTCAATCTTCAATAATGATTCCCTTTGAGTTGAATATCTTCCTTTAATTGGAAACCCCAAAGGAATTAGTCTTTAACATCAATTAAAACTATTAGCCATCATAAGAAGTCAACTCTACAATTGTAACTGGTCAAACTGGTCAAATCTGGGTGAATCTAACTTTCAGCATATGTGGCACGACCATATTGCAAGTTGCAATGTCGTGCCAAAGGAAGAATTGCTTGTTCAAGGTTTTTGCATCTTGTGGCACGATCGTGCAGTATGCTGCATGGCTGTGTTGGCACTGTGTAGGAAATATCCATATCTTTTGTGTTATTTCCACGGTCGTGCCAGCTGGGTGCACGATCGTGTTGGCTCCTGTAGTGAAATTCTCAAAGTTATTGTTTCATTTGCATGGCTGTGTTGGCTCCTGCATGGCCGTGTCACTTTGGCACTTGCATATCTGATACATTTGATACACCCGCACGGCTATACTGATTTGGTATGGCCGTGTCAAACCCAATTTTGCACATTTTAACTTTGTTTGACCTACTTTTGACCTGAAACTTACTAGATAGACTTATTAGAGCCATATGACTTATTTGGCATCATCAAAATTACGTTTTGACGTTAGTTAGTGAGCTAACGTAGGATGCCAATCTCTCCCTTTTTGATGATGGAAAAAAAGCATAGAAAATTGAGATAAATACATAACGAGCAAGTAAAATAATGCACAAAGATCATGAACATGATACAATACTCCCCCTATACATGTGATCTCTATAAAAATGTGACAAGCTCCCCCCTAAATCAATGCATCTTAATCTCAATTTATCTCTCAAATTTGTCTGTTCCTCGACCCGTTTTGACATCGATCGAAAGGGATAATCATGGACAATAGAATATCACTAACTTCATTGAAATTGTTAAGCAAGAGAACTGAAAGAAAATTAGCACATCGAAGAAACACGAAATTGATAAAGACAATTTCATATCAATGTGTACTCCCCACGAACTCAAAATATACACAACCTTATGAATCATCGAAAGCATACTGTCATTGCTCAAATATAAAAAGAAGATATCATCAAATAACTTACTTGAATCATTGATACATGATTAGAGAACAAAAAAATCAAACCCATAAATTGTCTTAAACAAATTATTCTACATTTATCTCTTTGGAAAAACTATCAAGCATGATGTACGGAGACAACCAACATAGGATACCATGATGTTAAATTCAGGTCCTTCGGAGTTGAGGTGCGCTAAGTGATTACTTCATCTACTATATGTCACACACATTGCTCAACAACCCCTCGAAATCTAGTTACAAGCCGCTGGTATCAAAAATATGTTCGTTCTCTTTTTCAATTTTTTTCTCTTTGCCCATTTTGCTAAGATACTTCTTTTTTGCTTTGCTTTGTCTTTTTCTATGTTGTTGTTTTAGAATGGTGACACTTGAAGGAATCTATATATTAGACTCCTACTACTTAATTCATCCAAAAATAGTCATATGTATATAAGTGCAAAGATAATAAAAAAGAGTTCAATTTTTGAGAGCGTAAACATCATACAATAATTTTCAATAAATTATATGACTGTATCAACTCAAAAAAAATTTATACAATTACGCATGAAACAATGAACAATCAATCATGCATAATTTGAGTATGTGGATTCTTCATCAATATAAAATGTCATCATTAAAATCATATTTAATGTTTCTAAGATTTCTAACAAATTTCATATCAAAAAGCTCATCAAGATTTCAATAGCATTAATGACTTACATGTATGAATATCCAAATAATGATATCAATGACTAACATATGCTCATGCAAACGATGAAATAGTCCATGATGTCATGATCCAATAGAAATCTCCCGACGCATCAAATATGTACTACAAGATAATCATAGCTTTCTTTATCTCTATTTGCTCAAATCAACGCCAATTTTCACCAAGACGACATATGATATCATCCGAATCCCGATGATATACCTGCAGAAGAATATGCACCTTTTGGTATCCATGTTTTGGATCCGGAAGTGTTAGCAGATAATTTTCTTTGCATTGTATAATGTTTAGGAATCCATATGAAATTCTCAGGAAAAATACGAGCAAAGCAATCATGGAGACATGTCCCTTTTTATTACGATAAAAACATGTAACATTTGACTGGCTAGAGCTAGAAGATGACATGTTCATGTAGCATATGAAACTATGGGGAAAACACTAGAGGAGAGGGTGAATATTGTTTTATGATAATAAAAAGGAATTTACGCCTAATTAAATCCCTAATACAAACAAGTGTGCAGAATAGATAAATGATGACAATAACTCAGAAAATGCAAGCGCAACAAAGCTTATACCATAGTTCGAATTTCCCCAGTCAAATCCCGTCTCCCTGGAATTCTACTCCAGTAACCCACTAGCAAATGCCGCTAGTAATTAGTATCCACTAATACCCACTTGCTAAATACCGGCAAGTATAAATCCAAAACAATCTTTATCACCACTTCCCACAATCCGGGAATGGTCCACTCTCACAATCCAAGAGTAATCTCAACAAAGATAGAGAAGAGAAATGAAATACTTCAATATGAAATCAATTATACGGCCTATGCCTTGATTTATGACTTAATAGAATGATGCAAGACGGTGTGTGTGATGTGCTCTAAATGATGAGAGTATGGGCACTTACTACTTGTCTCAATAAATGAACAAAGATAGCTTAAAGATGAGCTTTGAATGCCTTGAATGCTTTGGAGACAGTTGTAGGAATTAAGGCTTAAGAGCTTGTTGGAGCTTTGAATGCTTATTCAATATCAACATTTAATGTTCTAAAATATCCAAGATTTCTAAAATAAATGCGAACAAACCATATTTATATAGCCCAATAATCGCACCAAAATCATAAGTAAATCTCGAGCATTAAATGCATAAAACGGCTCTTAATGGGCAGATGTGACAACCAGCAGTGACTGGAGAACACCTATCAAGCATCTGGTGAACTGTGCAGACTGGGTAATTAATGATGTCTAACGGCTAGTACCAATCGCCTGAAGAAGGATTTCAAGATGCCTGGTTCACTATGCAGACGTCTGTCTCTATAGCATCAAATTCCTGTTTAGTCAGACACAACGAAAAATAATTACAAGAATTTTGGCTCATAAGAGGCCAGATGTCAGGAGGTCATCACCCAGATTTCTATCTCAATATACAGACATCGTGGATGGTAACTTCAGATGTCTGATCAGTCAGACTGTAGAAACTGAGCTACTGGAAATTTAGCTCATTCATAGCCAGAGGTGTGGTGGTCATCCCCATACGCCTAATACATTATGCAAACATCTAGAATCATAACATCAGACATCTGGTCTGGGTTAGGGTTCTGCCACTATTATATGCATGCATGCCAGGCATCTGGTGTCCAATCACTAGTCATCTGGTTGAAGCTTGTTGAGCCATCGGGCTGGCACTCGAGATGACTTGTCCGGCGAGTGATTAAGGCCCACAGAGCCCACTCTAGAAGCCTGATACCAACTCAGTCAAAGACCACCTACCATTCGACTGTAACACTCCCACCAATTGAACATGTGATTGAAGGCGGGTTCATAAATAGCGGGAACATGGGCTATGGTTACTCCTATTACAAGGGGGAGATCACGGCACCATAATTGGTGACCATTATCCTACCAACGTTACTGAAAAGACCCAGGAGGTGTATAAACACAGGAGGTTCCAACTTCAAAGGTACGAGATCTGATACATAGACTCTACATACTTCATCTTACATTTCTTCCACAAAAGAGCGTGCGACATCAGATTTGAGACGAACCTCCATGGGTCGATATCAGCTGCTCCAAGCTCCCTCTCTTCCTTAAGTTCCAATTCTAACTTAAGCTTCAGAGGGGATTTGGGTCGAGACCTAGATCCGACCCCCCGAGGCTTCCTTATGGTGCAGATCGCTAAGTCTCGATCTTCCATGAGGGTCGCTCCTGATCTCCTCAGCCTCGATCGATCGACATACGTACCGATCGAGGGTCGATGGAGCATCGCAAGCCCACTTCCATCCATCAACGACCCTGGTTCTTCCAACCTAGGGTCCCACTCAATCGGCTGATGAGGCTCCGACTCAGCAGGAAGGGTCCACGTCTGCAACTCAAATTTTTCGGTCATTTTTGGCCTTAACAGTTTGCACCGTCTGTGGGAAACATTAACCAGCTCGACACCCCAAAGCAACAAAAAAACTATGTCGGCTGGACCCTGCAACATCGGACCGAACCAAGTTCTGAAGGAGAAACAAAAAGCGAACATCATCCAGGTAGATGATGCCTCAGATTCTACATCCTCGTCCCAGCGACCTAAGAAGGCCACCAAAGTGCCTAAGGTGTCCTAAGAGCAGTTCGACCGATTTGCAGAGCAGGTCGACAAGAGCCTCGGCGTTTTTGCGACTCTGATACATCAAAGCATGGGAGATCTGCCACTCATAAACGAGCAACTACCATATCCAAATCCAACCTTAACACCAACGAGAGGCACAATCGTGCTTAGGGATTCGAGAGATCCGAGAATGGACCGGCAAGAGATGGCCCCACTCAATACAACTCCTACATCTTACCAATATGGAGATATGGGAAACGACAATAGTTCTTTCGGTTTCCAAGGAGGACCCAGTCCCTCCAATTATAAGGAAGCGACCTATAACATCCTGGATCAGATAATATACGCCCCCAAGGTTACAACCCTCTTAATCTTGCAGGTGGATATGTAAGGAGAGAGGAAATCCCAAACTGATCCTCAGGAGCTACATACGTGCAAGGCGGGGTTGGAAAATCCCTACTCATCCAGCCCACACTTCAAGAGACCCCATTGAAGGAGAACATCTCCTCCGCTCCTTCTCTTCTGAAGTTCAAACTCCCGGCCTTGCAAGCATATAATGGTAGAGGTGACTCGTGGTCGCACATCTGACGTCCCCTAGATTTAGCAATGTGTGGTCGAAACGGGGACACCAGATTTAAATATTTATAACCGCAAGCACACGGTATTGTAGTGTGGCTTGGGGGGTCGAACACGGGGAGGCGTGTGGTGTACTTGTTATCAGACAGGATCTAGATCACCCGGTGGATAAGCTAGCCCTATCGTTAGATGGGTTGTCACGAAATGATACTAATAAAGGTGTAAGATATATAAAAAGGAACCTAGGACCTTGGTTTCCACCCTATCATGTGTCCTCTCTATTACGACTGAATGATAGGAATTCGATCGGATTCTCGGGTTTAGTGGTGAGACGTTGCCTCTAAAAGTGATACCTAGCATCCCATAGGCCCGATATTCCGATCGATGCCCAGGATGATACGCTAGGTCTACCCGGGTTCAGACGGTGGGCATTCCCATGACCATTAACACCGACCGACTCCGGGAGCACTAGGCTCGCAACGATTGCTCCCGACATTTCATCCTGCCGGTTCCACGTACTAGGATTCATTGTCTATGTTAGGGGTCTTAGCTGTGGCTAGGGGATCAAATTCCCGTTTTATTTCCCCTTGGCCCGACGGACAGAGGCGGTCTTTCTCCCGCTAATGACAATGAAATGCCCCGCGTAACCATCTAAATTCTATATCCTATCGAAACCCTAATCCTATGGTCGCTCTAGGGAGAACCCATGAAGGGGTTTCCACCAACGTCCCAGATTAGGAAACTACCACAGTTCATTGCAAAAAGAGCAACACAACAAATTCTAACCATTGAAATCAAGATCAAGCAAAAGAAATATGGAGCAAATAGTATTAAGAATGCAATCAAAGTATCAAGACAATCAGATAACTTACAAAACAGAATAAATTCGCAGCCGCCAAAAATCCCAAAAACACAGTTTTTGAAAAAGGGCCCTCGTTCTGGGAAAAACCTAGGGCTATATATAGAATACACGACCACCCGATCGGTTGAGGCATCAACCGATCAGGTGAGTCGGCGATTGACTTGGCCTTCGGTTCTTCAGACACTTCACCATATCACTGAACCGATCGGGTGAGTCATCGGGTCATGGGCTGGGAAACTTTGGCTACAGATGAACTGATCGGGTGAGTTTTCACCCGATCTGTTGGAATTCAGCTCCAAAAGACAGAGAGGACTGCGGCTCCACCCGATCACTGAACTGATCGGGTCAACTGACCAGTTGGGAAGCAGCTCCAAAAACCGAGAACACTGCAGCTCCACCCGATCGCTGAACCGATCGGGTGCGCTCTTATTCACTGCTGCTTCTGTCCGGGTCGGATACGCATGCACGAACCGATCGGTTGGGACTGTCCACCCGATCAGTTGAGTGCTGAAATATGATATTCTTCGACGTTTGGCCCTTGGGATTGCGCGTGGCACCTCCCGTTGCTCTGGAGACTCATGATATCTGTTTTATATGTCCCCAGTGCTGGCAATCTCCTGCAACAGTACAGAAACACAAAGAAAGTGAAAAGATACAAAAAAACATTAAAGAGTGGATACAAAACAATGGAAAACAACGGAAAATCACGAAGAAGACGTGCGTGAATATATAAAATATAAACGCACGTCAAAATCCCCCAAGATGAACCTTTCCTCGTCATCGAGGAAGACGAGTGAGAGTAAGAGCTCGGAGGGAAAAATAGAATGGAAGAAACAGAAAGAGAAAGCAAATTCCTAGATCACCCGTCAGAGCCAACAAAAACTAACTCAACCCCCTAAGCAAGCATGCGGTTAACACATTACTAAACCCAGGAATATGAGTTCATACAAGGGTCGTGGGTCCACGCTGTGAAGCGCGAGTGAGTGATGTCGTGAGCTAGCAGACGGTGTTATTATCTAAATTATGCAATAAAGCTCCATATACACATACCCAAGGAAAGACCCAAATATCGACTCAATTCGAATTAGCGGTGAAACATAGCTCAAGCAAGCATGAGAATAGAGTAGGAATAGAAGCATATCATGTATCGGGGACTCCACTGCTAGGAACTAGAAGATCACCGCACTATTGCCTAGATAATCGCTAGAAAATTCTTATGCCAAGTGTGTTCGAAAACGAAGTAGGTTGAGAAGGTGTGGAGTAGAACACTTGGTGCAAATTCTCACCTTCCCTTTATTCACGGTGGATAGGAATGGTATTCACAACGGGAATTTTTTTTGGGCTTTGTGTATTTGTATTTTTTTGGATTTTTGGCTATACGTATCTTTTTTCTCTCTCTTTTTTCTTTTTGAATTTTTCTTGTCTCTCCTTTTTTTTTGGATTTTTGGAATTTGGGCTATATTTTTGTGTACTCTCCCAAGTGGGAGAACGGTACATGACGAGGGGATTTGCACCAAGTAAAATAAAAAAAAGAAATCGAATTCTAAACATTTGGGCAAAAGAAAATTTTTCTCACGAATCAGAGCATAAGCAAAATGGGTTATCCTAGTCCTATTGGTAGAGTCCCGACACATGCGAATTGAAGCGTAAATATATAATTCATGCATAAAGAAGCTGACAGTGGAGGCAAAATACCGCATATTCAAAATTGAAGCATGATAGTCTAGGGGTCAACCAAGGACATGTATATAAAAACAAAATCACAAAGTAGGAGCACGCCAACTAGCTAGACACGACAAACGACTCACAAAAAAGCAAAGTGAACCCACGAATCATGAGAATCAATAGGACCTGGCTTCCTAGGGTTAGTGAAAGTGATTATCTTAACTACGCTAAGTGTGTGTATGGTTCCGTGGCAGTTCATCATGTGGGGTCATCTCTAGGAGAGGGAGATAAAAAATAAAAAAGAAAGGAAGAAAAAGAAAATACGATGAAAACGACTCAAAAACGGTGAAAAAGATAAAACTGACGCATAAAGTGCGACTCCCCAAGCTGAATCTTGTATTGCCCTCAATGCAATAATAGTGAATACGGGAGGGCAACGAGAATGGGAGGGAAGTATGCACCGACACAAAAAGATGAAAAATATGAAAGACACACACGACGAAAATAGAAAAATAAAGAAAATAAATAACGAAACAAAATGTTCCAAACACATATTCACAGACACACAAAGCATGCACACACCCCCATCATGATACGTCAGCAAATCACAAAAAATTGAATTCCCCCAAGCTGATCATGACAATGCTAGCAAAAATGTGTGATCATGGTGATGCAGAATAAATAGCAAGGGGAAAACAGAAAAAGGGACAATCAAGGAGCAGGAGAGGCAGTCTCCTCATCCTCCTCGGAAGAGACGTCAGTGATGTGGACGGGGGAGGTGACGGATGTGCGGAGAAGTGAGGAAGGAGGAGGTGATGGAGGATGGATGGGTGATGTGGTGGTGTGAATGATGGGTTATGTGTCGGTGGTGATGGGGGATGGTAAAGAAGCGACGATCGATGAGGTGGGGGTGGGTAATGATTTCGAGCACACAACTAATTTCTTGTGACGCGAGTATGCGGTGGTGATAGATGTAAAAGGTGGTGGGGGTGTAGGATCGAAAGTAGTGGTCGTGGGTGGAGAGGAAGTGGAGGAAGGAGGGGATGATCGCCTAGGGGGTGATGGAGGAGGTGATGATGCTGGAATAGGTTGGTGGTGGACCGTAGATGTGTGTAAGAAGGCAGAGAATGGCAACCACATTTCGCTCGAGTGCGAGGAAATGTGGGTGTGAAAAGAAAGAAGTGGATGGGTTCAAGGAGGTAGAAGAGGATGTGCCAGCACACAGAGCAGCGAGATTGGCCTCTAGAGCGAGGCGATCGGAGGTGGCCTGTCGAACAGCAGAAGTGGTGCCGACGGTAGTGGTCATGCCGACACGGGAGGCAAGGCCTAAGGGGCCGTAGTGAGTGCCTCAGAATAAACAGGGACATCAGCTGGGGTGGTGACACTAGGGCCAGCCCCGGGGTCCTCCCTGAACGCAGGGATATCATGATCGCCTAAGTGGACGGCAGGGGACAGTGGTCAAGGTGCGTCAGGGAGTGGAAACTGAAGATGTAACCCTCCTACAAACTCTGGATCAGGAGGAAACGACCAGTATGCCTCAAGATGAATAGCCATGCGGCCAGGATTAGGCAGAGTGGTACATGGAGCAGGGGGTGGCCATAGTAAAAATCAAACCGACCGTTGCCACGCGGTCGGATCATATGGGTGTGCCTCGGGACATCAAGATTTAGATATGTAGATCCTGGGGCATCCAGAAAATCAGGGTGATAACGATGCCGAACGGGGGGTGTAAGGCAATGAAGGTAATAATGCCACAGCAGTAATACTTACCCTTGCATGCGCGGCTGATATCAATGAGTTTTTGGATAAGCCATGCATCGACGTTAATGCGAACGCGTAGGGCCTCGAAAGAGATCCGTCGACACCTGGAATGAATGGGTGGGTCATTGACGTGCGTTTATATTTCATATATTCACGCATGTTTTCTTTTGTGTTTCTCCGTATTTTCCGCCGTCTTTTATTCGTTCTCTCGTATTTTCTCGTTTTCTTTCACTTTTCTCTGTTTCTCCATGTTTGCAGGAGATTGCCCGCGTTGGGGACGTTTAACGACGATATCTCAAGTCCCCAGAGCAACGGGAGGAGTCACGTGTGATCCAGGGGGTCAAATGACGAAGATTACATCTTTAAGCCCCTCACACGGTCGGTTGGTCATCTCCAACCGATCGGGTGATGCATGCGTGCACCACCCGGTCTCAGCCGGAGCTCAAGTGAAAGTCACCCGACCGGTTCACAGGCCGGTTCAACGGGGGCCAACTCTCTGTCTTTTCGAGCCAAATTCCAATCGATCGGGTGACTCTCACCCGATCGGTTCATCTGTAGCTGATGCTGAGGAGTCGAGACACGGACACCCAACCGATCCCTTCACCCGATGGCGCCAAGATCCAACCGGTCACTCCAAGAACTCAACCGACCGGTTCATATGACCGGGTGAAAGTTCGCCGTTTTCTGTTTATTATCTGTAACGGATCACCCGATCGGTTGACTTGTCAACTGATCGGGTGATACGAGATCCTATAAATAGAACCCCTAGGGTTCCAGAAACGGGGAGCTGTTAGTTTTTACTGTTTTCTCCTATTGTGACGGCTGTAATTACTTTTCTACTGTAAGTTTTCGGATCTTTCTTAAACTTTAGTATTATCTTAATTGCTCTACTACCAAAGCATTCCAATCGTCTGATTATGATTTCAACGGTTCATTTTCGTTTAGATCGCTTTTTAATGAATATTTGCGAGTAGTTCCCAAATCTGGGATTTTGGCGGAAACACCTTCGGGGGCTCTTCCCGATTCATCCATAGGGTTAGGAAATCGATAGGGATTAGGAATCTAATGGTTACGCGGGGTGTTTCATTGTCATCGGCGGGAAAAAGACCGCATGTGACCGTTGGGCAAAGGGGGAATAAACTTGGCGGTTGACTCCCTAGCCATAGCTCACGCCCTTAGCGTAGACGCCGAATCCTAGCGCGCGGGAGCGACAGGATGAGACGTTGGGAGTTATCGTTGCGAGCTTAGTGCTCCCGAAATTGATCAGTGTTAATGGACACGGGAGTGCCCACTGATCGAATCCGGGAAGTCCGGTGTATCATCCTGGGCACCGACCGGAATATCGGGCCCATGGGATGCCGGTACCACTTTAAGAGGCAACGTCTCACCATTAGACCCTAATTCCGATCGCTATCCTACCCGTAGGCCGTATCGGCGAGAGTCACTCGTTGGAGTGGAAACCAAAGTCCCGGGTTTATTTTCTTATTGTTCATACCTTGCATTCCTTTCCGTGACAACCCACCAACTGATTCGGGCTAGCTCGCCCACGGGGTGATTTTGGTCCTCCTTGACACAAGCACATCCTAGCCTCCCTGTGTTCGACCCCCAAGCCACACTACAACACCGTGCGCTTGCGGTTACAAATATCTAAACCCCCACGCGGGTCCCCCGGCCATTCACGGCATAGCGAACCAGGGGCACACACACGTGACGTCAAGTTTATGGCGCCGTTGCTGGGGAGGCAACGTGCTTGTTATTTTAGGATCTCTTGAACCCTAGTGTCTAGCTCTTATCCCTACCTCGCGATAATTTTCGCATTCTTCTTTTTCCTTTTTATTTTCTTCTTTTTATTTCTTATCTTATCTGTTTCTTTCCCACTTGTCGCTTCACGTGTGTTTGTTTTTTTTCATGCGCAGGAGTTCAAGAAGTCTCGACGACTTGATCCCCGTTGATCCAGAGATTAACGCCACCCTTAGGCGCTTGGCCGCTGAGAAGCGAAGAAGAGAGGACACCGAATCCATGGAGGAGAACACCCCGCCTCGCAAGTCCCTGCTGGAGTACTCGATGCCATCTATCGAGTCCACTTCCGCCATCCGTCCTCCAGCTATTATGGCCCAAAGCTTTGAGCTAAAGCCGTCTTTGGTGACATGGATCCAGCAGGATCAGTTTTCGGATGCACCCATGGAGAGCCCGATCGAGCATCTAGACTCCTTCTTGGAGAAATGTGACACCTTCCGGATTAATGGTGTCACGACTGAGGCGATCCGTCTGAAGCTGTTCCCCTTCTCGTTGCGAGACAAAGCCAAGCTATGGCTTAGGGGGAAGGACCCCAACACTTTCAATACATGGGAGAAGCTCTCCAACGCTTTTCTGACGAAGTTCTTTCCTCCGGGGAAGACCATGAAGTTGAGGAGTGAGATCTCCTCCTTCTCCCAGGCCAGCCACGAGTCCTTGCATGAAGCTTGGACGAGATACAAGGAGATGCAGAGAAGATGCCCTCACCATGAGCTTCCGAAGTGGCAGATTATTAATCTGTTCTACAATGGGCTGAGGGATGACCTAAAATCTTCTATGGACGCCGCGGCTGGGGGTTCCTTCATGTCAAGGAGCGAGGAAGATGCCGGACATATTCTGGAAAATATGGCATCCAACAATGAGCGGTGGTGTGACGAGAGAGCCACACCCAGGTCTGGGGGTATACACAGAGTCAAGGACGTCGACAAACTTTCAAGCAAGTTCGACTTGCTTTCGACCCAGATCTCCGCACTAATGGTAGGAGCCGGTGGGACCGGTGCACAACAGATTGCAGCGGTAGAATCCGAAATTTTTGGGGAATTCGACGGAGGTGACGTCTCACCACCGTTGGATCAGGCGAGCGCACTATTTTACAACCCCACGGGAAATGCGCCGTATCCACCAAGAACCAATTCCAACCCGGCCTACTCTCCAAACAACCGGAACCACCCTAACTTTGGTTACCGGGCACCATTCCAGCCCTCGCCGCCTCAGCAGCCGCAGCAACAAACATTTCAGCCGACTAGGCCACAACAGAGTCAGATTCAGCAGCAACAATATCAGCAGCAGCCTCAGCAACAATTTTGCGCCCCCAGGAATCAGCAGCCAATCCAGCAGCAGCAGCAGTATAGCCAACAGAGGGCCGTCTCTCCGGTTGAGTCTCTCTTGACTCAATATATAACCAACCAGGAGAAGATCAATCAAAAGCTGAAAATGGGTCAGCGGGCCCTCATGGACCAAGTAACCCAGCTAGGGTTACAAGTGGAGACCCTTTCAAGGTCACAAAACCAATTGCCGCCACAACCGGAGGTGAACCCGAGGGGAGCAACCCAAACGTCGGCACTCGTGCACGAGCACGCAAATGTGTCCGCTATCGTTCTGAGAAGCAGGACACAAATCCCTACTAGAGTGCCCCCTAACAGACCGGAAGCACCGTTGGTCGTCGAGCGACCGATCGAAAAATCAAACGATGCCGGTGCTTCGTCATCAAATCCTACGACTCCGGAGGGAGTCTCTGAAGAAGAGAAGAAGAAGAACGAGGAAGGGAGCCTGAAAGTGTTCAAACCCGTTGTACCTTTTCCACAACGGTTAGCTCAGGCCAAAATCGACGAGAAATATGGCAAGTTCTTCGCCATGGTCAAGGATCCGAGCTTACAAATCCCCTTCCTGGAAGCAATCGAAACAATCCCCTCCTATGAGAAATTCCTGAAGGATTTGGTGACGAGAGGGTCTAGAAAGGAGAAAGTAGTGTTGACGGCGGAGTGTAGCGCTCTCATCCAGAGGGCAAATCCGTCGAAACTTAAAGACCCGGGGAGCTTCTCAATCCCTTGCACGATCGGGGCAGTAAAGATTCATCGTGCACTCGTCGATCTCGGAGCGAGTGTCAGTTTGATGCCCTTATTGATGTATAAGAGGATAGGAATGGGTGATTTGGAGCCCACCGGTATGACCCTACAACTTGCTGACCGGTCGGTCAAATATCCGGTGGGGATTGTGGATGACCTCCCCGTCAATGTAAAAGGGGTGCATGTGCCAGTGGACTTCGTTGTAATGGACATGCCTGAAGACGCACACACCCCCATCATCATGGGGCGGCCTTTCATGGCCACTGCTGGCATTTTGATTGATGTGAAGAATGGAAAAATTTCGCTAAACGTCAGCGGGGAAAAGGTTGAATTTGATCTGGGGTTGTCCATGAAGTACCCCGATCCCCCAGATGACCCTCGGTGTAATTTGCTGGAGGTAGAAGAAGATGAAGCTGCTGAAGAGAGCTCCTGGGAGATTCTCTTAAGAAATCCCCCCGATAACTTGGTGGATTCAGAAGACCAAGACGGCCCCAAGAACAATGATGCTGCTGGGAAAGCGAATGCAGCACATACGACCCCTCCCGGGTTCCCCAAGGCTCCTCCTGCGAGGAAATCGGGGAAAGAACCCATGGACCTCACCAAAGACGAGGTCCGGATCCTTAAGAAGATGGCGATGAACGCCAATACGAAAGAGAAGCCCCCGGATCCCAAAAACAAGGAGAGGGTGGTCGAGCAAATCTTTCTCCAGCTGCTAACTACTCCAAAGGCCGTAAGCTCCAATGAAGAAGAGATGCTGAACTTCGGGCATCACCCGTATCAACCACCGTGAACATCACTTGCGGGCGTCGAGCCAACGACGTTAAACAAGTGCGCTTCATGGGAGGCAACCCATGCTCTAAACTTTTGCCCCACTTTTTAGTGTTATTTTTTACTTTATTTTACCTATTTTTATAAATAAAATCAGTCGCAAGAACATCCGTTCAGGGACTTAGACAATCTGTTGGTTTTTGCAGGAAACAAAGCCCCAACCGATCGGTTGATAACTTAACGGATCGGTTGGGATGTATCAGATACAAGCCACAACTGTCCCCAAATGAACCGATCGGTTGAAGACTGGAGAGACCGTGTGACAGACCGGGTGATCTGGGGAGGAATCTCGGGAAATTTTTGGGAACAATCAACCGATCGGTTGAGTTAGAGCGCGATCGGTTGAGTCGACCGGGTGAGCAACCCTCAATTCTCGAGAAAATGAGTGGAGCGGCCAACCGATCGGTTGACAAATCAACCGACCGGTTCGCCTGTAGCACTTCTTCTGCAAGAATTTTCAACCTAACAGTTAACCGATCGGGTGACAAGTCACCCGATCGGTTCGACTTAAAACCCTATAAATACCCTCGACCACCCGTTCGCATTCACCCTCGCCCGATCGCCCATTCCGTCGTCGTTTCGCCTCCTCCTCCTCCCCAACGGCCCGATTCACTCCCCCACGTCCTCCACTCCTCCAATACTCCCTCTCCCCACCTCCTCCATCAATCTCTCCATCATTTACACTCACTCTCTCCTTTCATTTCGAGTTTCTGACTTAATTCCCCCCAAACAACGCCCATTTCGAAAATTCTTGCTGAAAGAGGTCACCGCGGCTCCACGCTACTCTCATTGCACAGCGTGGGGACATCTACGAGCAAGCTTCGCCATTTCGCTTGGGTACACTCGCTCCTACGCTCATATTTCTATTTTTGCCCTATAAATTGTGCTTGCTCATTTTGCTTGTGTTAGTGTGCATTCATTGCTTTTTGCACTCATTCATACACGCACACTCACACATGGCTAAGGATAAAGACAAGGGGAAGGAGATTTTGCGGGAGGAGGAACCGTCTCGAAAGAGACGAAAACAAACACGTCCCCCTTCACGCATACGGGCACTGACACTAGGCCCTCCCCCGCCTGTTATCCCCCTGTGGACCCAATGTTGGGCCCGCATGGGTATATCTTTAGGAACCAAGAACACAAGGATTTTTATCGTAGGCTCGATGCTCGGGGGCATCTATCAACTAAGTTCCCGCATACACAGTCGCTGATCGATCTCGGTGTCTACACCGAAGTCGAATCTCTTTTCGCTAACTTATGTTGGTTGGCCTTTCTTAATGCATTTGCCGTATCCTACCCGGCACTCACCCTCGAATTTCTCTCTACACTTGTTTGGGAGTCCGGGTCGATCATAAAATTCCGGGTGCGTAACAAGAATGTCACCACAAATCTGAATACCATTAACGATATATTTGGTTTCCCCAATCTTGGGGATGACTCCATCCGACACTACGGGTACACGCCCGAGTTTAACGTCGATCAATTCTGGTTCCGCCTCACACTGCTCCATAACTATCCCCGAGGAAGGGCCAAGGCCTCCTCCATCATTCATCCCGTGTTTCGTTTGGCCCACAGGATCATATCATCTGCATTTTTTCCCAAGGACGAGTCCGGCACCGTGACTATCCCTAACCTTTTTATCCTCTGGGCCATGACTTTCCCTTTTGTCCGGGACGATGATGGGATTAGCTTCAGGGCCCCTACCGTCCCCATCCATGGCGGCGATTGGCTTGTTTACAAGCTTCTCGAGATCAGCTGGTCCGGTAAGGGGAAGTTTTGTTGTGGGGGCATCATTACGACACTTATTTGGACTCGTTTTCCTAGGTTTAGTGATTTGATTTAACGTTTCCTTGCTTGGTGTGTCGTTTTTGATTTTGTTGGCTCTGACGGACGATCTAGGATATAGAGTTTTCTTTTTCTCTCTTTCTCTCTATTTCTCCGAGCTCCTACTCTCACTCGTCTTCCTCGAGGACGAGGAAGAGTTTAGCTTGGGGGATTTTGACGTGCGTTTATATTTCATATATTCACGCACGTTTTCTTTTGTGTTTCTCCGTATTTTCCGCCGTCTTTTATTCGTTCTCTCGTATTTTCTCGTTTTCTTTCACTTTTCTCTGTTTCTCCATGTTTGCAGGAGATTGCCTGCGTAGGGGACGTTTAACGACGATATCTCAAGTCCCCGGAGCAACGGGAGGAGTCACGCGTGATCCAGGGGGTCAAACGACGAAGATTACATCTTTCAGCCCCTCACCCAGTCGGTTGGTCATCTCCAACCGATCAGGTGATGCATGCGTGCACCACCCGGTCTCAGCCGGAGCTCAAGTGAAAGTCACCCGACCGGTTCACAGGCCGGTTCAACGGGGGCGAACTCTATGTCTTTTCGAGCCAAATTCCAACCGATCGGGTGACTCTCACCCGATCGGTTCATCTGTAGCTGATGCTGAGGAGTCGAGACACGGGCACCCAACCGATCCCTTCACCCGATGGCGCCAAGATCCAACCGGTCACTCCAAGAACTCAACCGACCGGTTCATATGACCGGGTGAAAGTTCGTCGTTTTCTGTTTATTATCTGTAACGGATCACCCGATCGGTTGACTTGTCAACCGATCGGGTGATACGAGATCCTATAAATAGAACCCCTAGGGTTCCAGAAACGGGGAGCTGTTAGTTTTTACTGTTTTCTCCTATTTTGACGACTGTAATTACTTTTCTACTGTAAGTTTTCGGATCTTTATTAAACTTTAGTATTATCTTAATTGCTCTACTACCTTCGCATTCCAATCGTCTGATTATGATTTCAACGGTTCATTTTCGTTTAGATCGCTTTTTAATGAATATTTGCGAGTAGTTCCCAAATCTGGGATTTTGGCGGAAACCCCTTCAGGGGCTCTTCCCGATGCATCCATAGGGTTAGGAAATCGATAGGGATTAGGAATCTAACGGTTACGCGGGGTGTTTCATTGTCATCGGCGGGAAAAAGACCGCCTTTGACCGTTGGGCCAAGGGGGAATAAACTTGGCGGTTGACTCCCTAGCCATAGCTCACGCCCTTAGCGTAGACGCCAAATCCTAGCACGCGGGAGCGGCAGGATGAGACGTTGGGAGTTATCGTTGCGAGCTTAGTGCTCCCAGAATCGATCAGTGTTAATGGACACGAGAGTGCCCACTGATCGAATCCAGGAAGTCCGGTGTATCATCCTGGGCACCGACCAGAATATCGGGCCCATGGGATGCCGGTACCACTTTCAGAGGCAACGTCTAACCATTAGACCCTAATTCCGATCGCTATCCTACCCGTAGGCCGTATCGGCGAGAGTCGCTCGTTGGAGTGGAAACCAAAGTCCCGGGTTTATTTTCTTATTGTTCATACCTTGCATTCCTTTCCGTGACAACCCACCAACCGATTCGGGCTAGCTCACCCACGGGGTGATTTTGGTCCTACTTTACACAAGCACATCCTAGCCTCCCTGTGTTCGACCACCAAGCCACACTACAACACCGTGTGCTTACGGTTACAAATATCTAAACCCCCACGCGGGTCCCCCGGCCATTCGCGGCATAGCGAACCGGGGGCACACACGCGTGACGTCAGTCATCGCCCACAAAATGAATAAGTCAGGGATAGTCACAGTGGCTCATCCCTGGGAAACAAAGCGCTCGATATGATGCGGTGGGCCAGACGGAATACGGGATGGATGATGGAGGACGCCTTGGCCTTGCCTCGAGGATAGTGGTCATGAAGAGTGAGGCGTTCCCAAAAATGATCGACATCGAAGTCGCGATGAAATTCATGTTGGAGGATGCTGCCCTTAAGAATTGGGAAACCAAAAATTTTGTTGCTTGTGTTCACATTGGTATAGAAATTTCAGTTCCTAAGGCGAAAATCGATAATAAACTCATCCTTAGTTTTGATTGTAGATAGAAATTCTAGGGTGAGTGAGGGGTAGGATCGTGCATGGCAGTTTAAGAAACCTAGCCAACTTAATTTTGCAAATAAGGACTGATTGCGTCCAGATGCATACCCGAAAAACGACTTGTAGTTTTACCGCAAGCGCACGGTGTGGCGACGAGCGGGTATCGAACTCAGGGAGGAAAAATGACCGTGTCTTACTCAAATCACCTAGCTATCAAGGGAACAAGAATAGTTGGGTGTAATAGTCAGAATCGTTCAAGTATCAAGAAAATATCAATATAATAAAAAGCGTCTAGGGATAGGAAATCCCCACTACGGACCGTCTCTCATCCTTGTGATTCAGAAATTTCATTGTTGCTAAGCTTGAATTTAGGTGAACTAATGGCAACTTAATGTAGAACCAAGCTCACGCTCTCGCACTATTGCCGGTCTATAGCAAACCTAGGATATGGCCCACTCTCGTGCAACCCCTAGCCTAAGACGCTAGCGTGAAGAACGACATCATTATTCAATCGTATCTCGAGCCCACTCTCGTGCAAACTCGAGCTACGACCTAGGTTATGATAGTTCTTATTCGTACAATCCCTTGCAAATGAATATTGGTATAGATTCACAATTAAAAATCCTAGCTTTGGTCCAATCTCTTGCAAACCAAATCTAGAGAATCAAATTGTCAATCTAAATCGAATATCTAGGCCTTCCTACCAATTGGGATCCAATCTCTTGCAAATCCCAATCGATATGAATTCATAGCTACCAGTAATTAATCAATCACAACCTAACCCTAATCAATCCTAGCAACACATCTACAAATTCATCACAATTCAGAAATAGGGTCCATAGGGTTTATCCCCATGCCATAGGACGACTGCACTACTCACTAGACATCATGCAAATCCCAGAAATAATAACAATAATCGCGGCACAATTCATTGTAAAAGAGAAATAATGCATAAAAATGGAGTTTTTAATAGGAACAAACAAACCAATGTAGATGCCGACGATCACCAGCTGAGATTTCAGATAGAGTAGCCGTCAAAATCCTAAAAGAAAGTCTAAAAATTAATGTTCAAAAGTCTCTTAAACTAGGGCAAAAACTGGGTTTAAATACCCTCTAAAATCGTCCGAAAAATCGTGACCAAACTGCCCCTGCGCAGCCCAGAAATCGCAACCCTAACAGCAGGCGGAGAGGGTCACTCGGCCGAGTGACCCTTGTCACTCGGCCGAGTGACAAACCCTGTAGAAAAAAAATAACTTCGGGGTTTTCAGGGTCTGTCTTCGGGGGGTGGCTCGGCCCAGTGGACTTCTTCATTCAGCCGAGTGAGCATTCATGCTCGGCCGAGTGGGCCTCCTCAGGATCTCTGAAAATTACAGTAACTTGGGCCTTTCTCTGGACGAAATTCCCTGTACCACTCGGGCGAGTGAACTTTCTCACTCGGTCGAGTGGGCTTCCTTTGTTCGGTCGAGTAAACGCAGAAAACTTCTTGTGCGTATCCATTCTGTTTGACCGAGTATGGCTTCTTGCTCGGCCGAGTGGGTGGACTACTCGGCCGAGTGAGGTGCTGTTGAGCTCATTCTTCCTTCTTTTCGCCTCCTCATCGCTCCTATTGATTTCCTTCTTCTTCCGCTCATCCTTTATCACTTATAAGTCTTCGAATGAGCTGTGGTCGACACTCCTAAGCGCGTACAAATCCTTTCATCTCAAATTAGCTCCAGATCGCTCCATATTTCCTGAAATACGACAAAAACAAGAAATAGTGAAAAGCATCGCAATATTGTCGAATAATCATGAAAAACGCGATATGAGCGATCAAAATGACATGCAAACATGCAGAAAAAGGTGTAAAATATGGAGCGATCAAAATCCCCTAAGCTTACCTCTTACTCGTCCTCGAGGAAGATGAGTAAAAGGCGAACTTGATGGACAAAAATAATAAAAGGAAAAAGAAAAAGGAAATAGGAAAGAAAACAAAGAGAGAGAAGTGCTAGATTATTTTCTCAGGACGTGGGTTTTGCTTACTCATATAGCACACGGCGAATATAAAATACATGCCAAAGATTTTTATCTCGATATCATGGTATAAGGATACATTCAAAATAGAAACACAAGAATATCAAAATAGTATGAAACATGGAATCATTCTAGAATTAACATCGTCTGAAGCATCTAAAGCGGTATACATAGTCATAGACCATACACTTTTCAATTGAATGCTTTCTATTTGGAGTATAAGATATATCACACAATATGGATCAATAAGAATAGAAAGATATGGTCTTCATGAAATGCATGCTAAGTTTCAATTCATGGATTCCGTAAAAAATTCTAGTAATCTCACCGAGTATAGAAAATTACCTAGCTTAGGTTGTCATACACAGTCAAGTAGTCACTCTCTCACACATCATTGGATCCTCTCACCCAAGCTTATCTATAAGCGTGGTGGCATTTGATAAATCAATAAGTACATTCCCCATTTTTGTAGCTCCAATAAAAATAAAAACAAAAAGGGGGAAGAAAGAGAAAAAGAGTATGAGATGGGATCATGTACACGCTTCTTTTCTCTTTTCTTTTCTTTATCTCATTTTTTTCATAGCATATATACATCTGAGATCACAAATCAAAAGAATAGAAAGATTTACATGTATATTTTTTTTCTTTTTGATTTTGGGGGTATTGGATCATGGACTTTAATAGCGGGGGAAATGCCAATATATGATACGCTAAAGGGAGATTCACCAATGAATATAAGTATAAAAATAATGCTCAAGACACTACTACAAAATAGACCTTTAAAAGCGCTTAAATAAGGTCTTTAATAGCGCTTTACAAGCGTTGTCTATCTCGCCGCTGCTAAAGGGGGGGCTGGTTTTAATAGTGCTTTACAAGCGCTGTTAAAGGGGGCCTTTAACAGCGCTTGTTTATGCAAGTGTTGTTAAAGGGTGGCCTTTAACAGCGCTTGTTAGTGCAAGCGCTATTAAAGGGGGACCTTTAGCAGCGCTTGTTAGTGGAAGCGCTTTTAAAGGCCCCCCTTAGCAGCGCTTGTTAGTGCAAGCGCTGTTAAAGGACCCCCTTTAGCGGCGCTTGTTAGTGCAAGCGCTGTTAAAGGTGGGCCTTTAACAGTGCTTATACTAAAGAAGTGCTGTTAAAGGTGGACCTTTAACAGTGCTTGTACTAAACAAGCGCTGTCTATTGGGACCTTAGACAACGCTTCTTTAGTACAAGCGCTATTAAAGGTTCACCATAGACAGCGTGTGTACTACACAAGCTCTGTTAAAGGTCCCAGATAGACAGCGCGTGTTTCAATTCATTTTATAGTTTCTCCCTACGTTTTATATTTAAATAGATCCATTTAATGTTCAAAATGCTTAAATAAACCACCAATAACATTAAATTATAAGAAACAATCATTACAAGAAGCAATCAAATTAAATTGCTTTTATTCAACAATCACATAAATTAGACAATATGCATTGATATTGGAAGATGATCCGTAATACAAATAAGAAACATTATCGCATATAAAACTTATCAGTCATTATCCATTAGATCACTCCTTAAAAAATACATTTCCCGACAGCAGTATATACATTTTAGAGTTGTCTAGTTCCATCTAAAAAATCTTTTCTGCTATCCAGACAGAAGAGACTTGGTTCTTGCGAGGCAGGTCGGGAGATGAGCTCTGTCAGCATAGATTCTCTTTCGGGTGAAGTGCTCGGGGCTTGCCCCCTCGCTCACCTCACAATTTGGATATGTGCACATGATAGCTAAAAATTAACACGGCCCCACCTTTGCATCTAATGGTGCACCATCTGGAAAATGGAGACGATAGAAAAGACTATAGAAACTTCTGCTTGAGATTATGCAATTTTGCAATGATCTTTGGATGCATAGCCGAGAACCCAGGGATGTGACCAAGCACCCAAATGAATTCATTCTCCACCCATTGGAAAAGTTGATTATTGCACACTGAGATGATGAAAACGGTCTGCATAAGTAGACCAAATTACTGATAAATCAGAAACAGCAACGAGGGAAGAACATAATCGGCTTTCTATCATTTCCTGCTCAACATGACATCCGATATCATGTAACACGAAGAATTTTCACAAAGCTCGTCGCAGGAATAAATTATATGATTTTTTCAAAACAATTGCTGAGAATAAATGCAAACCTCCAAATATGCTCCACTCGCCATCACGGCACATCACCGGGAAAGAGTAGATCAGGCCAGCTGGTACGTTGTAAGACTCATCAGAGTATACACCCATGGAAACCCAAGTTCCCTGCAAAAGAAAGTAATTTGAGTCATTCTGACAACAATATATACTGAAATCACATATTCCCAGTATTAATGATAATAACCAATTAACTGTTATCTGATTTATGCCTCTTTGGGGCTTGCTCGGATTCCTCACCGCTGCTCCCTACCCGAGAATGTCCGATCACTGGTTGACTCCCGGACAAGGGGTCGTCAATGTCCTGTAATACGGAAGAAGAAATGCAAGGCATACAACACTGTTAGAAGCAGCAGGAACTGAAATTTTGCATGTCAGGGAAAGGGATATAGCTGTACTGTAGCAGCATAATGGATTTTTAGGACCATTTCTGGCACAATTGCAAAGTACATAATTTAGTGCAAATGCACATAACTATTAGCAAACAAAATGCAAACAATGAAAACAATAACAAAGATGTGCTATCATTTGAATTCAAATGATTTAGAAAACTTAACGGGAGTTTACGAGAACCATTGCGCATATAGGAGACACTTTAGCACACAAGGGGAAATGCAAATTCAATGGTATCATCAATTCTGTGACTGGTAGCAATAAAAAATGGTTAAATCTTACCAAAGAGTCACCCATGAACCACCAACCTACTTGAACCACACTTGCATCCTTTTACAGAGCATGTGAGTTGTGTGGTGAGTGATGATCGATGATCATCTTGTAATACAGGTGCATACATCTGATGAAACGAAAATGGAACCCCAAGGAGCTACTTCCGTGCTTGACCCAGTTTCCTTAACCAGATATAAGAGGAACATGACCGAATATTATTTTACATCATTCAAGATGAAACCGAATAATGCAGTGAACATATTTTCAGGACTGCAATAATTCAGTAACATAGATTATGGTTTATACCACAAATTGCTTCAATGAATTGTCTCTAGCTCAGAGCTATACAGAAAACGTAAATGAAGTCTCCAGACTAATTTCTAGACTTGCATTAACAGCTATAGATGAACATGATCTAATCTGACTTGATTAATATATCTATCTTTGGCATCTTGAATAATTTCTAAAGACTATCCGAGTATCCGAGTATCCACCTCTTGTTACCATTTGCATAACAGTAAACAACAGACCTGTTAATGCATAATATCAAAGTTCTGTGCCGATGAGTTCGTGCATCCTTCGGGTACATGGACTCTCACTTGATGCGCTACGCTACCTGCACTCAAAAATGTTAACCAAATTAGGTATCAAAATCCCCATGAGAGCAGGGGGAAGTGCAAACCATATAAATTTCCACCCCCTGATGGAGTCTTCGTTGGCGTCGCCCAGCGCTGCCTCGCTTAAGTACTTGTCGGCCAGCTGCACCCTCTTCACATTCTCCCGCTCCTGCACCAGCATGTACCTATACTCCCCCATAATCTGCATATTTTGCATCTAATGTTTTGATTATATAACATCTCTAAACTTTAAATAATATGGCATCATCATATTTCATATCATACTTAAAACTGAGACTTGAAACTCCTTTTATGCAATGTTTATTACTCCATTATAATATCTGGAATAGAAAATTCAGTGTTATTGTTCCATCTACCTAATTGTTTTAAATCATCTTGCAGTTGGGATTGTAAAGTGCTGAAATCCACCATGGTCCCCAATAGTAAGGCCTTTATGGGATTCCTGTTATGCATCCAATGGAGTTATCATTAATTATCAACGTTTGACAATTGACCTGCACAATTCTACTGCTTGTCATTTTTTTCTTTTATCTTTCTTTTCTTTTAGCGGATGGATTGCATATTGATAATTGCTTTCGGCAACAAGGGACATGAGATAGACATTAAAACGTAATAAACTCTTATTAACAGAATGGATCTTACCGTTCCAATGGAAACCCCACAGTCAATGTTAGAGGAACCATCAAGTGGATCAAAGACTACACATTATCTGGCATGCACATTACAAAAGAAACACTTCAGTAATATTTCATATAATGGAGGTTACCAAAGATGATAGGTTTTCAATGCAAACCTTCAATGCAACGAAGGATCCACGTACGTTGCCTCCTCGTCCTCTTCCGAAACAAGAATGCACTGCAAAAGATATGTCGATAACGATCAATGGTCGCAACAGGTCAAATATCCCCCCAAGAAATCGACCAAAATTTTTGTAGGCCTTACAGTTCGACCGCTGCTTGTTAATGCCTTGACAAAGACATCATTTGAAAGCACATCCAGTTTCTTCTGTTCCTCGCCCTGAATTAAAATCATTGAAAGCAACTTAGAAATATCAATATGGAATGAGCCAAAATTCCGGATTCAAATGAGAACAAGAGCTTGCCTGGACATTGGTCTCTCCTGCAAGTCCTATGAGTTTAGCAAAGCCAGCCTATAGACATTAATGGCGGAAAAAGAAAGAAAATAAGGAACAGAGTATAAATCATTGGAATCCAAGTCCAACAACAACAAACAGGAGATCACCAGAACAAGAAGAAGAAGACATGGAATTAGATCGGGTACCTTGTTGACGGCAGAGCAGACGAACTTGCATCCGATGATGATGTTACTGAGAAAGATGGTGAAATCTCCCCGCGATTCAAGGTGCTTGGACTGATCGTTCAGCATTAATCCAGTGATGGTCATCAGATCCGTGCGGTAAGCGTCCGCAGCATGATCCATTGCTGCCGAATTCGATTCGTTCGCTTAGGGTTTCAAATTTCTTTTCCCTTTTCTTGAGATCACAGAGGGTCTTGGAATGGTGGCCGAGGAAGCGGCAGAAGCAGCGTTGGATGAGCGATAGGGCTTGAGAGATTAGGTCTTGAGGAGCGCAGCTATTTCAACCCTGATTCCTGGGCTTGAGGAGCGCGGCAATGGCTTGAGAGAGTAGGGCTTGAAGAGCGCAGTGATTTCAACCCAGATTCCTGGGCTTGAGGAGCGCAGCAATGGCTTGAGAGAGTACTGGGGCTTGATGAGCGAAAACTAAAAACTTTTAGGGGGGGAGGGGACGAGCGGATGATGAAAACCTCGAGAAAGTTATGTTTTAGCGGCGGAACAAACGTCTCGATATTTTTTATTAAAATAATTATGACCTTTAACATCGTTTGTAGATTAGAAGCGCTGTCTATTATCCGCCCTTTTAACAGCGCTTGCAAAAAAAGCGCTATCTATTATCTGTGCCTCTAATAAACAGCGCTTGTAGAAAGAAGCGTTGTCTATTATCTGACCTTTAACAGCGCTTGCAGAAAGAAGCGATGTCTATTATCCGCCCTTTAACAGCGCTTGCAAAAAAAGCGCTATCTATTATCTGTGCCTCTAATAAACAGCGTTGTCTATTATAACATCGTCTGAAGCATCTAAAGTGGTATACATAGTTATAGACCATACACTTTTCAATTGAATGCTTTCTATTCGGAGTATAAGATATATCACACAATATGGATCAATAAGAATAGAAAGATATGGTCTTCATGAAATGCATGCTAAGTTTCAATTCATGTATTCCATAAAAAATTCTAGTAATCTCACCGAGTATAGAAAATTGCCTAGCTTAGGTTGTCATACACAGTCAAGTAGTCACTCTCTCACACATCATTGGATCCTCTCACCCAAGCTTATCTATAAGCGTGGTGGCATTTGATAAATCAATAAGTACATTCCCCATTTTTGAAGCTCCAATAAAAATAAAAACAAAAAGGGGGAAGAAAGAGAAAAAGAGTATGAGATGGGATCATGTACAAGCTTCTTTTCTCTTTTCTTTTCTTTTTCTCATTTTTTCATAGCATGTATACATCTGAGATCACAAATCAAAAGAATAGAAATATTTACATGTATATTTTTTTTCTTTTTGATTTTGGGGGTATTGGAGCATGGACTTTAATAGCAGAGGAAATGCCAATATAGGATCCGCTAAAGGGAGATTCACCAATGAATATAAGTATAAAAATAATGCTCAAGATATGTGGAGAAAGAAATATATGTAACACTCGGTTCACTCTATAGGACGTGCACGACAACTTTCAGCAAAGTAATGTAATCTACTCAGTTTAATCTCGGAAAGTAAACTAATCCAGTTATATCAACCTAACATACATACATTCAACCCGAAAGTGAGGCGTACAATTTTCATGCAATAAGAAGTGATATAAGAAAAGAAAGCAGTACTCCAGATATAAGCAATCAATGCGTGAAGCTTGGTGTGTTTTCTATGAAGAGTATACATATAATTTATCAGACTCAGCTAATAAAATAATTGCATCCATATTCATGCATGAAAGTGCCGGTTACTATCTCAAATGCAAAGCAAGACATAGCATATGATATCTGAAATAAAAACTATGGCATGACAAAATAGTATGCATATAGAGATAAGCTAACACCACGTCATCATCATCACAGAAAAATCATCTTTAGCAAAAAGATGGAAGAAATAAGGATAAAAAAATAGAACTACTGTACAATGCAACACACTCAAAAAATAAAATAAAACGTGATGCATGATAAAAAAGGAAAAAGTGGGTGAAAGCAAGTGTAAAAACGAAGAAATGTGAAAAAAAGAAAAGAAAAGGCGACAAAAATAAAAAGTGCGTGAGAACTCACTCCCCCAAGCTAAAGTGCACAGTGTCCACAATGTGCAAAGTGTGGCACACCGAGAGACAAAAAGTGGGTGGGGAAGGTGAGGATGCATGCATGATGGGAAAAAAATAGGAAAATGATATGATAATGCAGGTGATGCATGCAGAGATCAAAATAGTGCAGATATGAGTGTCCCCAAAAGGTACCCCCTCTCTCCCAACAAGATATAGACAGATATGAACAAAATGTGACAAAAAAGGTGTGTGGAAGAGGGGTGCAAAATCAACATGGCTCAAAACAACAGCAAAACAGCATCAGCAAAAAGGTGGAAGGAATCCAGTGTGGGCCTAGGGGTGGTGGTGGACCAGCACCGTCCTGTGGCGGAGGTGGTGGCGGGCGTGGTGGCTGCTGGGTGGGTGTGGGTGGCAGAGGCAGACGCATAAGAATCTGATTCAGGCAAGCCTGAATACTAGGAAGTATAGCGACGCGGGTCTGGACTGCACTGACGGTGGCGAAGAGAGCCCTAAAATCTGCTCTAAGTCCACTAACGGCCCCCTCAAGAGCACGGATGCTCTGAACAAGGGTGTCAGGGGGAGGTGGAGCAGAGGGTCGAACAGGTGAAGAACGGGGCTATCTCACACGGTCACCGTAAAGGATAGGTGCAGCTATGGGGTGGTGCTGTGCTTGCTAAGTGATGCCCAGCCTCTGTGTGAGGCTGAGACACGGGAAAAGTAGACGAGGAAGGAGCGGCAGCTGAAGCGGAAGTGAAAACAGACGATGAGGCAGGCTGAGAGGTCAGTGACACAGAAGTAGGGACAGACGCCACGACGCTCTCGGAGTATACAGCGGCGGTGGAGACAGTGAGATCGACGACAGGGGAGGTCATGAAGGGTGCAGAAAATGACTCCCCAGGAGTCGAGAACAACAATGAGGAAAGGGTCTCTACCATGGAAGCAAAAGAAGGCTCGCCGCACTCAACTATGGTGGGGGGACGTTCGGGGCTAGCCGCAGAAATTTGATCTATCGAAATGGGCACAGTGGTGGTGGTGGTGTGGGTGGACTCAGTTGAAGTGCTCCCGACACTAACAAAAGTGTGGACAGAGGTGTCGGGAGGTGCAGACAAAGCAAGTGCAGGCTGAGGGATCATGGGGTCCTGGGGTGGAATGAGGGGCTCCTGTTGAGCACCCTCGGGCTCTAGCACATATGCGGTGGGGATAAGGAGATCCATCGCTGGAATCAACTCTTCGCCCGTGGGTCTTATAAGTGTCCGAGCAGGGCTCGAGAGAACCATGTAATCTGCAGTGAAAGGACTGTGGAGCCACACCCAGTGCTGACGACCATGAGGACGCAGCATCCTCATCCGGGCCATAACGTCTATCGAAAGTAAAGTGGGGCCCAGTGGTCGAAGTAAGTCAGCAGGTAGGTCGACGCCGGTCATAAGGGCCAAGAGGGTAATCAGACCGCCGTAGCAAATAGGCGTCCGAGCGTCGACAAAAATAACTATGCGGTCGATGTACCAACTGGCAATATCAATCTCTACGGCGGGGACCAGGACGTCACTACCCCTATCGAAGAACCTAGGCCGTGTCATCGCATAGAGCATGTAGAGCTCTGGCGTCGACAGTGTCCCGGGATCGTACCTCGCAAGAAAAGTAGTCGCCATAAGGAGCTGTGCAATGCGGAGGCAGGCGTGGAGAATCGTAGATGCCTTGGCCATACTAGGGTCAAAGGCGAGTGGTGAACCCGTGATCCGTGTCCAAAAGGGGTGCGTGTCGAACGCCGGGTGTGGGATGTGCATGGGAGCGTAGGCGCGGTCTGTGACAGGTACATCGGGCCACTGGAAGAATTCTCTAAGCATGTTGAGAGTGACCTCATACTCTAGATCCATCAGTCGAATTGAGCATCCTCCAGGGGTCCAGGAAATGGACCGAAGGACCTCTAACGTCGGACGGATGTAGGTGTCCACCGACACAGACAAAAAGCCACGCCATCCTACGTTGTCGTACAACATGAGCCGCCCCTCGAGTACCCCTAGGCGGTCAAGGTCAGCTAGGTGTGCAAACCTAGAGGTTACGATCGAGTGATGGGATATACGCTCGAATCTGGCGCGCTGGGCATCATCTCGAAACGTGATCCCTATCACATCGAACGTGGGGGCGGGCGGTGCAGGTGGTGCAATGAGAGCGAAAGGAGGCGGCTGTGTAGGTGGGGGTGGGCTTGGTGGCAGGGAGTCTGCTCTAGAGGAAGAGGAGCCAGTATCACCTGACTTCTTCCGCTTGGAAGCGGGCTCCCGAGTAAGTGGCCTAAGGCGAGGCGGCATGTGTGCCGCGAGTCGTGACCACTCAAATAAAAATGTGACGCGCTATATAATAGAACGAGTATACCTGAGCACGACGCGAGAGCAAAATCTGAAGTGTGCAAAGAAACGCCTCCTCCGCGAAGCTCCGAGTGCGTCCAGAACCTCCCACAAGCTCCCCCAAGCTAGCCTGAAAAGTAAACAATAAAATCAGCGACGGATATCAATAAATGTGGGGGGAGATGGGGGTTAATAGATATATATATATAAGTTAATTTGAATTTGGGGCGTAATGTGCGTACGAATTGGGGGAATGGAGAAAAAATTCGAATTTAGGGCGAAATGGGGGTGATCGGCGGTGGGGGAGGCGGCGCCGGCGCCGGTCGGCGGGGCGACGTCGGCGACGGCCGGCGATGGGCCGTCGGTCGACGGCGGCAAGGGATCAAGCGAGGGAAGCGTCGATTCAGGTGGGAGTCGAGGCGACGAAGCTCGGGCACTGGCGAAATTGTTTTGGGAATTTTTGCGTTTTCGAATTTCGCGCAGCGCCTCGGAGCTTATATAGGATAGTTACGACTCGGCCGAGTGAAGCGTTCACTCGGCCGAGTGGGACGTATGTAATGAAATTTTAAAATATCTCCCACAAGTTACGACTCGGCCGAGTGTCTTTTCCTACTCGGTCGAATGGACAAGTTCCATTCGGCAGAGTGGCATGGCCACTTAGCAACTTTTTAGAACGTGGAGGGTATCAGATTCACTCGGCCGAGTGACAAGTCACTCACCCAAGTGGCAAATTGTACTTTAAATCGCATAAAATAACAGAGAGTTGGTCTGTAGGAACTTCCCTGATTTGTACTCCACTCGGCCGAGTGGAGTCTTTGTTCGGCCGAGTGACATATGTCACTCGGCCGAGTGGCATCCTGTTTTCTGCAACGGCTCTCTATTTTTGCTCTATTCTCTGTTTTTCTTCCTCCTGTCAGTCTCTACCTTCTCCTGGGGCCTGAGCGCATTCCTGGGGTGCTCTCCCATGCCTTAGTCATCCTCCATTTGAATGTTCTCTCGTTCTCTATCTTCTGTCATTAAAAATAGAGCCCGTTGTCACGATTTTTTTAGACGCTAGACTCTAAACACTAAGAAAAATCTAAAATAAAAATAAAAATCTACGAGGAATGATATAAAACCGTCGGGTTGCATCCCGACAAGCGCTCTTTTAAGGTCATGAGCTCGACCACTTATGATTTTCGTTTAGTGCGTGATGTTGGGCGCATGCGAGATGCGCCCGTCAAATTTGCCAGGAAGGCCACTTGGATTTGGTTGTTGATGCTCGTGGGCTTTCCTTGGTGTCCCCTTATCATGGGTAGTGTTGGGAGATAGGTCCCCCAAACTTGAGCTAGTACCAATCTTCTTCTTCACCGGTGACGCCGATCTTCTATCCGAATGAGCTTCCTTTGAATTATTGTCCATGGAGAGCATGCATAGCTCCCTAATCCTCGCGACATCAGCGTCAGGTGAGTCAGCGGTTGACTTGGCCTTCGGTTCTTCAGACACTTCACCCGATCACTAAACCGATCAGGTGAGTCATCGGGTCATGGACTGGAAAAATTTGGCTACAGATGAACCGATCGGGTGAGTTTTCACCCAATCGGTTGGAATTCAGCTCCAAAAGACAGAGAGGACTGCGGCTCCAGCCAATCACTGAACCGATCTGGTCAACTGAACAGTTGGGTAGCAGCTCCAAAAACAGAGACCACTGCAGCTCCACCCGATCGCTGAACCGATCGGGTGGGCTATTCTTCACTGCTGCTTCTGTTCGGGTCGGAGACGCGTACACGAACCGATCGGGTGGGTCTGTCCACCCGATCGGTTGAGGACTGAAATATGACATTCTTTGACGTTTGGCCCTCGGGATAGCACGTGTCACCTCCCGTTGCTCCGGTGACTCATGATATCTGCTTTATATGTCCCCAGCGCTGGCAATCTCCTGCAATGGTACAAAAACACAAAGAAAGTGAAAACATACAAAAAAACATAAAAGAGTGGATACGAAACAACAAAAAACAACGGAAAATCACGAAGTAGACGTGCGTGAATATATAAAATATAAACGCACGTCAACATCTATGTACCTAAACGTGATGTTACTTCATGGGGCCGATGAGCCAAACCTCTGTCGAGATTTCCATGCTACCCTATTCAAGAGGGCAGAAGACTGGTACGACGGATTACCCGACAGCTGTATCGAGTATTCGACGAATTGGCCGATTTATTTTGCAGGAAATTCGTCGTAGGTCGCTGTCCCAAGAGGAAGTCCTCTCACCTCTTCACATTCAATTCGAAGGAAAAGGAACCAATCCGAGCCTTCGCCTATCGATTCAACAACGAAAGGCTCGAAGTGGAGGACACGTCGGATGTGACTGTCATGGTGGATTTCACTCACGCAGTGCATGACAAACATTTACGAAGGGCGCTCCACCAGTTTCCACCAAACAGCCTCACGGAGATGTTCAATATAACAGATCGGTTCAATATCTCCAAAGAAGCGGAGGAACCGACTGAAACTACTAGAAAAGGCACACCTTCCCACTGTGGAGACACCAGATGAGAAAAGCCAACCCATGGAACCCCTCGTCAGGAATCTCGGGAGAAGAGACAAACAGAGAGAAGCTCTCAAAGCAAGGAGTGCCCAACTAATGCGAGGCCAAATGCACCCAAGACAGAGGTTCTCGCTTATGCCCTACAAGAAGAACTCGTCCAAGAATCCGCCAAGAAATGCAAATATGAGAAAAGGGATTACCTCAAATTCTGCAAGTACCACATCAACTATGGGCATGATACCAATGACTGCTGGATGCTCAAGAATGGTATCGATGCACTAATCAAGCGCGGGCATCCCAAAAACCCGGTCAGCGATCAACCCAGCAAGGAGAGGCCCTCGAAACAGAAGGGCAAGATGACGGGGTCGCCTGTCACTAAGGTCGTCGACTAGCGAGCTTCTAAGCTCATGGTCGAATAAAAAGCATCGGACGAAAGCAACTCCCGATGAAATTCGGAAATACATGTACACTTTTTTACTTTATCCAATAAAGCAAGGTTTTCATCAAATAAATTTTTCTTCCTTTTCAAAACAAAGCATTTATGAATTCTATGAAAACTGTCCCATCAAACTCCCCATTAAAAGGATCCGATCCTTAAGGAAGTCTAGATGAACCGAATTCATATTGATGAACCCTATGTAGACCCTGTCGTGTCGTCAACCGTAAGTCAAATAGGCTACCCCTTCGCCACTGAACGAATCTCTCGTGTCGTCAGCCATAGTCGAAGGGGCCATCCTTTTTCCACTGAATGACCCTACCGCGTCGTCAGCCGTTAGTAGAAGGGGCTTCCCCTTAGCCACTGAACGGCATTGTCGTGTCGTCAGCCGTAAGTCGAAGGGCCACCACTTCACCACTGAACGACCATCTCATGTCGTCAGCTGTAAGTCGAAGGGACATCCCTTCGCTACTGAACGACCCTCTCATGTCATCAGCCGTAAGTCAAAGGGGCAATCCCTTCCTATGGAATGACCCTCTCGTGTTGTCAGTCATAGGTCGAAGGGGCCACTCCTTAGTCACTAAATGACCCTACCGAGTCGTCAGCCATAAGTTGAAGGGCCATCCCTTCACCACTGAAGGACCCTATCGTGTCGTTAGCCGTAAGTCGAAGGGGCTACCCCTTCGCCACTGAACGATCATCTCATATCGTCAGCCATAAGTCGAAGGGCCACACCTTTGCCACTGAACGACCTTCTCGTGTCGTCAGCCATTAGTAGAAGGGCCACCCTTTCGCTACTGAACGACCCTCTCGTGTTGTCAACCGTAAGTCGAAGGGGCCACCCCTTTGCCAATGAATGACCCTCTCGTGTCGTTAGCCATAAGTCTAAGGGGCCACCCCTTCGCCACTGAACGACCCTCTCGTGTCGTCATCTGTAAGTCGAAGGGGTCACTCCTTCGCCACTGAAGGACACTATCGTGTTGTCAGTCATAAGTCGAAGGGGCTACCCCTTCGCCATTGAATGACCCTATTGTGTTGTCAGCCATAAGTCGAAGGTCCACCCCTTTGCCACTGATCGACCCTTTCGTGTCGTCAGCCGTAAGTCGAAGGGCCACCTATTTGGCACTGAATGACCCTCTCATGTAGTCAGCCATAAGTCAAAGGAACACTCCTTCGGTACTGAATGACCCTCTCGTTTCGTCAGCCGTAATTCGAAGGGGCAACTACTTTGCCACTGGACGACCCTCTCGTGCCGTCAGCCATAAGTCGAAGGGGCCACCCCTTCTCAACTGAACGATCCTATCGAGTCGTCAGCCGTAAGTTGAAGGGCCACCACTTTACCACTGAACGACCATGTCATATCATCAGCCGTAATTTGAAGGGGCTACCCCTTCGCCACCGAACGACTCTATCATGTTGTCAGCCGTAAGTCGAAGGTGCCACCCCTTCGCTACTAAATGACATTGCTGCATCGTTAGTCGTAAGTGGAAGGGGTACCCCATTGCCACTAAATGACCATTCCATGTCATCAGCCGTAAGTCGAAGGGCCACTCCTTCGCCCATGAATGACACTCTCATGTCGTCAGCCGTAAGTCGAAGGGCCACCACTTCGCCACTGAACGACCCTCTCATGTCGTCAGCCGTAAGTCGAAGGGCCACCCCTTCCCCACTAAACGACCCTCTTGTGTCGTCAGCCAGAAGTCGAATTGCCACCCCTTTGCCACTGAACGACCCTCTCATGTCGTCAGCTGTAAGTTGAGGATCCCTTATTCGCCAATGAATGAATCTCTCGTGTCGTCAGACGTAAGGCGAAGGGCCATCCCTTTGCCACTGAACGACCCTCTCGTGTTGTCAGCCATAAGTCGAAGGGCCTCCCCTTTGCCACTGAATGAACCTCTCGTGTCGTCAGTCGTAAATCGAAGGGGCCACCCCTTCGCCACTGAATGACACTCTCGTGTCGTTAGCCGTAAGTCGAAGGGCCACCCCATCGCCACTAAATGACCTTCTCGTGTTGTCAGCCGTAAGTCGAAGGGGCAACCCATTTGCCACTGAATGATCCTCTCGTATTGTCAGCCATACGTCGAAGGGGCCACCCCTTCGCCACAGAACGACCCTACCGTGTCGTCAGCCGTAAGTCAAAGGGCCACCTCTTCTCCAGTGAACGACCCTATCATGTTGTCAGCCGTAAGTCGAAGGGGCTACCCCTTTGCCATTGAATGACTCTCTCGTTTCATCAGCCGTAAGTCAAAGGGGCCACCCCTTCGCCACTGAACGACCATACCACATCATCAGTCGTAAGTCGAAGGTGTGAACGACCATGTCATGTCATTAGCCGTAAGTCGAAGGGGCTATCCCTTAGCCACTGAACGACTCTCTCGCGTCATCAGCTATAAGTTGAAGGGCCTCCCATTCGTCACTGAATGACCCTACAACATTGTCAGCCATAATTCGAAGGGGCTTCCCATTCACCACTAAACGACTCTCTCGTATCGCCAGCCGTAAGTCGAAGGGGCCACCCCTTCGCCACTGAATGACCCTACCGCGTCATTAGTCGTAAGTCGAATGGGCTACCCCTTCGCCACTGAATGTCCTTGTTATGTCGTCACCCGTAAGTCGAAGGGGTTACCCATTTTCCACTGAAAGACTCTCCCACATCGTCAGCCGTAAGTCGAAGGGACCACCCCTTCGCTGCTGAACGACCCTATTGTTGGGGTTTTGGCGGACTCTCAGAGCTCGGATCTGTGTCCGTCTAGAGTCTGACAGACCATAGGGGCTTAAAAAACGCAGCGGAAAATCAAAACAAAACTTTTAAGCTAGCTAAACTATTTAGATAGGCTCTAAGGGAGCCAGAACCTAGCCCGATCTTGCTAACTTGGGGTGGATCTGACCACCCCAAGAAAGATCTATACTAAAGCGACAAAATTAAATCTACACTAAAATTACTTAACCACATACCCGGAATCTTGTCCCTGGAGCAGGCAAGATGTACCGCACCGTCTTCTGATGCTCCTCGTAGTCGAGCCGCCTGAGCCACCTCGCACCCTCGAACCGATCCGCCCGAGCCGAGTTTTGCCTCCAAGCCGATCACACGCTGATCGCGCCCCAGATACACGTCCCGGAGCGGCGACAATCGTAGTCTTACCCCAAGCGCACGGTGTAGCGGCGAGCGGGTATCGAACACAGGGAGGCCTAATAACAGTGTCTTCTTCGAATCACATGGCTATAGGAGAAGTCGGGAAATGTTCGTAATATGCGGTCACAGTCGTTCAAATGTAATAAACGAATAACAAATTAATAAAGACGCTTAGGGGATAGGGAATCCCCGCTACTTGTCGTATCTCGTCATTATGACTCGTAGGTTTCACAATTGCTAAACTTGAAAATTAGGTGAACTAGTTGCAACTAAATGTGGAACCAAGCTCATGCTCTCACGCTATTGCCGGTCTATAGCAAACCTAGACTAGGGTCCAATCTCTTGCAAACCCTAACCTAGACAAACTAGCGTGAAGAACAACATCATCGTTCAATCGCATCTCGAGCCCACTCTCGTGCAAACTCGAGCTACGACCTAGGTTGGGATAGTTCCTACCCGTCCAATCTCTTACAAACGGGTATTGGTATAGAATTGCAGTCGAAAACCATAGTTTCGGTCCAATCTCTTGCAACCCGATCACGGAGAAATTCAATTGCAACCCAATTCGAATATCTAGGGCTTCCTATCGAATTGGGATCCAATCTCTTGCAAATCCCAATCGATGTGAATCCCTAGCTATTCGTATTATAGCAATCCCAAACTAACCCTAAATCAATCCTAGCAATAGTTTCGCCAATTCATCACAATTTCGAAATTGGGCTCGTAGGGTTCATCCCTACGCCCTAAGACGATGAAATACTCACAATTTATAATAAGATGCAATAGAACTTCACAAATAAAATCAGCGGAATTCATAGCAATATTCAAAATATCAATAAAAATTGAGTTTTTGAGGGAAAGAGATACAAACCAATGAAGAACAAGATAGCATCCAACAAAATCTCACTTTTCTCCTCCCTAAAAGCTCAATCCAATCCCTAAAAAGTTAATCTAAAAAGCTATAAAAATTCTGAAAAAAGCTCTCTAAACTAGGTTAAAAACTGGGGTTACATACCCCCCAAAATCGCCCAAAAAACCCCGACGAAAATGCCTCTGCGCAGCCTCAAATCCGCAGTTTACGCTACAGGCAGCGCGGCTCACTCGGCCGAGTGACAAATGTCACTTGGCCGAGTGACGAACTCTGTCCAGAAACAGAGAGTTGGGGGTCTCGGGGGTCGTCTCCTCGGAGATCACTCGGGCGGACGGCCTTTCGTCTCTCGGGCGGACGTCGGTTGTCACTCGGGCGGACCGTCTTTCTCCACTCGGCCGAGTCAGTCATCGGGCCTGTACATACGAAAAACAGAGAGTTCGGCATCTTTTGTTGCCGTCGTCTTGGCTCCACTCGGGCGATGGGTGACTCGGTGCTCGGCCGAGTGGCATGGCGATGCTCGGCCGAGTGTACGCTGATATTGGCTCTGTTGCGTGTCCGATCTGGCCGGCCGAGCGGGCTTCCTATGGTCAGCCGAGTGAATCCTTCACTCGGCCGAGTGGCATGCTGAAAATGCCCAAACTTCATATTTTAACCTCCTCGTCGCTCCTACGACGTTCTTTCTCCTTCCACTCCTCTCCAATAGCAAAATGCCCCTCAAGAGAGTCGTCGGTGACACTCCGGAGTGGGTGCATCTCAGAATCACTCCAAATCGCTCCAAATCTCCTGAAATACGACAAAAACAACAAATCGTGAAAAGCATCGTAATATTGTCGAATAAACGTGAAAAACACGATTTGAGCGATCTAAATGGCATGCAAACATGCAGAAAAAAGGTGTAAAATATGGAGTGATCAAAATCCCACAAGCTTACCTCTTACTCGTCCTCGAGGAACATAAGTAAAAAGCGAACCCGGTGGATAAAGAAAACGGCGAAAATGTGGTAAACGAAAAACGAAAAACAAAAAGCAAAATAGAAAACGAAGAGGGAAGTTGCTAGATCATTTTCTCAGGACGTGGGGTTTGCTTACTCATTTAGCATGCTTCGAATATAAAACACATGTCAAAGTCTTTTATTTTGATATCATAGTATAATGGCACATTTGAAATAGAAAACCCAAGAATATCAATATAGCATGAAAAATAGAATAATTCTAAGATTAACATCGTCTGAAGCATCTAAAGCGGTATACAATACCGTAGATCACACACTTTTCAATTGAATGCTTTCTATAAGGAGTATAATAGATATCACACGATAGAGTAGTAAGAATAAAAAAGTGCGGTTTTCATGAAATGAATGCTAAGCGTAGATTTCTGGATTTCGTAAAACTTTAGCAATCTCACCGAGTATAGAATATTACTTAGCCTAGGTCGTCATGCACCGTCAAGTGGTCACTCTCTCACTCATCATTGGATTCTCTCCCCCAAGCTTATCTATAAGCATGGTGGCATATACAAAACGATAATTACACCCCCGTTTCTTATGAAGCTCCAAAAGTCAAAGAAAACAAAAACAAAATGTCACGCCCCGCTTCCCAAAAATATGGAGGCGAAGCGTGAGAAGGTCCGCTCAGACTTGAAGCTACAAAGCTGCAAGTCCGATAAGCGTCAATCAAATTTAAAACTGCAGGTCCTTGCAACGCGAACGAAACAAGATAATAATAATGAAATGAGACAAAAGAATAATCTCAGAATATCCATAAATATAAATTCTAACATCGCAGAAAAGCCACCAGGCTGAAATAAAAGAGAGTCTAAAGGCCCAAACATGGCCAACAAAAAGTACAAAGTACAACAACAAAGTAAAGGTGCAAGCACCGACATCTAACAGCAACCTAAAGCAAAAGCAACGCCAACAGTCTCTAAAACTGATCTCCGGTGTCCACGTACTCCTCGACGAACGTAGGCTCGGGCTCAGCGTCAGCAAACACCTCGTCCTCAGCAATTGTCTCTGGCTCAGGGTCTAACATGTGGCACCCAAAAGAGCAAGGGGCACATGTCAGCAAGTCTGAAAGACTTGTGCAAGTGAAACTGAAAGTACAAGTAAGAGCAACCTAGCAGTTCTAGCATGATGCAATGACATGGCAGTTAAAGTATGAGTGCAGCAGGTAAAGTAAAGTAAAGTAAAGTAAAGTACGAGCATGGCATGGCATGGATGACAAGTATTACATGAATCATTAACAAGACAAGTACAAGACAAGGAAAGTAAGCACCTCGTGCACAGAGATTCCGTCTTTTGGCTAGAGGGCGGATCAGACCTCTCTTAAGCTCAAGTGAACGTTTATCCCTACCCCTCCACGTGTGTCGAGCCAGGGCCTTACCCCCGAACGGTAATGCTCGCTTCTGGACCACGAGCCAGGAAGTGTGTAAACAAGTATGGCGTAGGGGTGCACCTAGCCGGACAAGTAGTACGAGGACAAGTATGGCGTAGGGGTGCACCTAGCCAGACAAGTAGTACGAGGACAAGTATTGTTGCGTGTGCTACGATGCAACATTCAATGCATGGATGACATGACATGACAAGTAGTAAGGCGTACAGGTAAGGAAAGTAAACGTGACAGTTTAGTATGCATGAACAACAAGTTTAAAGGTTGGATCTAGCTTCGTTGTCAAGCTAGATCAATTAGGTGACGGATCTAGTTTCGTTGTCAAACTAGATCAAGTAGGCGTCTAGCCAGCTATCATTTCACTGACTAGTCTCTTTTACGCTAGGAACAAGGAAGTGGCCTAAAAACATGGCCCTACACAAGAGTTGGCAAGTTTCACTTGCCTGCAACTATCACGTCAAGAAAACACCGTCCAACGAGTCCAAAGTCACGATTCCTACGTGCACAAGTCCACCGGCCTACATCCGTTTTATTAATCTTGATTAGTGATTTCTAAAACATTTAAAATACTTTAAAATACTGATTTTTAGTCTTTATTAGCATGCAATTGGGTTGGGGGTCCTAGGGGTGCAAAACGTTACCTCAACACGACGCGAAAGCTACACCGGCGTCGGGTAGCGACGCCGGGGGTTGGAATAAAAGATCGCGCTCCAAGTCCAGATTCCAATTAGATTCCTCGTTGGAAATTTCAGAGCAAATAACTCGGGCGACGATTCCAGATTCCAAAGCTAGCACGTGCGACGACGGGCTACGACGTGCGACGACGTCGTACGCGACGAATCCTCGAAGATCAAGCACCTAGGTGGGGCCCACAGTAGTCCTAGGGGCCTTTGGGGGACCCACAATAACTCTGGAGAACTTGGGGGGCCCACGGAGGCAAGCGGTGCGACGGATGCGGGGTTGCGACGAGTGGCTCTCGGTCGTACACAGCCAATGCGGGGAGATCCGTCGGTCGTGCGCTCAAAATGCGGGGGCTGCGACGTTGGGGTGTGCAGCGGCTGCGGGGCGATGCTTGGTGCGAGTGCTTCCTTCGGTCAGACCGGTCGGGAGCCTCGGTCAGGCGCTTGGATGCGGGCGGGGCAGCGTTGCAACGTTGTAGCGCTTGGGCGCTCGGTCACAGCGGGCGGGGCGACCGGTCAGACACGGAGCGGAGCGGGGCGACGAGGCGGGGGTCGGTGCGGAGCGGGGCCTCGGTCAGACCGAGGGCTTCTCTCGGTCAAGCGGGGCGAACGGGCGTGGGCGACTGCTGCAGCGTGCGGACGGCGAGGATGCGGGGGCAGCTATCGGTCGGAGCGGGCGGATGCGGTGTGTTTTCTCGGTCGTGCAGGGGGCTGAACGTCGCAACGTTGCGACGAATCGTCGCAACGTCCAATTTGAGTTTTGGAAGAGGCTAGGGCTAATTTCTTGCGAAAATAGGTCTTCCTAGGGGTTGCTTATATAGTATAGATGGGTTGACTTGGTCTAGGGCTAAATCTAATTGGATTAGAAGTTCAAAAGATTTAAAATTTGAAATTCAATTACTCCAACTCATCCAATGGTTTGACCTGGTCCAAATGAGCTGAAAATTGACTCAAAAATTCTTTAAAACGTTTAAAACTCAAATAAATTTTATTTGGCCGAAAATAATTTATAAATTAATTATTAAAAATAATATAAAACTTGTAAAAATCATAAAAGTGGTCAAATAAACTCCAAAAATTATAAAATAAATATCGGGGTGATCGTGGCGACGAATGTGAGCTAACTAAGAAGACGGATCTCAATTTCGACGTCGGACGACGAAACTAAAAATAGAAACGTCTCCCGTCAAAAGTGAAAATCGTCACGTCTCATCGAGTAAGTTTAAATTGTGGGAAAACGACTCGAGAATCGTCGTTCCAAATTAGTGCCACTATTTAATACTCTCAGAGACGTTCACAACGGCATGACACTCAAAAGTGTTTACAATCAAACAAAGCCTAAAACAAACACGTGCACGGCCAAAAGCACGTGCACGAAAAACGTTCAACGAAAAGTGGTCGTTACATCATCCCCACCTTAGAATAAAGTCCGTCCTCGGACTTTCTAATATAACTAGTCACTCTAGTAACTACCCCAATCAAGTCATATTATAATTCAACCAGGTATAGTCATTACAGGTGCTCATGTACGCACTATGTAGTCAAACATAAACACTACCAACACGTATATATATACATTCACATACGTCATATATTTATACTTATTATAGTCAGTCAATTTCATTCATGTATTTCAATCAGGTATATAAACATACTTCCCTTATATAGCTGCTACTCACAAAACATTAGTTCATATACTTATATAGGTATGATCTCATACTAGAAAATACAATCATTGCTCTACCTATATGTAGCTACCTATGCACAAACATCAAGGGTATACTACCCTCTAATATTCATCCAACACTAAACACATCAACACATGTAATCACACCATACCATAATTAATCAAGTTTCACTATATATATATATTTATTTATTTATTTATTCACCACTACTATAGTTTCATAATATCTATAGTCATTCAAATGCATTCCAATATTTCACCATACATTCACATTACGTACGGTCCTATAACTGTATTTTCGACACGCCACATATATCATAGTCATCAAGCCTATAACTAAGCACATACCTACCCGTGCATGGTGCACACCCATACACGCTAACATTTCATTTACATACACCAATCATACCATTATATAACTAGCACACAAACACACCTAGTTTTAGCTAGTACACATACGTTCACACAACAAGCCCTAATAAATAACTATACCACAAGATCAACCATATAACTATATACTGGTATAGCGACCCACAATCGTGTGTGTAACTCAACCAGGCACAAACGCTCCTATCACTATACATACATCAAACATTGCTATATTCAAACTACAACATGCATTCAATATACTTAGAGTATACCCACTCAAGCTTGGGTGAGACTCAATACACATATCAGAATATTCTATATACATAACACGACATTTATACATATACCGATACCATTCCTATATATATATATATATATATATATATATATATATATATATATATATATATATATATATATATATGCTTACCAATACAACCATATACATACCATAAGTCATTTACACCTAATATTTAGTCAGGTAATACTTACATGGTTCAATCACTCTATACACCATAATAATAATAATACAGACATCAGCACACGTATAATTATAATACACTCCCTAATACATGCATACGTATTCATCGTATAGACACACCCACATTTAACTTATATATATATATATATATATATTCACACCATAGCCTACTACTTATAATTAGTATACTAACACATCCACACATACGTAATTAAGATGTGCAATAGTCGTGTATACCTCACGGTATGCACGCATGCAACATCCCGAAAAAGCAAGCAATACCAATCAAAATTATACTCCTACTACCATATGTATATCACATATATAGTCAGGCAACAAAACATAACTACTTACGTCTAAACACAATACATACCCACATATGAGCACACACTCATACGTGCTAATATATATGGGTCACTCAATAGGCCTACTTACTTAACTATACATGCACTTATTATTATCACACCTAGCACACACATAGCTTTACCAATCATTTTATTTCAACCATTATGAGTATCTCTTACTACATTCACAACTTAGATATTTCAACGCTGACTCTTATATACACAAGCATCCCTAGTATAGTGTAGCTATCCACACAAAAATCTATAACTAATAACACACAACAACTTCATACCATCACGAATAACTCCGAGTATAAATATATATCACTCAATAGGCAACATCAATATACTATGGGAATTCTCATTCAAGCCCACGTACACAACTTAGGTACGTGCACTACGACTACCTCACAAGGTCCAAGGGCCTACTAACAATTAAGGGTTAACACAGACATTGACGGACACTAAAGTCTAAACAATAGAGGGAGGTCGAGGTCGAGGGCGTGATGAGGGAAGGATCGATAGGCACGAGTTCAGATAGGACGAATACAAGGAGACGGCTTGGTTAGACGAAACGTAGACTCAATGGTGATGTTTAGGTCGTGGGAAAGGGAGATGTAGTGATGCTTAAATATGATACAGAAAGGGAAAATAGGGTGAATAGCGTAAGCTAAAATACGTGGATTTTGAAAACTGTCGTTCTTCAAAAGTTGAAATCCCAGTCTGAAAAGAAATATTTGGAGATCGATAAAACGAGTTGTTCAAAATAAATTTGAGTCGAAAATTCATAATAAGGGAAAATGTTTTTATGGCTTATCTCAAATCATTAGGAAAGGAAAGTAAATCATTCGCACGGTCATTAAAGACGTAATTTTTTTTTTGAAAATATTATACGGCAGTAATTTAATATAATGTTGTCAAAAGTTTTTGAAAGTCAAAGAATGAAATCGAGTAACAGAAGAATTTAAACTCATGTTAAATGCTTTCGAAACTTTTAGGCTATGGAAAATTTAAAATGGTCAATTTGAAACTACCTTTAGGGAACCAAGGTTTGCCAAAAAAAGTGAAACAGATTTGCACAAGGTTCTTAATATATGAGCACAACAAGTCTGGCACGGTTATAAAAATATAGTTGAAATTCAATTTGGTTTAGAAATTTTTCTAAAAGCGTGTATGGTGAGCGGAAAGAAAATAGTAGTAACTTAGCATAAGAATTATCAGAATCGAATAGCAAATCTTTAAAATCAAATCAGGGAGGGTCTAAAGCAGGAAGAGGTTATGAAAATAGTAATTTTGCAAAAATCTGAAATAGTGAGAACGACGAGCAAAACCAACTTGCTGAAATCTGAAATTCCATGTGTCTTGAAAGTATATTAAGGTAAACACGACGTATCGTTCGAATAACACAAATAAGAGGGAAAATTATAAATCGAATTGGGCAAAATAAAAGTACGGTTCAGAATAAAATTAATATATGAAAGGAAATATGTATTTTCATAGGTTCAAAAGTGTAGGCTGAAGAAGTATTAAAAACTATTATTCAAAAATTTCGACAAAAATTTTAAAAAATTTTAAATCAACGAGGAGCATGAAGTATAAGTATATTAAAACTTGAACACATTTAAAACTTAGGGAAAGAGGAACTCAAAAAGAAAATACTTTCAGAAGGTTCAAGATTTGCAATGGAGGGATTTGAAAATTGACGACGATTTGTCATGAGGCGATCTCGGGGATCGATGCAAAGAAAACGGTCAGATGTTCAAAACATACGTACGCCTAGGATATGAATCAGGAAAGTCTACGGAAACTCCTACGGTCGACCAACTAAAGATTAAAGACTAAGCGCTAAGACTTCTAAAGGTTAGACGGTAAAGAAATGCGTTCAGCTTGGTCCGAAATCGATGAACCCAAGCGATGACTAAAGGAAATTCTAGAAGTCTAATGTGGCCAGGGGTAGACAATAACCACCAAGGTAACTCCTACGACGATCAATTGCTGTCAGGGAGGTCTAACTAACATTCAGGGGCCTCTAACTAGCAAGCACAGACGTCTAACTAGGTCTTCTCATCACCTAGTGTCCTAAAAACGGCTAAACTCAGGGCTTCTGATTCGGATGTTGCAATTTATTTAATGAACATTCCGTTATTATCGTTGTTCCGTTAATTCGCAATTGCAAGACTGGACCTGCATGGGCCACCAACAAAACCTGTCACGCCCCGCTTCCCAAAAATATGGAGGCGAAGCGTGAGAAGGTCCGCTCAGACTTGAAGCTACAAAGCTGCAAGTCCGATAAGCGTCAATCAAATTTAAAACTGCAGGTCCTTGCAATGCGAACGAAACAAGATAATAATAATGAAATGAGACAAAAGAATAATCTCAGAATATCCATAAATATAAATTCCAACATCGCAGAAAAGCCACCAGGCTGAAATAAAAGAGAGTCTAAAGGCCCAAACATGGCCAACAAAAAGTACAAAGTACAACAACAAAGTAATGGTGCAAGCACCGACATCTAACAGCAACCTAAAGCAAAAGCAACGCCAACAGTCTCTAAAACTGATCTCCGGTGTCCACGTACTCCTCGACGAACGTAGGCTCGGGCTCAGCGTCAGCAAACACCTCGTCCTCAGCAACTGTCTCTGGCTCAGGGTCTAACATGTGGCACCCAAAAGAGCAAGGGGCACATGTCAGCAAGTCTGAAAGACTTGTGCAAGTGAAACTGAAAGTACAAGTAAGAGCAACCTAGCAGTTCTAGCATGATGCAATGACATGGCAGTTAAAGTATGAGTGCAGCAGGTAAAGTAAAGTAAAGTAAAGTAAAGTACGAGCATGGCATGGCATGGATGACAAGTATTACATGAATCATTCACAAGACAAGTACAAGACAAGGAAAGTAAGCACCTCGTGCACAGAGATTCCGTCTTTTGGCTAGAGGGCGGATCAGACCTCTCTTAAGCTCAAGTGAACGTTTATCCCTACCCCTCCACGTGTGTCGAGCCAGGGCCTTCCCCCCGAACGGTAATGCTCGCTTCTGGACCACGAGCCAGGAAGTGTGTAAACAAGTATGGCATAGGGGTGCACCTAGCCGGACAAGTAGTACGAGGACAAGTATTGTAGCGTGTGCTACGATGCTACATTCAATGCATGGATGACATGACATGACAAGTAGTAAGACGTACAGGTAAGGAAAGTAAACGTGACAGTTTAGTATGCATGAACAACAAGTTTAAAGGTTGGATCTAGCTTCGTTGTCAAGCTAGATCAATTAGGTGACGGATCTAGTTTCGTTGTCAAACTAGATCAAGTAGGCGTCTAGCCAGCTATCATTTCACTGACTAGTCTCTTTTACGCTAGGAACAAGGAAGTGGCCTAAAAACATGGCCCTACACAAGAGTTGGCAAGTTTCACTTGCCTGCAACTATCACGTCAAGAAAACACCGTCCAACGAGTCCAAAGTCACGATTCCTACGTGCACAAGTCCACCGGCCTACATCCGTTTTATTAATCTTGATTAGTGATTTCTAAAACATTTAAAATACTTTAAAATACTGATTTTTAGTCTTTATTAGCATGCAATTGGGTTGGGGGTCCTAGGGGTGCAAAACGTTACCTCAACACGACGCGAAAGCTACACCGGCGTCGGGTAGCGACGCCGGGGGTTGGAATAAAAGATCGCGCTCCAAGTCCAGATTCCAATTAGATTCCTCGCTGGAAATTTCAGAGCAAATAACTCGGGCGACGATTCCAGATTCCAAAGCTAGCACGTGCGATGACGGGCTACGACGTGCGACGACGTCGTACGCGACGAATCCTCGAAGAGCAAGCACCTAGGTGGGGCCCACAGTAGTCCTAGGGGCCTTTGGGGGACCCACAATAACTCTGGAGAACTTGGGGGGCCCACGGAGGCAAGCGGTGCGACGGATGCGGGGTTGCGACGAGTGGCTCTCGGTCGTACACAGCCAATGCGGGGAGATCCGTCGGTCGTGCGCTCAAAATGCGGGGGCTACGACGTTGGGGTGTGCAGCGGCTGCGGGGCGATGCTTGGTGCGAGGGCTTCCTTCGGTCAGACCGGTCGGGAGCCTCGGTCAGGCGCTTGGATGCGGGCGGGGTAGCGTTGCAACGTTGCAGCGCTTGGGCGCTCGGTCACAGCGGGCGGGGCGACCGGTCAGACACGGAGCGGAGCGGGGCGCCGAGGCGGGGGTCGGTGCGGAGCGGGGCCTCGGTCAGACCGAGGCCTTCTCTTGGTCAAGCGGGGTGAACGGGCGTGGGCGACTGCTGCAGCGTGCGGACGGCGAGGATGCGGGAGCGGCTATCGGTCGGAGCGGGCGGATGCGGTGTGTTTTCTCGGTCGTGCAGGGGGCTGAACGTCGCAACGTTGCGACGAATCGTCGCAACGTCCAATTTGAGTTTTGGAAGAGGCTAGGGCTAATTTCTTGCGAAAATAGGTCTTCCTAGGGGTTGCTTATATAGTATAGATGGGTTGACTTTGTCTAGGGCTAAATCTAATAGGATTAGAAGTTCAAAAGATTTAAAATTTGAAATTCAATTACTCCAACTCATCCAAGGGTTTGACTTGGTCCAAATGAGCTGGAAATTGACTCAAAAATTCTTTAAAACGTTTAAAACTCGAATAAATTTTATTTGGCCGAAAATAATTTATAAATTAATTATTAAAAATAATATAAAACTTGTAAAAATCATAAAAGTGGTCAAATAAACTCCAAAAATTATAAAATAAATATCGGGGTGATCGGGGCGACGAATGTGAGCTAACTAAGAAGACGGATCTCAATTTCGACGTCAGACGACGAAACTAAAAATAGAAACGTCTCCCGTCAAAAGTGAAAATCATCACGTCTCATCGAGTAAGTTTAAATTGTGGGAAAACGACTCGAGAATCGTCGTTCCAAATTAGTGCCACTATTTAATACTCTCAGAGACGTTCACAACGACATGACACTCAAAAGTGTTTACAATCAAACAAAGCCTAAAACAAACACGTGCACGGCCAAAAGCACGTGCACGAAAAACGTTCAACGAAAAGTGGTCGTTACACAAAAGAGCGAAGAAAGAGACAAAGTATATGAGATCGGATCGTTTTCAAACTACTTTTCTCTTTTCTTTTCTTATTCTCAAATCTCTTTTTCTTTTTCTTTTTCTTTTTTCTTTTCTTTCTTTTTTTTTCATTTTTTTTTCATAAGAACAAAATGATCCCAAATCAAAGAGAAGGATATACAAGTATTTTTATTCTTCGGCTTTTGGGGAATTTGGAGCATGTGATTTTAATAATGGGGGAATGCCAATAATAGAATCGCTAAGGGGAGATTCACCAATGAATTTAAAATAGAGAAATAATGTTCAAGATATGTGGAGAAAGAAATAAATGTATCTCTCAGTTCACTCTATAGGACGTGCATGACAACTTCAGCAGGGTAATATAATCTACTCAGTTTAATCTCAAAAAGTAAACTAATCCAGATTTATCATTGCAAGCAACAATTCAATTAACCTGAAGTGAAACGTACAAGTCATGCAATAAGAAGTGATATGAGAGAAAGGAAAGCAGTACTCCAGATATAAGCAACAATGCATGAATCTTGGTGTGTTTTCTACGATAGCATACATATGAATCATCAGACATCAGCTAATGATAAAATTTCATCCATTTTCATACACCAAAAGCGAGTGGGTTACTATTTCTAAATGCAAGCAGGACATAGCATATGATATCAGAAATAAAAAAACTATGACATGACAAATATAGCATGCATATAGAGAAAAGCTAACACCACGTCATCATCATCACAGAAAAGTCATCTCTAGCAAAATATGAAAGAAATAAAGATAAAAGAAAAACAAGGATATTTACAATGCAGCACACACGGAAAATAAGAAAAAACGTGATGCATGGTAAAAAAAGAAAAAACGTGCTAGAAAATGGGTGCAAAAGTGGAAAAAACGTGAGAAAAACTAAAAATAAAAGGGTGGCAAAAAAAAAGCGTGAGAACTCACTCCCCAAGCTAAAGTGCACAGTGTCCCCAATGTACGAAGTGTGGCACACCGAGAGACGTGTAATGGGTGGGGGGTGGGTAAGCATGCATGATAAAAAGAAATAAAAAAACAAAATGAAAAATATGATGCGAATGTGATGCATGCAAGGATAAGAGTTATCATATGGTTATATTGACCAATCTGTCAGTGATAACTCTGAGTGATGATAGGATAGTTGGTCTTTTGACTTGAGGTCATTTTGACAAACCTGTGCGTGAACGGTGCCACTTATATCAACTGACCTAGCTTCGAGGCAAGGCCTGTCGAAAGGTCTTTTGATTGGGTGTCACTTGAAACGTACGAGGGGAGTAATGACAAAGAGAGGATTCGTCTCTCCCGGTCAATGGGAGTTAGTGTCGTAGAGTTAGTTCGGTCTTTAGTAAAAACTCTGCGCAGAGTATGTTGGAAGAAGTCCAACATTTATTGACTAAAGATCGATAGAAACTAACCGGAGTCAAGTTATTGGGGTTGACAGTTTGACCGTACCCCAGACTTGATCTACACGACATATTTAAGGCGAAGAGACTATAACTGCGGAATTCATCACGGAAACAGTCAGGTGGTCCCGACAATACTCATGTCAATGAGTTAACCACATAATGATGATTCCTGAAGCAGGGACGGCAACCACTGCTCGTGGTCACTGTCGTATAGGGCTTCGAGCCCAACCTGTTGTAAGGGTCAGGCTGTAGGGTCTCACACAGAGTGTAACGCTTCGTCTAGTAATAGGTAGAAAATAGTTAGGGAGAATATTTGCATTTGATGCAAAAGAAGAGATAATTGCATTTGATGCAATATGATAATTTAAGCTTAGATAGGGACTATTTTGCATTTGATGCAAAAGCGATTAAATGTGTATTAAATTGTTTAATACAATATTTAATAAAATAAACGCAAGGATAAGTTCACGGGTAAGACGGAAATATTCCGGTCTAGACCCAGGTTCGAACGGCGTCCAAATCGGACTCTATATGAGCCCAAAAAGCCAAAATAAAGAAGTTAGCCCATAAAAGATGTTCATGGGCAGGCCCACCTAAATGGGCTAGGCCTGAGCTCGCTGGCACCCTTAAAGGGGTGCCAGACTTGGGCTTTGCGCGCGCGCTGGGCCGCTGGCCCATGCCAGCGCCCGGGCTATGCCCGGGCGCTGGCCTGGGCCAGCGGCCCGGGTAAAGCCCACACCGGGTCGGGCAGAAGCCCGACCCGGGCGCCCGACCCGGATGCCTGAAACAGGCGCGCATGAAGCACGCCTGATTGCGGGTGGGGCCCAATGCGGGCCCCACAGCACGTGCGCGCGCAGCTGAGGATTGCGGGCCCACGTGGCCCGCCCTAAGGGGCTGTGAACCCTCTCTTTTTCTGGCGGCTAGCTTTTTGCGAAAAGCTTTGTTTGGGCTGATGTTTGGACGATCAATTGGAGGTTCAAACGACCTCCGATTGACGAACGGTTTTTTCCTATGCGTTCACCGTTGAACGCTTGTCGTATTGATAGGTTGTATCAATCTTGAAGCTCAACGGTGAGTGAGTTAAAATTCACGGAAGTTTGCACTTTGTGAAGTGCAAACTAACTTGATTTTAACTAACCCAAATAATTAGTCCCACATCGGATTTTGAGAAAAGGGGAGAGTCCGCCGCCTATATAAATAGGGGTCTCCCCCCTTTCTCAAAACTCGTCCCAAGCTCTAGATCTGAGCGGCTCTCGTAAATGTTGGAGCACGCTCGGATCTAGGCTTAAATAAATATTTCTCTATCTCCCTAAAATTCTGCCTTACTCCTGCGGGCTCTAGCAAAGCCACAAAGGAGTTCGGATTCTGAATCTGAAATCTAGGCGGAGGTTTCACTCGCGTGAAACTTTCTTCGGCGCGTGGTTGGCTCGGCGGCACGGGGATTGATCGCCTCGGGATGCGGAGTGGTTCGAGGAGCGGTTCCAGGAGCGGTTCGGGGAGCGGTTCAAGGAGCGGCTCGGCGTGGGACGGGAGCAGCTCGGAAGACGGCGCGGAACATCTCGCCTGCTCCAGGGCTGAGATTCCGGGTATGTGGTTAAAGTATTTTTAGCATTAGTTTAGTTTAATCGCAGTAGGCTAGATCCTTCTTGGGATGGTCAGATCCATCCCAAGTCGGCATAGATCTTGGCATAGGGTCTTGGACCTTAGGGCTAAGTTAAACATTGTTTTTAACTGCATGTTAATTAGTTAACATAAGTTTTTTCTTCCGCTGCAAATGTTTTTGTGTCTATGTTCCGTCCGACTTAGGACGGGACTAGAGTTTTTGTGCCCTAAGGGACCCCAGTTATCCCAACAGGAAGAATCTAGGAAATCACGACGAAACGAACGAAAAGAGAACTACGGAGACGGAAATGGAAATCACAATCAAGGGGAAGTAATCTAATAATATAATATATATATAATAAAATCCATACATGAAAAACCAGTCGTTACATCCTCCCCAACTTAAGAAAAATTCCGTCCTCGGAATTCCCAACACTCACGTGTCCGGGAACAAAGGTGGGTAGCGCTCTCGCATCTCATCTTCTCTCTCCCAAGTAGACTCTCCCGGCGAACCGTGCCGCCACATCACTCTAACAAGATCGACGACCTTGTTTCCGAAGTGACTTCTGACGCCTGTCCAGAATCTGCACTGGATGCTGGTCATACGTCAAATCTGGGCGAACGGCGATCTCCGAGAAATCCACAGCATGAGATGGATCGCTGATGTATCGACGAAGCTGCGACACATGGAAAACATCGTGAACTCCTTCCAAAGATGGCGGCAAGGCTAAGCGGTAAGCTACCTCGCCAACCCTCTCCAGAATGTCAAACGGTCCAATGTATCGCGGGCTCAACTTCCCTCGCTTCCCAAAATGAATCACTCCACGATTCGGGGAAATCCTCAGCAACACATGATCCCCAGGCTGAAACTCCAAAGGACGACGTTTGGCATCCGCCCAATGCTTAAAACGGTCCTGAGCAATCCTCAACCTCTCCCGAATATTCCTGACAACCTCCACAGCCTCCACAATCATCTCAGGTCCCAACAGCTCCCTATCACCAACGTCATCCCAACTCAATGGCGATCGACACTTCCTCCCATACAAAGCGGCGAAAGGCGCCATACCAATAGACGCATGGTAGCTGTTGTTGTAAGAGAACTCCACCAAGTGTAGATGGTCCTCCCACGAACCCTTGAAATCCAACATGCACGCCCTCATCATGTCTTCCAAAATCTGAATCGTCCTCTCGGACTGGCCATCTGTCTGCGGATGGTACGCCGTGCTGAAACTCAGACGCGTACCCAAACTCTTCTGCAAACTCTGCCAGAACTAAGATGTGAATCTCATGTCTCTGTCCGACACGATACTCACGGGGACTCCGTGAAGTCGTACGACCTCCTGCACGATTCACGTTACATCACTATCTAAACTAGAAAAAGGAAATAGAAACGGAGAGTAAAGAAATTACCTCCATGTATCTCCTTGCTAGCGCCTCAATGGACTGTCCCACTCGGAATGGAATAAAGTGCGCGGATTTGGTCAATCGATCTACGATCACCCAAATCGCGTCATTCTGCTTCGGACTCCGAGGTAGTCCAGTCACGAAATCCATAGTGATGTGCTGCCATTTCCACTTCGGAATCTGAAGCGGTTGCAGCAACCCTGCCGTACGTTGATGCTCCGCCTTCACTTGCTGGCAAACCAAACACTTGGCCACACTCCGAGCCACGCTCCTCTTCATACCATGCCACCAATAGTTCAGACGAAGATCCTTGTACATCTTGGTCCCACCAGGATGCACAGAATACGGCGAGCTATGTGCCTCCACCATCAACTCCTCTCTAATATCCCCAGTTGGCACACACAACCTGGCTCCAAACCTCAACGAGCCATCCTCATGAATGAAAAAGTCAGTCCGCAGACCGACTTCCACCTGCTCCCGAATCTTCCCCAGCTTCGGATCCTCAGCCTGGCCAGCCTTGACCCGATCCACAAGCGTCGACTGTATCTGCATACACATCAACGAGGAATCCTCACTAGGGAGAACAATCTCCACTCTAGACTCGCAAAAATCCTGCTCAATCTCCACTGCGAAGTCAACATCATCACCGCGGGAAGCCTACTCAAAGCATCTGGAACCACATTCACCTTGCCAGGGTGATACTGCAGATCAATCTCATAATCTGCCATGAGCTCCAACCATCGACGATGTCGCATGTTGAGCTCCTTCTGGGTAAAAATATACTGCAAGCTTTTGTGATCGGTGAAGATTTTCACTTTCTCACTAAGCAGGAAGTGTCTCCAAATCTTAAGAGCAAACACAACAGCAGCCAGCTCCAAATCATGCGTCGGGTAATTCTTCTCATGAACCTTGAGCTGACGAGAAGCGTAAGCCACCACATGTCCATGCTGATGCAAAACACAACCGAGGCCCTTGCCAGAAGCATCGCAAAAGATCTCGAATCCTCCACTACGATCAGGTACAGCAAGAACAGGGGCAGTCGTCAGCCTCTCCCTCAGAACACCAAAGGCATCCTCACAATCACCCGACCTAACAAAAGCAACATCCTTCCGCGTCAACCTGGTCATCGGCTCCGCAATACGGGAAAATTCCATAATGAAACGCCGATAATATCCCGCCAAACCAAGGAAACTCTGAATCTCAGACCCAGACGACAGAACAGGCCACTCCCTGATGGCCCTGATCTTCTCGGGATCCACTGAAATACCATCTCCAGTCACCACATGCCCGAGAAAAGCAACTCTATCCAGCCAAAACTCACACTTCGAAAACTTAGCATACAACTGATGCTTCCTCAAAATCTCCAACACCGTCCTCAAGTGCGTGGCATGCTCTTCCTCTGACTTCGAATAGATCAGAATGTCGTCAATAAAGATAACGACAAACTTATCCAAAAAGTCATAGAAAATCAGGTTCATCAGATTCATGAAAACTGCGGGTGCGTTAGTTACGCCGAAAGGCATAACCACAAACTCATAGTGTCCATACTTCGTCCTGAAAGCTGTCTTCGGAACATCATCCTTCTTCACCTTCAACTGATGATAACCACTCCTCAAATCCAACTTAGAAAACACCCTCGAACCTCCAAGCTGATCAAAAATATCATCGATGCGAGGCAACGGGTATTTATTCTTAATGGTCACCGCATTCAACTCCCGATAGTCCACGCACATGCGACGCGAACCATCCTTCTTCTTCACCAACCACACCGATGCTCCCCACGGAGACACACTAGGGTTGATGTAACCCTTCTGCATAAGCTCATCCAACTGCCTACGCAATTCCTCCAACTCTGCTGGCGTCATACGATATGGTGCCTTCGAAATGGGATGTGCACCTGGAATAAGATCAATAGAAAACTCCAAAGCTCGATCAGGCGGCAATCCAGACATCTCCTCGGGGAAGACGTCATCAAATTCTCGCACCACAGCTGGCCTCTCCAACTCCATCTGCATAGCCACAACCTCCCCCGGTCTGGTCCGAAATCTGACCGGACCCAGCGAACTGCTACCTCGACTGAACTCAAATACTGGATGTCCGGGAATCTCGAACACCACCTTCTTCCTCCGACCGTCAATCGTAGCATAGAAGCTCGCAAGCAAGTCCATCCCAAGGACCGCATCGTAGTTGATGATGTCGTGGACAATGAAATCAGCACAAAGCTCACGTCCATAAACCACCAACGGGCAAGAATCGCACCCACGATGCACCGTGACCACACCGTTCCCTGTGACGATATTCCAACTCTTAGGAAGAGAGGACGTCGACAAGGAATGCTTCTCCACGAAGCTCTAGGCCAAAATGCACATCGACGCACCTGAGTCAAAGAGGACTCGTGCAGGAAATGTGCAAACCAAAACCACACCTAGCAAACAGTCTAACAATCAAATCCTATTCTAGCAACAAACATGAGCAAGCAACCAACATAATCAACAATCAAACATAACTAAGGAAGAAACAGCTAGGAGGGAGGTTACCTGTGATAACCTCATCCATGGCCATGCTCTCCTCCTCAGTCAACAAAAAATCCTGCCCTCTCGGTGGAACGGCCCACTGAAAGGCCTGTCTCTGTGGAACAAGAGGTGCTTCACGTCCAGCGGGCACAAGAGCTCGCTGCTGCAACGGCTGTGCTGCAATAGGAGCCCGCCAAGGCTGCTTCGACTTGGGACACTCCTTGATGGTATGGGCAGGATCTCCGCAGACAATACACTGCCCCAGGAACCTCCTACACTGATCCTTGAGGTACCTGGTCTTGCCGCAGAAATGGCAAGTCTTCAGAATAGGCCCTCCTGGCCTCTTGAACTGCACCGAATGATTAGGCTTGAAACCAGGCCTAACCACCGCACTAGCCTGCTCCATAGGCCTCTTCCCAGCTCCTGAAACATGTCCCTTCCTTTGGTTCAAATTCAACTCCTGCCGTCTCGCGGCAACCAGGACCTTATGATATGTCTCCAAGTCAGAAGAGGTCACAAAGATCTGAAGATCCAAGGCAAGTCCCTGAAGGAATCTCTGAGCTTTCTCATCGGCATCTTGCACCATCTTTGGTGCAAACCGACTGAGCCTCGTGAACTCCTGGTGGTACTGATCCATCGACAAGCTCCCCTGCTTCAGATCTATGAAGCGCTGCAGCACCACCTGTCTAGCAGCCTTCGGGAAGAACTCTCCATCAAATCTGGCCTTGAAGGTAGCCCAAACTATAGGCACCTCCAACATCTTCTCCTCAGCATCCCACCAGTTCCTGGCATTGTCCTTCAACTGTCTCTTGGCCAAATCAACCCATCCAGCCGGGTTAATCTTCGCCATCGCCAGGTTATCCTCAATGTTCCGAATCCACTCATCGGCAGCCAGAGGACCCTCAGACCCATGAAAATATGCGGGACCCAGCTCCCGAAATTGCTTCGCTCCCGGCTCGGAGCGAGGGGCATCCGGAAGTGCCCGACCAGCTCGAGCAAGCGGAGCATTCTGGACTTGCAGGAGCACGCCCTGCTGCACTTGCATCATCTGGAGCATCATCTGCATCATCTCTCCATTGGTGGGTTCCCGCTCAGGCTCCTCGTCATGAGGGGGTGCACCACTACCTCCACCACGGGTGATTCACCTTCCTGCCATCTAATGACACAGAAAACGAAACAATTAGACTCATAGCTTAGGGCTCGGATGTCGAATTTATTTGTCGGACAATCTTATATTATTATCGTTATCCCGATAATTGCAGTTACAGAGCGACCTGCATGGGCCACCACTAAAACCTGTCACGACCCGCTTCCCTAAAATGGAGACGAGACGTGAGAAGGTCCGCTCAAGCGTGGAGCTGTGAAGCTGCACGCCTGATAAGCGTCAATTTAGTATAAACAGGTCCCTGTAAACGCAAACGGAACAACAATAATAATAATAGAAAGGGGAGACGGATATGAAATACCAATCCCAAAGTTCGTCCACAACAATTCAACTTCACAGAAAAAGCCACCAGGCTAACAGGAAAGAGTCTAAAGGCCCAGAACAAGGCCAAACAAAACACAACATAACAGAGTATCAAACTAGGTGCCACGCACCGACAACCTAAGCAATCTAACAACACCAAATATAGACACTAAGACTGATCTCCAGTGTCTACGAAGTCCTCGATCAATGCGGGTTCTGACTCAGCGTCAGCGAACACCGCGTCCTCAGCAAGTATCTCATGCTCGGGCTCTAACATGTGTCACCCAAAAGAGAAAAGGGGCACATGTCAGCAAGTCGAAAGACTTGTGCAGGAAAACTGAAAGAAAGGTAAACTAACGACCTAGCACTTAAAGTATGGTGCATGGCAAGTAAAGTAAGGTAGTAACAAGTAAGGCAAGGTATAAGTAGCAAGTGGTAGTTGTGACATGTAATGCCAAGTAACAAGTACAAGTACAAGGGATCACCCACACATGGATGCCCTATTGCCCGCAGGCTGTAGTCATGTATAAGGGACCACTCAGAGAGTGCCCTATTGCCCGCAGGCTGTAGTGAGCTCGTCTTCTGGACCACGAGCCAGAATTGTAATTGGCCTAGGGTTGTGCCCGTAAAATGGGTGCCTAGCCGGTACAAATAGTACAAGTATGTAGCGAAGCTACGCAATCACGATGAGTGTTCAAGCATGCAATGACATGAGCAGATATTCGCGTACCGTTAATTGAAATTAAACGTGACAGGCAAAATGCAATGACATGAACATATTCGTGTACCGTTAATTTAAATTAAACATGGCAGTTAAAATGCAATAGCAGTTAAGGATGCATGGATGACATGAACAGTTAATACGCGTACCGTTAAAGGAAAGTAAACGTGACATACAAGCATGATGAAGGTGACGGACTAAGCTTCGTTGTCAAGCTAGGTCAATGGCGTCTAGACGGCTATCCTTTCACCGTCTAGTCTCTTTTACGCTAAAGCAAGGGAAATGGCCTAAGACATGATGAAGGTGACGGACCAAGCTTCGTTGTCAAGCTAGGTCAATGGCGTCTAGACGGCTATCCTTTCACCGTCTAGTCTCTTTTACGCTAAAGCAAGGGAAATGGCCTAAGAAATGGCCCAAATCAAGAGATGCAAGTTTCACTTGCCTGATACCGGGGTTGACGAGCAATGAAGATCGTCACACAAGCTAACTATGGAATATATCACTATTATGGCAAAAAAATTATTAGAACAACGATTCTAAATCGATTTCTTAATAGAATCCTAATTGTCTAATAATCCATTTTATTAGGGTTTCACAAATGTCAATGTGTGTTATGCTAAAACTAAAGGAATCGAGTATTACCGTGAAGAAGCGGAGGAACGATGTCGAGCAACCACGGCAACGGAAGAACGATCCGGCTCAGATCTGGAAATGAGGGAAAAATCTGGAGAAATAGGTTTTGATATGGGTTTTGGGGGTTTGATGAAGGTTTCGAGGAAGGTGAAAGGTAGGATGTGTCAAGTGAGGGTTTGGATGATGGATTCTGGGATTGGGATGAAGGAATAAGGGTTTGAGGTAGTAGGGGGCTCAATGGGGGAAAAACTAGGGTTTTAGGTCATGAGGAAGAAGAAGAAAACGTTTGGAGTTGTATTTATAGAGTTTGGTGGCGGATAGGGCAAAACTAGGGTTTCATGTACTGTTTAGTCGGTCAAAGAGCAACCACTGACCGACTAGTTTGGGAACTAGTCGGTCGGTTGACCAACGCAGACCGACTAAGTGTAAACAGTAACCCCAGACGAAAACCTGAACTAAGAGTTAGTCGGTCAAAGAACAACTACTGACCGACTAGTTTGACATCTAGTCGGTCGATGAATGTTCTTAGACCGACTAAGAGTAAACAGTAACTAGTGTCAAAAATAATTAATGAGTTAGTCGGTTAAAGAAGCATTGCCGACCGACTAGTTTGCAACCTAGTCGGTCAACCAACGTTCTTAGACCGACTAACGACAAACAGTAACTCCTGAACATTTAACGAAGCCCACTAGTCGGTTCAAGAAGGTTTTCCGATCGACTGGATCGTCATCTAGTCGGTCGGTGCCCCTTCTTATACCGGCTAATGTGCACTGAAAGTTCCGAAATGGAGCGCGAAGCTCCGGGATGGTTTCCTAAGTCTCCTAGGCTCGTTCTAACTCTAAGATATTGACGTTATGAAGCCCGTCACGAATGACTTACTTCAAACACGCCGACCGACGGAAGAATCTAGGAAATCACGACGAAACGAACGAAAAGGGAACTACGGAGACGGAAATGGAAATCACAATCAAGGGGAAGTAATCTAATAATATAATATATATATAATAAAATCCATACATGAAAAACCAGTCGTTACACACTCCCCCAAGCTAAAGTGCACAGTGTCCTCAATGTGCGAAGTGTGGCACACCGAGAGACGTGTAATGGGTAGGGGGGTGGGTATGCATGCATGATAAAAAGAAATAAAACAACAAAATGAAAATATGATGCGGATGTGATGCATGCAAGGATAAGAGTGATGCAGATATGCGTGTGTCACCAAAAATACTCTCCGTCACTCCCGAAAAAGGATATAGAATGATATGATCGAAATGTGGACAAAAGAAGTGAGGGGATGAGGGGTGAGCAAAAATCATCCGGACCAAGCAGAGAATGGGCAGCATAACGGCAAAAAATATCAATGGCATCAAGGGTGTGCCTAAGCTGGTGGTGCTGCGCCATCTCCGTCCTGAGGCGGAGGTAGAGGTGGAGGTGGTGGTGGCTGGGTAACAGTCTATTGGGTGGGTGGTGGTGGGGGTGGTGGTCGTGGAACAATCTGCTGGGTGGGTGGTGGTCGTGGCAGTCGCTCAAGAATCTGGGTCAGGCAAAAGTGAATGCTGGGAAGTAGCTCGAGGCGGTGCTGCATGTCGGTGACTGTGGAAGACAGAGCCCTAAAATTGCCCCTGAGTCCACTCATCGCCCCGTCAAGAGCACGAACGCTCTGAACTAAGGCGTCAGTGGGTGGTGGAGTGGAGGGACGGACAGGTCTAGGCTGAGCAGGTCGGGGCTGTCTGATACAGGCAGTGTAGGTGATCGGGACAGCAGGCATGGGTGGAAAGGGGGCTGTGCTCACTAGTGGATGCCCAGCCTCAGTGCGAGGCTGGGACGCAGGCTGGTGTGAGGTGGAAGCAGCAGCAGTGGAAGTGGAAGACAAGATCGACGACGAGGAAGCAAGAGAGGTCAGTGACACAGACGTGGGAACAGACGTCACGACACTCTCATATAGGACGGCTGCCGTATAGACAGAAAGGTCGACCGCTGGGGAGGAAGTGTGGGGTCCAAATGGTGAGACCCCAGCGGAGATCAACGTGGATAGGGTCTCCACGACAGAAGCAAAGGAAGACTCGTCGCTCTCAACAATAGAAGGTGGACGCTCGGGTAGCAAAGAGGTGAGGGGCTCAACCGACAGGGGCACAGCAGTGGTGGGGGTGGTGGTAGACGTGGTGGACATGGAGGACGGCTCAGCAAGTGTACTTCCGACACCGGCAGAAGTGTGGACAGAGGTGTCGGGAGCGGCAAAAAGTGCAGGCTCAGGCTGAGGGATCACATGGTCAACAGGTGTAGGGTGTGCCTGCTCAGCCTCCTCGGCCTCAAGCACGTAGGCGGCGGGGATCAGGAGATCCATCGCCGGAAGCCAGTCATCATGTGCCGGTCCTAAGTGTGTCTGAGCGGGGCTCGAAAGGATCATGTAGTCAGCACCGAAGGGACCGTGCAACCATACCCAGTGCCGCTGGCCGTGCGGACGAAGCATCTTTATCTGGGCCATGACGTCTATTGAAAGTGAAGTGGGGCCCGAAGGTCGACGCAGGTCGGCCGGAAGGTCCTCGCCGGTCATCAGGGCTAGCAAGGTGATCAGGCCGCCGCAACATATCAGGGAGCGAGCGCCCACCGATACAATGATGCGGTCCAAAAACGAGCTAGCGACGTCAATCTCAACGGCGGGGACCATCGCAACACCATCCCTATCCAGAACTCTGGGGCGAGTCATCGTGTAGAGCATGTAGAGCTCAGGCGTAGACATCGTCCCAGGCTCGTACCTCGCTAGAAAGGTGGTCGCCATAAGGCAATGTGCTATGCAGAGGCAGGGGTGGACTATGGCCGAGGCCTTGGCCCTACTAGGTTCAAAGTCGTGTGGTAAACCTGTGATCCTGGCCCAAAAGGCGTGGGAATCGAAAGATGGTGGAGGGATGTGCGTGTGGGCGTAGGCTCGGTCGGGCGCGGGGACAACGTGCCACTGAAAGAATGCTCTAAGCATATCGAGGGTGATCTGACACTCTCGATGCATGAGTCTAAAGGAGCATCCCTCAGCGGTCCGGGCGATCGAGCTAAGTACCTCGAGTGTCGGACGGATGTAGGTGTCCGCCGACACAGACAAAAAATCTCGCCAACCCACGTTGTCGTACAACGTGAGCATCCCCTCAAGTACCCCCAGGCGGTCTAGGTCTGCTAAATGGGCGAACCTGGAGGGTACTATCGGGCGCTGGGCGATACGCTCAAATCGGACGCGCTGTGCGTCGTCTCTAAACGTGATGCCCAGCGGCCCGACGGCTGGAGCCGGTGGTGGCTGTGCGTGAACGGTATCAGCTGGAAGTGGCTACGGATGGATGGGGTCGGCTGGAAGTGGCTGTGTGGGGTGAGGTGGTGAAGGTGGAGGGGAGTCCTCCCTAGCGTGGGAGGGGCCGGACTCATCTATCCGCTTCCGCTTAGCAGAAGTTCCCTGAGTGTGTGGCCGTGTACGGGGTGGCATGTGTGCCCCGAGTGCTCACCCAACTAATGAAAAATGCGGCATGCTAATAAAATGGAACGAAGGTACCTGAACACGCCGTGAGAGCAAAATAGCAGATAAGTGCGAAGACGCCGCCTCCACGAAGCCAATAGCGCGTCTGAAAGCTCCCCTAAGCTCCCCCAAGATGGCCTACACATCAAACAATGATATCAGCGTATAAAATTCATAATACATGGGGGAGATGGGGTATAACAGATAAGTAAAGAAATCGATTTGAGTTAGGGGCTCAATGGGTACTCAGATCGTCAAAAATGGGGAGAAAAAGAGATTTTACGCGAAATAGGGGATCATCGGAGCTTGGCCGGCGGCGAGGAGGGTCGTCGACGGTGGGGGGTCGTCGGTCGGCGCTCGGCCGACGGCCGTCGGGTGAGCGGGGCCGGCGGCGGCTTGAATCGGGCGAGGGAGATGAGTCGCAGGTGAGGGGAGTCGAAGGGTCGCGTGGGCTCGGGCGATATTTGGGAATAAGACGCTTGGAAATTCACGCCGAGCCCGTTCGCAATATATATGTGAAGTTACGACTCGGCCGAGTGACTATGTCACTCGGTCGAGTGATCGTAACGAAAAAGTTTTTTAAATTTTCTCCCTCCGCTTACGACTCGGCCGAGTGGTTTTGCCACCCTCGGCCGAGTGGAAAAAGTCCATTCGGCCGAGTGGCCCATGCGACTCGGAAATTTTTGCCCTAGGAGGGTATCAGTTTCACTCGACCGAGTGAAGAAATGTACTCGGCCGAGTGGCAGTTTATACTGAAATCACAAAAAATCACAAAAAAGACAGAGAGTTGGGTACAGCAGACTTCCCTCATTGGTGCGCCACTCGGGCGGACGGCTTTCTTTGCTCGGTCGAGTGACTATGGTACTCGGCCGAGTGAGGCTCTGTTTCCTGCTTCGGGGCTCCATTTTGGCTCTACTCTCTGTTTTTCTTCCTCCAGGTAGTTTCTTCTTCCTCCTAAGTCTCGATCGCATTCCTGGAGCGCTCTTCTTCGCCTCGGTCATCCTCCATATGATAGATATCCTTTCCTCCTCCTCCTGTCAAAGAAAATAGGACCCGTTGTCACAATTTTTTTGGGCAAACGACTCAAAAACACTAATAAAGTCTAAAACAAAAATAAGAACTAAAATAGAAATAATGCGATAACCGTCGGGTTGCCTCCCGACAAGCGCTCGTTTAAGGTCTTGAGGTCGACCCATTTAAATTTTTAATTTAGCGCGTGATGTTGGGTGCATATGAGATGCACCCGTCGAATTTGCCGGAAAGACCGCTCGGATTTGGATCATGGTGGTGTGTGGTCTTCCTTAGCGCCCCTTCTTCACGGGCAATGTTGGGGGGTGGCTCCCCCAAGCTAGAGCTTGTTCCGGTCTTCGACTTTGCCGGTGACACCGATCGTCGTATCGGTGGAGCTTTCTTCAGAGTCCTCAACTTCGAGCGCTTGCAGAGCTCCCGTATTCTTGTGACATCAGCGTCGCCATCATCAATCGCCATGGAGATATCGGGGGCGTGCTCCATCTTCTCTTCTTCGGCCAAATCTAGGCCTTCTTCGAAGCTATCTTCGTGGGGTGCACCGATGGAGCGGGGGATCGCCTCTTTGATGACCTCATCGAGGAGGTCCATGTAATCTAGCTCCTCATGATACGGCATGTGCTTCATTGCCTTCGGTATATGGAGCTCCACTTCGATGTTGCCGATGTTCAAGGTAAGAGTCCCCTCCCGGACATCGACGATGACACCGGCGGTGGCGAGGAATGGGTGTCCAAGTATGAGCGATGTATCGCCCTCCTCCTTGATGTCCATTATCACGAAATCGCATGGCAAACATATGCCTCCCAGAACTTGGAGTGGGATGTCCTCTGCGATCCCAACCGGCCTTGTAATCCGACCGTCTGCTAGTTGAATCCGCATGTCGGTAGGCTTTAAATCCGTGCCAGTATTCAACTTCCGGAACATGGAGAGAGGCATGAGGCTAACACTAGCCCCCAAATCTACCAATGCTTTTTGTAGGGGGACGCTGCCTAGAGTGCAAGGAATCCGGAAAATCCATGGATCTTTAAATTTGGGGGGCTCCTTTTCCCTCTCTGTGAACCAAGTCCCTTCCTCCGCGAGCATGATCTTCTCTTTCCTCTTCCTTCCTGTAATCAAGTCCTTTAAGAACTTGGCATAAGATGGGATTTCCACTATAGCGTCGAGGAAGGGGATATTGAGGCTCACCCCTCTCAAATACTCGAGAAACTTGGCTAGCCGTTTCTCCATCTTGGCTCTAGCTAGCCGTTGAGGGAAGGGCACCGGTGGCATAAATCGGCGCTCATCAATAAGCTCCTCCATTCTAGATTTCACTTCTCCTTGCGGCTCCTTCTCTTTTTCAACTTCAATTGTCGGCTCGCTCTCTTGTAGATTCTCCACCACGGGTTCCTTGATTTGGGTCATGGGGGGAGTGGTATCCTTCCCTCCTCTTGTTGTAACCGCAACGACCGCATTGATATGGCCGGTGTTGCCCCGTGGATTCGGCTCGGGTTGAGCCGGAAATTGTTGGTTGTTTCTATTGAGCAAAGCAAGTTGCTCCCCAATTTGAGCGATGACGGTGGCGAGAGAATCTTGTCCCGCCTTCAAAGTGGCGTTAATCTTTCTTTGTTCCGCCATAAACTCATCCACCTTAGCTTCAAAATCCAAACGTTGTTGAGCTTATGGAGGGTTGGGATTTCTCCACCCTTGATTATACCCGGGTGGCCTATAAGGTCCCACTTGTTGCCTCGATGGGAAGTTTTGTTGCGGTGGCCCCCTTGGTGGATAATTCGGTTGTGGTGGTGGAGCTCGAGCTTGAGGAGGTTGTTGCTGTGGGGGGTTCAAAGCACCATCATTATTAGCATAAGAGAAACCCGGATGGTTTCTAGTAGCCGGATTGGCCCAATATCCAGAATTCCCTACTACATATTGAATTTGCTCCAAAGCTCCTTCTCCTTGCTCTACTCCTACATACATTGCTTGGGATTGGTCTTGCCAATCGCTCATATGGTTTGTTGGCGTGGATGTAGAAGGGGCTCCTTGAGGCTCCGTAATGTACTTCTCCAATCTCTCCACCACCTTGTGGAGAGAATCAAATTTGTTGGCTAGCTCCGCGACGGCCTTGGCCTCATAAATGCTAGACGGATTCAATGAGGTCGAAGAGTGTCCTCGCTCGTCTCCCCACTGTTGGTTGTTCGAGGCCATCTCCTCAAGCAAGGCCGTAGCTTCATCGGGAGTCTTTGACAAAATGGCTCCATTTGCGGTGGCATCAATAATCTGCTTCGTGCTCGGTTGGAGTCCATTGTAGAAACTATGGACAAGCTCCCAATCCTCAATGCTATGATGGGGGCATTGATGTTGCAAGTCCTTGAAGCGCTCCCATGCCTCATAGAGAGTCTCATATGGTCCTTGCTTGAAGGACATGAGAGCACTTCTTATCTTCACCGTCTTGGAGGGCGGGTAAAATTTGACGATGAAGGCACTCGCCAATTCATCCCAAGTGGTGAAGATTCCTTCAGCTTGCGTCCTCAACAATTATAATGCCTTGTCCTTGAGTGTGAAAGGGAAGAGGCGCAGTCTGATAGCATCTACGGAGACTCCCGGCATTTGGAAGGTGGCACACTTTGATAGGAAGAGCTGGATGTGGTAATGAGGGTTTTCATGAGAGTTCCCATAAAAAGGATCTTATTGCATAAGAACCACCAATCCGGTCTTCAACTCTAAATTTTTGTCGGCCGCCAACTCCGGCATGGCTATGGACGAGGTCGTGGAAGAAGTCTTGGGCCGAAACCTATCTCTTATGGAAATAATCCTCGCCATTCTCTCTGCCAATTCTTCAGGTGTCTCAGGATGGGTCATAAAATTTCCTTCTGTAACGGGTCTCCTCTCCGCTCGAATCCTCCTCATTGTACGCTCGATCTCTGGATCGAATAGTATTTCTTCGGGGTTCGCCGAGGATCTCGTGTACATGCAAGGGAAAACAGAGTTTCAAAGAAATAGTTAGCACAACAGAAGGGAAAAATAAAAATAGGAATAATAGAACAAAAAAGAAAAATAGCTAGGGTAGGTAGAATCAAACACTATTGCCTCCCCGGCAACGGCACCAAAAACTTGATCGCTCCAAAATGTAACCTAAGAGCACAACCTAGTATGGCGCAAATGCACGGAGATAAATCCCCGGCAACGGCGCCAAAAACTTGATCGTGCCTCGGTATGCACACGCAACCAGGACAAGCGACTCGCTAGTCTTATCGCAAGTGCACGGTGTAGTGGCGAGCGGGTATCGAACACAGGGAGGCCTAATGACAGTGTCTTCTCCAATCCAACTGGCTATAAGAATGGTCGAGAAATATTCGCGGTAATGCGGTCACAGTCGTTCAATTTTATAAAAGAAATAACAAATTAATAAGGACGCCTAGGGGTAGGGAATCCCCGCTACTTGCCGTATCTCATCATTGTGATTCGTAGGTTTCACAATTGCTAGACTTGAAATTCGAGTGAACTAGTTGCAACTAAATGTAGAACCAAGCTCACGCTCTCGTGCTATTGCCGGTCTATAGCAAACCTAGGGTAGGGTCCAATCTCTTGCAAACCCTAACCTAAGCAAGCTAGCGTGAAGAACAACATCATCGTTCAATCGTATCTCGAGCCCACTCTCATGCAAACTCGAGCTACGACCTAGGTTGGGATAGTTCCTACCCGTCCAATCTCTTGCAAACGGGTATTGGTATAGAGTCACAATCGAAAACCCTAGTTTCGGTCCAATCTCTTGCAAACCGATTTCGGAGAAATTCAATTGCAACCCAATTCGAATTTCTAGGGCTTCCTATCGAGTTGGGATCCAATTTCTTGCAAATCCCAATCGGTATGAATCCCTTGCTATTCGTATTAAATCAATCCCAAACTAACCCTAATCAATTCTAGCAATAATTTCACCAATTCATCACAAATTAGAAATAGGGTTCGTAGGGTTCATCCCTACGCCCTAAGACAATAAAACTACTCACAATTCATAATAAAATGCAATAGAAATTCACAATCAAAATCAATAGAATTCATAGCAATATTCAAAATAACAATAAAAATGGGGTTTTGAGGGAGAGAGAGACAAACCAATGAAGAACAAAATAGCATCCAACAAATTAACACTTTTCTCTCCTCCCTAAAAGCTCAATCTAATCTCCTAAGAATAATCTAAAAAAAGGCTGCCAAAAGTTCTGAAAAAGCCCTCTAAACTAGGTTAAAACCTGGGGTTAAATACCCCCCAAAATCACCCAAAAAATCCTGACGAAAATGCCCCTACGCAGCCTCAAAATCGCAGTTTACGCTACAGGCAGCGCGGCTCACTCGGCCGAGTGACATTTGTCACTCGACCGAGTGAGAGACCCTGACAGATTCCAGAGAGTTGGGGGTCTTGGGGGTCATCTCCTCGGGAGTCACTCGGCCGAGTGACTTTTCTTCACTCGGCCGGTGGGCGTTCTTCACTCGGGCGGACGGTCGTTCGTCACTCGGCCGAGTCGGTCTTTGGGGCTGACTGACGGATTCCAGAGAGTTGGACGTTTTTGGTTGTCGTCGTCTTGGCTCCACTCGGGCAAAGGATGACTCGGTGCTCGGCCGAGTGGTCTGGCGATGCTCGACCGAGTGCACGCTGATATTCGCTCTGTTGCGTGTCCGATCTGGCCGGCCGAGCGGGCTGTCTATGCTCGGCCGAGTGACTCCTTCACTCGGCTGAGTTGCATGCTGAAAATGCCCATTCTTCGTATTTTTGCCTCCTCGTCGCTCCTACAACGTTCTTTCTTCTTCCACTCCTCTCCAATCGTAGAATACCCCTCAAGAGAGTCGTTGATGACGCTCCAGAGTGGGTGCATCTCAGAATCACTCCAAATCTCTCCAAATCTCCTGAAATACGATAAAAACAACAAATCGTGAAAAGCATCGCAATATTGTCGAATAAACTTGAAAAACATGATTTGAGCGATCAAAATGGCATGCAAACATGCAGAAAAAAGGTGTAAAATACGGAGTGATCAAAATCCCCCAAGCTTACCTCTTACTCGTCCTCGAGGAAGATGAGTACAAAGCGAACCCTGTGGATAAAGATAAAGAATTCGATGGAGAAATGGAAAATGAAAAATGACTGAGATTATGAGATTATCATTACCCTAAGGTAAGACTAAGACACAGTGGTCTATCCGATGTGTCGATATCCACTTCTCGACACATCTATTACCACGAACCGTTTAAGACTTACGTTTCTATTCGGTCGCTTACTTACTCATAATCGAGATCTTATTTAGATACGTAAGGACCTAACTATAAGTCTATGGATATTATCTAAGTATATTAATACGAACGATTTTATACTTAGGATAATAGGTACTATATACAGTATGAACGAGACGTATATTCAGGATAAATTGCCTTATGGGCATATATCCTCCTACATCTCCCACTTGCACTTAGGCTATTTATCTCGGTATCTCATACCGTTATAGCATATCAGTCACTTTGACATTTATATGACAAACCTAAGAGTGGATTTACTAACGAGTATCTACAATGAATTTTTTAATGGATTTAAATAATACATCTCTTGATCACACAGGGTTGATCCTTTGGAAAAATGATCTGGATCAATTTTTCCCATCTTTGTATAGCTAACAATTAGCTTATACAATCTAGATGTAGGGTCTAACATTTCTATAAGTCAGTCTCAGCTCATTCCACTTATCTTGTGTCAATATGTCAAGTACATATACGACACCCTTAGTCTCTATATACGATTAAATCAAAACGATTTTGATTCAATGTTTTATATAGATGATTTATATAAGTTGGAAATCCCTTTTACTTAGTCCGAGAAACCGGAACTAAGTATACGAGCTGGCTCCCACTGACTTTAAGAATTACCTGGTTAAATACTTCAATATTATATCTAAATCATATTTAGATTATATATACGAAGATATAACCATTTGGTAAGTGCTTTAGATGGAATGTACTAGTGTCAGGTTCGGTTTGACGAATGAGTCAAGTCTAGATTGGTTTAAGGAATCTTGGCATTTGACTCACTCAATCAAATGTCCTACACTGTACATTTCCCTTAACCACATTTAATATTAACTCTTTAATAACTAAATGTAGTTTATAAAGAATTAATCTTAATCTCCGTATAATTGTGATCGAACACAATTTATACTCCCCTGGAACCTATACTTAACTAGTAATTGACTATAACATTAAGTCAGCTCCAAAAACAACATTTTTCGAAGCTTCGCATCATAATTCGAGAATTTCCGCAATCAACTCAGAAAGCAACAATCACAGAAAATTTAAGCCAATCTCAATCAAATTTTAATTTCAACAGAAAACGCAATTTTCGAGACATTCATTAAAACAACGGATTCATAAAGATGAACCGTAATCTGTTTATCAAATAAACTTTGAGTGTAGAACACTCAATCATTGCCTTCAACCTTTAAGGAATGATACATTTTATTCAACTAAAATTTAGTATCATCTCCTTCTTGATCATGTCTCTTGAAGTCTTTGAACGGCCCTAGCAGCAACTATTGCTCAGATTGCCGACCGTCCTCCGAACTTCTCCCAATCTTCGCTTCATTTCAGCCACCTGTATACATTACACAGATGTCTCAGTATCTCATGCTATATGATTGGAAATAATTACTTTTTATTGAATTTAATTTGTATATGAGGTAGAGGCATCAGTATGCCCCTTCTTCTTCTCTGCAAGATAGATCTTACAGTTCCTCTTCCAGTGGCCAATCTTATGGCAATGGAAGCACTCAGATTTTGACGGGGCCCCTTTGGTCTTTTTCTTCCCTTTCTTCGCCTTTACAGGTTGCGGGACCTGCCTCTTCTTACACTTGCCTTTCGGCTGGTCGGAAGAAGCAGAGCCAACAACCAATGCAGTCGGCTTCTTCTCAATCTCCTCAAACTGCCTAAGCATATTGAGGACACCAGGAAGATCCATTTCAAGACTGTTCATTATAAAACCAGTGATGAAAGGCTTAAACTCAGGAGTTAAAGACTTCAGGATAATGTCCACTGACATCTCATTGTCCAGGACAAATCCTAACTGGGCGGCGTCCTCTACGTACCCTATCATCTTGATAACATGATCTTGTACGGTCCCTGCCTCCATCTTTGTGCCCCAGAGGTTGCTAGTGGCTTCGAACTTGGCAGCTCGAGATCGCTTGCCGTATAACTCTTGTGCATTAAGAAGCATACTTTGAACATCCATATGTTCATGCTTCCTCTGCAGTTCGTTACTCATCGAAGCATGAGTAAGGCACCTGGCCTTCCCTGCATCCCTCTGGTATAGCTTATTGGCTTCTTTTTCCTCGAAGGTCGAATCGTCATCGGGCTTCTCCGGAGCGTCCTCGAACAGTACGTATCCAATCCCGGCTAGGGAAAGGACCAACTTAATGTTCCTAAGCCAGTCTTTGTAGTTCGTTCCACCGATCACGTTCTTCTCAACCATATATCTAAGACACGTATCCATTCTGCATTTTTATAGATACTTTAGTCAGTATATGTTCGTTGTATAGTTTTAATGGTTTTTAATAAAACTATATTCTCCCACTAAATTTATTAAAGCCATAATAATAAACAATTTATTATAAAATAACATTTGTGATAGAGGGATCCGATTACCCTGAGTCTGACAACCTTGAGTGTGTCTCAATAAGTTGTCCGACTCTGCATTCGTAGACGAACTCGTCGTCAATCATATCTATTATAATTCCCTATCGATTTTACCTCTAGTCATTTGTGATCTTGAGTGTGCTCATCAGGATCACATTGGCTAGCCTAGTCGGACCCTTGTTTTCGTGTCTAGCCTGACTTGCCCCGCCGCTCAGTGTATGCACGACACGTTGGTTTGGGTCAGGACTTAGACTACATTCTTGGTTAGACGTACGTCGATGCTCAGGGATGAGACAACGGTTTTAGTCAGGTCAATATGTTAATCAAGAAATCGGTTTCTATAAGATTGACATGTCACGGCTTGAGTGTAGCTCAACAACCGTAACAGGTTTCTTACAGTTGCCAACTCATAAAACAAGGAGGGCTACGATTTATCTTGAACAAGATTATTATCGTATTTGACTTAGGTATAGTCGATGGACTTACACAATCATGAATCGACTCCTTGCGGTCCAGCGGACGCGGCTAGGGAATTGACTAAGCCAGGACCACTTAGTACCCAGACTAGCTAGGTTGGTCCATCAAACTTACACAAGCACATTGACCGACATCATGATCCATTGAAGGAGTTTTCATCAATTCTATGTTCGTCCAAACAACTAAGTGGCTTTTAATTAAGAAAACTAGTTAATCCTTATCGACTAGTGGATCCTAAAATTCGAAATTTTATGGATCAGTTGAACAATTTTTATTAAGTCCTTATCAACTATAAGGTTCATTTGTTCAACGTGCTACCCCAATCTAATTAGGATTTTACAACATGTTTCAACATTAGTCTTTTATGAAAATCATCAATTAAACGATTTAATGAAATGATTGACAATCAAAGGGACTACCCTAATCTGGTACTAGGTTTTGATGTTGTTTTTGTTTATAAAACATAACATGTCACTGGTTTATTGAAAATTTCATCTCATAAAATTTTAAACATTTAATGGCTAACCTAATAAGGTTCATGAATACATTATTCAACATGACCATTAAAAGAAAATGAAACAACTAATTTATCTGCATAAATAAAAGTTTCATTTAGTGACATATAATAAGTATTTGCAAGTTTTAAATTATCTACATAATAATGACACGCAAATCTAAAATTTAACAATTAAATTTATAGATAAAAATTTAAAGCTTCAAAACATTTTATCACATAAAACTAGGTATCATAAAATTATCAAATAATTTTAAAAACTAGGCTTTAAAATTTTAATCAATCATTTCTAAGATTAAAATATCGCATAAATAATTTAGAAACATATATGTAATTTAAAAGAAACTAATTTATCTTTTGATCTTATGAAAATAAAATATTTCTATAATTTACATATCCACTAAAGCAATTTTAAAACACTTTTAAAATCATTAGAAATTGATTTAAAAGCTTTCAAATAAAGGTTTTAAAATTTCTCACGTATATGTAACTTAAGAGAATTAAATTTCAAAAATAAAATATTTCTTTAAAGTTACATAAACATTAAATGCTCGGAAAAATATTATATATCATAAAAAATTTTATAAAGCATTGAAACATTGGAGACCTATTTAAAATTTATCGCATAAAAATAAATTGGCCCAAAAAAAAATTTTCGTGTTACAAAAACAATTTTTAAAACACAACAATTTTTAACCTAATTTTAACGTAAAGCTAAAATAGTTCGTATGTTTAAAATTAAGCAAATTTAAAGATTTAAAAGACATCGCTTAAATAGATCAAAAGCATAACCGTGGCTCTGATACCACTGTTGGGGTTTTGGCGGACCCTCAGAGCTCGGATCTGTGTCTGTCCTGAGTCGGATGGACCACAGGGGCTTAAAAACGCATCGAAAAATCAAAACAAAACTTTTAAGCTAGCTAAACTATTTAGCTAGGCTCTAAGGGAGCCAGAACCTAGCCTGATCTTGCTAACTTGGGTTGGATCTGACCACCCCAAGAAAGATCTATACTAACGCGACAAAATTAAATCTACACTAAAATTACTTAACCACATACCAGAAATCTTGGCCCTGTAGCAGGCAAGATATATCGCACCATCTTCTGATGCTCCTCGTAGTCGAGCCGCCTTGACTCGATATGCCTGAGCCGCCTCGCACCCTCAAACCGATCCGCCCGAGCTGACTTTCGCCTCCAAGCCGATCACACGCGGTAGAAAGTTTCACTTGAGAAGAACACGCGTCTTAGACGTCTGGATCCAAATCCAAACCCCCTTTGTAGTCTTGCTAGGACTACTCCGGAGAATATGAAGAGAGAGAGAGAGAATAGTTTAGTCGCCGATCGAGCTTGCTCTAAAAGTCTGGAGCTACTCGATCGAGGACTTGGTGTGTTTTTCAACGAAGAGAGTGCACCCCTATTTATATAGGGAGTCGGCACTCACTCTTTTGTTATGAGCAATTTGGGACTTTTGCAAATGAGAGGAAAATTCAATTAAGCCAATTTAGCTTAATTTGTAGTTTAAGTGAGCTTTTCATAAAAACAAACATTAACTAATTAATTCTCTTCGCTCATTAAACTTTAGACACCAAACAAGCTATCAATCCGAAGGGCTTCGAATGGTGAACGCGTAGGAACCGACGGCGACGAATTTCAACTTCGTTTGACCCCTCAAACAATTGCCCAAAGTTGGGTAAAAATTCAAATTTCGTAGCCGTCTTTTTGGGGTTTCAAAAACCCTAAAATAACTTAAGTTATGGGCGCGTCCGCTAAGCTTAGCAGGCGCGCCCGCCCAAGGCACTGGAGGCGGGCCACCTGCCCGCTGGGCAGCGGGCGTGCACCCGCTGCAGACCAGCGGGCGTTAGCCCATTGCGGCCAGTGGGCCGTGCCCGTTTTGCCTCTGGGTATGGGCTTGTTAGCCCAGTGGGTCTAACCCACCTTGCCTTGAACTGTTTTCGCGTTTCTGGGCTCGTTTGAGCTCCGATTTGGACGCGGTTTGAACCTGTGTTTAGACCGGGACGATCCCGTCATCCAGGTAACCCTTTCCAATATGTTTCTACTAAATTTGTTGTAACCAATTTACGACACTTTTAATCATTGTTTGCGTCAGATGCAACAGTTGTCCCTATTGCTATTACGACTAATTTTCACAACTATCTTTGTGAATATTAACTATACAATTTCATCAAATGAATCTCTCTCAATTAATCTTCCTATTACTAAGACACGAACGTTGCTTGGTGTGAGACCCTACAACCTGACCATACTACAGGTTGGGGCTCGGAACCCCTAGACGACGATCACCACGAGCAGTAGCTGTCGTCACTGTTTCGGAATCATCATAACGTGATCGACCCTTTAACAAAAGCATCATTGGGTTTACATTGGCTGTGTCAGTGATGAACTCTGTTAGCTATAGTCCCTTCATCAAGACTGTGTTCCTGTTGGCCTAGGGTATGGTTTACTGTCAACCCTATTAGACAACATTGGTCAGTATACGGCGGTCTTTGTTGTATTTAGGTTGTACTTCTTACAACGTACCACGGTCAAGGATTAACACAAAGATCGTACTGAGCCTGTAACACTAACTTCCCTTTAACGAAAGTGACGAATCCCATCTTAGTTATCTACTTGCCTCGAGAGCTTCGAGTGCAACTCAACCTAAGATCTTTCAGCAGGCCTAGCCTCGAAGCTAGATCATAGGTCTAAGCTACACGGTTTGCTCACAGGTTCGTACATATGACTTTAAGTCATAAGGACCAGTTAACCTATCATCACCTTAGAGTTATTAAAGACAGTTCAGTTAAAGTTAACCATTTAATAACTCTAATTTGGTCGTTCAGTGAACTCATTCTCCAATGAGCACCTGTGTCTCGTCTCCGACTTCACCAAGTCGAATGACTATGAGATCATCATTACCCTAAGGTAAGACTAAGACACAGCGGTCTATCGGATGTGTCAATATCCAGTTCTCGACACATCTATGACCACGAACCGTTTAAGACTTACGTTTCTATTCGGTCACTTACTTACTCATTATCGAGATCTTATCTAGATACGTAAGGACCTCACTATAAGTCTATGGATATTATCTAAGTATATTAATACGAACGATTTTATACTTAGGATAATAGGTACCTTATACAGTATGAACGAGACGTATATTCAGGATAAATTGCCTTATGGGCATATATCCTCCTACACCTATCGCGTTGTCAGCCGTAAGTCGAAGGGCCTACCCCTTCGCCACTGAACGACCCTCTCACACCATCAGACATAAGTCAAGGGAACCACTCCCTCGCCACTGAACGAAGTGGTCTATTTCTAACATGGTTCACCGATTTAACCCCGACCATCTTGAGCAAGTGTCTAACCCGTTGAAAGTGGCCATCAGGCATTATGACCACACGGTTTGAGCGACGACAAAACAAAGAGATACAACGACAAACAAAGAGATACAAGAAAATTTTTCTGCCGCTTATACTACAAAATTATCTTCATTTGTATCTCGATTACCCCCTCTATACATTTGAAAATTATGGCAGGGTAAAAGGTGCATCAAGATTTTGCAACAAGTCGCTAGGCCCGTGATCTCCTGAAGCACTAGCGCCCGCATCATCACCCGTTTTAAGCGCAACATTGCCAGTAGGAGCAGCCTCCCCCGTGCCCTAGCTCAGATCATCATCATCGATATCTGGAAATAGCACCGGGATCTGGTCGATCTCAATCGCGATGCTAGGGAATCGGTCCTTCACTTCTGATCGACATCGCTCATATCCTTGCGTGTACAGCACGTTGAAATCGGGCAATGAATCCTTGAATCCCTTGACCACCCTCTCCGATATGGCCTCAGTGCTGTCTCTCTCCTCCAGCAGAGCTTTCTCCACTCGCTCTCTCGAGGCAGCTTGTTCAGCTTCCCCCTTACGAGACTCGTGTAAATCATGGTCAAGCTACTTAATGTGGTTAAGTCTCAGTTTGCACAGAAGTCCCACTCTATCCAAATCGTCATGAGATTTCTCCACATCCTTCTTAACGACCCCCAGGGTGACTTCATGATTAGTCACCACCGACGTGCGTCGATGCAACACAACGGTGGCCACAAGAGCCTGTAAACAAGGCACAATGGTCAACATCCATGCTTGCATCACCTATACTGTAGGCTGGTGTAGTAATTATCTGGATGTTTGCATGGACGGCCATTGATGCAATCCTCTCATAATCGACCCTCTCTATAACGGCCCTATCTTGCGGAAGGGTCGCGTTTTCGGCGATTCGAGAGGCGGTCCCGCACTCCAGAAGAGCCAAATCGTCTCTCTTGATTGGAAAATCCATTTGAATGAGTTCCTCCGTGGGACAATAAAATCGATCCTGAGGCGATCGATTCTCCAGCAAAATTGGTCTGAATTCATCAGGAATTTCCTCAGATAGAGACACTGGAGGGAATAAGCCCCCCCCAAGGCCAGGAATCTTCATGCAGAAGGAGCTCCGGAGGGGCCCAGAATGGTTCCTTGCCCCTGCTCCAGAATGCGGGTCTCGCCAAGCAATTGACTCGCGTTCGAGGGTGCATGCCGCTCTACGGCTTCAGTAGACCCAGATGGCTCCGATTCACTGAGACGGAGTGGATGCCTTTTCTTATTTTCCTCAACATCAACCACCTCAAATTCGGTGGGGGGATTCTCTTTTTCTTTCGCTAGAGATGGGTCAGCTGAGTAGTGCCATTAGCGACAATATGTCGTTCCTCCAACGATCAAGCCGTCCTTTCTCCCATAAAAGGCACCCAAGGACATAACATGCTCTCCTTAACTTTTGTGATGGAATCCTCAACTCCTTCCCTCAGCATAGGGTCCACCTGGTACTCTAGACCAACCATGCCTACATAAGAAAAACATGTTGAGCCAGAGAACGAAGATCGAACAGTTAATGGACACGACCGAATCGACCTTTCATCCATACGGTCTGGTGCAATACTAAGTCGGACCACAGTCACTTTGTATTCCTCACATTCTCTGGCAGACTCATCAATGCATCGACAGCTTTCTTCTTTGCTCCGGACAAAGGCTTGTACTCGGTGAGGCCTAATTCAGGGACACCCCATCTAGTGCAAAAGCTCGACTCTCCTTGAAAGACCACAAACACAAACGCCTCTTTCCGTTACAATGTACCCGCCCGAAGTTTTGAGAGGAGGAATCGAGAAGAGGTAATTGAACAATCCTAGCGACAGTTCAATTGTCTTCATCAAGCACAGAGCAATAAAGCCCACGAATGCACCTATTGCATTTGGCAGCAGCTGGCAGATAGAAAGTATCAAATGCTAAAAAATTAGCGCATAAAAGGATGCATGGCGAATCGAAGCTCTCGTTAGAAGGCTTTGACGTAAACCCCAACTTCACGGTCGCCAGGACGATGAACCCTTTCATCCCTCCTCGGCACCCGAATCTGATAGTCAAGCTGGACGTAATTTCTCTGAAATTCAGATATCTGATTGGCTCCAACTTTGGATCTCAGATTGGCGATCAGACCAGGCTCCATAGCCCCCTCTTTGTTCTTCTGCATAACAGTAACCAAACTCCTCTCAGAAGCATGAACCGAGGATGAAGCCATTTTTCAACGAGAGTAAAGCTAAATCAGGAACAACGAAGACGATATCTTCAAATTTCCACACTGGAACCATCTTATATGGAGAAGATGACAGCGGCCAGAAGAAAGACGTGTCGAATATCCAAGGCTCAAAGCATCTTGGATTTCGAACCGACGAATAATCCAAATCAGCAAAGCGGTGTTTGGCACCTAGAACTTGAGTAGTAATTCTTTGACTACCGTGCCCTATTAATGCGATGTAACATCGCTTGATCCTTACAGGCAGACTCTCTGAGGTCATGCGACAGGGGGCCATTGTTGAGCCATCGGGCCGGCACTCAAGATGACTCGTCCGACGAGTGATTAAGGTCCACATAGCCCACAAGAGAAGCCTGATACCAACTCAATCAAAGCCCACCGACCAGTCGCCGGTTACACTCCCACCAATCGAACGTGGGATTTAAGGCGGGTTCATAAATAGTAGAAACGTGGGCTACGGTTACTCCTATTAAAGGGGAAGATCATGGAACCATAATTGGTAACCGTTATCCTCCCAACATCACTTAAAAGACCCAGGAGGTCTATAAATATAGGAGGTTCCAACTCCCAAGGTACGAGATCTGATACATAGACTCTACATACTTCATCTTACATTTCTTCGACAAAAGGGCTTGTGACGTCAGATCTGAGACAAATCTCCGTGGTTTGATCTCAGCTGCTCCAAGCTTCCTCTCTTCCTTAAGTTCCCATTCTAACTTAAGCATCGGAGGGGATTTGGGTCGAGACCCAGATCCGACCCCCCTGATGCTTCCTTGTGGTGCAAATCGCCAAGTCTCGATCTTTCGTGAGGGTCGCTCCTTAGCTCCTCAGCCTTGACCGATCGACGTACATATCGCTCGAGGGTCGATAGAGCATCGTAAGTCCACTTCCATCCATCAACGACCCTGGATCTTCCATCCTAGGGTCCCACTCAATCGGCTGACGAGGCTCCGACTCAGCAGGAAGGGTTCACGTTAGCAACACAATTGTTTCGGTCATTTTTGGCCTTAACACGGCTAAAAAACTCTGTTTTGAGTTTTTATAGGTTCTAACCCTATGGGATTCAATGATGAATGAACTAAGGTATTATGTATGATATGAATGTGAATCTATCAAGTATATTCAGGGCTTAACATCCTACTTCAATAAGGAAATGAAGAAATGAAACAATTACATATTAATCCCCTTCACTTCCTAATGAATCCATTGAGTTCTTCTATTTGATTTCATTGAGTCCATCACTTGATTTACTCACATTGTTTGCTCAAACCATCATTGCTATTGATATGTCTTGAATTATATTAAAGATGCTTTTAATAACTACAAAATGAGGGGATTAGTCACAATTAATTATGTTTGCTCATCATCAAAACTAAATTGGGGGATCCAATACTCAATATTCTCTTCCTTTTTGAAGATGACAAACAAACAAAAGCAATGATAATAATTGTGCTTGAAAATTAAATACTTACTCCACCAGCATTGAAGCAAACCAAATTAGTCCAAATAATCAAATATAAAATGAAACATCAATGTATAGCAATGGTGTGTGTATCACATGAAATGTGTATTATAGGTATTAAAGCTTAAACATTGAGGAATACACATGTCATGATATATTAGTGATATATAAGGATTAAATGAATCAAGGGTAAAATGGAATCATTCATTCAATGTAATAATTTCAATTAAAATGAAACATTGGATTAAAGTCCAATTCATATATCAACAACCCCCCCTGGATCATACAATGGTTTCAAAACTGCATTTGAAATGCCATGATTAATGGAAATGTTTTAAAATTCATAGTAGCACATGAATTATTATCTTGGTTATTTCTCTATCCCTTTGGCATAATCGAAAAACTGTGGGTGGTAGAGACACAACAACAAATAGTACTAAGAGAAGAATAAAATATAGGAGTAAGTGATTAATATAGACAATTGAGTGGTACCACATGAAATATAGAAACAAAAAATTAACTTGTATCAACCCTATTGTTTATCACAACAATCAACAAAAGCAAGCATATGGAGACAATATCAACATTTACACTTATTAAGGCCAAAAATGGCGATAACAATGTTTGGGCTGACGTGGACTCTTCGGGCACGGTGGATTCTCGTCAATGGGTTAAATGGAGCCTATAACGACCACTTTTCGTCGTACGTTGTTCGTGCACGTGCTTTTGGCCGTGCACGTGTTTGTTTTAAACTTTGTTTGTTTGTGAACACTTTCGTGTGTTATGCCATTGCGAACGTCTCTGCGAGTATTAAATAGTGGCACTATCTTGGAACGACACTTCTCGAGTCGTTTTTCCACAATTTAAACTTACTCGATGAGACGTGACGATTTTCACTTTTGACGGGAGACGTTTCTATTTTTAGTTTCGTCGTCCGACGTCGAAATTGAGATCTGTCTTCTTAGTTAGCTTACTTTCGTCATCACGATCACCCCGATATTTATTTTATAATTTTTGGAGTTTATTTGACCACTTTTATATTTTTAACAAGTTTTATAATATTTTTAATAATTAATTTTTTAATTAATTTCGGCCAAATAAAATTTATTTGAGTTTTAAACGTTTTAAAGAATTTTTGAGCCAATTTCCAGCTCATTTGGACCAAGTCAAATCCTTGGGTGAGTTGGAGAAGTTGAGATTTAAATTTTAAATTATTTTAAACTCCTAATCTCATTAGGATTAGCCCTAGACCTAGTCAACCCATCTACACTATATAAACAACCTCTAGGAAGACCTATTTTCGCAAGAAAATAACCCTAGCCGCTCCCAAAACACAAATTTGACGTTGCGACGATTCGTCGCAACGTTGCGACGAAGCAGCTCCGCACCGACCGAGAGAATGCCCCCGTTCGCCCGCTCCGATGGCTAGCCGCCCCGCACCCAGTCGCTGCGTCGCAGCCGCTTCGCTCTTCCGCTCCGACCGAGAGAATCTCTCGGTCAGACCGAGATATCTCCACGCTGCCACCCGCAACTCCGCAACGCACCGACCCGCTGCCATGCCCGCTCTGTCGCCCCGCTCCGCACCGTGCCCGACCGAAGGCCCCGCCCGCACCGACCGCTCTCCGCAACGTTGCAACGGTTGCAACGTTGCAGCGCTCCACACCCCCGCATCCAAGGCGCCCGACCGAGACATTGCCCCGCACCGACCGAGAGCCCCGACCCCGCACGACCCGCTGCGCTGCACATGCATGTTCCCCCGCACCGACCGAGCCGTTCCCCCGCATTTGGCTGTGTCCGACCGAGAGCAAACGTCGCAACCCCACATCCGTCGCACCACTTGCCACCGTGGGCCCCCCAAGTTCTCCAGAGGTATTGTGGGTCCCCCAAAGGTCCCTAGGACTACTGTGGGCCCCACCTAGGTGCTTTCTCTCCGACGATTCACCATGCATGACGTTGCGACACGTCGTAGCCCGTCGTCGCACGTGCTAGCTTTGGAATCTGGAACCGTCGCTCTGGTTGATGCTCTGAACTTTCCAGCGAGGAAACTATATTGGAATCAGGACTTGGAGCACGTTCTCTTATTCAAACCCCCGGCGTCGCTACCCGACGCCGGTGTAGCTTTCGCGTCGTGTTGAGGTAACGCTTTGCACCCTTAGGACCCCCAACCCAATGCATGCTAATCAAGACTAAAATCAGTATTTTTAAAGTATTTTAAATGTTTTAAATTCACTAATCAAGATTAATAATATGGACTTTAGGCCGGTGGACTTGTGCACGTAGGATAATTGTGATTTTTGGACTCATTGGACGGTGTGCTCAGACGTCGTACTTGCAGGCAAGTGAAACTTGCCAACTCTTGTGTAGGGCCATGTTTTTTAGGCCACTTCCTTGTTCCTAGCGAAAAAGAGACTAGTCTGTGAAATGATAGCTGGCTAGACGCCTACTTGATCTAGTTTGACAACGAAACTAGATCCGTCACCTAATTGGTCTAGCTTGACAACAAAGCTAGATCCAACCCTTTAAACTTGTTGATCATGCATACTAAACTGTCACGTTTACTTTCCTTATCTGTACGCACTTTTAACTGCCATGCATTGAATCTTACATATCATCCAAATTGATTGTTGCATCGTAGCACACGCTACAAAATACTTGTACAATCCGTGTTTCTGTGTTACGGCTAGGTGCACCCCTAGGCCATCATGTTAAAACACTTCCTGGCTCGTGATCCAGAAGCGGGCCTCATGTGTTGGCTGAAAACCAATGCCCGATACACGTGGAGGGGTAGGGATAAACGGTCACTTGAGCTTAGGAGTGGCCTGATCCGCCCTCTAGCCAAAAGACGGAATCTCTGTGCACGAGGTGCTTACTTTCCTTGCCTTGTACTTGTCTTGTGAATGAATCATGTAATACTTGTCATCCATGCCATGTTTAAATGCCATGCTCGTACTTTACTTTACTTTACCTTACCTGTCGCACTCATTACTTTAACTGCCATGTCATTGCATCATGCTAGACTGCTAGGTTGCTTTACTTTTACCCACTTTCAGTTTCCTTGCACAAGTCTCTTGTAGACTTGCTGACATGTGCCCCTTGCTCTTTTGGGTGTCACATGTTAGACCTGAGCCAGAGACCGTTGCTGTGTACGTGATGAGTTGCTGACGCTGAGCCTGAGTCCATGTCTGCCTAGGAGGAGTTTTGTGGATGTCGGTGATCTTTCTTGGTGACTTTTGCTGAGCTTTCTTTTGTTTTAGGTTTGTTGTTAGTTGTCGGTGCGTAGCACCGTTGTTTTGTACGTTGTTGGCCATGTTGGGCCTTTAGACTCTCTTTTATTTCAGCCTGGTGGCTTTTCTGCGATGTTGGAATTTATATTTATGGATATTCTGAGATTATTCTTTTGTCTCATTTCATTATTATTATCTTGTTTCGCTCGCGTTGAAAGGACCTGCAGTTTTAAATTTGATTGACGCTTATCGGACTTGCAGCTTTGTAGTTTCAAGTCTGAGCGGACCTTCTCACGCTTCGCCTCCATATTTTTGGGAAGCGGGGCGTGACATGTTTTGTTGGTGGCCCATGCAGGTCCGTCTTGCAATTGCGAATTAACGAAACAACGATAATAACGGAATGTCCATTAAATAAATTGCAACATCCGAGTCATAAGCCCTGAGTCTAGTCGTTTTCTTACGACAATAGGTGGTAAGAAGACTTAGTTAGACGTCTGTGCTTGCTAGTTAGGGGCCCTGATTGTAGTTAGACTCCCTGTCAGCAATTGATTTAATCGTTGTAGGAGTTACCTTAGTGGTCCTTGTCTACCTCTGACCATATTAGACTTCTAGAATTTCCTTCATATTAGACTTCTAGAATTTCCTTTAGTCGTTCGCTTGGGTTCATCGATTTCGGACCAAGCTGAACGCATTCCTTTACCGTCTAACCTTTAGAAGTCTTAGCGCTTAGTTCTTAATATTTAGTTGGTCGACCGTAGGAGTTACCCGTAGATTCTCCTGATTCATACCCTAGGCGTATGCATGTTTTGATCATCCGACAAATTTCCTTGCCTCGATTCATGAGATCGCCTCATGACGATCGTCGTCAATTTTCGAACCTCTCCATTACAAGTCTTGAATTTTCTGAAAGTATTTTTCGATCTTCTCTTTCACTAAGTTTAAATTTGTCCAAATTTTTAATATATATAGCTTATATTTCATACTCCTTCATTGATTTAATTTTTAAAAACGTTTGTCGGAATTTTTGAATACTAGCTTATAGTATTTTCCCAGCCTATGTTTTTTGTACTTATGCAAATGCGTCGTCCCTTCATATATTAATTTTATTCTGAATCGTACTTTTATTCAACTTGTAATTTTCCCTCCTGATTTATGCCATTCATATACTTTCAAGGCACATGGAGTTTCAGCTTTCAGCAAGTTGGTTTTTTTTTTGCTCGTCGTTTTCGCTACTTCAGATTTTTGCAAAATTACTATTTTCATAACCACTTCCTGCTTTAGACCCTCCCTGATTTGATTTTAAGGATTTGCGATTCGATCTTGAAAATTCTTATACTAAGTCATTATTATTATTTTTCCGCGCACCATACATACTTTCAATTATTTTTATATCCGTACTAGACTTGTTGTGCTCGTATATTAAGAACCTTGTGTAAATCAGTTTCTCATTTTTGGCAAACCATGGTTTTCTAAAAGAAGTTTCAAAATTGATTATTTTAAATCTTCCGTAGCCTAAAAGTTTTGAAAACATTTAACCTGGGTTTAAATTTTTCCGTTACTTGATTTCATTCTTCGACTTTCCAAAACCTTTTGACAACATTATATTAAATCACTGACGTATAAATTTTCTAAACCACGTCCTTAATATTCGTGTAAATGATTTTACTTCCTTTTATAATGATTTTTAAAACCAAAAGACCATTTTCTCTTATTATGAATGTTCGACTCAAATTTATTTTGAACAACTCGTTTTATCGATCTCCAAATATTTCTTTTCAGACTGGGATTTCAACTTTGGAAGAACGACAGTTTTCAAACTCCGCGTATTTTAGCTTATGCTACTTACCCTATTTCTTTTCTCCCTCCTTTATAAGCATCACTACATCTCCCTTCCCCTACCTAAACATCACCATTGAGTCAATGTTTCGTCTAACCAAGCCGTCTCCTCGTATTCGTCCTATCTGAGCTCGTGCTTATCGATCCTTCCCTCGTCACGCTTTTGACCTCGACCTCTCTCTAAATTGTTTAGGCTTTAGTGCTCGTCAATGTCTGTGTCAACTCTAAGTTGTTAGTGGGCCCTTGGACCCTTGTGATGGTGTCGTAGTGCACGTACCTAAGTTATGAACGTAAGCTTGAATGAGTATAACCCCATAGTATATTAATGTTTGCCTATTATGTGATATATACGTACCTGGAGTTATTCGTGATATTATAAAGTTATTTGTGTGTTATTATTTATAGATTTGTATGTGGTTAGCTATACCATACTAGGGATGCCTATGTATATAAGAGTTAGTGTTGGAATATCTAATGGAGTGCATGTAGTTAGAGATACGTGTAGTGGTTGAAATAAAATGATTGGTAAAGCTATGTATATGCTAGATGTGATGATAATACGTGTGCATATAGATAAGTAAGTAGGCCTATTGAGTGACCTATATATTAGTATGTATGAGTATGTGCTCGTAAGTAGATATGTATTGTGCTTAGACGTAAGTAGTTATGTTTTGTTGCCTGAGTATATAGGTGATATGCATATGATAGTAGAATTATAATTTTGATTGGTATTGCTTGCTTTGTGGGATGTTGTATGCGTGTATGCCGTAAGGTATACACGACTATTGCACATCTTCATTATGTATGCGTAGATGTGTTAGTATACTAATTATAGGTAGTAGGCTATGGTGTGAATATATATATTACTTATGTGTGACTATACGGTGAATGTTTGTACTAGGGAGGGTATTATAAATATGTGGGTGCTGATGTCTGTAATGTTATTAGTATGGTATATAAATTGGTTTAACTATGTGAGTATTGCCTGACTAAATATTAAGTGTGATTGATTTATGGAATGTATATGGTTGTATTGGTAGATGTATATATATGGGAGTGGTATCGTATAGGTATAAATGCCGTGTTACGTATATAGAATATTCTGATATATGTACTGAGTCTCACTCGAGCTTGAGTGGGTATACTCTAAGTATATTGAATGTATGTTTGTAGTTTGAATATAGCAATGTTTAATGTATGTATAGTGATAGGAGTGTTTGTGCCTAGTTGTGCTACGCACATGATTGTGGGTCACTACACCCGTATATAGTTATAGGTGCTGGTCTTGTGGTATAGTTATTTACTAAGGACTTGCTCGTGTGAACGTATGTGTACTAGCTAAAACTAGGTGTGTATGTGTGCTAGTTATATAATGGTATGATTGGTGTACGTAAATGAAATGTTAGCGTGTATGGGTGTGCACCATGCACGGGTAAGTATGTGCTTAGTTATAGGTATTGATGACTATGATATATGTGGCGTGTCGTAAATACAGTTATAGGACCGTACGTGATGTGAATATATGGTGAACTATTTGCATGTATTTGAATGACTATATATTGTGAAACTATAGTAGTGGTGAATATATATATATATATATATATATATATATATATATATATATAGTGAAACTTGACTTAATTATGGTATGGCGTGACTACATGTGTTGATGTGTTTGGTGTTGGATGAATAATAGGGATTATTAGAGGGTAGTATACCCTTGACGTTTGTGCATAGGTAGCTACCTATATGTAGAGCAATGATTGTATTTGCTAAGTGAAATACTATTCTTATGTGAGTATCTGAACTATTATTTTGTGAGTAGTAGTTATATAAGGGATGTATGTTTATATACATGATTGAAATACATGTATGAAATTGACTGACTATAATAGGTATAAGTGTATGACGTACGTGAATGTATATATATACGTGTTGGTAGTATCAATGTTTGACTACCTAGTGCGTATATGAGCACCTGTAATGACTATACCTGGTTTGAATTATTATGACTTGAATGGGGTAGTTACTAGAGCGACTAGATATATTAGAAAGTCCGAGGACGGACTTTATTCTAAGGTGGGGAGGATGTAACGACCACTTTTCGTCGTACGTTGTTCGTGCACGTGCTTTTGGCCGTGCACGTGTTTGTTTTAAACTTTGTTTGTTTGTGAACACTTTCATGTGTTATGCCGTTGCGAACGTCTCTGAGAGTATTAAATAGTGGCACTATCTTGGAACGACACTTCTCGAGTCGTTTTTCCACAATTTAAACTTACTCGATGAGACGTGACGATTTTCACTTTTGACGGGAGACGTTTCTATTTTTAGTTTCGTTGTCCGACGTCGAAATTGAGATCCGTCTTCTTAGTTAGCTCACTTTTGTCATCACGATCACCCCGATATTTATTTTATAATTTTTGGAGTTTATTTGACCACTTTTATATTTTTAACAAGTTTTATAATATTTTTAATAATTAATTTTTTAATTAATTTCGGCCAAATAAAATATATTTAAGTTTTAAACGTTTTAAAGAATTTTTGAGCCAATTTCCAGCTCATTTGGACCAAGTCAAATCCTTGGGTGAGTTGGAGAAGTTGAGATTTAAATTTTAAATTATTTTAAACTCCTAATCTCATTAGGATTAGCCCTAGACCTAGTCAACCCATCTACACTATATAAACAACCTCTAGGAAGACCTATTTTCGCAAGAAAATAACCCTAGCCGCTCCCAAAACCCAAATTTGACGTTGCGACGATTCGTCGCAACGTTGCGACGAAGCAGCTCCGCACCGACCGAGAGAACAGCCCACGTTCGCCCGCTCCGACCGCTAGCCGCCCCGCACCCAGTCGCTACATCGCAGCCGCTTCGCTCTTCCGCTCCGACCGAGAGAATCTCTCGGTCAGACCAAGAGATCTCCCCGCTGCCACCCGCAACTCCGCACCGCACCGACCCGCTGCCATGCCCGCTCTGTCGCCCCGCTCCGCACCGTGCCCGACCGAAGGCCCCGCCCGCATCGACCGCTCTCCGCAACGTTGCAACGGTTGCAACGTTGCAGAGCTCCGCACCCCCGCATCCAAGGCGCCCGACCGAGACATTGCCCCGCACCGACCGAGAGCCCCGACCCCGCACGACCCGCTGCGCTGCACATGCCTGTTCCCTCGCACCGACCGAGCCGTTCCCCCGCATTTGGCTGTGTCCGACCGAGAGCAAACGTCACAACCCCACATCCGTCGCACGACTTGCCACCGTGGGCCCCCCAAGTTCTCCAGAGGTATTGTGGGTCCCCCAAAGGTCCCTAGGACTACTGTGGGCCCTACCTAGGTGCTTTCTCTCCGACGATTCACCGTGCACGACGTTGCGACACGTCGTAGCCCGTCGTCGCACGTGCTAGCTTTGGAATCTGGAACCGTCGCTCCGGTTGATGCTCTGAACTTTCCAGCGAGGAAACTATATTGGAATCAGGACTTGGAGCACGTTCTCTTATTCCAACCCCCGGCGTCGCTACCCGACGTCGGTGTAGCTTTCGCGTCGTGTTGAGGTAACGCTTTGCACCCTTAGGACCCCCAACCCAATGCATGCTAATCAAGACTAAAATCAGTATTTTTAAAGTATTTTAAATGTTTTAAATTCACTAATCAAGATTAATAATATGGACTTTAGGCCGGTGGACTTGTGCACATAGGATAATTGTGATTTTTGGACTCATTGGACGGTGTGCTCAGACGTCATACTTGCAGGCAAGTGAAACTTGCCAACTCTTGTGTAGGGCCATGTTTTTTAGGCCACTTCCTTGTTCCTAGCGTAAAAGAGACTAGTCAGTGAAATGATAGCTGGCTAGACGCCTACTTGATCTAGTTTGACAACGAAACTAGATCCGTCACCTAATTGATCTAGCTTGACAACGAAGCTAGATCCAACCCTTTAAACTTGTTGATCATGCATACTAAACTGTCACGTTTACTTTCCTTATCTGTACGCACTTTTAACTGCCATGCATTGAATCTTACATGTCATCCAAATTGATTGTTGCATCGTAGCACACGCTACAAAATACTTGTACAATCCGTGTTTCCGTGTTACGGCTAGGTGCACCCCTAGGCCATCATGTTAAAACACTTCCTGGCTCGTGATCCAGAAGCGGGCCTCATGTGTTGGCTGAAACCCAATGCCCGATACACATGGAGGGGTAGGGATAAACGGTTACTTGAGCTTAGGAGTGGCCTGATCCGCCCTCTAGCCAAAAGACGGAATCTCTGTTCACGAGGTGCTTACTTTCCTTGCCTTGTACTTGTCTTGTGAATGATTCATGTAATACTTGTCATCCATGCCATGTTTAAATGTCATGCTCGTACTTTACTTTACTTTACCTTAACTGTCGCACTCATTACTTTAACTGCCATGTCATTGCATCATGCTAGACTGCTAGGTTGCTTTACTTTTACACACTTTCAGTTTCCTTGCACAAGTCTCTTGTAGACTTGCTGATATGTGCCCCTTGCTCTTTTGGGTGTCACATGTTAGACCTGAGCCAGAGACCGTTGCTGTGTACGTGATGAGTTGCTGACGCTGAGCCTGAGTCCATGTCTGCCTAGCAGGAGTTTTGTGGATGTCAGTGATCTTTCTTGGTGACTTTTACTGAGCTTTCTTTTGTTTTAGGTTTGTTGTTAGTTGTCGGTGCGTAGCACCGTTGTTTTGTACGTTGTTGGCCATGTTGGGCCTTTAGACTCTCTTTTATTTCAGCCTGGTGGCTTTTCTGCGATGTTGGAATTTATATTTATGGATATTCTCAGATTATTCTTTTGTCTCATTTCATTATTATTATCTTGTTTCGCTCACGTTGCAAGGACCTGCAGTTTTAAATTTGATTGACGCTTATCGGACTTGTAGCTTTGTAGTTTCAAGTCTGAGCGGACCTTCTCACGCTTCGCCTACATATTTTTGGGAAGCGGGGCATGACAGAGCCCTTGGTTAGAAGAACATTGGGTCGTAGATGGAAGGAGGAAGAATGCTTGATAGAATTCCTCTTGCCTTTGGAGTTGAGCACGAGGACCGTTCGACCCTCTGATCAGGGTCGAGCCTCGTGTGTCTTGTATCGAGAGTTGTTGTTTGACCCTCTGGTTGCATCGTATCTCGAAGGATGACTGAACAGAATCGGTGTATGTGTCCCCAGTCGGATCAAGCTTAGACATCCTACACCATAGATGAACGTCAATGGAGTCGTATCTGGGTTTCGACCCACATCCTCTCTGATGCTTAAGTTAGAATCAAGAACTTAAGGGAGAACCAGGAGCTGTCAAGAACGAACCATACAGATTCGCATTGAATTAGTCGCTGCAAGCTATTTGGAGGAAGAAATATGATATGGAAAGCAGAATATAAGAATATAGTTTTCTCGTACCTTTCCGTCCCCTTACTCTAACTTTCTTTTCGGTTTTTGTAGAATTTGTAGTCCTTTCCATAAGAATGAGCGAGCTAACGGTCGCCAATTATGGCTGCATGATCTCCATTACCAATAGGGGTAACCGTCGCTTATGTCTCCTTCTAATTATGTTCCATTAACGATTACCACCTTGAGCTGCAGAAGCTCAACAGGCAGATGATACGTGGGTATTGACTGAGTCGGCGCTTGGTTATAGCTCTGGGCCTTGCAGGCTTAGTGGGTCCAGGAAATATTTAGGTATGCTTGTTGGCGGTAATACGACCCTCTCTTCAAGTGTCAGCCCAAGTATTCAACAATGGCCCCGTCACTCAAGCACAGACAATATGCTTATTTGGATCAAGTGACGTGATGTCTCTTTAATGGGGCATGACAGTCGAGGCGGGAGTATTTGATTTTAAGCTCCAAAACATTTACCCTTCTGATCAATGCATCACATTGATTCGAACCCATTATGCAGGGATGCTCGGATCTTTAACACGTGTAATTGTTGGATGAGATCGATTCAAATCTTCATTAGGTGTATGTTTACCTTGACAAGGCGGTTCTGGGGGGAGAGAGCGAGAATTTTCTTTTGTTTCCATCCTCTTCGAATCAAAATTGGATCTTTCAGCCATGGGGACATACAAAGAAGATATCATGAGTCCCCGGAGCAACGGGAGGTGTCACACGCGATCCCGGGCCAAACGGCGAAGAAATCCATGTATCAGCCCCCAACCGATCGGTTGGACAGAGCCAACCAATCGATTGATGCATGCGCATCCGACCTGGACAGGAGCTGAAGTGAATAGCAGCTCACCCGATCGGTTCAGCAATCGGGTGAGATCGACAGAGCTCTCTGTTATTTTGAGCTTAATTCCAACCGATCGGGTGACATCTCACCCGATCGGTTCATCTGTAGCCGCATTTTCCCAATTCACGACCCGGTGACGCCAACCGCTCTGCTCAGCGACCGGTTGGTGCTTCTGAAGCCCGATGGCCAAAGCGACTAGCAGCTCACCCAATCTGTTGATGCTTCAACCGATCGGGTGGCCTCATTTTCTATATATAGTGACCTAGGTTTTCCAAAATGCAGATCCCCATTGTTTTTCTGTCTTTTTGGGTCTTTTGACGGCTGGAATTTTATTTAGTCTTGTAAGTGTTCTGATCATTCTGTAACTTTGATCTATTTTTCTTAATACTATTTGCTACTCTTTTCTATTGCTTGATTATGATTTCAACGGTCGAATTTGATTGTGATGCTATTTTTGCCATGAATTATGAGTAATTCCCCAATCTAGGGCATTGGTGGAAACCCTTCGTGGGTTCTCCCTAGAACGACCATAGGAATATGATTTCGATAGGGTTTGGGAATTTAGCTGGTTACGCGGTGCGTTTTATTGTCACTGGCGGGAGAAAGACCACCTTTGACCGTCGGCCCAAGGGGAAATAAAACTGGCGTTTGATCCCCTAGCCACAGCTCACACCCCTCGCGTAGACATTGAATCCTAGAGCGTGGGAATGGCAGGATGAAATATTGGGAGTAATCGTTGCGAGCTTAGTGCTCCTGGAGTCGGTCGGTGTTAATGGATATGGGAATGCCCACCGACCGAACCCGGGTAGTCCTAGCGTATCATCCTGGGCATCGACCGGAATATCGGGCCCATGGGACGTTAGGTAACACTCTTAGAGGCAACATCTCACCACTAAACCCTAAAATCCAATCGTAATCCTATCCGTCGGTCGTAATAGAGAGGGCACATGATAGGGTGGAAATCGAAGTCCTAGGTTCCCTTTTATATCTTATATCCACCATATTTCTATTTCGTGACAACCTACCGATTGATCGGGCTAGCTCACCCATCGGGTGAACCGGTTCCTTCTTGACAACAAGCACAACACACACCTCCCTGAGTTCGACCCCCAAGCCACACTACAACACCGTGCGCTTGCGGTTATAAATATTTAAATCTGGTATCCCCGATCCTATTGCCAATATTTCTAAATCTAGGGGACGTCAAGTTTTATGGCACCGTTGCTAGGGAGGCAACGTGCTTGTTTATTTTAGGACCCAGTGAACCCTAGAGACTAGTTCACATCCTCACCTCGCGATAATTTTCGCATTCTACATTTTATTTTTATTTTTTACTCTTTATTTTATGTTATTTTTATCTGGCTTTATACCATGCGTGATTCACGGGTGTTTCTTGATTTTTCATGCTCAGGAATACAAGAAGTCTCGACGACTTGATTCCTATAGATCCTGAAATAAACGCAACCGTGAGGCGTCTAAACGCCGAAAGGAGAAGAAGGGACGAAGCTGAAACCATGGGATGAATACTCCTCCCCAGAAGTGCCTGTTGGAGTACTCGATGCCGTCCATCGGGTCCACGTCTAGCGTCCAACCCCCGGCCATTACGGCCGGAAGTTTTGAGCTAAAGCTGTCATTGGTGACGTAGATCCAACAGGATCAATTTTCAAGGGCACCAATGGAGAGCCCGATTGAGCATCTCGATTCATTTTTAGAGAAGTGTGACACCTTCAGAATCACCGGAGTATCGATTAATGCAATCCGGCTCAGATTATCCCCGTTCTCTCTGCGGGATAAAGCCATACAATGGCTAAAGGGGAAGGACCACAATACCTTTACAACTTGGGAGAAGGTGTCCAATGCCTACCTGAACAAGTTCTTTTCCCCGAGGAAGACGATGAAGCTGAGGAGCAAGATCTCATCCTTCTCCCAAGCCAGCCACGAATACTTGCACGAGGCTTGGATGAGATATAAGGAGATGCAACAAAGATGCCCTCGCTATAAGCTCCCCAAATGGCAGATCATTAATCTGTTTTACAATAGGTTGAGGGATGATCTGAAATCCTCGATGGATGCTGCGGCTGGAGGGTCCTTCATGTCTAGGAATGAGGAAGATGCCGGAACCATTCTAGAGAACATGGCATCTAATAATGAGAGGTGGTGCGATGATCGCACCACGCCAAAATCTGGAGGGATGCACAGAGTCGAAGAGGTCGACAAATTATATATCAAATTTGATTTGCTATCTACACAGATCTCGGCATTTATGGTGGGAGCTGGAGGTGCCAACACCCAGCAAGTAGCGGCAGTGGAAGCTGAAGTCCAGGGAAACTTTGATGGTGGTGATATCTCACCACTAGTGGATCAGGCGAGCGCTCTTTTCTATAACCCGACGGGTAATGCGCTGTATGTCACGCCCCGCTTCCCAAAAACGGGGAGGCGAAGCGTGAGAAGGTCCGCTCAGACTTGAAGCTACAAAGCCGCAAGTCCGATAAGCGTCAATCACTTTAATCTGCAGGTCCTTGCAATGCGAAACGAAACAAAGATAACAATAACGAAAGAGACAAAAGAACATCTCAGAATATCCATAATAATAAATCTCAACAACGCAGGAAAACCACCAGGCTACAAATAAAAGAGTCTAAAAAGAGGCCTAGCATGGCCAATAAAAGTACAAAGTACGAAAACAAGGAAAAGGTGCAAGCACCGACATCTAACAGCAACCTAAAGCAAAAGCAAGTAAAATCAGTCTCTAAGACTGGTCTCCGGTGTCCTCGAACTCCTCAACGAACGTAGGCTCGGGCTCAACGTCAGCAAACACCTCGTCCTCAGCAACTGTCTCTGGCTCAGGGTCTAACATGTGACACCCAAAAGAGCAAGGGGCACATGTCAGCAAGTCTGGAAGACTTGTGCAAGTGAAACTGAAAGGTGGTGAAAGTAAAGCAACCTAGCAGTTCTAGCATGATGCAATGACATGGCAGTTTAAAGTAATGAGTGCAACAAGTAGGGTAAAGTAAAGTAAAGTACGAGCATGGCATGACATTCACAAGACAAGTACAAGACAAGAAAAAGTAAGCACCTCGTGCACAGAGATTCCGTCTTTTGGCTAGAGTGGCTGCGCGGGCCAACTCCTAAGCTCAAGCGAACGTTTATCCCTACCCCTCCACGTGTGTCGAGCCAGGGCCTTACCCCCGAACAGTAATGCTCGCTTCTGGACCACGAGCCAGGAAGTGTGTAAACAAGTATGGCGTAGGGGTGCACCTAGCCCGGGACAAGCAAGTACAAGTATGTAGCGTGTGCTACGAATGCAACATTCAATGCATGGATGACATGACATGGCAGTTAAAGTAAAGCGTACAGGTAAGGAAAGTAAACGTGACAGTTTAGCATGCATGAACAACAATTTTAAGGGGTTGGATCTAGCTTCGTTGTCAAGCTAGATCATTTAGGTGACGGATCTAGTTTCGTTGTCAAACTAGATCAAGTAGGCGTCTAGCCAGCTATCATTTCACTGACTAGTCTCTTTTACGCTAAAAGCAAGTAAGTGGCCTAAAAACATGGCCCTACACAAGAGTTGGCAAGTTTCACTTGCCTGCAACTATCACGTCAAGAAAACACCGTCCAACGAGTCCAAAGTCACGATTCCTACGTGCACAAGTCCACCGGCCTACATCCGTTTTATTAATCTTGATTAGTGGATTCTAAAACATTTAAAATACTTTAAAATACTGATTTTTAGTCTTGATTAGCATGCAATTGGGTTGGGGGTCCTAGGGGTGCAAAACGTTACCTCAACACGACGCGAAAGCTACACCGGCGTCGGGTAGCGACGCCGGGGGTTGGAATAATAGAACGCGCTCCAAGTCCTGATTCCAATATATATTCCTTGCTGGAAAATTCAGAGCTTCGACCGGGGCGACAGTTCCAGATTCCAAAGCTAGCACGTGCGACGACGGGCTACGACGTGCGACGACGTCGTACGCGACGGATCCTTGAAGAGCAAGCACCTAGGTGGGGCCCACAGTACTCCTAGGGGCCTTTGGGGGACCCACAATAACTCTGGAGAACTTGGGGGGCCCACGGAGGCAAGCGGTGCGACGGATGCGGGGTTGCGACAAGTGGCCGTCGGTCGTACAGCTTCGGTGCGGGGATCTCCTTCGGTCAGACACTAGGGAACGGCTGTTGCAACGTTTGGGGGTCGGTCACGGCCTTGGTGCGGTCGTTTCCCTCGGTCAGACACGGTGGAGGCCTCGGTCAGGCGCTTGGGTGCGGGGTTGCAGCGTTGCAGCGATCGGGCGCTCGGTCACAGCGGGCGGGGCCTTCGGTCGGGCACGGAGCGGAGCGGGGCGACAGAGCGGGCGACAAGCGGGTCGGTGCGGTGCGGAGGGTCGGGCGGTTCTCTCGGTCAGACCGAGAGGCCCTCTCGGTCAGGCGGGGGAACGAAGCGGCGGTCGACGCTGTGTGCGGAGCGGAGCGGATGCGGGCGGGGCGGCCGGTCAGAGCGGGTGGATGCGGGGGATTTCCTCGGTCGTGCGGGGTGCTGAACGTCGCAACGTTGCGACGATTCGTCGCAACGTCCAAGATGACTTTGGAAGAGGCTAGGGCTAATTTCTTGTGAAAATAGGACTTGCTAGGGGTTGCTTATATAGTATAGGTGGGTTGACTTGGTCTAGGGCTAAATCTAATAGGATTAGAATTCTAAAAGATTTGAAATTTGATTTTAAACTTCTCCAACCCAATCTAGGATTTGACCTGGTCCAAATGAGCTGGAATTTGGCTCAAAAATTCTTTAAAACGTTTAAAACTCAAATAAATTTTATTTGGCCGAAAATACTTTATAAATAAATTATTAAAAATAATATAAAACTTGTAAAAATTATAAAAGTGGTCAAATAAACTCCAAAAATTATAAAATAAATATCGTTGTTATCGTGGCGACGAATGTGAGCTAACTAAGAAGACGGATCTCAAATTCGACGTCGGACGACGAAACTAAAAATAGAAACGTCTCCCGTCAAAAGTGAAAGTCGTCACGTCTCATCGAGTGAGTTCAAATTGTGGAAAAACGACTCGAGAAACGTCGTTCCAAATTAGTGCCACTATTTAATACTCTCAGAGACGTTCGCAACGGCATATCACACAAAAGTGTTCACAATCAAATAAAGTCTAAAATAAACACGTGCGCGGCCAAAAGCACGTGCACGAACAACGCACAACGAAAAGTGGTCGTTACATCCTCCCCACCTTAGAATAAAGTCCGTCCTCGGACTTTCTAATATAACTAGTCGCTCTAGTAACTACCCCAATCAAGCCATATAATAATTTAACCAGGTTTATTCATTTCGAGTGCTTATATATGCACTAGATAGTCAAACGTTAATACCACTAACACGTGTATATATACATTCACATATGTCGTATACTTATACCTATTATTATTATCACACCTAGCCTACATATAGTTTCACCAGCACATTGCTTCAACCATTATAAGTATCCCCTAATTACCTACAGCCTCTTAAGTACTTCTACTCTAAATCTCACAGGCATCCTTAGTATGGTATAGCTACCCACACACCAAACTATAACTACTAACATACAAACAACTTCACACATCATGAATAACTCCGAATATATATAACACTCAATAAGCAACCATTAATATACCATGGAGGGTACGCTCATTCAAGCCAACATATGCGGAATTTGAAAACCGTCGTACTTCAAAAGTTGAAATCCTCGTTTGGAAGAAATATTTGGAGATCGATAAGACGTGTTGTTTCAAAATAGGTTTGGGTCGAATATTCATAATAAGAGAAAATGGTCTATTGGTTTTAAAGAATCATTAAAAGAGGAAGTAAAATCATCTACACGAATATTGAAGGCGTAGTTTAGAAAATATTATACGGCAGTAATTTAATATAATGTTTGCGAAAGTCAAAGAAGGAAATCAAGTAACGGAAGAATTTAAACTCATGTTAAATGCCTTCAAAACTTTTAGGTCATGGAAAATTTTAAAATAATCAATATTGAAGCTGCTTTTCAAGGGAACCAGGATTTGCAAAAATGAAAAAAACTGATTTACACAAGGTCCTTAGCATACGAGCACAACGAACCTGGTACAGCTATAAAAATAATTGAAATTCTATTTAGTCTCGAAATTTTCCTAAAAGCTCGTAGGGGAAGTGGAAAGATAATATTAATAACTTGGTCGTAAAATTATCAAAATTGATAGTGAAGCTTTAAAATCAATTCGTGTGGGGTCTAAATCAGAAAGTGGTTATGAAATGGTAACTTTTACAAAAGTCTAAAATAGGGAAAACGGTGAGCATAAAATCGACTTGCTGAAATCTGAAATCCCATGTGATTGGAAGGTATATGAATGGCATAAATTAGAAGGGAAAATTACAAGTTGAATGCAAGTACGGTTTAGAATAAAATTAGTATATGAAAGAAAAATGTATTTCCATAGGTGCGAAAGTGTAGGCTGAAAAGCATTATAACTATTTTCAAAAATTTCGACAAAAGTTTTAAGAACTTAAATCAACGAGGAGCATGAAGTATAAGTATATATACATATTAGAATTTGAACACATTTAAAACTTAGGGAAAAAGGAAATCAAAAAAAGAAAATGCTTGCAGAAGGTTCAAAATTTTGCAACGGAGAGTTTCAAAAATTGATGACGATAGTCATGAGGCGATCTCGGGAATCGGGGCAAGGGAAACAGTCAGATGTTCAAAACATACATACGCTTAGGATATGAATCAGGAGGATCTACGGGAAAACTCCTACGGTCGCCCAACTGAAGCTTAGGACTTAGCGCTTGGTCTTTCTAAAGAAGCTAGGTGATAATGGAATGCGCTCAGCTCGGTCCATAATCGATGAACCCAAACGAACGACTAAAGGAAATTCTAGAACTCTAATATGGTCAGGGGTAGATAAGGACCACTATGGTAACTTCTATGACGATTAAATCGATTCCCAGCAAGGACTCTATTTACCAGTCTAACAGTCAACCCTATTTGCAAACAATCATATGCAAGCATAATTTAACAAATCAGGACTATCTAAGGGCAGAAACAACTAGGTCGGGAGTTACCTGCGATAACCTCACCCACAGTCTCGCCCTCCACTGCCGTCATCAGGTAAGCCTGCCTCCTCGGCTGCACGGCCTGCTGAAAGGCCTGCCTCTGCGGAGGAAGAGGCGCTCCACGACCTGCAGGTGCAGGTGCTCTCTGTTGCAACGGCTGTGCGGCAACAGGATCCTTCCAAGGTATCTTAGAGCTCGGGCAGTCCTTCACAGCATGAGTAGGATCTCCACAAACTAGGCACTGTCCCAACATCTTCCTACATTGATCCTTGAAATGCCCGGTCTTGCCACAGAAATGGCAAGTCTTCACAATAGGCCCACCTGGCCTCTTGAACTGCACTGGCTGGGTAGGCTTGACCCCAGGCCTAGACGGCTCCATAGGCCTCTTCCCAGCTCCAGAAATCAGTCCTCTCTTCTGCTTTGCAATCTTCTCCTGTCTCCGAGCAGCTACCAGCAACTTCTGATACGACTCCATGTCCGACGTAGACACCAGACTCTGCAAGTCTAGAGAAAGACCCTGCAGAAACTTCTGAGCCTTCTCCTCAGCATCCTCTACCATCTTTGGCGCGAAGCGGCTCAATCTAGTAAATTCCTGGTGGTACTGGTCCACCGTCAGACTCCCTTGCTTCAGCTCAATGAAGCGCTGCACCATCTCCCTCCTAGCAGCCTTCGGAAAGTACTCCTCATCGAATCTAGACTTGAAAGTGGCCCAAGGTATAGGGCTCACCAACAACTCCTCCTCGGCATCCCACCAATTTCGGGCATTATCCTTCAGCTGCCTCTTCACCAGATCAACCCATCCAGCCGGGTTGACCTTCGACATCTTCAGATTATCCTCGGTGTTCCTGATCCACTCCTCTGCAGCCAACGGTCCTTCAGATCCATCAAAGTACGTCGGGCCCAGCTCCCGGAACTGCTTCGCTCCTGGCTCATGGCGGGGAGCACTCTGAGTGTTCTGGAGCATGCCCTGCTGTACCTGCATCATCTGATGCATCATCCTCATGATCTCAGCATTGGTGGGCTCTCTATCAGGTACCTCAGCACGATTGGGCCCACTGCCAGATCGGGTCTGTCGTCGTCCAGCCATCTAATGACGTGGAAAACGAGCAAACAAATTAGACTCAAAGCTTAATGACTTGGATGTTGCAATTTATTTAATGGATATTCCGTTTATTATCGTTGTTCCGTTAGTTCGCAATTGCAAGATTGGACCTGCATGGGCCACCAACAAAACCTGTCACGCCCCGCTTCCCAAAAACGGGGAGGCGAAGCGTGAGAAGGTCCGCTCAGACTTGAAGCTACAAAGCCGCAAGTCCGATAAGCGTCAATCACTTTAATCTGCAGGTCCTTGCAATGCGAAACGAAACAAAGATAACAATAACGAAAGAGACAAAAGAACATCTCAGAATATCCATAATAATAAATCTCAACAACGCAGGAAAACCACCAGGCTACAAATAAAAGAGTCTAAAAAGAGGCCTAGCATGGCCAATAAAAGTACAAAGTACGAAAACAAGGAAAAGGTGCAAGCACCGACATCTAACAGCAACCTAAAGCAAAAGCAAGTAAAATCAGTCTCTAAGACTGGTCTCCGGTGTCCTCGAACTCCTCAACGAACGTAGGCTCGGGCTCAACGTCAGCAAACACCTCGTCCTCAGCAACTGTCTCTGGCTCAGGGTCTAACATGTGACACCCAAAAGAGCAAGGGGCACATGTCAGCAAGTCTGGAAGACTTGTGCAAGTGAAACTGAAAGGTGGTGAAAGTAAAGCAACCTAGCAGTTCTAGCATGATGCAATGACATGGCAGTTTAAAGTAATGAGTGCAACAAGTAGGGTAAAGTAAAGTAAAGTACGAGCATGGCATGACATTCACAAGACAAGTACAAGACAAGAAAAAGTAAGCACCTCGTGCACAGAGATTCCGTCTTTTGGCTAGAGTGGCTGCGCGGGCCAACTCCTAAGCTCAAGCGAACGTTTATCCCTACCCCTCCACGTGTGTCGAGCCAGGGCCTTACCCCCGAACGGTAATGCTCGCTTCTGGACCACGAGCCAGGAAGTGTGTAAACAAGTATGGCGTAGGGGTGCACCTAGCCCGGGACAAGCAAGTACAAGTATGTAGCGTGTGCTACGAATGCAACATTCAATGCATGGATGACATGACATGGCAGTTAAAGTAAAGCGTACAGGTAAGGAAAGTAAACGTGACAGTTTAGCATGCATGAACAACAATTTTAAGGGGTTGGATCTAGCTTCGTTGTCAAGCTAGATCATTTAGGTGACGGATCTAGTTTCGTTGTCAAACTAGATCAAGTAGGCGTCTAGCCAGCTATCATTTCACTGACTAGTCTCTTTTACGCTAAAAGCAAGTAAGTGGCCTAAAAACATGGCCCTACACAAGAGTTGGCAAGTTTCACTTGCCTGCAACTATCACGTCAAGAAAACACCGTCCAACGAGTCCAAAGTCACGATTCCTACGTGCACAAGTCCACCGGCCTACATCCGTTTTATTAATCTTGATTAGTGGATTCTAAAACATTTAAAATACTTTAAAATACTGATTTTTAGTCTTGATTAGCATGCAATTGGGTTGGGGGTCCTAGGGGTGCAAAACGTTACCTCAACACGACGCGAAAGCTACACCGGCGTCGGGTAGCGACGCCGGGGGTTGGAATAATAGAACGCGCTCCAAGTCCTGATTCCAATATATATTCCTTGCTGGAAAATTCAGAGCTTCGACCGGGGCGACAGTTCCAGATTCCAAAGCTAGCACGTGCGACGACGGGCTACGACGTGCGACGACGTCGTACGCGACGGATCCTTGAAGAGCAAGCACCTAGGTGGGGCCCACAGTACTCCTAGGGGCCTTTGGGGGACCCACAATAACTCTGGAGAACTTGGGGGGCCCACGGAGGCAAGCGGTGCGACGGATGCGGGGTTGCGACAAGTGGCCGTCGGTCGTACAGCTTCGGTGCGGGGATCTCCTTCGGTCAGACACTAGGGAACGGCTGTTGCAACGTTTGGGGGTCGGTCACGGCCTTGGTGCGGTCGTTTCCCTCGGTCAGACACGGTGGAGGCCTCGGTCAGGCGCTTGGGTGCGGGGTTGCAGCGTTGCAGCGATCGGGCGCTCGGTCACAGCGGGCGGGGCCTTCGGTCGGGCACGGAGCGGAGCGGGGCGACAGAGCGGGCGACAAGCGGGTCGGTGCGGTGCGGAGGGTCGGGCGGTTCTCTCGGTCAGACCGAGAGGCCCTCTCGGTCAGGCGGGGGAACGAAGCGGCGGTCGACGCTGTGTGCGGAGCGGAGCGGATGCGGGCGGGGCGGCCGGTCAGAGCGGGTGGATGCGGGGGATTTCCTCGGTCGTGCGGGGTGCTGAACGTCGCAACGTTGCGACGATTCGTCGCAACGTCCAAGATGACTTTGGAAGAGGCTAGGGCTAATTTCTTGTGAAAATAGGACTTGCTAGGGGTTGCTTATATAGTATAGGTGGGTTGACTTGGTCTAGGGCTAAATCTAATAGGATTAGAATTCTAAAAGATTTGAAATTTGATTTTAAACTTCTCCAACCCAATCTAGGATTTGACCTGGTCCAAATGAGCTGGAATTTGGCTCAAAAATTCTTTAAAACGTTTAAAACTCAAATAAATTTTATTTGGCCGAAAATACTTTATAAATAAATTATTAAAAATAATATAAAACTTGTAAAAATTATAAAAGTGGTCAAATAAACTCCAAAAATTATAAAATAAATATCGTTGTTATCGTGGCGACGAATGTGAGCTAACTAAGAAGACGGATCTCAAATTCGACGTCGGACGACGAAACTAAAAATAGAAACGTCTCCCGTCAAAAGTGAAAGTCGTCACGTCTCATCGAGTGAGTTCAAATTGTGGAAAAACGACTCGAGAAACGTCGTTCCAAATTAGTGCCACTATTTAATACTCTCAGAGACGTTCGCAACGGCATATCACACAAAAGTGTTCACAATCAAATAAAGTCTAAAATAAACACGTGCGCGGCCAAAAGCACGTGCACGAACAACCTGTATCCACCAAGGACTAGCTCGAATCCGGCTTATTCTCCCAATAGCCGGAACCACCCGAATCTGAGCTATAGGATACCATACCAGCAGCCCCCGCAACCTCAGCAACAATTGTATCAGCCACCTCGGTAGCAGCATCAGTTGTACTAGTAGCAACAGCACCCCAGCACATGTACCAGCAATACCCCCCGAGGAATCAGCAGCCCCCGCCACAGCTGCAACCATATGGCCAACAACGGGTATTCTCTCCAGTCGAGAGTCTCTTGACCCAATATATAACAAACCAGGAGAAGATAAACCTGCAGCTGCAGATGGGACAAAAGACATTGACAGATCAAGTAACCCAGCTGGGGTTATGACGTTCCCCGCGCTTTGCGCGTCAGATGTGTGCAATGTATAATTGGGGGCGTGAGATTTAAATATTTGTAACCGCAAGCGCACGGTGTTGTAGTGTGTCTTGGGGGTCGAACTCAGGGAGGCGTGGTTGTGCTTGTGTCAAGTAGGACCAAATTCACCCCATGGGCGAGCTAGCCCGAATCGGTTGATGGGTTGTCACGAAAAATAGAATGCGAGGGATAAACAATATAAAGGGAAACCCCGGGACTTCGGTTTCCACCCTATCGTGCGATTCTCGCCGATACGGCCTACGGGTAGGATAACGATCGGTATTAGGGTCTAATGGTGAGACGTTGCCTCTAAGAGTGATACCAGTGTCCCATGGGCCCGATATTCTGTTCGGTGCCCAGGATGATACGCCGGACTTCCCGGGTTCGGTCAGTGGGCATTCTCATGTCCATTAACACTGGCCGACTCCTGGAGCACTAACCTCGCAACAATAACTCCCAACGTCTCATCCTGCCGCTCCCGCGCGCTAGGATTCGACGTCTACGCTAAGGGCGTGAGCTATGGCTAGGGAGTCAACCGCCAAGTTTATTCCCCCTTGGCCAAATGGTCAAAGGCGGTCTTTTTTCCCCGCGTAACCATTAGATTCCTAATCCCTATCGATTTCCTAGTCCTATGGACGCATCGGGAAGAACCCACGAAGGGGTTTCCACCAAAATCCCAGATTTGGGAACTACTCACACATATTTACTAAAAAGGGATCTAAATAGAAATAGACCGTTAGAAACATGATCAAGCGATTAAAAAGCAGTAAGAGAAATGCTAATAACACTATATTAAAGTTTAACAAAGATCAGAAAACTTACTAATATCTGAAAAATTACAGCCGTCAAGAGAGAGAAAAAACAGCAAAAAATAACCACTCTCGTTTCTGGAAAACCTAGGGGTCATATATATGGAATACGATATCACCCGATCGGTTGAAAAGTCAACCGATCGGGTGACCTGCTTCGTTTCTTCGGCAGTTCAGCGCGGGACTTCACCCGGTCACATGGCACGGTCGGTTGAGGGTTGAAGCAGATCGGTTGGATCTTCGTGCCGTCGGGTGAACCGGTCGGTTGAGCTGTCCATGTCTCGGCTTCAGAGAATCGGCTATAGGTGAACCGATCGGGTGAAGGTCACCCGATCGGTTGGCATTCAGCATCAAAAATCCAGAGAGTTGGGGCGTTTGAACCGGCCTCTGAACCGACCGGGTGACTTCTTGACCGCTCCAGCTTGTGTCCGGGTGGTGCACGCGTGCATCACCCGATCAGTTGGAAGTGACCAACCGGTCGAGTGAGGGGCTGAAAGATGCTATCTTCATCGTTTAACCCTCTGGATCACGCGTGACTCCTCCCGTTACTCTGGGGACTCATGATATTATCGTTATATGTCCCCTACGTCGGTAAACTCCTGCAAAATACAAAAAACACTGAAAAGTGAAAGAAAACAAGAAAACACAAGAAAACGAATACAAGACGGCGGAAAACAACGGAAAAACACAAAAGAAAACGTGCGTGAATATATGAAATATAAACGCACGTCAAAATCTCCTAAGCTGAACCCTTCCTCGTCCTCGAGGAAGACGAGTGAGAGTAGGAGCTCGGAGGGAGAAAATAGAGAGGAAGAGAGGAAGAGAGGAAAGGAGAAAACAGAAAATCCTAAATCGCCCGTCAGAGCCAGCAAAATCAAAAACACACACCAAGCTAACAAACGCCAAATCACACCACTAAACCGAGGAATACGAGTCCAGTCAAGTGCCGTGGGCCCACGCCGTGAAGCGCGAGTGAGTGTGGTCGTGTGCGAGCAATCGGTGTCACTATCTACATTGTGCAATAAGCTCCATATACACAAATCCAAGAAATGACCCAAATATCGATTCGATTTAGAAATAGCGGTGAATATATAGCTCAAGCATGCAAGAGAATAGTATGAGAATAGAAATGCGTCATGGACTCCACAGCTAGGGGCTCGGACATCACCACACTATCACCTAGATAATAGCAAGAATTCCCTATTCCAAGTGTTTTCGAAAGCGATGGGGGTTGAGATGATGGGAGTAAAACACTCGGTGCAAATTCTCGCCTTCCCTTTATCCTCGGTAAGTAGGAAAATATTCACACTCATATTTTTTTTTTTGGGTTTTGGATATATGTATTTTTTTTTCTATACAATTTTCTTTTCTTTTCTTTTTGGGTTTTTCTCTCTCTTTTTTTTTAATTTTTGGGATTTTGGCTATACACATGTGTACTCTCCCAAGTGGGAGAACGGTACACGACGAGGGGATTTGCACCAAGTAAAACAAAAAAGTAATCAGATTCTAGACACTTGGTCAAGGGAGATATTTCACTAATCAGAGCGTAGGCTAAATGGGTTATCCTAGTCCTAACTGTGGAATCCTGACACATGCGAAATGAAGCATACGATATATATATTCATGCATACAGAAGCAGATAGGAGAAGCAAATACCGCATATTCAAATCGAAACATGATAATCTAGGGGTCATTCCTGGACAGGTATATAAAATAAAATCACAAAGTAGAAGCACACCAAACAGCTAGGCACGACACACGACTCACAAAATAGCTAAGTGGACCCACGATGCATGAAATGCAAGAGGACTCGGCTTCTAGGGTTATTGAATGTGATTATCGATGCCATGCTAGGCGTGTGTGATTTTGTGGCAATTCATCACAGGGTTCATCTCTAAGAGGAGGAGATGAAAAAGAAGAAAAGAAAAATAATAAACACGATGAAAAAGACTCAAAAACGAAAAAGAAATACTCAAATGACGCACAAAGTGCGAATCCCCCTAGCTGAAGTTTGCATTGCCCTCAATGCAATAAAAGTGAATACGTGAGGGCAAAGAAAATGGGGGGGGGGATTCGCACCGACAAAAAAAAACGTGAAAGGCAAGAAAAACACACAAACGGAACTGAAAATAAGAATAAAAATAAAAATCACACCACACGACATAAAAACAGAAAATAAAATAAAATAAAAAGGAGAAAATCACACTGCATAACAAATAAACAAACACAGAAAGAAAAACGAAACACAACAGAATACCGAAAAATTTGACTTTCCCCCAAGCTAGACATGACAATGCTAGCAAGATGATATGATCGTGAAACTGCAGAGATATGCAAGGGGGAGGTCAGAAAAAAAAATGAAATCAAAAGGCAAGAGATGGGGAGTCCTCGCCCTCCTCGGAAGAGGGTGTGGATGGGTGGTCGGGGGAGGCGGGGGGGGGGGGGGGGGGGTGTGTGTGTGTGCGGAGAAGTGGGGAAATCTAGGGTAAAATCACGCGCACACAAACAATCAAGCGAGTAGAAATTCTAGGGTAAAAAGTAAAATTGAGTAGTGGAGCGAAGTTACCCAGCAACGGTTGGAGTTCCTTGCTTGAAATTGACCCCAGTACCATGCAATCGGACTGAGTGTGGAGCCGCGGCACTTCTCTTCAGCGAAAAATCCGAAAATGGGGGGATTAGGGCTTGAGAAAGCGGAATGGGAGAGAGAGAGAGAGAGAGAGAGAGAGAGAGAGAGAGAGAGAGAGAGAGAGAGATGAAACGATGGAGAGATGGAAGGGGTAGGTGGAGAGAGAGGCTAGAGGGTGAGTGGAGGTTGTGGGAGAGAGATTTCCGGCCGTTGGGAGAGCGGGGGAGACGAAACGACGGCGAGTTTGCGAGATCGGGCGAGAAAATGAATGGGTGGGGGGGTTTATATATAGGGTTTAAGTCGAACCGATCGGGTGGGTTGTCACCCGATCGGTTGATTATTAGGTCGAGATTTTCAGCTGAAGAGACGCTACAGGCGAACCGGTCGGGTGATAACTCACCCGATCGGTTGGCCGCTCCACAAATTTTCCCGAGAGTTTGGTATAGCTCACACGGTCTGTCACCCGATCACGCTTCGTATCAACCGATCGGTTGATCATTTCCCACAAATTCCCGAGACTTCAGCCCCGTTCACCCGGTCAGCCAACCGGTCTCACATGTCTTCACCCGATCGGTTCGTTGAGTGACTGATACGGCCAGCAGCTGATACATCCCAACCGATCGGGTGAGTTATCAACCGATCGGTTGGGGCCTTGTTTTCTGCAAAAGTCCACAAATGGCCTAAGCCCCTCAACAGAAGTTCTTGCGGCTGGATTTATTTATTAAAATAGATAAAATAAAGTTAAAAATAATCCTAAAAATTGGAAACAAATGTTTAGAGCATGGGTTGCCGCCCATGAAGCGCTTTTTTTAACGTCGTTAGCTCGACGCCTCATACGGTTGTCAATTAGGATCCGGAGGGTTTGAGGAAGAGTTGTCAATCGTTGTGAGTCCGACCGGAGAGAATGTTGGTTCTCCTACCGCATAGTGTTTAAGGCGTTGTCCGTTGACTTTGAATGGCTCATCTCTTCCCATTATCTCGGTAGCCCCATGCGGGAAGACCTTGGTGACGCGGAAAGGTCCCGACCACCTTGACTTGAGCTTTCCAGGAAAGAGTTTCAGCTTTGAGTTGAACAGGAGAACTAAGTCTCCTTCCTTGAATTCCCTCTTCAGGATGCGCTTATCGTGCCACCGCTTCAGCTTCTCCTTGTAGATCCGGGCATTTTCATAAGCATTGAGCCGGATCTCGTCGAGCTCGTTAAGTTGTAACTGCCGGTGCCCTCCACCTCCTTGGCGTCGAAGTTTAGGTTCTTGATTGCCCAAAATGCCTTATGTTCCAATTCCACGGGCAGATGGCACGCCTTCCCATAGACAAGCCGATAGGGGGTTGTGCCGATCGGAGTTTTAAATGCTGTCCTGTAAGCCCAAAGCGCGTCAGGAAGTTTTGATGACCAATCCTTCCTAGAGTTGGCCACCGTCTTTTCTGTATGCTCTTGATTTCCCGGTTAGAAATTTCCGCCTGGCCGATAGTCTGCGGGTGGTAGGCACGCCCCACTCGGTGTTGTACCCCGTACTTTTTCAAGAGAGCCTCGAATTTCTTCTCTATAAAGTGGCTCCCTCCATCACTGGTCAGGACTCGAGGTACACCGAACCGTGGGAAGATGTTGTTTTTAAAGAACTTGGCGACCACTCTGGAATCATTGGTTGGACTGGCTATCGCTTCAACCCACTTCGATACGTAGTCTAAGGCTACCAAGATATACTGGTTCCCAGAAGAGGAAGGGAACGGTCCTATGAAGTCCACTTCCCACACATCGAAGATCTCTACCTCTAGGATGTAGTGCTGAGGCATCTCGTTCCGCTTGGAGATATTCCATGTCCTTTGGCATTTATCGCAGGCTTGGACATAAGCATGGGTGTCTTTGAAGAGGGTTGGCCAGTAGAATCTGCTTTGGAGAATTTTCACAGTCGTCTTATGGTGCTTGCATGCCCTCCACATTGATGATCATGGCAATGAGATATTATGGAGGTCGCATCAGTCTCAGGAATGCACCTTCATATCACCCCATCGTTGCAGGTCTTGTACAAATGGGGGTCGTCCCAATAAAATTTTCGAACCTCATGGAAGAATTTCTTCTTTTGCTGATAGCTCACGTTATGGGGGACGATGGCACAAGTCAGATAGTTTGCGATGTCGGCGTACCAAGGGGTCCAGGCGGAAGAGACGGAGAAGAGGTGCTCATCAGAGCGAATCATCTACCGGAGTAGCATCCAAATCGAGGGCAGACATTCTGGACAGGTGATCGGAAACGACATTCTCCGCCGCCTTCTTGTCTTTGATTTCCAGGTCGAATTCCTGGAGGAGGAGAATCCATCTAATGAGCCGCGGCTTGGCCTCTTTCTTGCTCAATAGGTATTTGAGAGCCGCATGATCAGTGTGCACGATCACCTTCGCCCCAACGAGATATTGCTGGAACTTGTCCATTGAGTAGATGACCGCTAGCAATTCCTTTTTCGTGGTTGTGTAATTTCTTTGGGCAACGTCAAGGGTCTTGCTCGTATAATATGTCACATGCAGATTTTTATCCTTCCTCTGCCCCAAGACGGCTCCAACGGCGTAATCACTAGCGTCACACATTAGTTCGAAGGGTAGATTCCAGTCCGACGGCTGAATTACGGGCGCGGAAATCAAGGCTTGCTTAAGAAGGCGGAAGGCTTCCATGCACTCCTCGTTGAAGATGAAAGGTGCATCCTTCACGAGGAGTTGGGTCAACGGTCTGGAAATCTTTGAGAAGTCTTTTATGAAGCGGCGGTAAAATCCCGCATGCCCTAAAAAACCACGGACTCCTCGAAGATTGAGTGGTGGTGGAAGCTGTTGAATATTGGACTCCCCGAATTTGGTTTTGGATGATGAGCAAACATAAATAATTCATGAACTAACAATTTGTGAGCGCAGTATTGGAGATCGTCGCAAAAATCACGAGAACATTCAAAGCGACATCTCAAGACTTCTCAAAGCACGTATTCATGCCTAAAGCTTCGTTGAAGCTCTTGCGCCGTTTTGGATGTCATGAAGAATTAATCGAAGCTCTCGAAGACCATTCTTTAAGGTTTTATTTATAGTCTTTTAGCTTTGATCTATAGAATGTTAAGCCTTGAGTATATCTTACCATTCTAACTTCATAACACTCATATCGTAGCTCTAGGATCTTAGTACAAGTTCATTCTAACTTCCTCGAAGCGTCGCGCTTCGATTCGGACTTGTTTGTGCATGTTAGTTGGTACAAGAAGAAGTACTGACCGACTAGATGGTGATCTAGTCGGTCAGCTACTCTTCTTGGACCGACTAGTTTGATTCCTTAATTTCTTGGACTTTACTGTTTACAGTTAGTCGGTCTACGTTGACTCACCGACCGACTAGTTTGTGAACTAGTCGGTCAGTGATGCTTCTTTGACCGACTAGTTGTGACTTACTGTTCATACTAAATTTCTCCTAAGCTACTGTTTATCGTTAGTCGGTCTAAGAACGTTTGGTGACCGACTAGTTGACAATCTAGTCGGTCAACTTTTGTTCTTGGACCGACTAAGTCAATTTGTATTCAGACTATTTCATTATGCCTCTTAGTCGGTCTACGTTCACTGACTGACCGACTAGTTGTGAAACTAGTCGGTCAGAAAGTCTTCTTGGACTGACTAGATTTCTAGGTCTGAATTTCTCTTTCTTCTCAGTTCCTCACTTAGTCGGTCCATACTGTTTGACTGACCGACTAGTTGATGAACTAGTCGGTCAGTGGTTATTCTTTGACCGACTAGTTTCCTCAGATTTCTATCCGTTGGGATTTAACCTAATTTGTTTTTATGGGACCCTATAAATACGAACCTAGGTCATTTCTCTCTAAGATAGAGCTGCCATTAAGAGATTCATTGAGATAGAAAGAGATAGCCATTCTCACTCATTTCAAAAGCTCGCTTCCTCACAAGATACCCATTCTCTCACATTCTAGATCTAGAATCCATCTTGAGAGAAGTTTGTTCTTGGTGAGCCCTTCAAGCTCTAGCTTGAATCAAGTCTCCAAATCTCTCCTAGGCACCTATTGCTGGTCATTTCCTTGGTGCTAGGTCTTGGTGACTTCATCTTCCTCAAATCCTTCCTTTCACCTATTTGGTAAGAAAAACTCAAGGTATAGGATTTTGTGGTAAGTTTGTTTATTTCAATATAAACTCTTTTATATTGCTTGTTGATTCTCTCGGTTGTGAGAGAAGGTTGTGATCCCGGGTTGTGGGATTCACTTTTGCCATTGCATGTATGATTTGATCTTGTGAAGGTTTTTCACAAGATATTCATAGTGGAAATCTTGGGTTAGGGTTTCTAACCTAAGTATCCGGAGGGGATCCGGGTGGTTGGGACGTAGGATCACCGGGAACATGTCGGGGAGACTTGGATGGATCCGAACCCATTAACATCATTTGTTTGCTTTGTTAATTTTGTTGTTGTCATTCAATTTAAGCTTCCGCAAATTGTTTTGGTAGTTGTTTGCACTATAATTTGGAATTATACTCCTTGTTATTTTAAAGTACTATTCACCCCCCTCTAGTACTTGTGCATTAGCTTGTAGGGCATTACATTTGGTATCAGAGCCAGATACTTAGCTATGTCTGCCAACGACAACAAGACCGTGCGTCCACCTTCCAACTATGACACCTTCAGGAACCGTGAAGGAGCATCTTCCGTGATGGAAGGACATTCCTCTACGAGGCCTCCATTCTTCAACGGTACCAACTACGGGTACTGGAAATGCCGGATGGAAACCTTCCTCCGGAGTGCTTCCTTATGGAGGACTACAATGAAGGAATACATCGAGCCCGAAGAAGAAGACTTTGAGAAATGGACTACCGCGGAGATCGCTGCGGAGGTAAGCAATGCCAAGGCAATGAACGCCTTGCAATGCGCATTGGAGCCCGAGGACTTCAATAAGATATGCACATGTAAGAGTGCATATCAAATTTGGAACTCCCTCATCATACTTCATGAAGGGACGAGTAGGGTAAGAGACTCTAAACTCGTAGTCGTAAACAAAGATTACGAAATGTTTCATATGCAACAGGGCGAGAAGATGAAGGAATATTACGCTCGCTTCGTTGACATAATAAACGAGTTAGAGGCCCTCGGCAAGTCCTACACTCAAAAGGAGAAGTGCCCAAAGCTTATCGAAGGACTTCCTTCTTCTTGGGAGAAATGTACCTTCGCCATCGAGGAAGGTAATGACATGAATAAGTATACCGTAGTTCAACTAATGGGTACTTTAATGTCATACGAGGTACGCAAGGATAGCAAGCTCAAATTGCAGGAAAAGATGAAGTCCTATCTAAAGCAAGACGAGCCAAAGAAGAAGGCTATTGCTTTCAAGGCCGCTCCATCCACATCCACATCAACCGATGGTGAAGACTCGGAAAACGAGTTGGACTTGGAGTCCATGGCTCTCATGGCCAAGAAGTTCAACCGTTTCTTCCGAAAGGGTAACTTCAAACAAAAATCTAAATTTACTTCTACTAACGCCTCTCCACCTTTGTGCTTTAAATGCAATAATCCAGGACACATCAAAGTGGATTGTCCTCAAAACAAGCAAAAGGAGAAGTGGAAGGCGCCGAAGTTGGACAAGTCGAAGAAGTACAAAAAGGGGTACAAAAAGGGACTTGTCGGAGCAACATTCACCGACTCCGAGGATTCCTCAAGCGGAGAGTCGGACGATGAGAAAGTGGAGCAAGCGCACATGTGTTTCATGGCAAGAGAGGAGCATGATCAAGGATCTTCCTCCTCCGATGATAGCGACGACGAAGGCGATGAGGTAACTATGGATGATCTTAGGGATGCTAACTCTCATTTATGGTCTAAATACACTAAATTAGTAAATAGATATACTAAAGTAAAAGATGACCTAGCTAGCATTCAAACCTCGCCTAAGACTATCATCACCAACAACGACACCGTTGTTGAAGAGTTAAGAAATGAGATTGTTAATCTCAAATCTAAACTTGAACATGTTAGCATTGATGATCCGGAAGAACATAGGATAGCGGATTTAACTTCTCAAAACTCGACTTTGAGTATTGAGAATGAGAATCTTAAATCTCGTGTGTATGTGCTCACATCGCAAGTATCTACTTTGGATACTTCTATGCGTTCTCTCAAAGAGAAATATGAGAACACATTAGGCCGAATTAATAAATTCAATAAGGGTAAGGACCATTTGGATAAAATCCTAAGTGACTTACTTCCGGCCAATCACCACATTGGTTTGGGGTATACGATGGGATGTCCATCCAAAGCAGCCACTACTTTTGTTAGGCCAACTTCCGGTGACTCTACGAGTGGTAGCAAACACTCTATTGGTAGTTCATCTACCAATGGTGCTTCCACATCGTCCACACCCTCTTTTGGAAAGAAACCCACTTTGGGTGGACCTCCAAAGAAGGGGCATGCTTATATGTACACCAATACCATGCCACGTAGGAACACACGTCCTACTCCACCGTCTCACACATATGATGATTTCTATGCTACACGTTCACGGGCACGTGCACACCATGTGAGACACCCTCACGCACGTGTTCCCACACATGCATATGTTCACCCACCTCATCATATGAATAATTCTCGTCGTGCACCATTCCATCATGTTCCTTATGCCTATCCACGACATGCATCACGTAGAAACCAACAACGCATGCATGCACCCAATAGGATGATGGCTCCCAAAATTTTCACTATTTGGAGCCCAAAGGACACAAGCATGGATGAAAAACAAGTGTATATGAATGCTTATTTTCGGATGTTGTGTATAGTAGAAATTATGTGGGGAAGTCTAAGTCCAATTGGACTTGGCTTCCAAAGGTCTAACCTTTGAGGACCCAATGACCTTGGGTACCATGATATGAAAGTTTCTATCTTTATGTACTCAAGGAAAAGAAAAAGAAAAGGAGCAACAAATTTAAATTTAGCTCCAAAGGGAATTGGATACTCGATAGCGGATGTTCAAAACACATGACGGGTGACGCTCAATAGCTCTCCGGAGTGGTTCCCATTGCAAATGGAAATCGCGTCGTATTTGGAGGCAACGAGAGCGGAACAATCGTCGGTGTTGGTAAAGTGGGTGACCCTTCTAAACCCTTAATTAGTGATGTCTATCTAGTTAATGGTTTAAATCATAATCTTATTTCAATAAGCCAACTTTGTGACAAAGGTTACAAAGTTAGCTTTGCGAAAGGATTGTGTCATATTTCAAATGATAATAATAAATTATTATTTTCCGGCACACGCCATAAAGATATTTATATTTTGGATCTTTCTAAGTCATATGAACAATGTCTCGTTGCTAAGACAAGTGAACAACACTTATGACATCGACGCTTTGGACATGTGAACTTTGGAACACTTTATAAGCTTTCGAAATTAAATTCCATTAAAGGTTTTCCGAAGCTCGTTTTTGAAAAGAAAAGTTTTTGTGATTCTTGTCAACGTGGCAAGCTTCCTAAATCTTCATTTAAACCTAAGAAAAGCATTTCTACGAAACGGCCACTAGAGCTATTACATCTAGATTTATTTGGGCCAACTAGAGTTGCTTCCTTAGGAATGCAAGATATGGACTAGTCATCGTTGATGATTATTCAAGATTTAAATAGGTATTTTTCTTATGTAATAAAAATGAAGCTTTTGAAAACTTCACAATATTTGTGAAGAAAGTACAATATCTCATCGGAACCACCATTGTCACTATTCGTAGTGATCATGGGGGTGAATTTGAGAATGAGTCTTTCTCAAATTTTTGTGATGATCTTGGAATTACTCACACGTTTTCTTTCCCTCGCGCACCTCCTCAAAATGGTGTTGTTGAGAGGAAGAATAGAACGCTTGTGGAGTGTGCTCGCACTATGCTCGAAGATAGTCAACTTGGTTATCAATTTTGGGCGGAAGCGGTACACACCGCTTGTTATGTGTTTAATAGAATACTTTTGAGGCCCGGCACCAAACAAACTTGCTATGAATTGTTGTTTGGCAGATTGCCTCAAGTTAAACATTTTCGTGTTTTCGGCGCAAAATGTTTTATTAAAAACACATATGATAATTTGGACAAGTTTGATCCGAGATCGGATGAGAGGATATTTGTTGGGTATTCCTCACGTAGCAAAGCCTACCAGATATACAACAAAAGATCCTCTACGATCGAGGAATCACTTCATGTCTCTTTTAATGAGAATTTTACTAATTCTAGAATTTCAAATGATAATGATTCTATGGATGTTTTATGTGATTCGTTTGAAAATTCTAAGACTATTGATTCAATTGATCCTATTGAGACTAACCCGACTAATGAAGTTGTTGAGAATGTGCCTAGTGATCAAGGTATTCCCCATCGGCTTCATACCGTTCGCGACCATCCCCATGAGCAAGTCATTGGCAATATTCATGATAGTGTCAAGACGAGATCGCAAGTCCACAACTTCGCCAATTGTGCCTTTGCCTCATCGATAGAGCCAAAGAATATAGTTGAAGCGTGCGAAGATAGTGCTTGGATCCTTGCCATGGAGGAGGAACTCATTCAATTCGAGAGGAATGAGGTATGGGAGCTTGTTCCTTTGCCATCGAAGAACCACACCGTCATAGGGACAAAGTGGATCTTCAAGAACAAAACCGACGAAAATCAAGTCGTCGTCCGGAACAAAGCTCGGTTAGTTGCTCAAGGCTATCGCCAAGAGGAAGGTATCGATTTCGAAGAATCCTTCGCTCCGGTAGCTAGATTAGAATCAATTAGACTTTTATTGTCTTATGCATGCCATAAAAATTTTAAGTTATTTCAAATGGATGTTAAAAGTGCATTTTTAAACGGAGATGTTGTTGGGGAAGTTTACGTTTCTCAACCTCCGGGCTTCATAAATGAAAAATTTCCAAATCATGTTTTTAAACTAAAGAAAGCTCTTTATGGTTTGAGACAAGCTCCACGAGCTTGGTATGATCGCCTAAAGAATTTTCTTTTGGATTTGAATTTAAAAATGGGCGAAGCCGATTCTACACTTTTTGTTAAGCATGCGAATAATGATATTTTATTAGTTCAAATTTATGTTGATGATATCATTTTCGGTGCTACTAACTTCACTCTTTGCGAAGAGTTTTCTAATGTTATGAAGGAACAATTTGAGATGAGCCACATGGGCGAACTCAAATATTTCTTAGGTCTCCAAATTCGCCAATTGAACGATGCAATCTTCATCCACCAAACGAAGTATACGGTGGAGTTGCTTAAGTGATTTGGAATGGAGTGTGCTTCCGGGAAAAAGACTCCAATGAGCACGACTACGCATCTTGACAAGGATACGGGTGGTAAGGATGTAGACATTCGTCTATATCGAGGTATGATATGTAGTTTACTTTATCTTACCGCAAGTAGGCCCGATATTATGTTTGCCGTATGCATATGTGCTCGTTATCAGTCTCAACCTAAGGAGTCTCTCTTAGTAGCGGTAAAACGTATTTTCCGTTATCTAAGTTATACACTTGATTTTGGATTACTTTATACAAAATCTAGCACGTATGAGTTAGTCTCATACAGTGATGCCGATTATGCGGGATGCAAATCCGACAGGAAAAGTACTAGTGGCACTTGCCATTTTCGAGGAAATTCTCTTGTCTCTTGGTTTTCCAAGAAGCAAAATTCCGTATCACTTTCAACCACCGAGGCGGAATATATTGCCGCCGGTGCCGCTTGTGCCCAGGTTCTTTGGATGAGACACACACTGAAGGATTTTGGTATTCATTGTGATACTAGCCCTATCATGGTGGATAACCAAAGTGCTATTTGTCTTTCAAAGAATCCGGTGCACCATTCCCGATCTAAACACATAGATGTCCGACACCACTTTTTAGATGATCATGTTGCTAAAAAGGACATCATTTTAGTGTACGTTGAAACCCAAAAGCAAATCGCCGATATTTTCACGAAACCCCTAAAGGAGGACTCCTTTGTGCGGTTGCGTCGAGAATTGGGGATTATGGGTGAATCCGAGATATAGGATTCATATTTCATTCAATTATCTTGCATGCTATTATATTTTGCGATATTTCGTTCATGCTAGATTTATTGAATTTTTGGGGATTTTATGTGATATGTTTGAATTTGTGCTCGAATTCGTATTTGAATGTCGTATTTAAGATTTCGACGTTTTATGGGGTAATTTACATGACTAATGAGAGTGTTAAGATGTTTCATCCAAGTGGTTTGTGAAGAGAACTCATTTATCAAATTTTGGACTCTTCTAGTCGGTTTCAGTTCATTAGCCAACCGACTAGATGCTCATCTAGTCGGTCAGCTAGTGAACTCAGACCGACTAGATCAAGCTTTAATCTAACTCTTATCTTTTTCCTTCCTTAGTCGGTCACAGTACACTAACCGACCGACTAGATTGAAAACTAGTCGGTCAGTGTGTATACTGCGACCGACTAATTCTAGCCCTAAATATTCCTGTTTGCCTCTGTTTCGACTTAGTCGGTTCAAGCTCATTGACCGACCGACTAGATCGTAATCTAGTCGGTCAGTTCTTGAACTGTGACCGACTAAGTATGTTAGGGCAATTGTGTCTTTTCACTTTCCCGACCGACTTAAACTCCTTCTAACCGATCGATTCTTCATTTAGTCGGTTGTTTCCAAAGCTCCAGCCCGATAAATCCCAAAACCCTCTCGAGCCCTTTCATCTTCCCGTCGTCTCCGGCCAATTTTCCGGCCATCTCCACCGTCGACCGCCTCCTCCTAGGTATATCTCCTCCTCCTAGGTCTCGATTCCTATTCTAGGGTGTGATCTTGCTTGATTTCTCTTCTAGGGTTTCGACTTTGCTTCTAGGGCTTATTAGTTTCGGTTTTTTTTCTTTCTTAGGGTTTGTTGTAGGGTTCTAGGGTTTGTATTAGGTTGCTTGATCTAGTCCCATCGCTTGCTTGTTCTCGTCGGACACGATCATGGCAAAGACGCGGATCCCTATCACTTCATCTGGGGCTTCCCCAATGTCTGTAGAGCCTTCTAACCCTAGGAATCCATCTAAGCCCAAGCACCGTGCTAAATCTACCCAAGCTTCTCCGTCTTCGCCTCCTCTGAAGAAGCAGAGGACGGCGACGGTCAAACCCCGAAAATCTAAGTCTAAAAAGCCCATACTCCACTCTCCCTCTACTCCTCCTGATACCGATACTGAGTTTATCCCTGAGGATGAGTCTGGCCATAGGGAACCTACTCCTCCACTTCGTCCTAGGACTCGCCAGCCTAAGGGAAAGGGCCCAATGCCAGCGGGTGGTGTTGACATATCGTTGTGTCGCGACGACCCTCTGTGTCTAGCGGCCTACAACCGTATTGAACACTGCCCGATGCTATTGGAGCACTATGTTCAGTTTTCAGATTTCCTTGGCTTAGCTGACCTCCTCTCCTATAGTGGGCTCCTTGACTACCTTCGATTTGACGCTAAGGCGAATCCTAGACCATATCCTCGCCTGGTAAAATTGTTCTATGCCAATCGTGTCCGAGGCATGTACGATGCGAGTCACTCCATCGAGACTACTGTCTTGGGAACTCCTATAGTTCTCATGGCAGAAATCTTGGGGGAGATACTTGGCTGTTCATCGTCTGGTCTCCTTCCTTCTGACATTTCCGTCGATGATATCGCCTCCTTGGATCAGTCCGTTCTTTCTGATATCTTCCATGTGATCCCTCCTGCCTTTATTGGAGTTCCTTCGAAGTCGTTCAAGCCAAATGCATGGGTAATAAATCTTATTCTGAAGTCGTGCTTGCTTCCCAAGTACGGCTCATCTTCACTTCCATCCCAGCCATTTTTGAAGCTGATTTACGCTCTTTTCTTGGGTTGCGAGATTAATTGGGCTCGCGTTATACTCGATAAGATGGACTCTTTCGAGTGTATTCGCAAGACCAATAAATCTGCGCATATTCCATATCCGTGTCTGTTGACCCTTGTTTTTCGTCATTTCCGAGTCCCTCTCCCTCCTGACGATGAGCGTCCCTTGGGTCCTCCTCTGAACGCGACGGCCGTAAAGAAATATCTTACGGCGCTTCGTCACGTGCAGAGGTCGACCACATCTGCTTCCCAGGCCACTCCCTCAGCTGCTGCTGCCCCCACTCCTTCTGCTACATTAGATGATGTCGTACGCCTTCTTCGTCGGCACGAGTCGCGTTTGGCTCGTACCGAGGAGGTCGTCTGCCGTATGGCTCAGATGATGGGCATTGATCTTCATCCTTCCATTTCTGAGGCCAAGGAGATGGACGATGAGGATATTGACGATCTTGTCACTTCCTTGGCTCGTGGCGTTGAGGCCACTGCTGCTGCTGCTGCTGCTGCTACCACTTCTGCTCCTGGAGTTGGCACCACTTCCGGTGATCCAGAGACTTCTGTTTCAGTAGTTCAGACTTCTGAGGCTGTTGCTGTCCCTGCTGACGAGCCTGCTCCTGTCTTACCTGCTGTTGAGACCCCAGCTGTTGAGACCCCAGCTGTTGAGCCCGTCGTTTCCACACCTGCCCCGACGATCCCGTCTGTTGACACGCCTCTCCTCCGTGCAGAGCCTGAGTCCACTCCGTCGACTGGACCCACGGAGACTGCAGATCCAGACACTTCCTCGTGATCGTCAGTTTCGAGGACTCTCCACTGCTCTTTGGATGATACACCTTTTGAGAGTGATTTTGGGTTAGGATGGGATGGAGTTTGGGTGTTGATTTGTTGTATTTTGATATGTTGGATGTCGGAGTATGTGTTGTATTTTTTTGTTGTTGGACGTTGATGATGGTGTTCTTATGATGATGTTGTATCAATGATGTATGATGTATTTCTTTTTGATGGGTATGTTGCATTTGATGTATCGATATCTTTTTGGATGTACTCATGATGTTTTCATATATATATACATCGTCGTTCTCTTTGTCTTAATTCGTCGTGCACATTTAATATTCGTTCAACGCTTATGAAATGTGATTTCGTCGCTTGACGCTTAAAAACTTGGTTAAATAGATTGAAATTCTATAATTGTATAGAATTGTTTTCCATGCACAAATTTAACCAAGAATATTGAATATTGAAGAGTATGTTTCTTTATTCAAGAAATGAATAATAATTTGGTATTTTTGATGATTTTAATTATCGCTTTTTGATAATGGACAATTTGGCACACCTTGATTTGTTTTCATCACTTTTCCCTTGGTGTCAATTAGTTCCATCGTCATTGTCTACGCCTCCCGGTGTTGGATTTTCCATTTCCTAGTTGTTGTCGTTGTACGCCCCCCATTTTTGGGATAATGCCAAAGGGGGAGAGATTATGATAATAAATAGGGCAAATGAAAATTTAACTCAATTTCCAAGAATCTAGTTTGATATGTTAGATTCAGGGGGAGTTAAGATATATATAAGGATTTTCAAAATCCGATATTTCAAAAATCGATTCTCTTTATTTATCTTACTCGTCTGATTGATGCAATTCATATATATTCATTTTGGAATTAACGTGTCATCAATGCAGGGGGAGTAAGTATTTTACATTTGAATCATTATTTTTTATTATTATTTATGTTGGTTTGTCATCACCAAAAGGGGGAGAATGTTGAATATTGGACTCCCCGAATTTGGTTTTGGATGATGAGCAAACATAAATAATTCATGAACTAACAATTTGTGAGCGCAGTATTGGAGATCATCGCAAAAATCACGAGAACATTCAAAGCGACATCTCAAGACTTCTCAAAGCACGTATTCATGCCTAAAGCTTCGTTGAAGCTCTTGCGCCGTTTTGGAAGTCATGAAGAATTAATCGAAGCTCTCGAAGACCATTCTTTAAGGTTTTATTTATAGTCTTTTAGCTTCGATCTATAGAATGTTAAGCCTTGAGTATATCTTACCATTCTAACTTCATAACACTCATATCGTAGCTCTAGGATCTTAGTACAAGTTCATTCTAACTTCCTCGAAGCGTCGCGCTTCGATTCGGACTTGTTTATGCATGTTAGTGGGTACAAGAAGAAGTACTGACCGACTAGATGGTGATCTAGTCGGTCAGCAACTCTTCTTGGACCGACTAGTTTGATTCCTTAATTTCTTGGACTTTACTGTTTACAGTTAGTCGGTCTACGTTGACTCACCGACCGACTAGTTTGTGAACTAGTCGGTCAGTGATGCTTCTTTGACCGACTAGTTGTGACTTATTGTTCATACTAAATTTCTCCTAAGCTACTGTTTATCGTTAGTCGGTCTAAGAATGTTTGGTGACCGACTAGTTGACAATCTAGTCAGTCAACTTTTGTTCTTGGACCGACTAAGTCAATTTGTATTCAGACTATTTCATTATGCCTCTTAGTCGGTCTACGTTCACTAACTGACCGACTAGTTGTGAAACTAGTCGGTCAGAAAGTCTTCTTGGACCGACTAGATTTCTAGGTCTGAATTTCTCTTTCTTCTTAGTTCCTCACTTAGTCGGTCCATGCTGTTTGACTGACCGACTAGTTTCCTCAGATTTCTATCCGTTGGGATTTAACCTAATTTGTTTTTATGGGACCCTATAAATACGAACCTAGGTCATTTCTCTCTAAGATAGAGCTGCCATTAAGAGATTCATTGAGATAGAAAGAGATAGCCATTCTCACTCATTTCAAAAGCTCTCTTCCTCACAAGAAACCCATTCTCTCACATTCTAGATCTAGAATCCATCTTGAGAGAAGTTTGTTCTTGGTGAGCCCTTCAAGCTCTAGCTTGAATCAAGTCTCCAAATCTCTCCTAGGCACCTATTGCTGGTCATTTCCTTGGTGCTAGGTCTTGGTGACTTCATCTTCCTCAAATCCTTCCTTTCACCTATTTGGTAAGAAAAACTCAAGGTATAGGATTTTGTGGTAAGTTTGTTTATTTCAATATAAACTCTTTTATATTGCTTATTGATTCTCTCGGTTGTGAGAGAAGGTTGTGATCCCGGGTTGTGGGATTCACTTTTGCCATTGCATGTATGATTTGATCTTGTGAAGGTTTTTCACAAGATATTCATAGTGGAAATCTTGGGTTAGGGTTTCTAACCTAAGTATCCGGAGGGGATCCGGGTGGTTGGGACGTAGGATCACCGGGAACAAGTCGGGGAGACTTGGGTGGATCTGAACCCATTAACATCATTTGTTTGCTTTGTTAATTTTGTTGTTGTCATTCAATTTAAGCTTCCACAAATTGTTTTGGTAGTTGTTTGCACTATAATTTGGAATTATACTCCTTGTTATTTTAAAGTACTATTCACCCCCCCTCTAGTACTTGTGCAGTAGCTTGTAGGGCATTACAGAAGCTTTTCAATGACCTCAACTTTTGCCTTATCAAGCTCAATCCCCCTCGAAGAAATGACATGTCCCAGCACAACTCCTTCTTGGACCATGAAATGGCATTTGTCCCAGTTCAGGACTAGACCCTTGTCTAGACACCTCTCTAGGACTTTAGTTAGATTGCTGAGGCATGAGTCGAACTCAGTTCCATAGACGGAAAAATCGTCCATGAAGACCTCCATGATGTCCTGTGAGTAGTCGGAGAAGATAGCAGACATCAGTCTTTGGAACGTAGCTGGGGCGTTGCATAGCCCAAACGGCATCCTTCTGTATGCATATGTCCCAAATGGGCATGTGAAAGTAGTCTTCTCCGGGTCATCGCTATGGATACAGATTTGAAGGAATCCGGAGTAGCCATCCATGAAACAGAAGTAGTTGTGTTTCGCCAGCCTCTCTAGCATCTGATCAATGAATGGGAGAGGGTAGTGATCTTTCCTCGTGGCCTTGTTCAGCTTCCCATAGTCAATGCACATCCGGTACCCTATGATGGTCCTAGTAGGTATGAGCTCGTTTTTCTATTACGAACCACCGTCATTCCTTTTTTCTTGGGTACGACGTGCACCGGGCTAACCCAGCGACTGTCAGAAATTGGGTATATGATACCGGCATGTAGAAGCCTAACAATCTCCTTTTGACCACTTCCATCATTATAGGGTTGAGTCCCGCTGTGGCTCAATTGAGGAGGCCTGCTCATCCTCAAGCAGTATTCTATGGGAGCAGAGGCCCAAGCTAACTCCTTTCAAGTCTTCGATTGCATACCCAAAAACACCCTTAAACCTTTTCAAGAAACCAAGAAGTTTGGTCATTTGGTCCTCAGGCAGCGAGGAGTTCACTATGACTGGAAGGGTCGAGTCCTTTCCCAAATATTCACACCTTAGTCCCGGTGGCAACTCTTTCATCTCAACTTCATGAGGTCCCGACGCATATTTCTCAAGCTGAGCATCCTCTAGAGAAAGGACTTCTTCGTGGGTCTCTTGAAAGCTAGCATCCGGACTTTCACTCTCAGCCGTGATTTCGCAGGGCAAAGCCTTGCAAGGCAATGAGGGGCCAATGGAGATTGGCTCTGGGTCTTTCTCAAGCTCGTAATAATCATCCGGGAAGAAGGCTTCGACGTGGAAACATGGTTCGATAATCGATGGCTCCCCACCACTGCCTCCAACATCCTCATCTTCCCAGGGTCTGGGCGGGGCTCAATAGAAGTTTGGAAGGGATGGGTTGATTCCTGTTCAAAGTGCTCGACAAAATTCCTCATCGGTGAACAATTCTCCCCCACTGAACTCGGAACTAGGTAGGTCGATACACGCCACTTCATCAGGAGAGAGGAGAGTTGTCATCCCGGGATGCAGCTGCACATCATGATACCTTCTCTGATTTTCCACAGCGACGGACAGAAAGGTTAGAATACTCGAGGCATTTAGGGATCCTGTCAAACTTTATGCCAAACAGTGGATGTGGTGCGAATGATCCCAGATATCTCCGGAAACTGCACACGACATCTTCGTCGTGGAGCAGACAACATATAAGAGAGGAGAGAAAATGCTCTACACAGATAGCAAACACGTCAAAAGCATCGGTTGCATGAACAGGGAGGGGCGAGGAGTATCGATGGCAGCATGACGACTCGATTTATCAATTCTATACAACTAATATTTACAATATGTACAAGTAAAATCAAAAAGTGTAGAATACGAAAGTTATCGAGAGATAGGGATGTGAGCTAGATTCAATGGTTCATGAAATCCTAAAATAACAAGCACGTTGCCTCCAAGGCAACAGAGCCATAAAGCTTGACGTCCCCCGCACTTTGCGCGTCAGATGTGTGCAATGTATAATTGGGGGCGAGAGATTTAAATATTTGTAACCGCAAGCGCACGGTGTTGTAGTGTGGCTTGGGGGTCGAACTCAGGGAGGCGTGGTTGTGCTTGTGTCAAGTAGGACCAAATTCACCCCATGGGAGAGCTAGCCAGAATCGGTTGATGGGTTGTCATGAAAAATAGAATGCGAGGGATAAACAATATAAAGGGAAAACCCGGGACTTCGGTTTCCACCCTATCATGCGATTCTCGTCGATACGGCCTACGGGTAGGATAGCGATCGGAATTAGGGTCTAATGGTGAGACGTTGCCTCTAAGATTGATACCAGCGTCCCATGGGCCTGATATTCTGGTCGGTGCCCAGGATGATACGCCGGACTTCCCGGGTTCGGTCAGTGGGCATTCACATGTCCATTAACACTGGCCGACTCCGGGAGCACTAAGCTCGCAACGATAACTCCCAACATCTCATCCTGCCGCTCCTGTGCGCTAGGATTCGACGTCTACGCTAAGGGCGTGAGCTATGGCTAGGGAGTCAACCGCCTAGTTTATTCCCCCTTGGCCCAACGGTCAAAGGCGGTCTTTTTTCCGCCGTTGACAATAAAACACCCAGCGTAACCGTTAGATTCCTAATCCCTACCGATTTCCTAGTCATATGGACGGTCAAAGGAGGTTTTTTTCCCGTCGATGACAATAAAACATCCCGCGTAACCGTTAGATTCCTAATCCCTATCGATTTCCTAGTCCTATGGACGCATCGGGAAGAACCCACGAAGTGGTTTCCACCAAAATCCCAGATTTGGGAACTACTCACACATATTTACTAAAAAGCGATCTAAATAGAAATCGACCTTTAGAAACATGATCAGGTGATTGAAAAGCAGTAAGAGCAATGCTAATAACACTATATTAAAGTTTAACAAAGATCAGAAAACTTACTAATATCTGAAAAATTACAGCCGTCAAGAGAGAGAAAAAACAGCAAAAAATAACCACTCTCGTTTCTGGAAAACCTAGGGGTCATATATATAGAATACGATATCACCCGATCGGTTGAAAAGTCAACCGATCGGGTGACCTGCTTCGCTTCTTCGACAGTTCAGCGCGGGACTTCACCCGGTCACATGGCACTGTCGTTTGAGGGTTGAAGCTGATCGGTTGGACTTCGTGCCGTCGGGTGAACCGGTCGGTTGAGCTGTCCGTGTCTCGGCTTCAGAGAATCGGCTACAGGTGAACCGATTGGGTGAAGGTCACCCGATCGGTTGGCATTCAACATCAAAAATCCAGAGAGTTGGGGCGTTTGAACCGGCCTCTGAACCGACCGGGTGACTTCTTGACCGCTCCAGCTTGTGTCCGGGTGGTGCACGCGTGCATCAACCGATCGGTTGGAAGTGACCAACAGGTCGGATGAGGGGCTGAAAGATGCTATCTTTGTCGTTTGACCCCCTGGATCACGCGTGACTCCTCCCGTTGCTCCGAGGACTCATGATATCATCGTTATATGTCCCCTACGCCGGTAAACTCCTGCAAAATACAAAAAACACGGAAAAGTGAAAGAAAACAAGAAAACACAAGAAAACGAATACAAGACGGCGGAAAAAAACAGAAAAACACAAAAAGAAAACGTGCGTGAATATATGAAATATAAATGCACGTCAGGTTACAAGTGGCAAATCTTCAAAGGGCGCAGTGCCAATTGGCGGGTCAACCGGAAGTCAATCCTAGGGGACTGAATCAAACATTGGCATTGACGCATGACCATGCAAATGTGTCTGCGATAGTATTAAGAAGCGGCACTCAGATTCCAACTAGGGTGCCCGTTAAAGAACCCGAAGCTCCGTTGGTCGATGGGCGATCAAATGTAAAGGTAAATGACGACGAAGCTTCGTCATCAAAGACTATGACTCTAGAAGGAGTCTTTGAGGAAGAAATGAAGAAGAATGAGGTGGGCAACTTGAGAGTCTACAAGCCCGCAGTGCCATTTCCTCAAAGACTTGCCATGGCAAAGATAGACGAGAAATAAGGCAAGTTTTTCGACATGGTGAAAGATTTGAGTTTGCAAATTCCCTTCCTGGAGGCCATAGAGACTATCCCTTCTTATGCTAAATTTCTGAAGGATTTGGTGACGAATGGTACGAGGAAAGAAAAATTCGTCCTGACAGCAGATTGGAGCGCTCTGATTCAACGAGCGAACCTGCCAAAACTCAAGGACCCAGGTAGCTTCTCTATCGCATGCTCGATTGGAGAAGTGAAGATCAATCAGGCGCTCGTCGATTTGGGTACGAGCGTGAGTCTTATGCCTCTGTCATTATATAAGAGGGTAAGAATGGGCGACCTTGAGCCCACCGAAATGACGCTGCAACTTGCAGACAGGTCTGTGAAATACCCGGTGGGGGTTGTGGACGACTTACCGGTGAACGTCAGCGGCGTACACGTGCTTGTAGATTTTGTGGTGATGGACATGCCGGAAGACTACCACACCCCGATAATCCTTGGAAGGCCCTTCATGGCGACAACTGGCATGATTATTGATGTGAAGAAGGGGAAGTTGTCCCTAAATGTGGGCGACCAGAAGGTAGAATTTGATCTGGGTTTGTCTATGAAGCACCAACAGGAGGAGCAAAATTGCAACGTGCTGGAGGCTGAAGAAGAAAGAATAGTTGAAGCTAGAGCTTGGGAGGTTCTCTCGAGGAAACCCCCCCCCCGATAGCTTGGGGGGCCTTGAGGATTACATTGGGGTGAAAGAAGAAGACGCAGCTGGAGAAGTGTGTATCTCATAGACGACCCCTCCAGGATTCAAGAAGGCTGCTCCGACGAGGAGCAAGGGAAAAGAGCCCATGGGGCTCACTACTGAGGAAGTCTGTATACTTCGAAGAGTGGCGGTAGACGCCAATGTGAGGGAGAAGCTCCCAGACACCTCCCGCGGGACGATTGTTGAGAGCGTTGACGTCCCCTCGGTTTGAGCATACAAGTGCAATAGGATTGGAGATACCAGATTTAAATATTTATACCGCAAGCGCACAGTGTTGTAGTGTGGCTTGGGGGTCGAACACAGGGAGGCGTGTGTTGTGCTTGTGTCAAAGAGGAACCGGTTCACCTTACAGGTGAGCTAGCCCGAACGATCGATGTGTGTCACAGAATATGGATACGAGGGATAAACGATATGAAAGGAAACCTAAGACTTCGGTTTCCACCCTATCACGTGTTCTCACTATTACGACCGACGGATAGGAATGCGATAGGATTTAAGGTTTAGTGGTGAGACTTTGCCTCTAAGAGTGATACCTAGCGTCCTATGGGCCCGATATTCTGATCGGTGCCCAGTATGATACGCTAGGAATATCCGGGTTCGGTCGGTGGGCATTCCAATGTCCATTAACACCGACCGACTCCGGGAGCACTAAGCTCGCAACGATTACTCCCAACATCTCATCATGTCATTCCCACGCGCTAGGATTCAATGTCTACGCTAAGGGCGTGAGCTGTGGCTAGGGAGTCAACCGCCAAGTTTATTCCCCATTGACCCGACAGTCAGATGTGGTCTTTCTCCTGCCAATGACAATGAAACACCCCGCGTAGCCATCTAAATTCCTAATCCCTATCAAAATCCTATTCCTATAGTCGCTTTAGGGAGAACCCACGAAGGGGTTTCCATCGAAATCCCAGATTAGGGAACTACTCACAATTCATAGTTAAAATGTAATCTAAAAAAAAATCAACGGTAGAAATCATGATCAAGCAATTGAAATAAGATACTAGCAATGATATTAAGACAATATTAAAGTTTTAAAGTAATCGGAACAGTTACAACAACAGATAAAATTCCAGCCGTCACAACCCAAGAAAAAGACAGAAAAATAACAGGATCTGTTTTCAGCAACCCTAGGTCAACTATATAAAGAAATCGAGGTCACATGATCGGTTGAAGCATCAACCGATCGGGTGAGCTGCTTGGCGCTTTCGCTAACGGCTTCAGAAGCTTCAACCGGGCACTTAGGAGCGCGGGCGGGGCCATCGGGTCGTCGATTTGAGAGATGCAGCATCAGGTGAACCGATCGGATGAGTATTCAACCGATCGGTTGGAATTATCCCTAAAAAGACAGAGAGTTCTGTCGATTTCACACGATTAGCGACCCGGTCGGTTGAGCTCTCCGCGTCATCGTTTGGAAAATTCAGCTACAGATGAACCGATCGGGTGAGATGTCACCCGATCGGTTGCAATTCAGCTTCAAATGGCCGAGAGCTCTGTTAGATTCAACTGGTCGACGAACCGATCGGTTGAGCTGCTACTCACTTCAGCCTCCATCCGGGTCAGACACGCGTGCATCAACTGATCGGGTGGCTGATCCACCCGATCGGTTGAGGGATAAGATATATCAATCTTCATCGTTTAACCCTCTGGATCATACATGACTCCTCCCATTGCTCCGAGGACTCATGATATCTTCTTTATATGTCCCCAACGCTGGCAATCTCCTGCATTTACAAAAAACACAAAGAACTGAAAGAAAACTAAAATTCACAAGAAAGTGGGCACGGGACAGTGAAAAACAACAGAAAATCGTAAAGAAGACGTGCGTGAATATATAAAATATAAACACACGTCAAAATCCTCCAATCTAAACTCTTCCTCGTCCTCAAGGAAGACGAGTGAGAGTAGGAGCTCGGAGGGAAAAAATAGAGGGAGAGAAACAGAAAGATAAATCAAAATTCTAGATCGCCTGTCAGGGCCAACAAAATCAAACACGCCATACTATGCAAGTATACGACAAAACACAACACTAAACCAAGGAATATGAGTCCATACAAGTGTCGTGGGTCCACGCGGTGAAGCGCGAGTGAGTGTGGTCGTGTGCTAGCAAACGGTGTTACTATCTACATTGTGCAATAAAGCTCCATATACACATACCCAAGAAATGACCCAAGTATCGATTCGATTCGAAATTGCGGTGAATAAAAGCTCAAGCATGCATGAGAACAGCGTAAGAATAGAAACATATCATGCATCGGGGACTCCACAGCTAGGGACTAGGAAATCACCACACTATCGCCTAGATAATAGCTAGAAAGTTCATATTCCAAGTGTTTTCGAAAATGATGGAGGTCGAGAAGACGTGGAGTAGAACACTCGGTGCAAATTCTTGCCTTCCCTTTATTCTCGGCAGATAGGAAGAAATATTCACACATGAATTTTTTCGGGTTTTGGTTATTTGTATTTTTTTTGGATTTATGGCTATGCATTTTTTCCTTTTCTTTTCTCTTTTCTTTTCTTTTTTGGGTTTTTCTTTTTGCTCTTTTTTTTTTGGATTTTTGGGATCTTGGGATATATACATGTGTACTCTCCCATGTGGGAGAACGGTACACGACGAGGGGAATTGCACCAAGTAAAACAAAAAGAAATCGGATTCTAAACACTTGGGCAAAGGAGGGTTTTCTCGCTAATCAGAGCATAGGCTAAATGGGTTATCCTAGTCCTAATTGTGGAATCCCGACACATGCGAATTGAAGAATACGATATATATTTTCCATGCATATAGAAGCAGACATTAGAAGCAAATACCGCAAATTCAAATCGAAGCATAATAATCTAGGGGTCAACCAAGGACATGTATATAAAGCAAAATCACAAAGTAGAAGCACACTATAAGCTAGTCACGACACACAACTCGCATAAAAGCAAAGTGGACCCATGATGCATGAAATGCAATAGGACTCAGCTTCCTAGGGTTAGTGAATGTGATAATCGTGGCTATGCTAGGTGTGTGTGTGTGTGATTCATCGGCAATTCATCATATGGGGTCATCTCTAAGGGAGAGAGAACAAAAGATGAGAAGGAAAAAGAAAAACACGATGAAAACGACTCAGAAACGAAAAAAAGACACAACTCACGCACGAAGTGCGACTCCCCCAAGCTGAAACTTGCATTGCCCTCAATGCAATAGTAGTAAATACGGGAGGGCAACGAAAATAGTGGAGGATACGCACCGACACAAAAAGAGAGGAAAACAAGGAAAACACACAAACGAAAATGAAAAATAAAGAAAAAGAAACACACATAATAAGAGATAGAAAAGCACATCAGCACAACACATATAAACACGCACACAACAATGAAAAAGACACGACAACACACAGAAATCGATTTCCCCGAAGCTAAACATGACAATGCTAGCGAAATGATATGATCAATGGTGATGCAGATAAAATGCTAGGGGGAAGTCAATCTGAGCCACTGTCGGTAGAATGGTATGGAGATGGTGAGGAAGGTGGTGAATAATGGAGGAAGCAATCTTCTGAGGACGAAGGAGAGGGTGTGCCGACAGAAGTAGGAGGGGCAACGGGCTGGATTACCGGTGGATCGAGATTTATTGGTGGATCGTTGTGGATAATGATTGGGCCAGGAGAACCCACAGACGGGTGCGAATCGGGAGGTTCCAAGGACGGAAAATGTACGAGTGTGGCATACAAAGGATCCGGGTAGAACTCCCACAGTAAATGGGAAATGTGAATGGGGATTCGCTCAGAAGATGATGGTGGGAGGATGGCAAATGGAGTACAGTCAGGACTATAGAGGTAGACAGAACGCTCCTCACCGAAAGGGGTGATCATACCTATATCGATCAAGTAGTCACGATCGATACGACAACGTCCAGGTAAAATAGGTAAGTTGGGCGGCAGCCTCAAAACACAACTGACAATAAGAGTGATCATCCCACCATAGAAGATGGATCCAGAAGTTGTGCGGCTAACAGATAAAATCTCGTGGATGATCCAATAGGCGGTGTTTATGGGCAAAGGGACATGTCCATGGATTCTGTCGTGGGACATGGCGTAAAGAAAGAAAAGCTCATCCCGAGACACCATGGAAACATCTACGCGGGAGAAGATGGTGTTGGCAAGGAGGCAATGGGTCAAGCGGTAACATGGATGTATGATGTAAGAGGCAAGTGCTCCCGATGGAAAAGTGGTATACCGGGTGAACCGTTACCAAACATCATCGTCCCAAAAGTAAGAAAAGATATCAGACCGATCGTGAGTTGAACATTTAACATGGCGATCGGGGTGAGGGAAATTCATAATATTGTTAAGCTCGGTAAAACTCATAGAAAAATTGACGTTGAAAGCGCGAAATGTGAAACCACAATCAGACACTTCGAGAGAACTGAGGAACTCGAGTGTGAGATTCCGGTGAGTGTGGGCCTGAGCACGCAGAAGGAAATCACAACCGATGCAGTTAAAAAGTTTGCTGATCCCCCTAAAGAGTCCGAGAGATTCGAGCTTGTGGGAATCAACGAAAAGGGTAGGTCGTATGGGGCGATGAAGCAGGGCGTGCAGACACGCAGATTGCTCTTCAGAAGTTGGGTGAATGCCCAGGAATGATTGGGAAAAGGGACGTATAGGGGGTGTCTGCGTGGTGAACAGGCTATCTCTTTTCCCTTCCTAGACATGGTAATGACGTGGAAGAAGTGGGGGAGGGTGTCTAAGATGATGATAAGGCAGATGAAGCAGATAGACACAAATTCAAGACATTGCACATATGGAAAGAAATATGCAGAGTGGAAAGAGGTTACCCAATAATGATGCAAGTCCAAGCTTCCGAAAGATCCCACGCCTTATGAGGGAGCAATTTGGGAAGCAGCCGCTTGCTGATCCGTCAAGAAATGAAATTTCAAAAATTGGGGACTAGGGTTAGGGTTAGGGTGGTTTGCGGATGAATGTGGTTTATGGGAAGGGTACTGATGGTGGGGGAGTATGGGAATAAGTGAGGATGTGATGTTAGGGGCGTGGGGAGTGATGGGAAGGATCAATTTGGAAGAAGGAGAGAGAGAGATCGTGCGGAATGGGAATGAGGGAATCAAGGAAATGAGATCGGGCGATGGGTAGCTTATATAAAGGGGTATGTGAACCGATCGGGTGAGGGTTCACCCGATCGGATGGGTAAATTTCGAAAACTTCTTGCGAACCAACATCTACTGGTGAACTGATCGGGTGAGATCTCACCCGATCGGTTGACCACTTCCCAAATTTTCCCGAGAGTACTGTGCTTTTCACCCGGACAGCCACTCGATCACAGCTTCGTTCCAACCGATCGGTTGATTTAATCTCAAAAATTCCTGAGAGCTCTGCTGTGTCACCCGATCTTCCACCCGTTCAGCCTCGTATACCACCCGATCGGTTCACTATTGCGCTGATACGAGCCTCCTTCTGACACGGTCCAACCGATTGGTTGATTCATAACCCGATCGGTTGGGGACGGTTTCCTGCACAAGTTCAAAATTTGATCTAAGTCTTCTGAAGGGAATCCCCATTGTTGAATTTATTCACCAAAAATAAGAAAAAATGATCCTAAAAATAACGAAGAAAGTTTAGAACATGGGTTGCCTCCCATGAAGCGATGTTGTTTATAGTCGTTCGCTCGACTCCTCATTTAGTCGTCAATTCAGATCCGGAGGATTTGTAGATGAGCCATCGATCGTTGAGATTCCGACCGGAGAGATTGCTGGATCGCCTATCACATAATGTTTTAGGCACTGTCCATTGACTTTGAACGGTTCATCTCTTCCCATTATCTCAATTGCTCCGTGCAGGAAGACTGTAGCGACTGCTTTTCATGTATCTGGATTTATTATAATATAATATATGTTTTGGTGGATTTTCTCCTCATGTGTGGTTTTCGTCTCCGTAGCTCTCATTTTCGATCGATTCGTCGTATTTTCTCGTTTCTTCCTTAGGATCGTCGATTTCGAAGTATGTCATTCGTGACGGGCTTCATAACGGTCGTATCTTACTATTAGATCAAGCCTAGGAGTCTTAGGAATCGATCCCGGAGCTCCGCGCTCCGTATCGGAACTTTTGGTGCTCATAAGCCGGTATAAGAAGGGGCACCGACCGACTAGATGACGATCCAGTCGGTCGGCAATCCTTCTTGGACCGACTAGTTGGCTTTCTAAATTGTTCAGGAGTTACTGTTTATCGTTAGTCGGTCTAAGAACGTTGGTTGACCGACTAGGTTGCAAACTAGTCGGTCGGCAATGCTTCTTTAACCGACTAACACATCATCTAATTTTAGTATCAGTTACTGTTTACTCTTAGTCGGTCTAAGAACGTTCATCGACCGACTAGATGCTAAACTAGTCGGTCATTATTTGTTCATGTACCGACTAATTCTAAATCCTATTTTCGTTCAGAAGTTACTGTTTGCACTTAGTCGGTCTGCGTTGGTCGACCGACCGACTAGTTGCCAAACTAGTCGGTCAGTGGTTGCTCTTTGACCGACTAATCTGTGTTAAACCCCTAATTTCTGGGCAGCCGCCAGCCCATCCTATTTATACCCCTCCCAAACGTTTTCTTCTTCCTCCACTCGATCCAAAACCCTAAAATCGCCCCCATTGAGCCCACATCTTCCTCCAAGCCCTATTCCTCCATTCCAAGCCCTAAATCCATCATCCAAACCATCCATCAACTCTATCTACCTCTCATCTTCCCCAAATTTCCATCAAATCCCCAAAATCCCCCAAAAACCCTAATTCTCCAAACTTCTCCATTTGTTTCCAGATCTGATCCTAGGGTTCTCCGGAGTGTTTCTTCCGCTTCCTCTCGGTAAGAAATCGATCTCTTGACGTTTTTATAACCTATTTGTATTTTTATGAAACCCTAATGAATTTCATGTTGTTTGATGATTGTTTCCCCATAACAGCGATTTCCCCCGTAGATTAGCATCCGCGAGACGAACCTTCGTGATCGTCATCCCCGGTGCTAGGCAAGTGAAACTTGCCACTTAGGGTTTAGGCCATGTTTTAGGCCATTTGCTTGTTGTAGGCGTAAAATAGACTAGGCGACAAAATGATACTCGCCTAGGCGCAAATTGGGAAACTAGCTTGACAACAAAGCTAGTTCCGACATATATCATATTGCACAATTACCATGTCATGTTTACTTTCCATTAACGGTACGCGAATTAATTGTCATGTCATTTCATACTTTACGTATTTCTGTGAATGCGTAGCTTCGCTACAATGCTTGTGTTCCTGCTTGTGTTCCTGGCTCGTGTTACAGAAGCGGGCCATGTGTTGGTTGATAGCCAATGCCCGAATTGCTTGTTTCCGGCTAGGTACACCCCTACGCCAAATGTTTAAGAATGTGAGCTCATGTGCGGCGCAACCCCGGCTCACTTGCTGAGCTCATGTGTGGGGACCCTGGCTCCATTACGTGTGGGTATTGGGGGTAAGAGTTAAGCGGCCAATCAACTGGGAGTCTGCCCGATCAGCAACTGCAGTGGTAAGGCGTAAACTCTGGGTTTTGGGGTAGTGTTAAGCGGCCAATCGGCGTGAATGTGAAACCATTCAGCTGTAAGGCGTAAACATCTACAAACAACGTGAATAGTGAATTGATTGAGATTGATAGTAGCTTGGCTACTCTTGTCTTGTCCCGATGATTGTTCTCTTGTACAAATTGTCTTGCCATGTCTTGATTGTGCACTCATGTTATCACTGCCATGTCATGCATACTATAACTGCTAGGTTGCTAGTTGCCTTACTTTCAGTTTCCTTGCTCAAGTCTTTTAGACTTGCTGACATGTGCCCCTTTTACTCTTTTGGGTGACACATGTTAGATCCTGAGCCTGAGTACCTTGTTGAGGACGAGGTGTTTGCTGACGCCGAGCCCGAGCTTGTGTTCGACGGGGAGTACGTGGACACTGGGGACCAGTCCTAGTGTCTTCGTCGTGTTTTCCTTTTGTTTAGACAGTTGTTTTGTTATCGGTGCGTAGCACCTATACTTTGTTATGTCGTTGCTTTTGGTTGGCCTTGTTCTGGGCCTTTAGACTCTTTCTTTTAGCCTGGTGGCTTTTCTGGATGTTGGACTTATTTTCATGTTGGACGATTTATGAGATGTGAGATTTTATTTCAGTCTCTCCTTGTGTTATTATTGTTGTAACGTTGTGGTTACAGGGACCTGCTTATGTTTTATTGACGCTTATCTGGGTTTGGGGCTTCACAGCTCCACTCTCGTGCGGACCTTTTCATGTCTCGCCTCCAGTTTAGGGAAGCGGGTCGTGACAGGTTTTGTTGGTGGCCCATGCAGGTCTTTCTGTAACTGCGATGTTTGGAATGATGATAATAATATTAGAATGTCCAATAAATTAAGTCCGACGTCCGAGTCATAAGCTATGAGTCTAATCTGATTTGTTTTCCGTGTCACTAGATGGCAGGAAGACGTTTCACCCGTGGTGGGGGTAGTGGTGCGATCCGTCATAATGAGGAGCCTGAGCGGGAACCCACCAACGGTGAGATGATGCGGATGATGCTCCAGATGATGCAAGTGCAGCAGGGCGTGCTCCTGCAAGTCCAGAATGCTCCACTTGCTCGAGCTGCCCGGGCTCTTCCGGATGCCCCTCGCTCTGAGCCAGGAGCGAAGCAATTTCGGGAGCTGGGTCCCGCATATTTTGATGGGTCTGAGGGTCCTCTGGCTGCCGATGAGTGGATTTGGAACATCGAGGACAATCTGAAGATGGCCACGATCACCCCGGCTGGATGGTTTGATTTGGCGAAGAGGCAACTCAAGGATAATGCTCGGAATTGGTGGGATGCGGAAGAGAAGATGTTGGTGGAGCCGATAGCTTGGGCTACCTTCAAGGCCAGATTTGAGGGTGAGTTCTTTCCGAAAGCTGCCAGGGAAGAGATGCTGCAGCGTTTTATCGATTTGAAGCAAGGGAGCTCGTCGGTGGATCTATATCACCAAGAGTTCATGAGGCTGAGTCAGTTTGCACCAAAGATGGTGCAGGACGCTGAGGAGAGAGCTCAGAGGTTCCTGCAGGGACTTGCTTCGGAGCTCCAGAGTTTTGTGACCTCTTCTGACCGGGAGTCTTATCAGAAGGTTCTAGTAGCAGCCCAGAGGCAGGAGCTGCTCGTGAACCAGAGGAGGGGGTCTGTTGTTGGTGCTGGGAAGAGGCCTATGGAACAGGCCAGAGCTGTGGTTAGACCTGGATTCAGGCCTAATCAGTCCGCTCAGTTTAAGAGGACAGGAGGGCCTATTCTGAAGACTTGCCATTTCTGCGGCAAGCCTGGCCACATCAAGGATCAGTGTCGGAAGTTTTTGGGCCAGTGTCTGGTATGTGGTGATGCTTCCCATGTTGCGAAGGATTGTCGGCATGCGAATCAGCTGCGGAGGGAACCTGTTGCAGCACAGCCGTTGCAGCAGCGAGCGTCTGTTCCTGCTGGACGTGGAGCTGCTCTTGTTCCACAGGGACAGGCTTTTCGGCAGGCTGTTCCGCCGAGGAGGCAGGCTTTTCTGATGACCGCTGCGGAGAGCGAGGCTGTGGATGAGGTTATCGCAGGTAATCCTCGATCTAGCTGTTACTTTCCTAGCTGGTTTTGATTGTTAGATTATGTTGTTTGCTTGAACATGGTTGTTTGCTAGACTAGGGTTTGATTGTTAATTGCTTGTTAGGTGTGGTTTTGGTTTGCACATTTCCTGCACGAGTCCTCTTTGACTCCGGTGCATCGATGTGCATTATTTCTCGGAGCTTCGTGGAGAGGCATTCCTTGTCGACGTCCCCTCTTCCCAAGAGTTGGAATATCGTTACAGGGAATGGCGTGGTCTCGATGCATCGTGGTTGCAATTCTTGCTCGTTGGTGGTTTGTGGACATGAGATTTTCGCTGATTTCATTGTCCACGACATCATCAACTATGATGCAGTTCTTGGGATGGACTGGCTTGCGAGCTTCTATGCTACGATCGACTGTCGGAGAAAGAAGGAGGTGTTCGAGATTCCCGGACATCCAGTATTTGAGTTCAGTCGTGGTAGCAGTTCGCTTGGTCCGGTCAGATTTCGGGCCAGGCCGGAGGAGGCTGTGGCTATGCAGATGGAGCTGGAGTGGCCAGCTGTGGTGCGAGATTTTGGCGACGTCTTCCCCGAGGAGATGTCTGGTTTGCCACCTGATCGAGCTTTAGAATTTTCTATCGATCTTGTTCCAGGTGCGCAGCTGATTTCGAAGGCGCCGTATCGTATGGCACCTGCAGAGTTGGAAGAGTTGCGGAAGCAGTTGGATGAGCTTTTGCAGAAGGGTTATATTAATCCTAGCGTGTCTCCGTGGGGAGCACCGGTGTTGCTGGTAAAGAAGAAGGATGGTTCGCGTCGCATGTGCGTGTACTATCGGGAGTTGAATGCGGTGACCATTAAGAATAAATACCCGTTGCCTCGCATCGATGATATTTTTGATCAGCTTGGAGGTTCGAGGGTGTTTTCTAAATTGGATTTGAGGAGTGGTTACCATCAGTTGAAGGTGAAGATGGGAGATGTTCCGAAGACACCGTTCAGGACGAAGTATGGACACTATGAGTTTGTGGTTATGCCTTTTGGCGTAACTAACGCGCCCGCAGTTTTCATGAATCTGATGAACCTGATTTTCTACGACTTTTTGGATAAGTTTGTCGTTATCTTCATTGACGACATTATGATCTATTCGAAGTCGGAGGAAGAGCATGCCTCGCACTTAAGGACGGTGTTGGAGATCTTGAGGAAGCATCGGTTGTATACTAAGTTTTCGAAGTGCGAGTTCTGGCTGGATAGAGTTGCTTTTCTCGGGCATGTGGTGACTGGAGATGGTAATTCAGTGGATCCCGAGAAGATTAGGGCCATCAGGGAGTGGCCTTTTCCGTCGTCTGCGTCTGAGATTCGGAGCTTCCTTGGACTTGCTGGTTATTATCGGCGGTTCATTAAGGACTTTTCTCGTATTGCTGAGCCGATGACCAGGTTGACGCGGAAGGATGTTGCTTTTGTTTGGTCGGGTGATTGTGAGAGTGCTTTTGGTATTCTGAAGGAGAGGTTGACGACTGCCCCTATTCTTGTCGTGCCTGATCGCAGCGGTGGATTTGAGATCTTTTGCGATGCTTCTGGCAAGGGTCTCGGTTGTGTGTTGCATCAGCACGGACATGTTGTGGCGTATGCGTCTCGTCAGCTTAAGGTTCATGGGAGGAATTACCCGACGCATGATTTGGAGTTAGCTGCCGTTGTGTTTGCTCTTAAGATTTGGAGGCACTTCTTGCTGAGTGAGAAAGTGAAGATTTTCACCGATCACAAAAGCTTGAAGTACATTTTCACTCAGAAGGAGCTCAACATGCGACAGCGTCGATGGTTGGAGCTTATGGCGGATTATGATATTGATTTGCAGTTTCACCCTGGCAAGGTGAATGTGGTTCCGGATGCTTTGAGTAGGCTTCCAGCGGTGTTGATTTTGACCTCGCAGTGGAGATTGCAGCAGGATTTTTGCGAGTCTGGTGTTGAGATTGTCCTTCCTGGGGAGGCTTCTTCGTTGCTGTACATGCAGGTACAGTCGACGATCGTGGATCGGATTAAGGCTGGCCATGCTGAGGATCCGAAGCTGGTGAAGATTCGGGAGCGGGTGGAAGCCGGTCTGCGGACTGACTTTTTGATTCATGAGGATGGCTCGCTGAGGTTTGGAGCCAGGTTGTGTGTGCCAGCTGGGGATATCAGAGAGGAATTGATGGTGGAGGCACACAGTTCGCCGTATTTTGTGCATCCTGGTGGCACCAAGATGTACCAGGATCTTCGTCTGAATTATTGGTGGCATGGCATGAAGAGAAGCGTGGCTCGGAGTGTAGCCAAGTGCTTGGTTTGCCAGCAAGTGAAGGCGGAGCATCAGCGTACGTCCGGGTTGCTACAACCGCTTCCGATTCCGGAGTGGAAGTGGCAACACATCACTATGGATTTCGTGACTGGACTACCTCGGAGTCCGAAGAAGAATGACGCGATTTGGGTGATCGTGGATCGATTGACCAAATCCGCGCACTTTATTCCATTCCGAGTGGGACAGTCCACTGAGGCGCTAGCGAGGAGATATATGGAGGTAAATTCTTTTACTCTCCGTTTTATATCCTTTTCCTAGTTTGGATAGTGATGTAACGTGAAATCGTGCAGGAGGTCGTGCGACTTCATGGAGTCCCCGTGAGTATCGTGTCTGACAGAGACACGAGGTTCACATCTCAGTTCTGGCAGAGTTTGCAGAAGAGCTTGGGTACGCGTCTGAGTTTCAGCACGGCGTACCATCCGCAGACGGATGGCCAGTCCGAGAGGACGATTCAGATTCTGGAAGACATGCTGAGGGCGTGCATGTTGGATTTCAAGGGTTCGTGGGAGGACCATCTGCATTTGGTGGAGTTTTCTTACAACAACAGCTTCCAGGCGAGTATTGGCATGGCGCCTTTCGCCGCTCTTTATGGGAGGAAATGTCGATCGCCATTGAGTTGGGATGACGTTGGTGATCGGGAGCTGTTGGGACCTGAGATGATCGTGGAGGCCGTGGATATCGTCAGGAATATTCGGGAGAGGTTGAGAATTGCTCAGGACTGTTTTAAGCATTGGGCGGATGCTAAACGTCGTCCTTTGGAGTTTCAGCCGGGCGACCATGTGTTCTTGAAGATTTCCCCGAATCACGGTGTGATTCGTTTCGGGAAGCGAGGGAAGTTGAGCCCACGATACATTGGACCGTTTGACATTTTGGAGAGGGTTGGCGAGGTAGCGTATCGCTTGGCCTTGTCGCCATCTTTGGAAGGAGTTCACAATGTTTTCCATGTGTCGCAGCTTCGTCGATACATTAGCGATCCATCTCATGCTGTGGATTTTTCGGAGATTACCGTTCGCCCCGATATGACGTATGACCAGCATCCAGTGCAGATTCTGGACAGGCGTCAGAAATCACTTCGGAACAAGATTGTCAATCTTGTGAGGGTGATGTGGTGACACGGCTCACCTGGAGAGTCTACTTGGGAGAATGAGGATGAGATGCGAGAGCGTTTCCCACTTTTGTTTCCGGACTCGTGAGTATTCGGAAATTCCGAGGACGGAATTTTTCTTAAGTTGGGGAGGATGTAGCGACTGCTTTTCATGTATCTGGATTTATTATAATATAATATATGTTTTGGTGGATTTTCTCCTCATGTGTGGTTTTCTTCTCCGTAGCTTTCATTTTCGATCGATTCGTCGTATTTTCTCGTTTCTTCCTTAGGATCGTCGATTTCGAAGTATGTCATTCGTGACGGGCTTCATAACGGTCGTATCTTACTATTAGATCAAGCCTAGGAGTCTTAGGAATCGATCCCGGAGCTCCGCGATCCGTATCGGAACTTTTGGTGCTCATTAGCCGGTATAAGAAGGGGCACCGACCGACTAGATGACGATCCAGTCGGTCGACAATCCTTCTTGGACCGACTAGTTGGCTTTCTAAATTGTTCAGGAGTTACTGTTTATCGTTAGTCGGTCTAAGAACGTTGGTTGACCGACTAGGTGGCAAACTAGTCGGTCGGTAATGCTTCTTTAACCGACTAACACATCATCTAATTTTAGTATCAGTTACTGTTTACTCTTAGTCGGTCTAAGAACGTTCATCGACCGACTAGATGCTAAACTAGTCGGTCAGTATTTGTTCATGGACCGACTAATTCTAAATCCTATTTTCGTTCAGAAGTTACTGTTTGCACTTAGTCGGTCTGCGTTGGTCGACCGACCGACTAGTTGCCAAACTAGTCGGTTAGTGGTTGCTCTTTGACCGACTAATCTGTGTTAAAACCCTAATTTCTGGGCAGCCACCAGCCCATCCTATTTATACCCCTCCCAAACGTTTTCTTCTTCCTCCACTCGATCCAAAACCCTAAAATCGCCCCCATTGAGCCCACATCTTCCTCCAAGCCCTATTCCTCCATTCCAAGCCCTAAATCCATCATCCAAACCATCCATCAACTCTATCTACCTCTCATCTTCCCCAAATTTCCATCAAATCCCCAAAATCCCCCAAAAACCCTAATTCTCCAGACTTCTCCATTTGTTTCCAGATCTGATCCTAGGGTTCTCCGGAGTGTTTCTTCCGCTTCCTCTCGGTAAGAAATCGATCTCTTGACGTTTTTATAACCTATTTGTATTTTTATGAAACCCTAATGAATTTCATGTTGTTTGATGATTGTTTCCCCATAACAGCGATTTCCCCCGTAGATTAGCATCCGCGAGACGAACCTTCGTGATCGTCATCCCCGGTGCTAGGCAAGTGAAACTTGCCACTTAGGGTTTAGGCCATGTTTTATGAAACCCTAATGAATTTCATGTTGTTTGATGATTGTTTCCCCATAACAGCGATTTCCCCCGTAGATTAGCATCCGCGAGACGAACCTTTGTGATCGTCATCCCCGGTGCTAGGCAAGTGAAACTTGCCACTTAGGGTTTAGGCCATGTTTTAGGCCATTTGCTTATTGTAGGCGTAAAAGAGACTAGGCGACGAAATGATACTCGCCTAGGCGCAAATTGGGGAACTAGCTTGACAACAAAGCTAGTTCCGACATATATCATGTTGCACAATTACCATGTCATGTTTACTTTCCATTAACGGTACGCGAATTAATTGTCATGTCATTTCATACTTTAAGTATTTCTGTGAATGCGTAGCTTCGCTACAATGCTTGTGTTCCTGGCTCGTGTTCCAGAAGCGGGCCATGTGTTGGTTGATAGCCAATGCCCGAATTGCTTGTTTCCGGCTAGGTGCACCCCTAAGCCAAATGTTTAAGAATGCGAGCTCATGTGCGGGGAAACCCCGGCTCACTTGCTGAGCTCATGTGCGGGGACCCTGGCTCCATTACGTGTGGGTATTGGGGGTAAGAGTTAAGCGGCCAATCAACTAGGAGTCTGCCCGATCAGCAACTGCAGTGGTAAGGCGTAAACTCTGGGTTTTGGGGTAGTGTTAAGCGGCCAATCGGCGTGAATGTGAAACCATTCAGCTGTAAGGCGTAAACATCTACAAACAACGTGAATAGTGAATTGATTGAGATTGATAGTAGCTTGGCTACTCTTGTCTTGTCCCGATGATTGTTCTCTTGTACAAATTGTCTTGCCGTGTCTTGATTGTGCACTCATGTTATCACTGCCATGTCATGCATACTATAACTGCTAGGTTGCTAGTTGCCTTACTTTCAGTTTCCTTGCTCAAGTCTTTTAGACTTGCTGACATGTGCCCCTTTTACTCTTTTGGGTGACACATGTTAGATCCTGAGCCTGAGTACCTTGTTGAGGACGAGGTGTTTGCTGATGCCGAGCCCGAGCTTGTGTTCGACGGGGAGTACGTGGACACTGGGGACCAGTCCTAGTGTCTTCGTCGTGTTTTCCTTTTGTTTAGACAGTTGTTTTGTTATCGGTGCGTAGCACCTATACTTTGTTATGTCGTTGCTTTTGGTTGGCCTTGTTCTGGGCCTTTAGACTCTTTCTTTTAGCCTGGTGGCTTTTCTGGATGTTGGACTTATTTTCATGTTGGACGATTTATGAGATGTGAGATTTTATTTCAGTCTCTCCTTGTGTTATTATTGTTGTTCCGTTGTGGTTACAGGGACCTGCTTATGTTTTATTGACGCTTATCGGGTTTGGGGCTTCACAGCTCCACTCTCGTGCGGACCTTTTCACGTCTCGCCTCCAGTTTAGGGAAGCGGGTCGTGACAAAGACCTTGGTGACTCGGTAAGGTCCCGACCACCTGGACTTGAGCTTCCTGGGAAAGAGCCTCAGTCTCGAGTTAAATAGGAGAATTAAGTCTCCTTCCTTAGATTCTTTCTTCAGAATGCGCTTGTCGTGCCACCGTTTGAACTTTTACTTGTTGATCCGGGTATTTTCGTAAGCATTGAGCCAGATCTCGTCAAACTCATTCAGTTGCAGCTGTCGGTGGCTTCCTACCTCCTTGGCATCGAAATTCAGATTTTCGACGGCCCAAAATGCTTTGTGCTCCAATTCCCCATGTAGATGACATGCCTTCCCGTAGACAAGTCGGTAAGGGGTTGTACCGATCGGAGTTTTGAACGCAGTCCTGTAAGCCCAGAGTGCGTCTGATAGTTTCGATGACCAATCCTTCCTAGAGTTGGACACCATCTTCTCGAGTATGATTTTGATCTCTCTATTAGAAACTTCCACTTGGCCGCTAGTCTGCCGGTGATAGGCACGTCCGATTCAGTGTTGCACCCCGTACTTCTTCAAGAGAGCTTCGAATTTCTTCTCTATAAAGTGGCTCCCTCCGTCACTGATTAAAACTCGAGGCACGCCCAATCTCGGGAAGATATTGTTTTTAAAGAATGTGGCGTCCACCCGAGAATCATTAGTAGGGCTGGCTATCGCTTCTACCCACTTGGACACATAATCCACGGCTACCAAGATATACTGATTCCCAGAGGACGAGGGGAACGACCCCATGAAGTCGACTCCCCACACATCGAAGATCTCGACATCTAAAATGTAGTTCTGAGGCATTTCGTTCCTTTTGGAGATGTTTTCTGTTCTCTGGCATTTGTCGTAAGCTTGGACATCAGCGTATGTGTCCTTGAAAAGGGTCGGCCAATAGAACCCACTCTGTATGATCTTCTCCGTTGTCTTGTAAGCACTCGCATGGCCCCCACACTGTTGATCATGGCAGTGAGAAATTACAGAGTTTGCTTCAGTTTCGAGAATGCACCTTCGTATTACCCCGGCATTGCAGGCCTAATACAAATAAGGGTCGTCCCAATAAAATTTTCGGACCTCATGAAAGAATTTCTTCTTCTGCTGATGGCTCACGCTATGTGGACGATGCCGCATGTAAGATAATTGGCGATGTCTGCGTACCATAGAGACCATACGGATGAGATGGAGAAAAGATGCTCGTCAGGGAGCGAGTCGTCAATAGGAGTAGCGTCAGGATCAAGAGTAGGAAACATGGACAGGTGGTCAACAACGACATTCTACGCCCCTTTCTTGTCCTTGATCTCCAAAATGAATTCTTGGAGGAGGAGAATCCACCATATGAGCCGCGGCTTAGCCTCCTTCTTGCTTAAAAGGTACTTGAGGGCCGCGTAATCTGTATGCACAATTAATTCAGCACCAATAAGATACTGTCGGAACTTGTCCATGGCGCTAGCAATTCCTTCTCCGTCGTAGTATAGTTCCTTTGGGCTACGTCGAGGGTTTTGCTCGTATAGTATATAACATGTAGATTTTTATCCTTCCTCTGCCCCAAGACGACCCCAACTACATAGTCGCTGGCATCGTACATTAGCTCAAAAGGTAGACTCCAGTCTGGCGGCTGAATCACAGGTGCGGAGATGAGGGCTTGCTTCAATAGGCGAAAAGCTTCCATACACTCGTCATCGAAGACGAAGGGCGTATCTTTCACGAGGAGTTGGGTCAAGGGCCTAGAAATTTTGGAGAAATCCTTTATGAACCGGCGGTAGAATCCCGAGTGCCCTAAGAATCCACGAACTCCCCGAAGGGTAAGCGGAGGCGGAAGCTTTTCAATCACATCAACCTTGGCCTTATCCACCTCAATCCCTCTTGAAGAAATAACGTGCCCAACACGACTCCTTCTTGGACCATAAAATGGCATTTTTCCCAATTCAGAACTAGTCCTTTATCTTGACACCTTTCCAGGACTTTCGTCAGGTTGCAGAGGCAAGAGTCAAAATCTGTTCCATAGACTGAGAAATCGTCCATGAATACATCCATTATATCCTAGGAGTAGTCGGAGAAGATCGCGAACATTAACCTTTGAAAGGTAGCCAGGGCATTGCAAAGCCTAAACGGCATTCTCCTGTAAGCATACGTCCCAAAAGGACAGGTAAAAGTCGTCTTCTCCTGGTCGTCGTTATGGATGGGGATTTGCAGAAAGCTGGAGTATCCATCCATGAAGTAGAAGTATTTGCGCTTCGCCAGTCTCTCGAGCATCTGATCAATGAAAGGAAGAGGATAGTGATCCTTTCTTATGGCCTTGTTCAGCTTCCGGTAGTCGATGCACATCCAGTACCCCGTGATAGTCCTCGTGGGTATGAGCTCATCTTTCTCGTTACGAATTACTGTCATTTCTCCTTTCTTGGGTACAACGTGCACCGGGCTAACCCATCGACAATCGGAGATAGGGTAAATGATCCCATCATGTAGAAGTCTAACAATCTCCTTCTTGACCACCTCTATCATGATGGGATTCAGTCTTCATTATGGCTCAATTGAGAAGGCTTGCTCGTCTTCAAGCAGTATCCAATGTGAGCAAAGCCCCAAGCTCACTCCCTTCAAATATTCGATTGCATACCCGAAAACATTCTTAAACCTTTTAAAAACACCAAGTAGTTTTGTCATCTGGTGTTCAAGCAGCGAGTAGTTCATTATAACTGGCAGCGTCAAATTCTCCCCCAAATATTCATACTTCAACCCCGGAGGTAACTCTTTCATCTCAACCTCTTGGGGTACCGACACGTATTTCTTAAGCTGAGTATCCTCCAGCGAAAGGACTTCTTCTTGGGTCTCCTGAAAGCAAACATATGGAACTTCACTTCCACCCGTGATTTCGCAAGGCGAAACCTCGCAAGGTAAAGATGGGGTAAGGAGGAAGGCTCTGGGTCTTTCTTGTTGAATATTGGACTCCCCGGATTTGGTTTTGATGATGAGCAAACATAAATAATCCATGAACTAACAATTTGTGAGCGTAGTATTGGAGATCGTCGCCAATTTCACGAGAACATGTTCATGCTATTTGTGAGCGCAGTGAGGTCAGTGATGCTTCTTTGACCGACTAGTTGTGACTTACTGTTCATGCTAAATTTCTCCTAAGCTACTGTTTATCGTTAGTCGGTCTAAGAACGTTTGGTGACCGACTAGTTGACAATTTAGTCGGTCAACTTTTGTTCTTGGACCGACTAAGTCACTTTGTACTCAGACTAATTCTTTTTGCTCTTAGTCGGTCTACGTTCATTGGCTGACCGACTAGTTGTGAAACTAGTCGGTCAGACAGTCTTCTTGGACCGACTAGATTTCTAGGTCTGAATTTCTATCTCTTCTCAGATCTACACTTAGTCGGTCCACGTTGTTTGACTGACCGACTAGTTGATGAACTAGTCGGTCAGTGATTGTTCTTTGACCGACTAATTCTCACAGATTTCTATCCGTTGGTGAATGACCTAACTTGTGTTTTTGGGTTCCTATAAATACGAACCTAGGTCATTTCTATCTAGGTTAGAGCTTCCATTCAGAGATTCATAGAGTTCAAAAGAGATAGCCATTCTCACTCAAATCAAAAGCTCTCTTCCTCACAAGAAACCCATTCTCTCTCATTTCTAGATCTAGAATCCATCTAGAGAGAAGGTTGTTCTTGGTGAGCTCTTCAAGCTATTGCTTGATCCAAGTCTCCAAATCATTCCTAGGCACCGATTGCTGGTCATTTCCTTGGTGCTAGGTCTTGGTGACTTCATCTTCCTCAAATCCTTCATTTCACCTATTGGGTAAGAAAAACTCAAGGTATAGGATTTTGTGGTAAGATTGTTTATTTCATTTAAACTCTTTAATATTGCTAATTGGTTCTCTCGGTTGTGAGAGAAGATTGTGATCCCGGGTTGTGGGATTCACTTTGCCATTGCATGTATGATTTGATCTTGTGAAGGTCTTTCACAAGATGTTCATAGTGGAAATCTTGAGTTAGGGTTTCTAACTCAAGTATCCGGAGGGGATCCGGGTGGTTGGGACGTAGGATCACCGGGAACAAGTCGGGGAGACTTGGGTGGATCCGAACCCATTAACATCGTTTGTTAGCATTGTTAATTTTGTGTTGTCATTCAATTTAAGCTTCCGCAAATTGATTTGGTAGTTGTTTGCAATTTAATTTGGAATTATACTCCTTATTATTTTAAAGTACTATTCACCCCCCCTCTAGTACTTGTGCAGTAGCTGGTAGGGCATTACATTTGGTATCAGAGCCAGATACTTAGCTATGTCTGCCAACGACAACAAGACCGTGCGTCCACCTTCCAACTATGACACCTTCAGGAACCGTGAAGGAGCATCTTCGGTGATGGAAGGACATTCCTCTACGAGGCCTCCATTCTTCAACGGTACCAACTACGGGTACTGGAAATGTCGGATGGAAACCTTCCTCCGAAGTGCATCTTTATGGAGGACTACAATGAATGAGTACATCGAGCCCGAAGAAGAAGACTTTGAGAAATGGACAACCGCGGAGGTCGCCGCGGAGGTAAGCAATGCCAAGGCAATGAACGCCTTGCAATGCGCATTGGAGCCCGAGGACTTCAATAAGATATGCACATGTAAGAGTGCATATCAAATTTGGAACTCCCTCCTCATACTTCATGAAGGGACGAGTCGGGTAAGAGACTCTAAACTCGTAGTCGTAAACAAAGATTACGAAATGTTTCATATGCAACAGGGCGAGAAGATGAAAGAATATTACGCTCGCTTCGTTGACATAATAAACGAGTTAGAGGCCCTCGGCAAGTCCTACACTCAAAAGGAGAAGTGCTTAAAGATTATCGAAGGACTTCCTTCATCTTGGGAAAAGCGTACCTTCGCCATCGAGGAAGGTAATGACATGAATAAGTACACCGTAGTTCAACTAATGGGTACTTTAATGTCGTACGAGGTACGCAAGGATATCAAGCTCAAATTGCAAGAAAAGATGAAGTCGTACCTAAAGCAAGACGAGCCAAAGAAGAAGGCCATTGCTTTCAAGGCCGCTCCATCCACATCCACATCAACCGATGATGAAGAATCGGAAAACGAGTTGGACTTGGAGTCCATGGCACTTATGCCCAAGAAGTTCAACCGTTTCTTCCGAAAAGGTAACTTCAAGACCAAAGGTAAATTTGGTTCTTCTAACGCCTCTTCCTCTCCTTTGTGTTTCAAGTGCAATAAGCCAGGACACATGAAAGCGGAGTGTCCCCTCAATAAGCAAAAGGAGAAGTGGAAGGCGCCAAAGTATGACAAGTCCAAGAAGTACACGAAAGGAAACAAGAAGGGACTTGTCGGAGCTACCTTCACCGACTCCGATGATTCTTCAAGCGGTGAGTCGGACGATGAGCACGTGGAGCAAGCGCACATGTGTTTCATGGCAAGAGAGGAGCACGATCAAGGATCCTCCTCTTCCGATGATAGTAATGACGAAAGCGATGAGGTAACGATGGATGATCTTAGAAATGCTAACTCTCAACTTTGGTCAAAATACACTAAATTAGTAAATAGGTATACTAAAGTAAAAGATGACCTAGCTAGCATTCAAACATCGCCTAAGACTATCATCACCAACAACGACACCGTTGTTGAAGAGTTAAGAAATGAGATTGTTAATCTCAAATCTAAACTTGAACATGTTAGCATTGAGGATGCGGAAGAACATAAGATAGCGGATTTAACTTCTCAAAACTCGACTTTGAGTATTGAGAACGAGAATCTTAAATCTCGTGTTTATGTGCTCACATCGCAAATATCCACTTTGGATATTTCTTTGCGTTCTCTCAAAGAGAAATATGAGGACACATTGGGCCGAATCAACAAATTCAACAAGGGTAAGGGCCACTTGGATAATATCGTAAAAGACTTACTTCCGGCCAAACACCACATTGGCTTGGGGTATATGATGGGAAATTCATCCAAGTCGGTCACTACTTTTGTTAGGCCAACTTCCGAAGCCTCAACGAGTGGGAGCAAACACTCTATTGGTAGTTCATCTACCAATGGTGCTTCCACCTCGTCCACACCCTCTTTCGGAAAGAAACCCACTTTGGGTGGACCTCCAAAGAAGGGGCATGCCTACATGTACACTCATACCATGCCACGTAGGAACACACGTCCTACTCCACCGGCTCACACATATGATGATTTTTATGCAACACATTCTCGGGCACGTGCACACCATGTGAGACACCCTCACGCACGTGTTCCCACACATGCATATGTACACCCACCTCATCATATGAATAATTCTCGTCGTGCACCATTCCATCATGTCCCGTATGCCTATCCACAAGATGCATCACGTAGAAATCAACGTCGCATGCATGCACCCAATAGGATGATGGCTCCCAAAATTTTCACTATTTGGAGCCCAAAGGACACAAGCATGGACGAAAAACAAGAGTATATGAATGCTTATTTTTCGGATGTTGTGCATAGTAGGAATTATGTGGGGAAGTCTAAGTCAAATTGGACTTGGCTTCCAAAGGTCTAATCCCTTGGACCCAATGACCTTGGGTACCATGATATGAAAGTTTCTATCTTTAGGTACTCAAGGAAAAGAAAAAGAAAAGGAGCAACAAATTTAAATTTAGCTCCAAAGGGAATTGGATACTCGATAGCGGGTGTTCAAAACACATGACGGGTGACGCTCGATTGCTCTCCAGAGTGGTTCCCATTGCGAATGGAAACCGCGTCGTATTTGGAGGCAACGAGAGCGGAACCATCATAGGTGTTGGTAAAGTCGGTAACCCCTCTAAACCATTAATTAGTGATGTTTATCTTGTTAGTGTTTTAAATCACAATCTTATTTCAATAAGCCAACTTTGTGACAAAGGTTACAAAGTTAGTTTTGCGAAAGGATTGTGTCATATTTTAAGAAAAGATAATGATAAATTATTATTTTCCGGAACTCGTCATAAAGACATTTATATTTTGGATCTTCCTAAGTCATATGAACAATGTCTCGTTGCCAACACAAGTGAACAACACTTATGGCATCGACGCTTTGGACATGTGAACTTTGGAACACTTTATAAGATTTCGAAATTAAATTCTATTAAAGGTTTTCCGAAGCTTGTTTTTGAAAAGAAAAGTTTTTGTGATTGTTGTCAACGTGGCAAGCTTCCTAAATCTTCATTTAAACCTAAGAAAAGCATCTCTACTAAACGGCCACTAGAGCTATTACATCTAGACTTATTTGGGCCAACTAGAGTAGCTTCCTTAGGAAATGCAAGGTATGGACTTGTCATCGTAGATGACTATTCAAGATTTACTTGTGTATTTTCATTGTGTAATAAAAATGAAGCTTTTGAAAACTTCACAATTTTTGTTAAGAAAGTACAAAATCTCTTAGGAACCACCATTGTCACTATTCGTAGTGATCATGGAGGTGAATTTGAGAATGAGTCTTTTGAGACATTTTGTGATGAAGTTGGTATTACTCACACCTTCTCTTTCCCTCGTGCACCTCCTCAAAATGGTGTAGTTGAGAGAAAGAATAGGACGCTAGTGGAGTGTGCTCGCACTATGCTTGATGATAGCCAACTTGGCCATCAATTTTGGGCGGAAGCGGTACACACCGCTTGCTATGTGTTTAATAGAATACTTTTGCGGCCCGGCACTAAACAAACTTGTTATGAATTGTTGTTTGGTAGGTTGCCTCAAGTTAAGCATTTTCGTGTTTTTGGTTCGAAATGTTTATTAAGAACACATATGGTAGTTTGGACAAATTCGATCCAAGATCCGATGAAGGGATTTTTGTTGGATATTCTTCGCGTAGCAAAGCCTACCGGATATTCAACAAATGAACCTCAACGATCGAGGAGTCGCTTCATGTCTCATTTAATGAAGGATTTGTTCCAACTAGAATTTCAAATGATAATGATTCTTTGGATGTTTTATGTGATTCATTTGATAATTCTAAGTCTAATGATTCTATTGATTCTATTGAGACTAACCCAACTAATGAAGTTGTTGAGAATGTTCCTAGTGATCAAGGTATTCCCAAACGGCTTCATTCGGTTCGTGACCATCCCCATGAGCAAGTCATTGGCAATATTCAAGATAGTGTCAAGACGAGATCGCAAGTCCACCACTTCGCAAATTGTGCCTTTGCCTCATCGATAGAGCCAAGGAATATTAATGAAGCATGCGAAGATAGCGCTTGGATCTTAGCCATGGAGGAGGAGCTCATTCAATTCGAGAGGAATGAGGTATGGGAGCTTGTTCCATTGCCATCGAAGAACCACACCATCATAGGGACAAAGTGGATCTTCAAGAACAAAACCGACGAAAACCAAGTCGTCGTCCGGAACAAAGCTCGGTTAGTTGCTCAAGGCTATCGACAAGAGGAAGGTATTGATTTCGAAGAATCCTTCGCTCCGGTAGCTAGATTAGAATCAATTAGATTATTATTGTCTTTTGCATGCCATAAGAATTTTAAATTATTTCAAATGGATGTTAAAAGTGCATTTTTAAACGGAGATGTCGTTGAGGAAGTTTACGTTTCTCAACCTCCGGGCTTCATAAATGAAAAATTTCCAAATCATGTTTTTAAACTAAAGAAAGCTCTTTATGGGTTGAGACAAGCTCCTCGAGCTTGGTATGATCGCCTAAAGAATTTTCTTTTGGATTTGAATTTTAAAATGGGTGAAGCCGATTCAACACTTTTTATTAAGCATGCGAATAATGATATTTTATTAGTTCAAATTTATGTTGATGATATCATTTTCGGTGCAACTAACTTTGCTCTTTGCGAAGAGTTTTCTAATGTTATGAAGGAACAATTTGAGATGAGCCACATGGGCGAACTCAAATATTTCTTAGGTCTCCAAATTCGCCAATTGAACGATGCAATCTTCATCCACCAAACAAAGTACACGGTGGAGTTGCTAAAGCGATTTGGAATGGAGAATGCCTCCGGGAAAAAGACTCCTATGAGCACTACAACGCATCTTGATAAAGATACGGGCGGAAAAGATGTAGACATTCGTCTATATCGAGGTATGATAGGTAGTTTACTTTATCTTACCGCGAGTAGGCCCGATATTATGTTTGCCGTATGTATATGTGCTCGTTATCAGTCTCAACCTAAGGAGTCTCACTTAGTAGCGGTAAAGCGTATTTTCCGTTATCTAAGTTACACTTTAGATTTTGGATTACTTTATCCGAAATCTAGCACGTATGAGTTAGTCTCATACTGTGACGCTGATTATGCGGGATGCAAATCCGACAGGAAAAGTACTAGTGGCACTTGCCATTTTCTAGGAAATTCTCTTGTCTCTTGGTTTTCCAAGAAGCAAAATTCGGTATCACTTTCAACCACCGAGGCGGAATACATTGCCGCCGGTGTCGCTTGTGCCCAGGTTCTTTGGATGAGACACACACTGAAGGATTTTGGTATTCATTGTGATACTAGTCCTATCATGGTGGATAACCAAAGTGCTATTTGTCTTTCAAAGAATCCGGTGCATCATTCCCGATCAAAACACATAGATGTCCGACACCATTTCTTAGATGATCATGTTGCTAAAAAGGACATCATATTAGTGTACGTTTAAACCCAAAAGCAAATCGCCGATATTTTCACGAAACCCCTAAAGGAGGACTCCTTTGTGCGGTTGCGTCGAGAATTGGGGATTATGGGTGAATCCGAGATATAGGATTCATATTTCATTCAAATATCTTGCATGGTTTTATATTTCGCGATATTTCATTCATGCTAGATTTATTGAATTTTTGGGAATTTTATGTGATTTGTTCGAATTTATTGCTCGAAATCGTATTTCAATGTCGTATTTATGATTTCGACGTTTTATGGGGTAATTTAGATGACTAATGAGAGAGTTATGATGTTTCATCCAAGTGGTTTGTGAAGAGAAATCAATTATCAATTTTTGGACTCTTCTAGTCGGTCTAAGTTCATTTGTCAACCGACTAGATGCTCATCTAGTCGGTCAGCAAGTGAACTCAGACCGACTAGATCAAGCTTTTATTTAACTCCTATCTTTTTCTTTCGTTAGTCGGTCATAGTACACTTACCGACCGACTAGATTGAAAACTAGTCGGTCAGTGAATATACTGCGACCGACTAATTCTTGCCCTAGAAATTCATCTGTGCCTCTGTTTCGACTTAGTCGGTTCAAGCTTATTGACCGACCGACTAGATGGTAATCTAGTCGGTCAGTGTTTGAACTGTGACCGACTAAGTGGGTTAGGGCATTTGTGTATTTTTGCTTCCAGACCGACTTAAACTCACTTTTATTCGACTAAAACTCACTTTTAGTCGGTTTGTCTCTCAGCTCAAGCCCGATAACTCCCAAAACCCGATCGAGCCCCTTCAAATTCCCGTCGACTCCGGCCATATCTCCGGCCATCCTCGCCGTCCGCCGCCGTCGCCTCCTCCTCCTAGGTATCTCCCTCCCTCTCCTAGGTCGATTCCTACCCTAGGGTTCGATTTTATCTCATCTAGCTCCTAGGGTTTCCGAATTGTTTCACTTAGGGCTTGTGCATCTAGGGTTTGTGTGTTCGGATTTCTTTTGATCTCTAGGGCTTGTGTTGCTAGTAGTTTGTGTTGCTTGTACTCGTCGTGCCTCGACCATGGCAAAGACGAGAATTCCTATCGCCTCTTCTGGGGCTTCACCTATGTCCGTAGGGCCTTCCGACCCTAGGAATCCCCCGAAGCCTAAACGTCGTGCCAAGTCTACCTAAGCTTCCCCGTCTTCGCCTCCTCTGAAGAAGCAGAGGACGGCGACCATCAAACCCCGCAAATCCAAGACCAAAAGCCCATACTCTACTCACCGGCTACTCCTCCCGATTCCGACACTGAATTTGTGCCTGAGGATGAGCCTATCACTAGGGAACCCACTCCTCCTCTCCGTCCTAGGACTCGCCAGCCAAAGGGAAAGGGCCCAATGCCAGCGGGGGATGTTGACATATCGTTGTGTCGCGATGACCCTATGTGTCTCGCGGCCTACAACCGTATTGAACACTGCCCGATGTTATTGGAGCACTACGTCCAGTTTTCAGATTTCCTTGGCTTAGACGATCTCCTGTCCTATAGTGGTCTCCTTGATTATCTCCGATACGACCCCAAGGCCAATCACAAACCATATCCTCGCCTCGTGAAATTGTTCTATGCCAATCGCGTTCGAGGCCAGTACGATGCCAGCCACTCCATTGAGACGACTGTCTTGGGAACTCCTATAGTTCTCACGGCAGAAATCTTGGGGGAGATTCTTGGTTGTTCGTCGTGTGGTCTCCTCCCTTTGGACATTTCCGTCGATGATATTTCCTCCTTGGATCAGTCAGTTCTTTCAGATATCTTCCAGGTTATCCCCTCCGCATTCATTGGTGTTCCATCGAAATCTTTCAAGCCGAATGCGTGGGTTCTTAACCTGATCTTGAAGTCATGCCTCCTCCCCAAGTATGGATCATCTTCACTCCCATCCCAGCCGTTCTTGAAATTGATCTACGCTCTTTTCTTGGGATGCGAGATTAATTGGGCTCGCGTGATACTCGATAAGATGGACTCTTTCGAGTGTATACGCAAGACCAATAAATCTGCGCATATTCCATACCCTTGCTTGCTGACCCTCGTATTCCGTCATTTCCGAGTCCCTCTCCCTCCTGACGATGAGCGTCCCTTGGGTACGCCTCTAAACGCGACGGCCGTGAAGAAATCTCTAGCGGCGCTTCGTCACGTGCAGAGGTCTACCACATCTGCTTCTCAGGCGACTCCCTCTGCTGCTGGTGCCCCCTCTCGTCCTGCTACTTTGGATGATGTCGTACGGATACTTCGTCGGCACGAGTCTCGCTTGGCTCGTACCGAGGAGGTAGTTTGCCGTATGGCTCGTCAGATGGGCATTGATCTTCCTCTGTCCGTGTCTGAGGACGAGGAGATGGACGATGAGGAGCTTGACGAGCTTGTCACTTCTTTAGCCCGTGGCGATGAGGCCACTACTGCTGCTGCTACATCTTCTGCTCCTGGTGTTGGCACCTCTACCGGTGCTCCAGAGACCTCTGCTGTAGTAGTTCAGACTTCTGAGCCTGCTGCCTCTCCTGCTGACACTCCTGATGTGCCTGTTGATGTTGAGCCTATTGCTGTTGCTTCCACACTTGTCCCGACGATTCCATCTGTTGAGACACCTCTACTCCCTGCAGAGCCTGAGTCCACTCCGTCGACTGGACCCACAGAGACTGCAGATCCAGCCACCTCCTCGTGATCGCTTGTTTCGAGGACTCTCCACTACACTTCGGATGATATATTTTTTAGTGAGAGTATTTTGGGTTTGGATGGGGTTTGAGAGTTGTTTTGATGTATTTTTGAGCTTTCAGGGTTTCGGTGTTGATTGTTTTGATATACTTTGGATGATGCTGTGATGATGGTTATTTTGTTGTATTTTGATGTTGACGATGATGATGTATCTTTTGATGTTTATATCCATGGTCGTTTGTATTTTGATGTACTCGTTGGGATATCTCTTTGGATGTACTCATGATGTTATCATTTATATATGTACATCGTCGTTCTCTTTGTCCTAATTCGTCGTGCACATTTAATATTCGTTCAATGCATATAATGTGTGAATACGTCGTTCGACGCATGAAAACTTGGTTAAATAGATTTAAATTCTAGAATTGTATAGAATTGTTTTCCATGCACAAATTTAACCAAGAATATTGAATATTGGAGAGTATGTTTCATTATTCAAGAAATGAATAATTATTTGGTATTTTAGATGATTTTGATTATTTTTTGATAATGTACATTTTGGCACACCTTGATTTGATTTCCACATTTCTCCCTTGGTGTCAATTTGGTCCATTGTCATTGTCTACGACTCCCGATGTTGGATTTTCCATTTCCTAGTTGTTGTCGTTGTATGCCCCCCATTTTTGGGATAATGCCAAAGGGGGAGAGATAATGATAATAAATAGCGCAAATGAAAATTTAACTCAATTTCCAAGAATCTAGTTTGATATGTTAGATTCAGGGGGAGTTAAGATACATATAAGGATTTTCAAAATCCGATATTTCGAAAATTGATTCTATTTATTTATCTTACTCGTCTGCTTGATGCAATTCATATATATTCATTTTGGAATTAACATGTCATCAATGCAGGGGGAGTAAGTATTTTACATTTGAATCATTATTTTTGATTATTATTTATGTTGGTTTGTCATCACCAAAAAGGGGGAGAATGTTGAATATTGGACTCCCCGGATTTGGTTTTGATGACGAGCAAACATAAATAATCCATGAACTAACAATTTGTGAGCGCAGTATTGGAGATCGTCGCCAATTTCACGAGAACATTCAAAGCGACATCTCAACACTTCCCAAAGCTCGTATTCATGCCTAAAGCTTCGTTAAAGCTCTTGCGCCGTTTTGGAAGTTATGAAGATTCAATCGAAGCTCTCGAAGACCGTTTATTAAGGTTTTATTTATAGTCTTTTAGCTTCGATATATAGAATGTTAAGCCTTGAGTATATCTTACGTTTCTATCTTCATTACGCTCATTTCGTAGCTCTAGGATCCTTGCACAAGTTCATTCTAACTTCCTCGAAGCATCGCGCTTCGATTCGGACTTTATTGTGCATGTTAGTTGGTACAAGTACAAGTACTGACCGACTAGATGGTGATCTAGTCGGTCGGCAACTGTTCTTGGACCGACTAGTTTGATTCCTTAATTTCTTGGACTTTACTGTTTACAGTTAGTCGGTCTACGTTGACTCACCGACCGACTAGTATGTGAACTATTCGGTCAGTGATGCTTCTTTGACCGACTAGTTGTGACTTACTGTTCATGCTAAATTTCTCCTAAGCTACTGTTTATCGTTAGTCGGTCTAAGAACGTTTGGTGACCGACTAGTTGACAATTTAGTCGGTCAACTTTTGTTCTTGGACCGACTAAGTCACTTTGTACTCAGACTAATTCTTTTTGCTCTTAGTCGGTCTACGTTCATTGGCTGACCGACTAGTTGTGAAACTAGTCGGTCAGACAGTCTTCTTGGACCGACTAGATTTCTAGGTCTGAATTTCTATCTCTTCTCAGATCTACACTTAGTCGGTCCACGTTGTTTGACTGACCGACTAGTTGATGAACTAGTCGGTCAGTGATTGTTCTTTGACCGACTAATTCTCACAGATTTCTATCCGTTGGTGAATGACCTAACTTGTGTTTTTGGGTTCCTATAAATACGAACCTAGGTCATTTCTATCTAGGTTAGAGCTTCCATTCAGAGATTCATAGAGTTCAAAAGAGATAGCCATTCTCACTCAAATCAAAAGCTCTCTTCCTCACAAGAAACCCATTCTCTCTCATTTCTAGATCTAGAATCCATCTAGAGAGAAGGTTGTTCTTGGTGAGCTCTTCAAGCTATTGCTTGATCCAAGTCTCCAAATCATTCCTAGGCACCGATTGCTGGTCATTTCCTTGGTGCTAGGTCTTGGTGACTTCATCTTCCTCAAATCCTTCATTTCACCTATTGGGTAAGAAAAACTCAAGGTATAGGATTTTGTGGTAAGATTGTTTATTTCATTTAAACTCTTTAATATTGCTAATTGGTTCTCTCGGTTGTGAGAGAAGATTGTGATCCCGGGTTGTGGGATTCACTTTGCCATTGCATGTATGATTTGATCTTGTGAAGGTCTTTCACAAGATATTCATAGTGGAAATCTTGAGTTAGGGTTTCTAACTCAAGTATCCGGAGGGGATCCGGGTGGTTGGGACGTAGGATCACCGGGAACAAGTCGGGGAGACTTGGGTGGATCCGAACCCAGTAACATCGTTTTTTAGCATTGTTAATTTTGTGTTGTCATTCAATTTAAGCTTCCGCAAATTGATTTGGTAGTTGTTTGCAATTTAATTTGGAATTATACTCCTTATTATTTTAAAGTACTATTCACCCCCCCTCTAGTACTTGTGCAGTAGCTGGTAGGGCATTACATTTCTCAGGTACATGATAATGATCCGGGTAGAAGGCATCGATGCGAAAACAGGTCTCAATAGTCGATAGTTCTCCACTAACACTTTCATCTTCCTCATTGTCCCCAGATCCAGGGTGCTCCATAGATGTCTGTAAGGGATAGATTGATTCCTGTTCAATATACTCGATAAACTCCGTCTGATAGTCCTCCGGACAAAACTCATCATGGGTGCATAATTCTTCCCCTCTGAATTCGGAACTAGGTATGTCAATATACGTGGCTTCGTCGGGAGGAAAGAAAGTTGTCGTGACAGGATGCTGCTGCACATCATGATTCCTCCTCTGATTTTCTACCGCAACTGACAGAAAGGATAGGATGCTCGAGGTGCTTAGAGATTCTGTCAGACTCTGTAACAAACAGCTGACGTGGTGTGAATGTTCCCAGATATCGACCGAAACGGCACACAACATCCTTGTCGTGGAGCAGAAAACCTGTAAGAAAAGGGGAGAGAGAGAACTGCACGGATAGAGAGCACATCAATAGCACGGGTTGTATGAATGGAGAGGTGAGGAGTAGTGATGCAGTTTGGCTACACAGTTTACCAATTCTGTACTACTGATATATACAATATGTCCAAGTAAAATCAAAAAGTGTAGAATGAAAATTATCACGCAGTGAGGATGTGAACTAGACTCAAGGTTTCATTGGGTCCTAAAATAAACAAGCACGTTGCCTCCCTGGCAACGGCGCCATAAAGCTTGACGACCCCTAGGTTTGAGCATACAAGTGCAATAGGATAGGGGATACCAGATTTAAATATTTATACCACAAGCGCATGGTGTTGTAGTGTGGCTTGGGGGTCGAACACATGGAGGTGTGTGTTGTGCTTGTGTCAAAGAGGAACCGGTTCACCCTATGGGTGAGCTAGCCCGAACGATCGATGGGTGTCACAAAATATGGATACGAGGGATAAACGATATAAAAGGAAACCTAGGACTTCTGTTTCCACCCTATCACATGTTATCACTATTACGACCGACGAATAGGAATGAGATAGGATTTAGGGTTTAATGGTGAGATGTGGCCTCTAAGAGTGATACCTAGCGTCCCATGGGCCAGATATTCTGGTCGGTGCCCAGGATGATACGCTAGGACTACCTGGGTTCGGTCGGTGAGCATTCCCATGTCCATTAACACCGACCGACTCCGGGAGCACTAAGCTCGCAACGATTACTCCCAACATCTCATTATGCCATTCCCACGCGCTAGGATTCAATGTCTACGCTAAGGGTGTGAGCTGTGGCTAGGGAGTCAACCGCCAAGTTTATTTCCCCTTGGTCCGACGGTCAGAGGCGGTCTTTCTCCCGCCAATGACAATGAAACACCTCGCCTAACCATCTAAATTCCTAATCTCTATCGAAATCCTATTCCTATAGTCGCTCTAGGGAGAACCCACAAAGGGGTTTCCATCGAAATCCCAGATTATGGACCTACTCACAATTCATAGTTAAAACGCAATCTAAACAAAAATCAACGGTAGAAATCATGATCAAGCAATTGAAATAAGATACTAGAAATGATATTAAGATAATATTAAAGTTTTAAAGTAATCGGAACACTTACAAAAACAGATAAAATTCCAGCCGTCACAACCCAAGAAAAAGACAGAAAAATAACAGGATCCGTTTTCAGCAACCCTAGGTCAACTATATATAGAAATCGAGGTCACCCGATCGGTTGAAGCATCAACCAATCGGGTGAGCTGCTTGGCGCTTTCGCTAACATCTTCAGAAGCTTCAACCGGGCGCTGAGGCGAGCGGGTGGTGCCATCGGGTCGTCGATTTGAGAGATGCAGCATCAGGTGAACCGATCGGTTGAGTATTCAACCGATCGATTGGAATTATCCCCAAAATATAGAGAGTTATGTCGATTTCACACGATCAGCGAACCGGTCGGTTGAGCTCTCCGGGTCATCGTTTGGAAAATTTAGCTACAGATGAACCGATCGGGTGAGATGTCACCCGATCGGTTGGAATTCAGCTTCAAATGGCGAAGAGCTCTGTTGGATTCAAATGGTCGACAAACCGGTCGGTTGAGCTGCTCCTCACTTCAGCCTTCGTCCAGGTCGGATACGCGTGCATCACCCGATCGGGTGGCTGATCCACCCGATCGGTTGAGGGCTGAGATATAGCAATCTTCATTGTTTTACCCTCTAAATCACGCGTGACTCCTCTCGTTGCTCCAGGGACTCATGATATCTTCTTTATATGTCCCCAACGCTGGCAATCTCCTGCATGTACACAAAAACATAGAGAAGTGAAAGAAAACTAAAAATTACAAGAAAGTGGGCACGGGACGTCGGAAAATAACGGAAAATCGTAAAGAAGACGTGCATGAATATATAAAATATAAATGCACGTCAAGCATCTACCTGTCACCCCTACCACTGACAAGGACTGCTGCTCCAAAAGCTGATGGGATGCCAATCATTTGGCATCACCCGCACCAACCACCTTAAAGATCATATACGGGGAGTCGAGCAAACGACTTTAAACAACATCGCTTCATCGGAGGCAACCCATGTTCTAAACCTTCGTCGTTATTTTTAGGATTAGTGTTCTTATTTTTGGTGAATAAACACTGCTATGGGGATAATCATTGGGAGACTTGGACGATTTTTGTGTTTTTGCAGAAAATTGCCCTCAACCGATCGGGTGATGCTTCAACCGATCGGTTGAGCTGTATCTGAAGATGGCCATATTAGAATATCAGCCAACCGATCGGGTGGCAAGAGCGGCTGACCGGGTGGAAGATCGGGGGACAAGGCAGAGCTCTCGGGAAAATTTGGAGTTAAATCAACCGATCAGGTGAGCTGAATATGTGATCGGGTGGAAGATCGGGTGAAGTCAGCAGTGCTCTCGAGAAAATTTTGAAGCGGCCAACCGATCGGTTGAAAACTCAACCGATCGGTTTTCCTGTAGCTGCCTTCCAACAAGATTTTTCGAAAACTAACCCAACCGATCGGGTGAGATCTCACACGATCGGTTCGCCTAAACCCTATAAATTACCCCTCCAACCGATTCATTTCTCACCCGACTTCCTCTTTACTCCGGTCGTTTCATCTTCATCTCCCTCAAACGGCCATCTCTCTCACTCACATCACTCTTAAATCTTCACTCCCCACTTCCTCCATCTCTCTATCCATAATCAATCCTTCCTACATCCTCGATCGCCCCAATTTTCGCCCTAACCATAACCCTAACCTCCCCCATTTCGAAAAAATCACTTCTTGTTAGATCGACGTGCTGCGGCTTCACAAATCTCTCCATTGCACTGCGTGGAGTCCTTAGCGAGCAAAGAATTACTTCGATATTGGGTAAACTCGTTCCTACACTTAGCTTTTTACTTTACCCAAGTATTTTCATTTTGCTCAATTTGTCGTTGTTTGTGTGCATTTATACCATCTTGCATTTTCATCACACCCACACACTCATGGCTAAGGACAATGGTAAGGGAATCATGAGGGAAGAGGGGCCGTCTCGCAAGAGACACAAATCTACACGTTCTCCACATGCACGTGCTCCTCAACATCCCCTACCCAACCGCCACCCCAACCCATCATTCCTCCCGAGGACCCACTGATGGGACCGCGGGGATACCGTTTCTTCAGTCTAGAGCATAAGGATTTTTATAATAGACTCAACCAACGGTCCCACCTAGCCACTAAGTTTGCTCATAGTCAAACCCTGATCGATCTCAGAGTTTTCTCCGGTGTCGAGTCTTTATTTACAAACCTAAGTTGGCTGAACTTTCTAAATGCACATGCCCAATCATACCCCGCCCTCACACTCGAATTCCTTTTGTTCCTCAAAACTGCGGCGGGGTCCATTATCGATTTTTGCGTCTGAAACCGAAACATCCGCACCCATGTGAACACGATCAACAACATCTTTGGTTTCCCCATTCTAGGCGACAAGATCCGTCCCTATGAATATCATCGCGACTTCAATGTCGATTATTTTTGGGGCCGCCTCACCCTCCACGATCGATATCCTCGAGGCAAGGCCAAGGCCTCCTCAATCATCCCCCTCGTATTTCGTCTAGCCCACCGCATCTTATCGAGCACATTCTTTCCCTGGGATGAGTCAGAGACCGTGACCATCCCTGACCTTTTTATCCTTTGGGCTATGACCTACGATTTCATTGGAGGTGATGACGGGATAGCTTTTGAGGCCCCTCACATACCTATTAACGGCGGTGCATGGCTTATTCAAAAATTACTTGAAATTAGCCGCGCCGGTAAGGGCAAGTATTACTGCGGGGGCCTCATTACCATCATTGCTTCACATCCCATGTTCAATATCGTTATCCCCCGAGATTTGCCACATGCCGCATGATCCACCTTTCTAGATCTTGATGTCCTGTGGCACACCCATATGATCAAGCCTCGTAGCGATGGTCGGTTTGCCTTTTACTATGGCCACCCCCTGCTCCTTACACCATTCTGCCCAACCCTGGCCATATGTCTATACATCTTCTGACAGGTTGGACGTTCCCTCCTGACCCAGAGTTTTTAGGGAGGTTACATCTTCAGTTTCATATCACTGACGCACCACGACCACCTTCCCCTGCCGCCCACTTAGGCGAGCAGGACATCCCTGCGTCCAGAGGAGACCCCGAGGCTGGACCTAGTGGCGCCACCTCGGCTTCTGTCCCTATTTATTCTGAGGCTCTCACTTCGGCCCTCTTATGCCCTGCCTCCGGTGCCAGCACGACCACTGCCACCAGCACCACTTCTGTTTTTCGTCGAGCCATCTCCGCTCGTCTCGCTCTAGAGACTGAGTTAGCTTCTCTGTACGTTGGCGCATCTACCTCTACCTCCTCGGATCCATCCACTTCTATCTTCTCTCACCCATGTTTCCTCGCACTCGAGCGAAACGTGGCCACCATTCTCCGTATTCTCACACATGTTCACGGCCTTCCTCCACCTACTCCACCACCATCACCACCTTATTCACCTCCTCCATCATGCTCTTCACCTCTTCCTTCCCCTCCTCGGCGATCATCTACACCTCCCTCCACTTCTTCTCCACCCACAACCACTATCGTCGACATACACTCCCACCCTCCACTTCCATCACCGCATACACACGCCGTAAGAAATTACTGGTGCACTCGAGATCACTTCCCTCACCATCATCTTCTATCGCCGTATCTCACCCATCCTCCACCGCATTGGTCACCATATCCCTACCACTTACCATTACCACCGACACTCCGCCCATCATTCACACCACCACCGCACCCATCCATCCTACATCTCCACCCCTCTCTACACTTCTCCGCACACCCATCACCTCTCCCGCCCACACCCCTCCAGACTCTTCCGAGGAGGACGAGGACACTTCCTCTCCTGCATTTTGATCTCTTTCTTTCTCTTTTTCGATCTTCCCCCTAGCATATTTCTGCATCACCTTGATCATATCATATTGCTAGCATTGTCATGTTTAGCTTGGGAAAAATCAATTTTTGTGTATTTTGTCATGTGACGTCGTTGTGGTGTGCATGTTTATATATGCTCTTTGGATGTGTTTTTCTATCTTTTATTTGTGTGTTTGTGTTCGTTGGTGTGTTTTTCACGTTTTTCACATTTTTGTGTCATTGCGTACTTGCCCCCCATTTTCTTTGCCCTCCCATATTTACTACTATTGCATTGAGGGCAATGCAAGTTTCAGCTTGGGGAATTCGCACTTTTTGCATCAGTTGTGTCTTGTTCCTCGTTTTTGAGTCATTTTCATCATATTTTCTTTTTCTTTTCTTCTTTTTATCTCCCTCTCCTAGACATGACCTGTAGGGTTTTCTAGGACCCTTAGGGCACAAAAACTCTATTCACGTCCTAAAGTCGGACGGAACATAGACATAAAATGAACATCGGAAGAATAAACAAGTTAATCTAATTAACATGCAGTTAAACAATTTAAATTAGCCCTAAGGTTTGATCACTCCATATTTTACACCTTTTTTCTGCATGTTTGCATGCCATTTTGATCGCTCAAATCGTGTTTTTCACGTTTATTCGACAATATTGCGATGCTTTTCACGATTTGTTGTTTTTGTTGTATTTCAGGAGATTTGGAGCGATTTGGAGTGATTCTGAGATGCACCCACTCCGGAGTGTCACCGACGACTCTCTTGAGGGGTATTTTACTGTTGGAGAGGAGTGGAAGGAGAAAGAACGTCGTAGGAGCGACGAGGAGGCGAAGATATGAAGTTTGGGCATTTTTAGCACTTCACTCGGCCGAGTGAAGGAGTCACTCGGTCGACCATAGGAAGCCCGCTCGGCCGGCCAGAACAGACACGCAACAGAGCAATATCAGCGTGCACTCGACCGAGCATCGGCATGCCACTCGGCCGATCATCGAGTCACCCATCGCCCGAGTGGAGCCAAGACGACGGCATTCAAAAATCAACAACTCTCTGTTTTCCGTCATACTGCTCCGATGACTGACTCGTCCGAGTGGAGAAAGACAGTCCGCCCGAGTGACAACCGACGTCCGCCCGAGTGACGGAAGGCCGTCCGCCCGAGTGACCTACGAGGAGACGACCCCTGAGACCCCCAACTCTCTGTTTTTGTACAGGGTTCATCACTCGGCCGAGTGACATTTGTCACTCTGCCGAGTGAGCCGTGCTGCCTGTAGCGAAAACTGCGGATTTGAGGCTGTGCAGGGGCATTTTCGTCAGGGGTTTTTGGGCGATTTTGGGGGGTATTTAACCCCAGTTTTAACCTAGTTTACCAGGGCCTTTTCAGAACTTTTTGCAGCTTTTTAGATTAACTTTTTAGGGATTAGATTTAGCTTTAAGGGAGGAGAGAAAAGGGAGATTTTGTTGGATGCTAGCTTGTTCTTCATTGGTTTGTCTCTCTCTCCCTCAAAACCCCCATTTTTATTGATTTATTGAATTTTGCTATGAATTCCATTGATTTTAATTGTGAATTTATATTGCATTCTATTATGAATTGTGAGTAGTTCATCGTCTTAGGGCGTAGGGATGAACCCTACGAGCCCAATTTCGAAATTGTGATGAAATGGTGAAACTATTGCCAGGGTTGATTAGGGTTAGTTTGGGATTGCTATAATACGAATAGCTAGGGATTCATATCGATTGGGATTTGCAAGAGATTGGATCCCAATTCGATAGGAAGCCCTAGATATTCGAATTGGGTTGCAATTGAATCCCTCCGGAATCGGTTTGCAAGAGATTGGACCGAAACTAGGGTTTTTCGATTGCAATTCTATACCAATACCGTTTGCAAGAGATTGGATGGGTAGGAACTATCCCAACCTTGGTCGTAGCTCGAGTTTGCACGAGAGTGGGCTCGAGATACGATTGAACGATGATGTTGTGCTTCACGCTAGTTTACTTAGGTTAGGGTTTGCAAGAGATTGGACCCTACCCTAGGTTAGCTATAGACCGGTAATAGCGCGAGAGCGTGAGCTTGGTTCCACATTTAGTTGCAACTAGTTCACCCAAATTTCAAGTCTAGCAATTGTGATATCTACGAGTCACATTGATGAGATACGGCAAGTAGCGGGGATTCCCTATCCCCTAAGCGTCTTTATTAATTTGTTAATCCCTTTATACATTTAAACGACTGTGACCGCACATTGCGAACTGTCACGACCCGCTTCCCTAAAATGGAGGCGAGACGTGAAAAGGTCCGCACGGGAGTGGAGCGGCGAAGCCCCAAACCCGATAAGCGTCAATTTAGTATAAACAGGTCCCTGTAATTGCAATCGAAACAACAATAATAATAATATGAGACGGAAAAGAAACACCAATCCCAAGGGTTGTCCACAAATATTCAACATCACAGAAAAGCCACCAGGCTAAAAAGAAAGAGTCTAAGGCCCAGAACAAGGCCAAACAAAAGCAACGACGTTACAAAATATAGTATATGTGCCACGCACCGATAACAAAACAACTGTCTAATAAAAGTAAAACACCAACGAAGACACTAGAACTGGTCCCCAGTGTCCACGTACTCCCCGTCCAGCACGGGCTCAAGCTCGGCGTCCGCAAACACCTCACCCTCAGCAAGTAACTCAGGCTCAGGGTCTAACATGCGTCACCCAAAAGAGAAAGGGGCACATGTCAGCAAGTCTAAAAGACTTGAGCAAGGAAACTGAAAGTGACTAACAACCTAGCATTTAAATGTTAAACAATGGCATGGCAGTTGAATATGATGCAACAGTTTAAAAGAGAGACAAGCATGCACAATGTAGCCAAAGCTACCAACTCACTAGTTCACGAATCACTTATCACTGTTTATCACTTGAACACTAGAGATTTCGCCTGCAGGCTGGAGTGGCGGATCAGGCCATCTCGTGCTCTGGTGACGCATATCTCTTACTCACTTAAACACTAGAGATTTCGCCTGCAGGCTGGAGTGGCGGATCAGGCCATCTCGTGCTCTGGTGACGCATATCTCTTACCCCACCCCTACGTGTATCGAGCGTTTGCTCGCTTCTGGATCACGGGCCAGGAAGTGTATTTGGCATAGGGTTGTGCCCACGAAAAGTGGGTGCCTAGCCGGTATCCAAGCGTTGGGGTTTCCAACTACAGGGCTCGCTTCTGGAACACGAGCCAGGAATATAATGTTGTAGCGTGTGCTACACAATCACAATAATTTATTACTATGCAATGACATGAACAAATGATTGCGTACCGTTAATTGAATTTAAACGTGACATACAAGCATGATGAGGGTGACGGACCAAGCTTCGTTGTCAAGCTAGGTCAATGGCGTCTAAACGGCTATCCTTTCACCGTTTAGTCTCTTTTACGCTAAAACAAGGTAATGGCCCAAGACATGGCCCAAATCAAGAGATGCAAGTTTCACTTGCCTATCACCGGGGATGACGGTTACGAAAGTTCGTTTCCGTGAATGCTAGGCTACGGGGAATCGCTGTTATGGGGAACAATCATCAAAACACAAGTATTTTATTAGGGTTTCATAAAAATTACAATAAGATAAGAAAACAACGGTAGATCGATTTCTTACCGAGAGGAGGCGGAAGAAACACTCCGGGGAACCCTAGGACCAGATTTGGAAACTAATGGAGAAGTTTGAGGAAACTAGGGTTTTGGGGGATTTTGGGGATTTGATGGATTTTGGTGAGATTTTGGGGAAGATGAGTGGTAGATAGAGTGAATGGATGGATTGGATGATGGATTTAGGGTTTGAAATGAAGGATTGAAGCTTGGAGGAAGATGTGGGCTTGGTGGGGAAGAAACTAGGGCTTAGGGTCGTGTTGGAGAAGAAGAAAACGATTGGGTTGGGTATTTATAGGTTGAGCTGGCGGCTGCCCAGAAATTAGGGTTTTAACACAGACTAGTCGGTCAAAGAACAACCACTGACCGACTAGTTTGGCAACTAGTCGGTCGGTCGACCAACGCAGACCGACTAAGTGTAAACAGTAACTCCTGAACGAAAATAGGATTTAGAGTTAGTCGGTCCATGAACAAGTACTGACCGACTAGTTTAGCATCTAGTCGGTCGATGAACGTTCTTAGACCGACTAAGAGTAAACAGTAACTGATACAAAAATAATATGATGAGTTAGTCGGTTCAAGAAGCATTGCTGACCGACTAGTTTGCAACCTAGTCGGTCAACCAACGTTCTTAGACCGACTAACGATAAACAGTAACTCCTGAGAAAATTTAGAAAGCTCACTAGTCGGTCCAAGAAGGATTGCCGACCGACTGGATCGTCATCTAGTCGGTCGGTGGCCCTTCTTACACCGGCTAATGAGCACAGAAAAGTACCGATACGGAGCGCGAGGCCCCGGGATCGATTCCTAAGACTCCTAGGCTTGATCTAACAGTTAGATATGACCGTTGTGAAGCCCGTCACAAACGACGTACTTCGAAAACGACGATCCTAAGGAAGAATCGAGAAAATACGACGAATCGATCGAAAATGAAAGTTACGGAGACGAAAACCACACAAGAGGAGAAAATCCACCAAAACATATATTATATTATAATAAATTCTGATACATGAAAAGCAGTCGTTACATCCTCCCCAACTTAAGAAAAATTCCGTCCTCGGAATTTCCAAAAATTCATGAGTCCGGAAACAAAAGTGGGAAACGCTCTCGCATCTCATCCTCATTCTCCCAAGTAGACTCTCCAGGTGAGCCGTGTCGCCACATCACCCTCACAAGATTGACAATCTTGTTCCGAAGCGACTTCTGACGCCTGTCCAGAATCTGCACGGGATGCTGGTCATACGTCATATCGGGGCGAACGGTAATCTCCGAAAAATCCACCGCATGAGACGGATCGCTAATGTATCGACGAAGCTGCGACACATGGAAAACATTGTGAACTCCTTCCAAAGATGGCGGCAAGGCCAAGCGATAAGCTACCTCGCCAACCCTCTCCAAAACGTCAAACGGTCCAATGTATCGCGGGCTCAACTTTCCACGCTTCCCGAAACGAATCACACCACGATTCGGGGAAATCTTCAAGAACACATGGTCGCCCGGCTGAAACTCCAAAGGACGACGTTTAGCATCCGCCCAATGCTTAAAACGGTCCTGAGCAATCCTCAACCTCTCCCGAATATTCCTGACGATATCCACGGCCTCCACGATCATCTCAGGTCCCAACAACTCCCGATCACCGACGTCATCCCAACTTAATGGCGATCGACATTTCCTCCCATAAAGAGCGGTGAAAGGCGCCCTGCCAATACTCGCCTGGAAGCTGTTGTTGTAGGAAAACTCCACCAAATGCAGATGGTCCTCCCACGAACCCTTGAAATCCAACATGCACGCCCTTAGCATGTCTTCCAAAATCTGAATCGTCCTCTCGGACTGGCCATCCGTCTGCGGATGGTACGCCGTGCTGAAACTCAGACGCGTACCCAAGCTCTTCTGTAAACTCTGCCAGAACTGAGATGTGAACCTCGTGTCTCTGTCAGACACGATACTCACGGGGACTCCGTGAAGTCGCACAACCTCCTGCACGATTCACGTTACATCACTATCCAAACTAGGAAAAGGAAATAAAAACGGAGAGTAAAAGAATTTCACCTCCATATATCTCCTTGCTAGCGCCTCAGTGGACTGTCCCACTCGGAACGGAATAAAGTGCGCAGATTTGGTCAACCGATCCATGATCACCCAAATCGTGTCATTCTGCTTCGGACTCCGAGGTAGTCCAGTCACGAAATCCATAGTGATGTGTTGCCACTTCCACTCCGGAATCGGAAGCGGTTGTAGCAACCCGGCCGAACGCTGATGCTCCGCCTTCACTTGCTGGCAAACCAAGCACTTGGCTACACTCCGAGCCACGCTCCTCTTCATACCATGCCACCAATAATTCAGACGAAGATCCTGGTACATCTTGGTGCCACCAGGATGCACAGAATACGGCGAACAGTGTGCCTCCACCATCAGCTCCTCTCTGATATCCACAGCAGGCACACACAACCTGGCTCCAAACCTCAGCGAGCCATCCTCATGGATCAAAAAGTCAGTCCGCAGACCGGCTTCCACCATCTCCCGAATCCTCACCAGCTTCGGATCCTCAGCCTGGCCAGCCTTAATCCGATCCATGATCGTCGACCGCACCTGCATGTACATCGACGACGAAGCCTCGCCAGGAAGAACAATCTCCACACCAGACCCGCAAAAATCCTGCTGCAATCTCCACTGCGAGGTCAAAATCATCACCGCTGGCAGCCTACTCAAAGCACCCGGAACCACATTCACCTTGCCAGGGTGATACTGCAAATCAATCTCATAATCCGCCATAAGCTCCAACCACCGACGCTGTCGCATGTTGAGCTCCTTCTGAGTGAAAATATACTTCAAGCTTTTGTGATCGGTGAAAATCTTCACTTTCTCACTCAGCAAGAAGTGCCTCCAAATCCTAAGAGCGAACACAACGGCAGCCAACTCCAAATCATGCGTCGGGTAATTCTTCTCATGAACCTTAAGCTGACGAGACGCATACGCCACAACATGTCCGTGCTGATGCAGCACGCAACCGAGACCCTTGCCAGAAGCATCGCAAAAGATCTCAAATCCACCGCTGCGATCAGGCACCACAAGAATAGGGGCCGTCGTCAACCTCTCCTTCAGAATACCAAAAGCACTCTCACAATCACCCGACCAAACATAAGCTACATCCTTCCGCGTCAACCTGGTCATCGGCTCAGCAATACGAGAAAAGTCCTTAATGAACCGACGATAATATCCCGCCAAACCAAGGAAACTCCGAATCTCAGATGCAGACGACGGAACAGGCCACTCCCTGATGGCCCTAATCTTATCGGGATCCACAGAAATACCATCTCCGGTCACCACATGCCCCAGAAAAGCAACTCTATCCAGCCAAAACTCGCACTTCGAAAACTTAGCATACAAACGATGCTTCCTCAAAAATTTCCAACACCGGCCTCAAGTGCGATGCATGCTCTTCCTCCGACTTCGAATAGATCAGAATGTCGTCAATAAAGATAACGACAAACTTATCCAAAAAGTCGTAGAAAATCAGGTTCATCAGATTCATGAAAACTGCGGGCGCGTTAGTTACGCCGAAAGGCATAACCACAAACTCATAGTGTCCATACTTCGTCCTGAACGCTGTCTTCGGAACATCATCCCTCTTCACCTTAAACTGATGGTAACCACTCCTCAAATCCAACTTAGAAAACACCCTCGAACCTCCAAGCTGATCAAAAATATCATCGATGCGAGGCAACGTGTATTTATTCTTAATGGTCACCGCATTCAATCCCCGATAGTCCACGCACATGCGACGCGAACCATCCTTCTTCTTAACCAGCAACACCGGTGCTCCCCACGGAGACACACTGGGATTAATATAACCCTTCAGCAACAGCTCATCCAACTGCTTCCGCAACTCTTCCAATTCAGCAGGCGCCATACGATACGGCGCCTTCGAAATCGGCTGCGCACCTGGAAGAAGATCGATAGAAAATTCCAAAGCTCGATCAGGCGGCAAACCAGACATCTCCTCGGGGAAGACGTCGCCAAAATCTCGCACCACAGCTGGCCACTCCAGCTCCAACTGCATAGCCACAGCCTCCACCGGCCTGGCCCGAAATCTGACAGGACCAAGCGAACTGCTACCACGACTGAACTCAAATACTGGATGTCCGGGAATCTCGAACACCACCTTCTTCCGACGACAGTCGATCGTAGCATAGAAGCTCGCAAGCCAATCCATCGCAAAGACTGCATCGTAGTTGGTGATGTTGTGGACAATAAAATCAGCATAAAGCTCATGTCCACAAACCACCACAGAGCAAGGACTGCACCCACGATGCACCGTGACTACTCCATTCCCTGTGACGATATTCCAACTCTTGGAGAGAGGGGACGTCGACAAGGAATGCTTCTCCACGAAGCTCTGGGCCAAAATGCACATTGACGCACCTGAGTCAAAGAGGACTCGGGCAGGGAACGTGCAAACCAAAACCACACCTAACAAACAGTCTAATCAATCAAATCTTACTCTAGCAACATTCATACACAAGCATCCAGCATAATTTAACAATCAACTAATTAAGGAAGGGACAATCTAGATCGAAAGTTACCTGCAATGACCTCATCCATGGCCAAAACCTCCTCCTCAGTCATCAAGAATGCCTGCCTCCTCGGCGGAGCGGCCCGCTCAAAAGCCTGCCTCTGCGGGACGAGGGGCACCCCACGACCAGCGGGCACCGGGGCTCTCTGCTGCAAAGGCGGGGCAGCAATAGGTGTCTGCCAAGGTTGCCTCAACTTCAGGCACTCCCTGAGAGCATGGGCGGGATCTCCACAAGCAACACATTGCCCCAAGAACTTCCTACACGATTCCTTGATATGACCCTCCTTGCCACAGAAATGGCAAACCCTCCGAACAGGCCCTCCTGGCCTCTTGAACTGAACAGGATGGTTCGGCCTGAATCCAGGTCGAACCACAGCTCTCGCCTGCTCCACAGGCCTCTTCCCAGCACCAACAACAGACCCCTTCCTCAGGTTCACAAGCAGCTCCTGCCTCTTGGCAGCGACCAAAACCTTCTGATAAGATTCCCGGTCAGAAGAGGTCACAAAGCTCTGGAGCTCTGAAGCAAGCCCCTGCAGAAACCTCTGAGCTCGCTCCTCAGCGTCCTGCACCATCTTTGGTGCAAACCGACTCAGCCTCATGAACTCCTGGTGGTACATGTCCACCGACGAGTTCCCCTGTTTCAGATCGATAAAACGCTGCAGCATCTCTTCCCTGGCAGCCTTCGGGAAAAACTCACCATCAAATCTGGCCTTGAAGGTAGCCCAGACGATCGGCTCCACCAACATCCTTTCCTCAGCATCCCACCAATTCCTGGCGTTATCCTTCAGCTGGCGCTTCGCCAAGTCAACCCAACTAACTTCGTTGACCTTGGACATCGTCAGATTGTCCTCGATATTCCTCATCCATTCATCAGCAGCTAGTGGACCTTCGGTTCCATCAAAATACGCAGGACCCAGCTCTCTGAACTGCTTCGCCCCGGGCTCAGGGCGAGGGGTCTCCACCACCCGAGCAGCTCGAGTCACTGGAGCATTCTGCACCTGCAGGAGCACACCCTGCTGAACTTGCATCATCTGCAACATCATCCGCAGCATCTCTCCATTAGTGGGCTCCCGCTCAGGCTCTTCGTCATGAGGGGGCGCACCTCTACCACCACCACGGGTGATTCGCCTTCCTGTCATCTAATGACGCAGAAAACAAAACAATTAGACTCATAGCTTAGGGCTCAGATGTCGAACTTATTTGTTGGACAATGTTGTATTATTATTGTTATCCCGATAATTACAGTTACAGAAGGACCTGCATGGGCCACCACTAAAACCTGTCACGACCCGCTTCCCTAAAATGGAGGCGAGACGTGAAAAGGTCCGCACGGGAGTGGAGCGGCGAAGCCCCAAACCCGATAAGCGTCAATTTAGTATAAACAGGTCCCTGTAATTGCAATCGAAACAACAATAATAATAATATGAGACGGAAAAGAAACACCAATCCCAAGGGTTGTCCACAAATATTCAACATCACAGAAAAGCCACCAGGCTAAAAAGAAAGAGTCTAAGGCCCAGAACAAGGCCAAACAAAAGCAACGACGTTACAAAATATAGTATAGGTGCCACGCACCGATAACAAAACAACTGTCTAATAAAAGTAAAACACAACGAAGACACTAGGACTGGTCCCCAGTGTCCACGTACTCCCCGTCCAGCACGGGCTCAAGCTCGGCGTCCGCAAACACCTCACCCTCAGCAAGTAACTCAGGCTCAGGGTCTAACATGCGTCACCCAAAAGAGAAAGGGGCACATGTCAGCAAGTCTAAAAGACTTGAGCAAGGAAACTGAAAGTGACTAACAACCTAGCATTTAAATGTTAAACAATGGCATGGCAGTTGAATATGATGCAACAGTTTAAAAGAGAGACAAGCATGCACAATGTAGCCAAAGCTACCAACTCACTAGTTCACGAATCACTTATCACTGTTTATCACTTGAACACTCGAGATTTCGCCTGCAGGCTGGAGTGGCGGATCAGGCCATCTCGTGCTCTGGTGACGCATATCTCTTACTCACTTAAACACTAGAGATTTCGCCTGCAGGCTGGAGTGGCGGATCAGTCCATCTCGTGCTCTGGTGACGCATATCTCTTACCCCACCCCTACGTGTATCGAGTGTTTGCTCGCTTCTGGATCACGGGCCAGGAAGTGTATTTGGCATAGGGTTGTGCCCACGAAAAGTGGGTGCCTAGCCGGTATCCGAGCGTTGGGGTTTCCAACTACAGGGCTCGCTTCTGGAACACGAGCCAGGAATATAATGTTGTAGCGTGTGCTACACAATCACAATAATTTATTACTATGCAATGACATGAACAAATGATTGCGTACCGTTAATTGAATTTAAACGTGACATACAAGCATGATGAGGGTGACGGACCAAGCTTCGTTGTCAAGCTAGGTCAATGGCGTCTAAACGTCTATCCTTTCACCGTTTAGTCTCTTTTACGCTAAAACAAGGTAATGGCCCAAGACATGGCCCAAATCAAGAGATGCAAGTTTCACTTGCCTATCACCGGGGATGACGGTTACGAAAGTTCGTTTCCGCGAATGCTAGGCTATGGGGAATCGCTGTTATGGGGAACAATCATCAAAACACAAGTATTTTATTAGGATTTCATAAAAATTACAATAAGATAAGAAAACAACGGTAGATCGATTTCTTACCGAGAGGAGGCGGAAGAAACACTCCGGGGAACCCTAGGACCAGATCTGGAAACTAATGGAGAAGTTTGAGGAAACTAGGGGTTTGGGGGATTTTGGGGATTTGATGGATTTTGGTGAGATTTTGGGGAAGATGAGTGGTAAATAGAGTGAATGGATGGATTGGATGATGGATTTAGGGTTTGAAATGAAGGATTAAAGCTTGGAGGAAGATGGGGGCTTGGTGGGGAAGAAACTAGGGCTTAGGGTCGTGTTGGAGAAGAAGGAAACGATTGGGTTGGGTATTTATAGGTTGAGCTGGCGGCTGCCCAGAAATTAGGGTTTTAACACAGACTAGTCGGTCAAAGAACAACCACTGACCGACTAGTTTGGCAACTAGTCGGTCGGTCGACCAATGCAGACCGACTAAGTGTAAACAGTAACTCCTGAACGAAAATAGGATTTAGAGTTAGTCGGTCCATGAACAAGTACTGACCGACTAGTTTAGCATCTAGTCGGTCGATGAACGTTCTTAGACCGACTAAGAGTAAACAGTAACTGATACAAAAATAATATGATGAGTTAGTCGGTTCAAGAAGCATTGCTGACCGACTAGTTTGCAACCTAGTCGGTCAACCAACGTTCTTAGACCGACTAACGATAAACAGTAACTCCTGAGAAAATTTAGAAAGCTCACTAGTCGGTCCAAGAAGGATTGCCGACCGACTGGATCGTCATCTAGTCGGTCGGTGGCCCTTCTTACACCGGCTAATGAGCACAGAAAAGTACCGATACGGAGCGCGAGGCCCCGGGATCGATTCCTAAGACTCCTAGGCTTGATCTAACAATTAGATATGACCGTTGTGAAGCCCGTCACAAACGACGTACTTCGAAAACGACGATCCTAAGGAAGAATCGAGAAAATACGACGAATCGATCGAAAATGAAAGTTACGGAGACGAAAACCACACAAGAGGAGAAAATCCACCAAAACATATATTATATTATAATAAATTCTGATACATGAAAAGCAGTCGTTACACGAACATTCTCCCGACTTCCCCTATAGCCAGGTGATTCGAAGAAGACACTGTTATTAGGCCTCCCTGTGTTCGATACCCGCTCGCCGCTACACCGTGCTCTTGTGGTAAGACTACGATCGTCGCCGCTCCGGGACGTGTATCCGGGGCGCGATCAAGTTTTTGGCGCCGTTGCCGGGGACGACATTTTGACGGTGTTTGATTTGGATCACCCGGTTATTTCTCTTCAAGTTCTTTCTTTATTTCTTCATTCTTTTCTAACTCTGTTTACAGCCCCATTTTGCAAACCCTCCCGAAGTTTTCCTCGAGATCTTAACAGGTAAAATGGGGGATGCAATTCCAATGATTGAGTCTGGCCAGTGAGATGATGAATCTTTTGCGGAGCTCCTCAAGGAACTTGTTGATGAGGTCTACGCTACCGGGGCTTTTGCTATTAATATCGAGGACCCCGTCGAACAACTGTTTGCTAGCTTCGTGATGGATCAAATCTCCCCGGATGGGACAATTGGGGGCGATATCAGAGTTGATGTGAGGGACGACAAGCTATATTTTGAAGGCGATAGAACGTGTGTTGAAGAGTACAACACTCCCGAGGAACACTTCGAACAAACCGATATTCAGGGAGATACACTCTATGACCCCCACTCTTGCATTTATGAATCTGCTGACGTATTTCTTGATCTAAGGAATGAACCGGAGCAAGGTGGTGGTCCTATCGATGCAAGCGCAGAATCGGAGAGCGTCTATTCCGATGCACCGTCCTCACTAGGACCTATGTGTGAAGGACCCAATGGAGAACTCTGATGGGATGAAATTATGTATAGGGAGATGAGTACTTAATCGATCTGAAACTTGAACGAGTGATAGATAAGAGTAGCTAGGACGGTATAGTATGATTTAGAGTGATCATGAGAATGAATAGAACTTTTAAAGCGTCAAGATTTGATTATTAAGTTGAGATGAGAAGACATTGGAAGTAACACGACGTGTTGATATGAAGGGATGGTTAGCTAGATGGATTTGGTATGGTTAGGGGATTAAATGATATGGGTAAGGATGGGTGTGGTTAGATGGTTCATTGATGATAGAGATTAGGTACATGAGTCGATATGATGGAAAACATATTGGGGACAAGATGATTATTGACTTGCAAACGATAATGGGGATTCATAGTTAAGTGATAGGATGTAATTCTAGTTGTAGCATTAGCCAGTGGAGTGGATGTATCTGAGGAACGATGTTTGAAGTTATAGAACTAGCGATCTTTATGTGTAGACATGAGAGTTGCGGGTATGAAATTAGATATATAATATTATTATTAGTATAAGTGATTCCGAGGACGGAATCATTTCTAAGGTGGGTAGAATGTAACGGTCACCTTCCGACCGTACGTATTTTAGCGTGTATTGTTGTTTCGGGTGCGTATTTTAGTATTTTATTTTATTTTTTACTGTCTTCCGTAGCTCAGACGCGCGACCTGCCCCGTATTCACAATCCTCTCAGATGCGCGATCACCCCAGTATTTTCCTTTTTAATTTTTGGACGTCGAGGGACCAATATGTCATAACATCATTACTAATTTTATAAAATGTTTTTTTTAATGTAAAGTTGATTTCTTGAAGAATCTGTACGTTTTTGTTAGTAAACTTATAAGTAATGATTTTCCTTAGACCCAAAAATTTTGCTAACTCTTACTGGCCATCTAACACTGCCGTTTTTTTAATAAAAAAAAGGGAAACACATCAAATCTTTAATGTTTCAAAAGGCAAATCAAAGCAATCTTTTTAATCTAATTCTAACAGATTTTTTTCCCATTATTATCCTAACCTCTCTCTCCCTATCTCTACCCAATAAACCCTATCAATTTTCCCCCACGTGACTCATTCTCTCCCCCTTTAATTTCCTCCACAAAACCCCCAGGCTGTATTCTTTTTCCCTAATATTTTTAATAGTAAATAACCTTTAGGTTTTAAATTTCCAAATCCTGTTACGTTGTTGAAATCTCATATCAATTTTTAAAACCTAATAAATCCCAACGAAATCTAAACCGTACACCCCATCCCCCATTGGTTTTCCACGTGAGCCCCTCTCCTCCTTTAATAATAGCCTAGGGTTATATTTGTTTCTCAGTACCCGAAAGCAATGAGCCGCTCTCTTTTTATTAAACAGCAAAACGCGCCGCCACACATTTCAAAACCCTCGCTCCGTCCACCACTCCCCAAGAACAGCCGCCCCCGACTTCCTCCCGTCCATTATCTCGACGCCGGCCTTCCCCAAGATCCGGCCTTTCTCCCCTCCACCAACAGCAGACCGGCCTCACCTATCTCCCTCTCACATCCCCGACGTCGGTTTCTCCTTCCCCCAGTCCGCGACCCCTCTCCCCGAACCACCTCGCCGTCTGTCGTACACCGCACCTCGGAGCCGCCAAGTCCCAATCCCCTCGACTCTCCTCCTCCGGCGTCGGCCTCCCCCAGCACACCGCCACCTCGACCTCGCCAGATTTCGCCGCCCTCGGCATCCCCCCTGTTCAACGTCGACCCCCTCTGAGCTACCGCCGTCGACCGCAGCCCGCGCGACGCCGCCTGCGCTCCCCGCTCGCCTGCGCAGCCCCGTTCACCATCGGTGCTGCCCTGTCTTCGCCGCGACGCCGCCGCACCACCTCGTCGTCGACCCCCGCTCGCCTGCGCGGCCCCGCCAGCCGTCGACTACCCCCCGACACCGCCGCTGCATCCATTTGCAAGCCCCGCAACCAACGAAGAGGGTCCTGCGCTATTACTGTGAGTTGTTTTGATTTTTTTTAAATCCCACGGGTGTTTACTCTCATGCATAAAGGCTTATTTTTAACATGTTAGTTTAATATTATTATGGGCTACAGTTTTTAATATGAGGGTTATAAAAATCCCGAGATCTGTGAGAATGAATGATGTATGAACCATAGTGTGAGTTATAATACATTAGTTAAAATATTATAACAGTGATGTAAATGTATTTTACCTTGACTCATAGTGTTGGGACCTAAGTCTACTTAAATATAAGTTAATAATAAGTCAGTTGCTTTATCTAATATCGGGACTAAATGGCGCAGATAGTACCGCGCCACTGTGGGCGAGTAACTGAAGCCGCGACGTGTTTCATTGTTGCTTCCAGATCCAACGCCGAATCATGGGTGACCGTCATACCAGGTTGGTTCCCCTAACTCGTAGCGAAACCCACACCATAGCAAAACTGAAACCTAACTAAAACTGGACAACTTCAATTAAATTTACTTTTCCGCACCAGTAAAACGCTGTTCACTGTAGAAATCGACCATCGGACAATTTTCCTGTGCACATAGGGTAGTGGTCGATTTAGGTTGATAAAACATCAAAATGTGATTTTGACGAATAGGATAGTCCCGATAACCTAGAAATGAACCCTAATAGGGTGTGATGAATTTGAGACCTGACACCGTCGCCGTGACCCCCCCTTGTTTCAGACGGACTACCGCGGAAGAGACGCTTAGGCGAGACGCTTCGAGAGGACGACACACTCGCCATCGCAGGCAAGTGTACTCACTTGTGCTTTTGACCGTGCCTTGGTCTTAAACTACTAGAACTGTTAGACTGTGAACAAATAGAACCGGACGTGAAATGATAGCGTCCGGGACGCCTTGACGACTTAAACTTGACGACGAAGTCTAAGCTCGTCAAACAACAACTTTGACATCGTAGGGCTATCTTGTGTGTGCGTGCGTGTGGACACCCTAGAATAACAATTCCTTACACTTGTCATGTCATGTCCCAGTTACACAAAAAGCCTGCGGGAGTTTCGGATGCTCTCCATGCGAGAGTGATCCCCGTGATACAAAAAGCCTGCGGGCGTTTCGGATGCTCTCCATGCGAGAGTGATCCCCGTGATGCACAGCCTGCGGGTAATAGGGCACTCTCCAAGCAGAGAGAGTGATCCCTTGTACTGATTCACAGCCTACGGGAAGCTCGGCACCCACCTAGCAGAGTGAGTGTCACAGCAGACCGAGAGGATAGTGACTCTCACCTAGCAGAGTGAGTGGTCCTATACAGTTGTACGGTTTCACCTACGAGGCGTTCGTCGCTCACCTAGCAGAGTGAGCGATACGCTACCAACCGTGGGGATAGAGGCACTCACCTAGCAGAGTGAGTGGCCCTATATTGTCTTGTCCTGAGTTCTGGGGTTTGGGGTAGGGTTGAGCGTGCGCACGGCAAGAGGGTCTGATCCCCCTCGAACCGTAAGGCGTGAACCCTTTGTGTCACACTTGTCTTGTCTTGTCCCGTCCTGTTTGTCCTGTCTTGTCCCGCCACGTCCCGACTTGTCTTGACACCTGTAGGTTAGTCCCCGTAGTTGGTAGCACACGCTACGACTACTACTTGTCCCGTTTTACTTTCCTGCTACGTTACTTCCTTTCGTGTTACTCTGTCATAACCACAGCATGCTAATCAACCAGTAAAATGTTGCGTAAAAGAACCTCAGCATGTTAATCAACCAGTAAACCGTTGTTTAAAGTTCGGTACACTTGCAGTAAAGTCTAACCCTTCTTGTAGACTTTACCTGAAGTACAGTTCCTTTACTCTTGGGTGATGTACGTCAGGTGCTCAGCCAGAGTTCGTGGACGAGGCAGACTCACTGGAGTACGAGGAGCCGAGGACGTTGACCCAGAGTACGTGCCTGACGAGGACCAGACCTAGCGGTCTTCTAGTCGCCACTTTCAGAGGTTACTACTTTTAGTTTGCTTTTAGCTAGGTTGTTGCCATGCTTAGGCTTCCTTTTTAGACTTCGTACCAGTTGGATATTATATCTCTATTTAATGAATGCAATTTCCTTTCCGTACTTTCTGTTGTTTCGAACTATAATAATGCAAGAACCTGGAATTCGTTTAAAATGGTACCTCTACAGACGCTTATTGGGTCCGAGCTTCTCAGCTCTGGCCTAAGCGGGCCTCGTCACGTTTCGCTTCCGTCCATTTTGGGAAGCGGGGCGTGACAGGTTTTAGTGGTGGCCCATGCAGGTCTTGCAAAAGTTCGGAACAATAAAAGTACCGCATTCATTTAATATCCACGTACAAGTCTGAATTAGTTTCCCAGACTTAGATAGTAGAAAGACTTAGGTAGACGTCCCAGTTTGATAGTTAGACGCCTTGGTTAAGATTTAGTTGTACCCGTCTTAGGATACCTTAGTAGCCTCTCCCTCCCTAACTCTGACCAAATTAGATTTCTAGAGTCCTTCTTTTAGTTTAGTCGCTCGCCCAGCTCCATCGACTTCGTGCCCAGCAGAACGTAACCTCGATTCTCTTAGGAACTTTCCCCCTTAGATCCTGATTGCAGTTTAGCTCGTTAGGAAATCTTAGCGCCGAGCTCTCCTGATCTTTAGACGACCCGATGATTAGGACCCCTGACTTCTAGCGTCTCTCTGATCATTACACTTCTGCGTTATCGATCGTAGGGTCCCATCGTAGCCTCCTTGCATCTTATTCTATGAGTAACCATCATGTGATCATTTTCCTTTCTCCCGATTCGCGTGATCGTTTCCGGACGATTATCGTTGATCCTTCGAATCCCTTCCTTGGCCTATTCTGCTTCCCCTAAAAGTATTTTCGAAATTCATTTATTAAGTTTTTCCTTTTCGCTCAGCTTAAATTCTTTGAAAACCCCTATATTACATATTTTAAAATTTCTTGTTTTTTTCGGTTGAGTTAAAAATTCTTTCACTGACTGTGAAACCCTTTTTGTCGTAAATTTTCGTTGTTACTATCTCGTATTTATTTTCAAATCGATATCTTTCATATTTCCAGTTTTAAAACCCTGTTAACATTTTGATAATTCAATTTATACTTTTCTGGACTACAAGATCTATTTCTAACCACTTACTGTATGTACTTTTAGAATATTTTCTGAACTGAAGAGAACTTTAATTTATATATATATCAGTTCTATATTCATCGTGCTCACATTTCAAAAATCTTTGTATAAACTTATTTTCATTTGCAAAACAATCACTACCTCATCCTTCTCTTCTTCATTCGCTTAACTCCTTTCCGAGTCGTAATATTTTACCATCTGCTCACTATTTCTACTTTTTATAAGTATAAAGTATATGATACCATATTTTACACGTAATTCTTCTTTCATCAATTTTTCTTATTCTGAGCAATATCTTAGTTCCATCCAACAATTTATCTCCTTATCCTCGCCTTATCCAAGCTCGTTTTTTTTCTCTCTCTTTTCGATCTTGTTCCTTTTCGCTTTTAGTTTCGGCTTCCTTCCTATTTTTTTTTAAAGACATTAGTGCTCGTCGTTGCCTGTGGCAACTCTAGTTTAGTAGTGGGCCCTTTAGTTTGTGATGTCGTCGTGGTGCATGAGTATAGGTAGGGTGTGTAGACCTGTAGGAGTGTGTTACCTTTAGGATCTTGATGATTGTCTCATGTGTCTTGTATGTATACTCAGTGTGGACCGTGGTATACATATGGAGTTGTCCGAATGATGGTATTCAGATTTGTGTGGATAACGTCATGACAGGCAATTCCTTAGACCTAGTCTTTCGTATTATGGTATAGCTTATCTTTGGCTGCATGCTATTGTAACAAAACTTTTGTTTTCTTTTTAAACCAAATCTTTAAAGTTTTTTTGAAACTAGCTCACAAGATCACGACCCCTTATTCTCCCTCAACCATTACCACCACTACACATGTTTTTACCCACATGTTTTAAAAATATTTCATTGGCCTTAAGTTTTCCTTTCGCTTCTCCCTTCTTTCTCTCTTCGAAATGTTGTGCTTATTGTTGTAATATTATTAGGACTAGCTATTGTTATTATAAGACCTTGTCTGCGGGTAGGTATAGTGTGTGGTAAGATATGTAATAGCGATGATTAATTGATTTTGGCACACCAAGATAGGAGATTAGAATCATTTAGATGAAAAGAATGAGCTGCCCAAGACTTATTTATAATACCTATGTGTGAAGGACCCAATGGAGAACTCTGATGGGATGAAATTATGTATAGGGAGATGAGTACTTAATCGATCTGAAACTTGAACGAGTGATAGATAAGAGTAGCTAGGACGGTATAGTATGATTTAGAGTGATCATGAGAATGAATAGAACTTTTAAAGCGTCAAGATTTGATTATTAAGTTGAGATGAGAAGACATTGGAAGTAACACGACGTGTTGATATGAAGGGATGGTTAGCTAGATGGATTTGGTATGGTTAGGGGATTAAATGATATGGGTAAGGATGGGTGTGGTTAGATGGTTCATTGATGATAGAGATTAGGTACATGAGTCGATATGATGGAAAACATATTGGGGACAAGATGATTATTGACTTGCAAACGATAATGGGGATTCATAGTTAAGTGATAGGATGTGATTCTAGTTGTAGCATTAGCCAGTGGAGTGGATGTATCTGAGGAACGATGTTTGAAGTTATAGAACTAGCGATCTTTATGTGTAGACATGAGAGTTGCGGGTATGAAATTAGATATATAATATTATTATTAGTATAAGTGATTCCGAGGACGGAATCATTTCTAAGGTGGGTAGAATGTAACGGTCACCTTCCGACCGTACGTATTTTAGCGTGTATTGTTGTTTCGGGTGCGTATTTTAGTATTTTATTTTATTTTTTACTGTCTTCCGTAGCTCAGACGCGCGACCTGCCCCGTATTCACAATCCTCTCAGATGCGCGATCACCCCAGTATTTTCCTTTTTAATTTTTGGACGTCGAGGGACCAATATGTCATAACATCATTACTAATTTTATAAAATGTTTTTTTTAATGTAAAGTTGATTTCTTGAAGAATCTGTACGTTTTTGTTAGTAAACTTATAAGTAATGATTTTCCTTAGACCCAAAAATTTTGCTAACTCTTACTGGCCATCTAACACTGCCGTTTTTTTAATAAAAAAAAGGGAAACACATCAAATCTTTAATGTTTCAAAAGGCAAATCAAAGCAATCTTTTTAATCTAATTCTAACAGATTTTTTTCCCATTATTATCCTAACCTCTCTCTCCTTATCTCTACCCAATAAACCCTATCAATTTTCCCCCACGTGACTCATTCTCTCCCCCTTTAATTTCCTCCACAAAACCCCCAGGCTGTATTCTTTTTCCCTAATATTTTTAATAGTAAATAACCTTTAGGTTTTAAATTTCCAAATCCTGTTACGTTGTTGAAATCTCATATCAATTTTTAAAACCTAATAAATCCCAACGAAATCTAAACCGTACACCCCATCCCCCATTGGTTTTCCACGTGAGCCCCTCTCCTCCTTTAATAATAGCCTAGGGTTATATTTGTTTCTCAGTACCCGAAAGCAATGAGCCACTCTCTTTTTATTAAACAGCAAAACGCACCGCCACCCATTTCAAAACCCTCGCTCCGTCCGCCACTCCCCAAGAACAGCCGCCCCCGACTTCCTCCCGTCCATTATCTCGACGCCGGCCTTCCCCAAGATCCGGCCTTTCTCCCCTCCACCAACAGCAGACCGGCCTCACCTATCTCCCTCTCACATCCCCGACGTCGGTTTCTCCTTCCCCCAGTCCGCGACCCCTCTCCCCGAACCACCTCGCCGTTTGTCGTACACCGCACCTCGGAGCCGCCAAGTCCCAATCCCCTCGACTCTCCTCCTCCGGCGTCGGCCTCCCCCAGCACACCGCCACCTCGACCTCGCCAGATTTCGCCGCCCTCGGCATCCCCCCTGTTCAACGTCGACCCCCTCTGAGCTACCGCCGTCGACCGCAGCCCGCGCGACGCCGCCTGCGCTCCCCGCTCGCCTGCGCAGCCCCGTTCACCATCGGTGCTGCCCTGTCTTCGCCACGACGCCGCCGAACCACCTCGTCGTCGACCCCCGCTCGCCTGCGCGGCCCCGCCAGCCGTCGACTACCCCCCGACACCGCCGCTGCATCCATTTGCAAGCCCCGCAACCAACGAAGAGGGTGCTGCGCTATTACTGTGAGTTGTTTTGATTTTTTTTAAATCCCACGGGTGTTTACTCTCATGCATAAAGGCTTATTTTTAACATGTTAGTTTAATATTATTATGGGCTACAGTTTTTAATATGAGGGTTATAAAAATCCCGATATCTGTGAGAATGAATGATGTATGAACCATAGTGTGAGTTATAATACATTAGTTAAAATATTATAACAGTGATGTAAATGTATTTTACCTTGACTCATAGTGTTGGGACCTAAGTCTACTTAAATATAAGTTAATAATATGTCAGTTGCTTTATCTAATATCGGGACTAAATGGCGCAGATAGTACCGCGCCACTGTGGGCGAGTAACTGAAGCCGCGACGTGTTTCATTGTTGCTTCCAGATCCAACGCCGAATCATGGGTGACCGTCATACCAGGTTAGTTCCCCTAACTCGTAGCGAACCCCACACCATAGCAAAACTGAAACCTAACTAAAACTGGACAACTTCAATTAAATTTACTTTTCCGCACCAGTAAAACGCTGTTCACTGTAGAAATCGACCATCGGACAATTTTCCTGTGCACATAGGGTAGTGGTCGATTTAGGTTGATAAAACATCAAAATGTGATTTTGACGAATAGGATAGTCCCGATAACCTAGAAATGAACCCTAATAGGGTGTGATGAATTTGAGACCTGACACCGTCGCCGTGACCCCCCCTTGTTTCAGACGGACTACCGCGGAAGAGACGCTTAGGCGAGACGCTTCGAGAGGACGACACACTCGCCATCGCAGGCAAGTGTACTCACTTGTGCTTTTGACCGTGCCTTGGTCTTAAACTACTAGAACTGTTAGACTGTGAACAAATAGAACCGGACGTGAAATGATAGCGTCCGGGACGCCTTGACGACTTAGACTTGACGACGAAGTCTAAGCTCGACAAACAACAACTTTTGACATCGTAGGGCTATCTTGTGTGTGCGTGCGTGTGGACACCCTAGAATAACAATTCCTTACACTTGTCATGTCATGTCCCAGTTACACAAAAAGCCTGCGGGAGTTTCGGATGCTCTCCATGCGAGAGTGATCCCCGTGATACAAAAAGCCTGCGGGCGTTTCGGATGCTCTCCATGCGAGAGTGATCCCCGTGATACACAGCCTGCGGGTAATAGGGCACTCTCCAAGCAGAGAGAGTGATCCCTTGTACTGATTCACAGCCTACGGGAAGCTCGGCACCCACCTAGCAGAGTGAGTGTCCCAGCAGATCGAGAGGATAGTGACTCTCACCTAGCAGAGTGAGTGGTCCTATACAGTTGTACGGTTTCACCTACGAGGCGTTCGTCGCTCACCTAGCAGAGTGAGCGATACGCTACCAACCGTGGGGATAGAGGCACTCACCTAGCAGAGTGAGTGGCCCTATATTGTCTTGTCCTGAGTTCTGGGGTTTGGGGTAGGGTTGAGCGTGCGCACGGCAAGAGGGTCTGATCCCCCTCGAACCGTAAGGCGTGAACCCTTCGTGTCACACTTGTCTTGTCTTGTCCCGTCCTGTTTGTCCTGTCTTGTCCCGCCACGTCCCGACTTGTCTTGACACCTGTAGGTTAGTCCCCGTAGTTGGTAGCACACGCTACGACTACTACTTGTCCCGTTTTACTTTCCTGCTACGTTACTTCCTTTCGTGTTACTCTGTCATAACCACAGCATGCTAATCAACCAGTAAAATGTTGCGTAAAAGAACCTCAGCATGTTAATCAACCAGTAAACCGTTGTTTAAAGTTCGGTACACTTGCAGTAAAGTCTAACCCTTCTTGTAGACTTTACCTGACGTACAGTTCCTTTACTCTTGGGTGCTGTACGTCAGGTGCTCAGCCAGAGTTCGTGGACGAGGCAGACTCACTGGAGTACGAGGAGCCAAGGACGTTGACCCAGAGTACGTGCCTGACGAGGACCAGACCTAGCGGTCTTCTAGTCGCCACTTTCAGAGGTTACTACTTTTAGTTTGCTTTTAGCTAGGTTGTTGCCATGCTTAGGCTTCCTTTTTACACTTCGTACCAGTTGGATATTATATCTCTATTTAATGAATGCAATTTCCTTTCCGTACTTTCTGTTGTTTCGAACTATAATAATGCAAGAACCTGGAATTCGTTTAAAATGGTACCTCTACAGACGCTTATTGGGTCCGAGCTTCTCAGCTCTGGCCTAAGCGGGCCTCGTCACGTTTCGCTTCCGTCCATTTTGGGAAGCGGGGCGTGACACTATCTCTGACAGTAGGTGGGTTAGCCCTGTTCACGTCGTCCCCAAGAAAGGGGGGATGACTGTTATAAAAATGATAAAGGAGAGCCCATTTCTACACGCACTGTCACGGGATGGCGAATGTGCATTGATTATAGGAAATTAAATAAAGCCACCCGAAAAGACCATTACCCATTGCCCTTCATTGATCAAATGCTTGAACGCCTAGCTAAACATAAATACGTTTGTTATTTGGATGGGTATTCGGGGTTTTTCCAAATCCTTTTGCACGAAGATGACCAAGAAAAGACCACTTTCACTTGTCCCTATGGTACTTATGCCTACCATAGGATGCCCTTTGGTCTTTGTAATGCTCCAGCCACCTTTCAGAGATGTATGACATCCATATTTTCCGATTACATTGAAAATATTATGGAAGTTTTTATGGATGATTTTTCGGTTTATGGAAGCGAGTTTGATTCTTGTGTGGCTAATCTTACTAAAGTCCTTAAAAGGTGCCAACAAAATAGTCTAACTCTATATTGGGAGAAGTGTCACTTCATGGTCACGGAAGGAATAGTTCTTGGGCACCTTGTCTCCTCGAGAGAAATTGAGGTAGATAAGGCAAAGATTGAGGTAATCGAGAAACTCCCTCCTCCTATTAATGTCAAGGGCATTAGAGGCTTTCTTGGTCATGCGGGGTTTTACCGCCGCTTTATCAAGGATTTCGCCTTGATTGCCCGACCTCTTACTTCCTTGCTTGCTAAAGATGCTCCGTTTGTTTTTTCAGGTGAATGCTTGCAAGCCTTCAATACATTGAAGGAGGCACTAATTTCTGCGCCCATCATCCAGACACCGGATTGGAGCCTTCCCTTTGAACTCATGTGTGATGCAAGTGACCAAGCAATTGGAGTGGTATTGGGGCAAAGGAAAGATAGGAAGCTTCATGAAATATTCTATGCAAGCAAAACGTTTGATGACGCACAGAAAAATTACACAACTATGGAGAAAGAGCTTCTAGCGGTCGTGTACTCCATTGAAAAGTTCCGCTCATATCTCCTTAGATCCAAGGTAATTGTCCACACCGACCATGCGGCATTGAAGTATCTCCAAAACAAGAAAGAGGCCAAACCCAGGTTGATTAGGTGGATACTTCTATTGCAAGAATTTGATTTGGAAATCAGAGATAAGAAGGGTACGGACAACGTTGTGGCGGACCATTTGTCTAGGCTTATTCGTGACAAGGAGGACGAGAGTTTGCCCATCGATGACTCCTTTGTTGATGAGAGGCTATACGCCATAAGGCCCGGGGAAGTTCCTTGGTATGCGGACTATGTCAATTACTTGGCCTGTGGGATTAAACCATGCGGGATGCCCACACAGCAAAAGAGGAGATTTATGCATGAGGTCCGTAGCTATTTCTGGGAAGATCCGTATCTCTTTAAGATATGCAAGGATGGGGTTATCCGGAGATGTATCTCTAAGGAGGAGGCCACCTCCATCATCCTGCATTACCATGGTATGCCATGCGGGGGTCATCACACCGCTTCTAAAACTACCGCTAAGATATTACGGAGTGGATTCTTTTGGCCAACCATGTTTAGAGACACACACGACTTCGTCAAGGCGTGCGATAGATGCCAACGAACCGGGAATATTTCGAAACGAAATGAGATGCCAATGAAACCCATTCTTGAGATTGAGCTCTTTGATTGTTGGGGAGTGGACTTCATGGGGCCATTTCCATCAAGCAAGGGTAACAAGTATATCTTGTTGGCCGTGGACTACGTCTCCAAATGGGTAGAAGCCATCGCCACCCCTACCAATGACGCAAGGGTTGTCTCAAATTTTTTTAAGCAGAATATTTCCCCGCGCTTTGGGGTGCCCCGTACTTTGATAAGCGATGGAGGAAGTCACTTTATAGAAAACAAATTTGAAACTATGTTGAAGAAGTACGGGGTAAACCATAGGATTGGAATGGCCTACCACCCTCAAACGAGCGGACAAGTGGAAGTTTCAAATAGAGAAATCAAGCAAATTCTTGAAAAGACCGTAGATCGATCTAGAAAAGATTGGTCCATGAAGCTAAACGATGCCCTATGGGCGTATCGCACGGCCTTTCAAACTCCTATTGGCACCACACCGTTCCGACTCGTCTATGGGAAGGCTTGTCATCTACCGGTAGAGTTGGAGCACCGCACGTATTGGGCCATCAAGACCCTCAATTATGACTATAAGAGTGCGGCGGTGAGGCGACTATTGGACATCAATGAGCTTGACGAAATTAGAAGAGATGCCTACGAGAGCTTAAGAATTTACAAAGAAAGGACCAAGATTCTCCACGATGCCCGCATAACTGTCACGGACTTCAAGGTCGGAGACAAGGTCTTGCTATATAATTCTCGACTCCGACTATTCCCCGGGAAGTTGAGGTCACGGTGGTCCGGACCTTTCACCATCAAGCGCATACAACAGGGAAGAGCATTTGAATTGGAAGGGAAAGACGGAGCCACTTTCAAGGTGAATGGGCAACGTCTAAAGCAATATTCCGAAGGAGTCCCTATGGGCGAGGTAAATAGAATATATCTACTCAAGGGACGGCCGGACGACCTTTCATACCTCCTTGATGAGGTCATTGAAGAGGCGATCCCCCATTCCATCGGCGCACCCCACGAAGATAGCTTCGAAGAAGGCCTAGACTTGGCCGAAGAAGAGAAGATGGAGCACTCCCCCGATATCTCCATGGCAATTGATGATGGCGACACTGATGTCATAAGAATACGGGAGCTCTGCAAGCTATCGAAGTTGAGGACTCCAAAGAAAGCTCCACCGATACGACAATCGGTGTCATCGGGGAAGAGGAAGACCGGAGCAAGCTCTAGCTTGGGGGAGCCACCCCCCAACATTGCCCACGACGAAGGGGCGCTGAGGAAGACCACACCCCACCATGATCCAAATCCGAGTGGTCTTCCAAGCAAGTTCGACGGGTGCATCTCGTATGCACCCAACATCAAGCGTTAATTGAAAATCAATAGGGGTCGAGCTCAAGACCTAAAACGAGCGCTTGTCGGGAGGCAACACGACAGTTATCACATTTGTTCTACTTTGGTCTTTATTTTTGTTTTAGATTTTGTTAGTGTTTTTGAGTCGTTTGCCCGAAAAATTCTGACAACGGGTCCTATTTTCTTTAACAGGAGAGGAGAACGGGATATCTATCATATGGATGATGACTAAGGCAAAGAAGAGGGCTCCAGGAATGCGCTCAAGCCTTAGGAGAAGGAAGAAATCAACTGGAGGAAGAAAAACAGAGATTAGAGCCAAAACGGAGCATCACAGCAGAAAACAGAGCTTCACTCGGCCGAGTACCATAGCCACTCGGCCGAGCCACCATCGTCGTCCGCCCGAGTGGCGCACCAACGAGGGAAGTCTGCTGCACCCAAGTCTCTGTTTCTTTTTTTCGATTTCAGTATAAATTGCCACTCGGCCGAGTATATATCTTCACTCGACCGAGTATATATCTTCACTCGACCGAGTGAAACTGATACGCTCCTAGGGCGAAAATTGCCGAGTAGCTTGTGCCACTCGGCCGAATGGACTTTCTCCACTCGGCCGAGGGTGGCAAAGACACTCGGCCGAGTCGTATGTGGGGAGGAGTTTTTGAAAATATTTTTCGTTACGATCACTCGGCCGAGCGTCACCGTTACTCGGCCGAGTCGTAACCTCTCCTATATAAGGCGCAGCGGGCTCGGTGCGGAATTCGAAATGTAATTCCCCCAAATTGCCCGAGCCCGCGTGTGATTGCTCCTCGCTCGCCCGCTGCAACATCCCCCTCGCCCGAACGCCGCCCTCGACCGCCGACCGCCGGCGGCCGAGCGCCGACCACCAACCGCCGACCACCCCCTCACCGCCGGCGACTCCCTCGTCGCTGGCCGACCTCCGGTAACCCCTATTTCTCCCGTTTTCTCCATTTTCTCCTATTTTTTTTGATGATCCGTGCACTAATCGAGCCCCTAAATCAAATTAATTTCTTTATCTATCTATTATACCCCTAACCCCCCATGTATTTTGAATTTTACACGCTGATATTCTTGTTTGATGTGTAGGCTATCTTGGGGAGCTTAGGGGAGCTTAGGGGAGGTTCTGGGACGCGCTTTTGGCTTAGAGGAGGCGGCGTCAGCGCACGCATCCGCTGTTTTGCTCTCGCGGCGTGTTCAGGTACCATCGTTCTATTTATTTTGGCACGCCGTGTTTTACTTGTTGGGTGAGCACTCGTGGCGCACATGTCGCCCCGCACACGGCCACGCACTCGGGGAGCTTCCGCCAAGCGGAAGTGGCCGGATGAGCCCGGTCCCTCCCACGAGGTGGAGGAATCTCCCCCGCCTACACCACCTCACCCCACACAGCCACAGCATGCCGACCCAGTCCACCCACAGCCACTCCTAGCCGATCCCATCCACCCACAGCCACCACCGGCTCCGATCGTCGGGCCGCTCGGTATTACGTTCCGAAACAACGCACATCGCGTCGATTTTGAGCGTATCGCCCAGCGCTCGATAGTGCCCTCCAGGTTCGCACACCTTGCTGACCTAGATCGCCTGGGGGTACTCGAGGGGATGCTCACGTTGTACGACAACGTGGGTTGGCGAGATTTTCTTTCCGTGTCGGCGGACACCTACGTCCGACCGACACTCGAGGTGCTCAGCTCGATCGCCAGGACCGCTGAGGGATGCTCCTTCCGACTCATGGATCGAGAGTGTCAGATCACTCTCGACATGCTTCGAGCGTTCTTTCAGTGGCCCGCTGTCCCCACACCCGACCGAGCCTACGCCCCCACACACATCCCTCCCCCATCCTTCGATTCACACGCCTTCTGGGCCCGGATCATAGGTTTACCACCGGCCTTTGACCCTAGTAGGGCCAAGGCCTCGGCCATAGTCCCACCCTGCCTCCGCATAGCACATCGCCTTATGGCGACCACCTTTCTGTCGAGGTATGAGCCTGGGACGATGTCTACGCCTGAGCTCTATATGCTCTACGCGATGACTCGCCCCAGAGTTCTTGATAGGGATGGCGTTACGTTGGTCCCCGCCGTTGAGATTGACGTCGCTAGCTGGTTTTTGGACCGCATCATCGTATCGGTGGGCGATCGCTCCCCGATATGTTGCGGCGGTCTGATCACCCTGCTAGCCCTGATGACCGGCGAGGACCTTCTAGCTGACCTGCAACGAGCACCGGGCCCCACCGTACTATTGATAGACGTCATGGCCCGGATGAAGATGCTTCGTACGCACGGCCAGCGGCACTGGGTTTGGTTGCACGGTCCGTACGGTGCTGACTACATGAACCTTCCGAGCCCCGCTCGGACACACTTAGGACCAGCACATGACGACTGGCTTCCGACGATGGATCTCCTGATCCCCGCCGCCTACGTGCTAGAGGCCGAGGGAGCTGAGCCTGCACCACCTGAACACCCTGCACCGCCAGCTGACCCTGTGTTCCCTCAGCCTGAGCCTGCACTTTCTGCCGCTCCCAACACTTCTGTCCCCACTTCTGCCAGTGTCAGGAGTACACTTGCTGAGCCTATGACCACCATGTCTACCACTACCACCACCACTGTTGTGCCCTTGTCGATTGAGCCACTCACCTCTCTGCTACCCGAGCGTCCACCCACCATACTTGAGAGCGGCGATCCTTCCTTTGCTCCCGTTGTGGAGACCCTATCCTCTATGATCTCCGCTGGGGTTTCACCTTTTGGACCCCACACTTCCTCCGCAGCGGTCGACCCTTCTATCTCCACCGTAGTTGTCCTGTTTGATAGTGTCGTGACGTCTGTTCCCACGTCTGTGTCACTGACCTCTCTTGCTGCCTCGTCACCGATTTTGTCTTCCACTCCCACTGCTGCTGCTTCCACCTCACACCAGCCTGCGTCCCAGCCTCGCACCGAGGATGGGCATCCACTAGTGAGCACAGCACCCTTACCACCCATGCCTGATGTCCTGATCACCTACACCGCCCGTATTAGATAGCCCCGACCAGCTCAGCCTAGACCTGTCTGTCCCTCCGCTCCACCACCCCCTGACGCCTTAGTTCAGAGCGTTCGTGCTCTTGAGGGGGCATTGAGTGGACTCAGGGGCGATTTTAGGGCTTTGTCTTCCACAGTCACCGCCATGCAGCACCACCTCGAGCTACTTCCCAGCATTCACTATTGCTTGACCCAGATCCTCGAGCGACTGCCACGACCACCACCCACCCAGCAGACTGTTCCATGTCCACCACCACCACCCCCCCCACCTCCGCCTCAGGACGGAGATGGCGCAGCACCACCAGCCTAGGCACACCCTTGATGCCATCGATCTTTTTTGTCGTTATGCTGCCCATTCTCTGCTTGGTCCTGATGCTTTTTGCCCACCCCCTCCCCTCACTATTTTTGTCCACATTTTGATCATATCATTCTATATCCTTTTTCGGGAGTGAGGGAGAGTATTTTTGATGACACACACATTTTTGCATCACTCTTATCCTTGCATGCATCACATTCGCATCATATTTTTCATTTTGTTCATTTTATTTCTTTTTATCATGCATGCATAGCCACCCCCCTCCCATTACACGTCTCTCGATGTGCCACACTTCGCACATTGAGGACACTGTGCACTTTAGCTTGGGGGAGTGAGTTCTCACGTTTTTTGCTTTTGTCACCTTTTATTTTTAGTTTCTCCACGTTTTTCCACTTTTGCACCCATTTTTCATCACGTTTTTTCCATTTTACCATGCATCACGTTTTTCTTATTTTCCTTGTGTGCTGCATTGTAAATAGTTTTTATTTTCGTTTATCTCTATTCCTTTCATCTTTTGCTAGAGATGACTTTTCTGTGATGATGATGACGTGGTGTTAGCTTCTCTCTATATGCATGCTATATTTGTCATGTCATAGTGTTTTTATTGCTGATATCATATGCTATGTACTGCCTTGCGTTTAGAAATAGTAACCCACTCTCTTTTGGTGTATGAAAATGGATGAAATTCTATTATTAGCTGATGTCTGATGATTCATATGTATGCTATCGTAGAAAACACACCAAGATTCACACATTGATGCTTATATCTGGAGTACTGCTTTCCTTTCTCTCATATCACTTCTATATGCATGATTTGTACGTTCCACTTCGGGTTGATTGAAGTGTTGCTAGCAATGATTAATCTAGATTAGTTTACTTTTTGAGATTAAATTGAGTAGATTATATTACCCTGCTGAAGTTGTCATGCACGTCCTATAGAGTGAACTGAGAGATACATTTATTTCTTTCTCCACATATCTTGAACATTATTTCTCTATTTTAAATTCATTGGTGAATCTCCCCTTAGTGATTCTATTATTGGCATTCCCCCGTTATTAAAATCACATGCTCCAAATTCCCCAAAACCCAAAGAAAAAGATACTTGTATATCCTTCTCTTTGATTTGGGATCATTGTGTATATATGAATTTCTAAAAAAAAGAGAGAAAAGAAGAAAAAAAAGATTTGAGAATAAGAAAAGAAAAAAGAATAGTAGTTCGAAACGATCCCATCTCATATACTTTGTCTCTTTCTTCCCTCTTTTGTTTTATTTTTGACTTTTGGAGCTTCATAAAAATGGGGATGTTAATATCGTTTTGTATATGCCACCACGCTTATAGATAAGCTTGGGGGAGAGAATCCAGTGATGAGTGAGAGAGTGACTACTTGACGGTGCATGACAACCTAGGCTAAGTAATATTTTACACTCGGTGAGATTGCTAAAGTTTCACGATATCCAAAAATCTACGCTTAGCATTCATTTCATGAAAACCGCACTTTTTCCATTCTTACTACTCTATTGTGTGATATCTCTTATACTCCTTATAGAAAGCATTCAATTGAAAAGTGTGTGATCTACGATATTGTATACCTCTTTAGATGCTTCAGACGATGTTAATCTTAGAATTATTCCATTTTTCATGCTACATTGAGATTCTTGGATTTTCTATTTCAAATGCGCCATTATACTATGATATCAAAATAAAAGACTATGACATGTGTTTTATATTCGATGCATGCTATACGAGTAAGCAAAACCCACGTCCTGAGAAAAACGATCTAGCAACTTCCCTCTTCGTTTTCTATTTTGTTTTTCGTTTTTCGTTTTCCGCCGTTTTCTTTATCTTTATCCACCGGGTTCGCTTTTTACTTATCTTCCTCGAGGACGAGTAAGAGGTAAGCTTGGGGGATTTTGATCACTCCATATATTACACCTTTTTTCTACATGTTTGCATGCCATTTTGATCGCTCAAATCGTGTTTTTCACGTTTATTCGACAATATTGCGATGCTTTTCACGATTTGTTATTTTTGTCGTATTTCAGGAGATTTGGAGCGATTTGGAGTGATTCTGAGATGCACCCACTCCGGAGTGTCACCGACGACTCTCTTGAGGGGTTTTTTGCTGTTGGAGAGGAGTGGAAGGAGAAAGAACGTCGTAGGAGCGACGAGGAGGCGAAGATATGAAGTTTGGGCATTTTTAGCACTTCAGTCGGCCGAGTGAAGGAGTTACTCGGCCGACCATAGGAAGCCCGCTCGGCCGGCCAGAACAGACACACAACAGAGCAATATCAGCGTGCACTCTGCCGAGCATCGCCATGCCACTCGGCCGATCATCGAGTCACCCATCGCCCGAGTGGAGCCAAGACGACGGCAATCAAAAATCACCAACTCTCTGTTTTCCGTCAGACTGCTCCGATGACTGACTCGGCCGAGTGGAGAAAGACGGTCCGCCCGAGTGACAGAAGGCCGTCCGTCCGAGTGACCTCCGAGGAGACGACCCCCGAGACCCCCAACTCGTTGTTTTTGTACAGGGTTCGTCACTCGGCCGAGTGACATTTGTCACTCGGCCGAGTGACATTTGTCACTCGGCCGAGTGAGCCGCGCTGCCTGTAGCGAAAACTGCGGATTTGAGGCTACGCAGGGGCATTTTCGTCAGGGTTTTTTGGGCGATTTTGGGGGGTATTTAACCCCAGTTTTAACCTAGTTTAAGAGGGCCTTTTTCAGAAATTTTTGCAGCTTTTTAGATTAACTTTTTAGGGATTAGATTTAGCTTTAAGGGAGGAGAGAAAAGGGAGATTTTGTTGGATGCTAGCTTGTTCTTCATTGGTTTGTCTCTCTCTCCCTAAAACCCCCATTTTTATTGATTTATTGAATTTTGCTATGTATTCCATTGATTTTAATTGTGAATTTCTATTGCATTCTATTATGAATTGTGAGTAGTTCATCGGCTTAGGGCGTAGGGATGAACCCTACGAGCCCAATTTCGAAATTGTAATGAAATGGTGAAACTATTGCTAGGGTTGATTAGGGTTAGTTTGGGATTGCTATAATACGAATAGCTAGGGATTCATATCAATTGGGATTTGCAAGAGATTGGATCCCAATTCGATAGGAAGCCCTAGATATTCGAATTGGGTTGCAATTGAATCCCTCCGGAATCGGTTTGCAAGAGATTGGACCGAAACTAGGGTTTTTCGATTGCAATTCTATACCAATACCCGTTTGCAAGAGATTGGATGGGTAGGAACTATCCCAACCTTGGTCGTAGCTCGAGTTTGCACGAGAGTGGGCTCGAGATACGATTGAACGATGATGTTGTGCTTCACACTAGTTTGTTTAGGTTAGGGTTTGCAAGAGATTGGACCCTACCCTAGGTTGGCTATAGACCGGCAATAGCGCGAGAGCGTGAGCTTGGTTCCACATTTAGTTGCAACTAGTTCACCCAAATTTCAAGTCTAGCAATTGTGATACCTACGAGTCACAATGATGAGATACGGAAAGTAGCGGGGATTCCCTATCCCTGAAGCGTCTTTATTAATTTCTTAATCCCTTTATACATTTAAACGACTGTGACCGCACATTGCGAACATTCTCCCGACTTCCCCTATAGCCAGGTGATTCGAGGAAGACACTGTTATTAGGCCTCCCTGTGTTCGATACCCGCTCGCCGCTACACCATGCGCTTGCGGTAAGACTACGATCGTTGCCGCTCCGGGATGTGTATCCGGGGCGCGATCAAGGTACAAGACCCTTAGTCAAGATCTATACCGACTCAGGATGGATCTGACCATCCCAAAAAGGATCTAATCTACTGCGATTAAATTAAACTAATGCTTATAAATACATACCCAGAATCTCAACCCTGGGGCAGGCGAGATGTTTCGCACCGTCTTCCGAGCCGCTCCTCGTCTCACGCCGAGTCGCTCCTTGAACCGCTCCCCGAACCGCTCCTCAAACTGCTCCGCATCTCGAGGCGATCAATCCCCGTGTCGCCGAGCCAACCACGCGCAGAAGAAAGTTTCACGCGAGTGAAACATTCGCCAAGATTTCGGATCCGAATCCGAACACCTTCGTTGCTTTGCTAGAGCCCTCAGGAGTAAGGCAGAAATATAGGGAGATAGAGAAATATTAATTTAAGCCTAGATCCAAGCGTGCTCCAACATTTACGAGAGCCGCTCAGATCTAGAGCTTGGGATGAGTTTGGAGGAAGGGGAGGCCCGTATTTATATAGGCGGTGGACTCTCCCCTTTTTCACACAACCGATGTGGGACTATTAAAATAGAGTTAATTAAATCAAGTTAGTTTGCCTTTCACAAAGTGCAAACTTCCGTGAATTTTAAATCCCTTACAGTTGAGCTTCACGATTGATACAACTTATTAATACGAAGGGTGTTCAACAGTGAACACATAGGAAAAATCAGCTCGTCAATTCGAGTCTGTTTGACCCCTCAATTGTATGTGCAAAGTTCAGCCCAAACACACCCAAAGCGTAAAACAGCAGCCGCTGCAAATACACGCTGCCTTAGGCAGCGTGTGACCCCACCAGCATCAGGCCGCGTGCAACACACATGCCTCGAGGCGCATACACTGCACGCGCCTCAGCGCGCGCAGTGCACGTGCCAGCGGGTGTGTGCACAGCACGCGCCATGTGGGTGCGTACTGTGCACGCGTCCCGCATGAACAAGAAAGTGCGGGGCGGGCCCGCATCAAATGCGGGCCCATTGGCTTCATTTTGTCCGCGTCAGCTGACACGGGCGTCAGCCTACATCACCAGGCTGATGCACACGTCAGCTGGGTGGGCCCCGCTGTTTAGATTTGATCAGCCCAAGGGGCTGATGTCTACATGGGCTTGGGGTTTTTATTGTTTTGGACATAACTCTTGCGTTTGGTGTCCGATTTGGACGCCGTTCGAACATGGGCGTAGACCGGGACATTCCCGTCTTACCCGTGAACTTTTCCTTACGTTTATTATATTAAATATGGTCTTAAACAATTTAATACACATTTAATCTCTTTTGCATCATATGCAAATTAGTCCCTATCTAGGCTTAAATTTATCATTTGCATCAAATACAAATGATCCGAGGCACAGTCCTCTACATCTCCCACTTGCACTCGGGATCATTTATCCCGAATATAGGAGACCATTGCAAACATCTTTTGCAATATTTTATCTCTTGCATCAAATGCAAATTATTCTCCCTAACTAATTTCTACATATTACTAGACGAAAGTCGCACTCTGTGTGAGACCCTACAGCCTAACCTTTACAACAGGTTGGGCTCAAAGCCCTATACGGCAGTGATCATGAGCAGTGGTTGCCATCCCTGCTTCAGGAATCATCATTATATGGTTGACTCATTGACATGAGTATTGTCGGGACCACCCTGACTGTTTCCGTGATGAGTTCCACAGTTATAGTCTCTTCGTCTAAACTATGTCGTGTAGATCAAGTCTAGGGTACGGTCAAACTGTCAAACCCAATAACTTGACTCAGTTTAGTTTCTATCTATCTTTAGTCAACTAATGTTGGACTTCTTCCAACATACTCTGAACAGAGATTTTACTAAAGACCGAACTAACTCTACGACACTAACTCCCATTGACCGGGAGTGACGAATCTTCTCTTGGTCATTACTCTCCTCGTGTGCTTCAAGTGACACCCGATCAAAGACCTTTCGACAGGCCTTACCTCGAATCTAGGTCAGTTGATCTAAGTGGCACCGTTCATGCACAGGTTCGTAAAAATGACCTCAAGTCAAAAGACCAACTAGCCTATCATCACTAAGAGTTATCATTGACAGATTGGTCAATATAACCATATGATAACTCTTGTGGATCGTTCAGTGAACTCATTCTCTAATGAACACATGTGTCTCATCTTCAACTTCGCCAAGTCAAGCGATCATGAGATCATCGCCACCGCTGAACGGTGAAGACTAAGACACATTGGTCTATCCGATGTTTCGGTATCCTTGTCTCGAAACATCTACGACCACGAACCCTTTTAGACTTATGCTACAAACGGTCAAACATTTCTCCATGATCGAGATACTCATCTCGATACATGTTTGACCTTGCATAAAGTCTCAGGACTTTATCTAAGTTAATATCTAATGTTAACTACATTATAAAATAACTTAGATAAATTATTACCAAACAGCTTATTGTTATTTCGAACAAGATGTTTGTGCTATTCACACATAGAGATATATTGCCTCGAGGGTATCATCTCTCAACATCTCCCACTTGCACTCTAGCCCATTTATCTCGGTATCTTATACCGTTTTACACATAAGTTTTCCCGACTTCATGTGGGAGAACCTTCATGAGTAGATCTGCTAAAACCGTCTACACTATAGACTTAAGGGGTTTCTATGTTCATGATAGACCAACCATTTCAATCTCATTCAAATAATTCATTTGGTCTGCCGGAATCCATAATATTTTATTTCCTTGGATCTTTTCCAGTTCATCATACCTTACGGTAATCATTTAAATTTGTTAATGGTCATTTCAATTGGCTCATATCTATTTTTGATAAAGTATCAAAATTTTTGATTACTTTGTCAAAATATATGTTCCATTCCCTTGATGCCTCGCATGTAACTTATACGCTCCCACTGACCTTGAAAACTTCCTGGCTAATTCATATAAGTCGAATCGTCTAAATCATATTTAGAAAAAACGAACTTATAAGTGAATGCTCAAATTTTCAGGGTCAACATGAGCGTTTACATCGAGTTTGGTCTGAGTAGATCTGTACACATCTGCTAGTGAAAAACAGTTTTATTCTAATCCGTTTTATAGGAATTAGGATGAAAACCGTTCTCGACCAACACGATTGCACTTCACTATTTTCCTTTATGCACCAATCTTTCAACTTAAAGATTTACTTGTAGAAAGTGAGTAAACATTTTCCATGGGCACGTAAACTAAATTCCAAAATTTATTTACACACACGGACCTGTTCTGATTGCATCAAGTTATAAGTCGTAGTTACTACTCCTAATTTCATCCTAGAAGTTGACTAAGTCATCATCAGTTATGATGTCTAACTCGACTCTTCGTCTCACAAAATTCGAGTAATTATACAACTTTCTAATGATCGATTTAATGAATATCTGATTGATAATATCCTCATAGAACATTATCAAAATCTAGGCATTACGATCTGGGACTTAACCCAGAGGGAGGACTTAACTCAGAGTCACTTTCTATGGATCGCAACAAGTCAAACTTAGTGTGATTCATACGTGTAACACACCGATGTGTTAACAGACTTGACCTGAGAGAAAATCATTTTTTCCTTTAAATTACGCAAGATTTAATATAGCTAAGTATTTGACCATTCGATCTAATCGAATCAGTTTAAATACTTTAGTCATTTCGTTCTTTATTTTATCATACTTGTGTTTCATCAAGAACACGTGTCTTAATAAAATATACGAATAACTTATTTTGGTTAATCTAGACTCGGGTACATCAGTATGTACGAGACTGAGTTCAACAACTCATTCTCCCACTGTCTTACAGATGGGTTTCGGCCATTATATCTAAGAGGGTAAGACTCAAAAGTGTACGTAGACTTCATAATATGAGAGGTCAGACCCCTCTTTATGTGACTTGTGAAGCTTACTCTCTCGATACGGCCTAGTTTATTTTGCCATATAAGTTTACTACTATCTTGTGTATTTATATATTAACATTTAATTTATTATAGTTATCACAAATTACTAACACAAAACATTGCTTCAGAAGCAAGGTGACGACATTCGTCAAAATGTGTTAGAAATCTTTTGTATAACAATTATTCTGAAATCGTGACATCAAAATATGTCACATTTACATTTCCTCATATACATGCCTTTACTAATGATAAATATAACTAACTTTCTCAATTGACTTTCCAGAGTGCCTTCTTCCTTTTCTAAATCATATTTAGATATTAAATAGCCCAACATAAATGAATAGCTTTGCAAGCATCTCATGTATCCAAACGCCTGAGCTTTACAACAAGTTGCTTGTCTCAAGATCTGGTCGGGATACATAGCCTTGCACAGATTATGTACTCATATTCGACTCAAACAGTTTGATCGAATTCTCGAACTTTGCGGATAAAAAATTGTTTGTCCATACAACCTTGAGTGTAGCTCGACAAGTTGTAGTGAGAAACATACTTCGAATATCATATATGTTCAAGCTGCCTTATATAGAGACGAGTTTCATGTAGCGTGAATTTATTTGTTGGACCAAGAACTTAATGAAATCATATTTCTTAAGTCTGTTCTTTAGAAGGTCATTTTAATATCAACGAGAATATTGTTTAATTCTATCAATTAGAATTTAACTTGGTATTCAATTAATCGACCTATTTGACCAGTTAACTTATTCCATTAAAATATTATATTTTGATTCCTTCGGTAAACATTGTCTTGCCTTAGTTTAGCATATGTTCAATATTAAATATAGGTATATTGGCTTTTATCTATTAATATCCTCCCACTAATTTTTACGATCATTTTAAAGCCTAAACAATGAACGATTTAATTGAATTAAATTAATGGGTAAGAGGTCCAATCACCCTGAGCCTAACAACCTTGAGTGTAGCTCAACAAGTTGCTAGACTCTGAAATCGGAACATGACTCTTCATCGATCATATCAGATATGACCCTCTTAATCGGCTTTTACCCCTAGCCATTTGTGATCATGAGTGTGCTTATCCAAAGCACAATGTCTAGTCTAGTCGGACCTTTGTTTTCGTGTCTAGCCTAACTTGCCCCGGCGCTCAGTGTATGCAGGACACGTCGATTTGGTTCAGGTCTAAGGCTACATCTAGCCAGACTACATCATTGACATAACTTACGCTGGCGCTTGGTGACACGACGGTTTGGGTCTAGTCAAGATTTCATCTTATGTATTTAAGGAGTTGGTTTCTACAAGGTTGCCATGTTACAGCTTGAGTGTAGCTCAACAACTAAAAAAAGGAGGGCTACGGCTAATATTGAAGAAGATTATTAACGTATTTGACTTAGATATAGTCCAGGATGTCATACAATCATAATTCGCGTCATTGCGGTCCAGCGGAACACAACCAGTGAATTGACTAAGCCAGGATCACTATCCCTTAAAGGGTGAACCGGCAAACTTAGCCAAGCACATTGACTGGATCATGGTCCATTGAATGAAGCTTGTCATTTTTATATGTGTGCCATAGACTAAAAATCTTTTATTAACAACTAATTAATTCTATCAACTAGTTGAATCCTTAAATTCAAAATTTTAGGATTTGTTTAATAACTTTTATTAAATCCTTATCAACTATAAGGTTCACGTTCTATCCTAATCATTATTAGGATTTTAATAAATTTATTAACATCGCTAAAAGCGAAGTCCTTTAATGGGAATTAATTATAACAATTAGAATTAAAAATTCATTAAAGGGACTACCCTAATCAGGAATTAGGTCTTGGAGTGTTGTTAATGTTTTATTAAAACATAGCATCTCATTAGAATTTATCTCATAAATTTTAACGAGTTCTTTAATGGCTAACCTAAGAGGTTGCCTTGTGTTATCAAATAAGGGACAAGATGTCATAGCCATAGAGTTACAATAATTTTATCGCATAAAATAAAAGCGTATAACTATTTAACAATTAAATAGACTACTGTTTATTTAAAATTGTGATTTTTAAAAAATTTTATTTCATCTCATAAAAATAATAACTTGTTTTAAAAGATCACAAAATTTGCATGCTACAAAAAATATTTATCGCATAAAAATTTTAAACTTTTAAAATCAGTTTTAAAATATCTCATAAATTTAAAACATCATTTAACATTGCATGCTTAAATTTTTATCAAATAAAATATTTAAACATCCCTTTTTAAAAAAAATTTCATGCTTAAAATTTATCACATAAAACTTTTAAACATAAAAAAATATTTTATAGGGCATCCAAAAATATTTTAAAATTATCTCATAACTTTAAAACATTTTAAAAGTATTTTAAAAAACATTTCAATGTTTAATAAAATCGCAGTGCTAGATCGTTACGCAAACCTAGGCTCTGATACCACTGTAGGGTTTTCTAGGACCCTTAGGGCACAAAAACTCTATTCCCGTCCTAATCGGACGGAACATAGACATAAAATGAACAGCGGAAGAATAAACAAGTTAATATAATTAACATGCAGTTAAATAATTAAACTTAGCCCTAAGGTACAAGACCCTTAGCCAAGATATATGCCGACTCAGGATGGATCTGACCATCCCAAAAAGGACCTAACCTACTGCGATTAAATTAAACTAATGCTTATAAAATACAAACTCGGAATCTCAACCCTGGGGCAGGCGAGATGTTCCGCACCGTCTTCCGAGCCGCTCCCCGTCTCACGCCGAGCCACTCCTTGAACCGCTCCCCGAACTGCTCCTCGAACCGCTCCGCATCCTGAGGCGATCAATCCACGTGTCACCGAGCCAACCACGCGCGGAAGAAAGTTTCACGCGAGTGTAACCTTCGCCAAGATTTCCAATCCGAATCCGAACTCCCTCGTTTCTTTGCTAGAGCCCTCAGGAGTAAGGCAGAAATATAGGGAGATAGAGAAATATTAATTTAAGCCTAGATCCGAGCGTGCTCCAACATTTACGAAAGCCGCTCATATCAAGAGCTTGGGACGAGTTTGGATGAAGGGGGAGGCCCCTATTTATATAGTCGACGGACTCTCTCCTTTTCCGCACAACTGATGTGGGACTATTAAAATAGAGTTAATTAAATCAAGTTAGTTTGCCCTTCACAAAGTGCAAACTTCCGTGAATTTTAACTCCCTCATCGTTGAGCTTCATGATTGATACAACCTATCAATACAAAGGGTATTCAACGGTGAACGCATAGGAAAAAACAGCCCGTCAATCCGAGTCCGTTTGACCCCTCAATTGTATGTCCAAAGTTCAGCCCAAACACACCCAAAACGCAAAACAGCAGCCGCCGCAAATACACGCTGCCCTAGGCAGCGTGTGACCCACCAGCATCAAGCCGCGTGCAGTGCACGCGCCTTAAGGCATGTGCGCTGCACGCACTGGGCGCATGCCTTGCACGCTCCCAGCATGCACGTGCACAGCACGCGCCACGTGGGCGCGTGCTGTGCATGCGTCCCACGTGCACAGTGAAGTGCGGGGCGGGCCCGCATCAAATGCGGGCATGTTGGCTTCGTTTTGCCAGTGTCAACTGACGTAGGCTTCAGCCTGTGTCAGCAGGCTGACGCACGCATCAGATGGGTGGGCCCCACTGTTTAGATTTGATCAGCCCAAGGGGCTGATGTCTACATGGGCTTGGGTTTTTATTGTTTTGGACATAACTCTTGTGTTTCGTTCGAACCTGGGCGTAGACCGGGACATTCCTGTCTTACCCGTGAACTTTTCCTTGCATTTATTATATTAAATATGGTCTTAAACAATTTAAGACACATTTAATCTCTTTTGCATCATATGCAAATTAGTCCCTATCTAGGCTTAAATTTAACATTTTTATCAAATACAAATGATCCGAGGGCACATTCCTCTACATGACCCCATATGATGAATTTCCATAGAACCACACACACACACACCTAGCATTGCTATGATAATCACATTCACTAGCCCTAGGAAGCCCTGTCCTATTGCATTTCATGCTTCGTGGGTTCACTTTGCTTTTATGTGAGTCGTGTGTCGTGACTAGCTAGTTGGTTGCTTCTACTTTGTGATTTTGATTTATATACCTATCCTTGGTTGACCCCTCACTATCATGCTTTAATTTTGAATATCCAGTATTTGCCTCTACTGTCTGCTTCTATATGCATGACATATATATATACTAGTCATAACCCGTGCCCACGGGCACGGTTCAATTAAGATTTTTCCCCACAAAATCTTTGTTCCCCAAAAAAATTATTTTCACGGTCAAAATTGTACGGAAAAACAAATTAGCGTAAAAATATTTAGCAACACGGACGCATTTGACGTGGAACAACAAAATCAACGCATGTACCTTCGGCGCGGAACAACAAATTCGACACGGGCGTCTTCGGCGCGGAACAACAAATTAGTATAAAAAAATATCGACGCGGGCGCCTTATTCTCATCTTGTTGCCACATGCGTCAAGAGATGGTGGGCCCTGCATTGAGGAAGAGATCGTGGACGCCTACGGCACGTGAAATTATTCTCATCTTGTTGCCGCATGCGTCGAAGAGACGGTGGGCCCCGCGTTGAGGGAGAGATCATTTGATATGCAGCATTAATTGCAAGTTAAATTTTATTTTTCCAAATGCATTAATTACGTGCACTATGCTATTCCCCAGAAACTATCATTCCCCATAAAGTTTCATTTCCCCAGAAACTTTCATTTCCCTACAAATGTTTTTCCCTCCAAAACTTTCCACAAAATCTCATCTCAACCATTCATTCCTCAAGATTAAATCCAAAGCCGTCTTTCTATCAACCTGTTTGTCCTAGTCAGCTTGTCATAGTCAGCCCTAGAATTCAAAAACAATTGGGTTTTAATAACCCGTGCCTACGGGCATGGTTCATTTAAGATTTTCCCCCACGAAATCATTATTCCCCAAAAAATTATTTCCACATCCAAACTTTAAAAGAACAACAAATTAGCGTAAAAATATTTAGCGGCATGTGCACCTTCGGCGCGGAATAACAAATTCGGCACAGGCGCATTCGACACGGAACCATAAATTCGGCGCCGGTACAGTGGCACAGAACAAAAAATTCGACGCATTCGGCGCGGAACAACAAATTCGGCGCGGGAGACTTCGGATTTTCTATCCTACAAATCAAGCAAGTCAAAATAATTGGCTTTTGTGGGCATACAACACACTTTTTTTTTACATTTTATGATGCATGTGGCGAAAAATTCTTACTCGTGATTTTTACTCGTGATCTTTGGTCCTCTTTGGTTTTTAGCATGCATGTCATAATGACTATTCAGATAAAAATTTATTACTCGTGATTTTTAGCATACGCGGGCGCCTTCGAATAGAAATATCTTACAGTAAAGAGGATGGCCCAAGTTTCAAAGGTAGAGCAAAACTTTTTATGCATTAAATTTAAATGAATAGCAATAATGTTGCACTAAAAATTTAGTTCCCCTCCAAAAGTCCCCCACCCCAAAAATAATTTCACATTCTATCATCCCAAGCATTCACTCATCAAGATTAAATCTGAGACGTCTTTCTATCAACCTGTATGTCCTAGTCAGCTTGTCCTAGTCAGCCCTAGAATTCAAAAAAGTTGTGTTTTATATAATAGTTTTCACATTCTATCATCCCAACCACTCACTCATCAAGATTAAATCCGAGCCGTCTTTCTATCAACCTATTTGTCCTAGTCAGCTTGTCCATAGGGCAATGTTTATTTAAGATATTCTTCCCTCAAAATCTTGGATTCCCTAAATCTTTTTGCCCCAAAATTTTTGTCATCTTCCAAATTCTAAAAATCCTTCATCCACTACCAATTGTTTTAAAGTTAATTTTTCATCCCTAATATTATACCATACCAAAAAATAAAAATTATTGTGGCAATCCAAACCATGATAATTACACAAAACTCTGAAAAATTTCTAATACATATTGACATAAGTATTCACCAACAATCCAACCATGAACCTTGGACCTTGGATAACAACCAAACTCCATTGTTCCAAATCCATTGTTTAACAACCAAACTCAGATAAAACTTAAAATTTCATTACACAAACTAATAATCCAAGATTACAGGACACATGGAAGCTAATCTCTGAACCTAAAAACACCCCACATGACATCGAGATCTAGAACCAAGCATCTAAATATACAATGCTGATAAAGAAAGGTACATAAATAAAAGTTCAAAAACAAAGAAAGTTATTCTGTGCTCATCTTCGGCAACAGCCTTTAAAGAGCCAGACTTTTTGAGAGCATGAGGTTATGGATGTTTGGCATCACTCCACCGTTGGCAATGGTGATAGTGCCCAACAACTTGGAGAGCTCCTCAGCGTTCCTCACTACCAATTGGCCGTGCCTTGGGATGATTCTGTTCATCATGTTGCCCCTTATTGCATTCCTGGCGAGCTCAAGAACCTGTTTACATGAATACATTTTAATTACCAAACATAAAAGGATGAAATTATGAAAACTAATGTAGATTTTAGTTGTTTATGAAAACAAATGAAGATTCAACTCCCCTGTAAATCAAAACTAATTATATTGTATTAAGCAAACTAAAGCCCAGATAAACTTGAGAAACTTCAACCAAAACGCCATTTACATTGATGGTGCAAAGCAAACCTGTCACACTGAGATGAAGCACCTTGCTTTCTGGGAGGTCGTAGTCTAAAATCATTGGTTTTCCCATTTACAGCGGTAATGAATTCAAATCACACAATTGCAAGTTTATCATGCAAAAACATTATTGACCAAAAAACAAACACCAATAGCCAAAGACATGAGGCATGTTCTGATAAGAGTCTAACAGTTCCTATAGGCTAAAAACAGTAAGACTATAATGAATGTTATAGGCCTATTTTGATAAGAGTCCCGCTACTCAAACTATAAATTTTACACTACAACCAGACTCCCATAGACATGATGCTCTGACAAAAAAGCCATGTGCAATACATGTAAATATACATGTATACATCATTTTTGCTTTGAATCAAGTTGTAGTCCTAAAAATAGGCCACACATTCATTCTTTTATGATAATTCCCAGAATCTAGAGAATCAAGAGCATTATCCACTCAATGAAGCCTGTTGCAATAGCTGCCCCAACAAAACCCAGGTTCACCGAAAAACAGAGACACTTCCTGTAATCACTGTTCAATCATAATTCATATACCTTGTGATTATATGCAAAAAATGACAAAAGCACAAAAAACTGGCAAATATGCAATCAATTTCCAACAAAACTATTAATATCTGAAAGATATAAACATTTCTATAAGCAACAATGCTAGTTAACTAACTCACCACTTTCATACTCTCTGGCCATTATATAGAGGCTGGACTTAAAATTTCAAGATACATGAATAGTGGAGAGCTGGAAATAGTCAAACTTACTTTATGTTTGAGCAATCCAAAAATCAAAGATTAAAATGCATCAGGCCTGTAAAGCAAGACTAAAAAACCATAAATTAAATTGAAAATTATTCAAAAAGACCAAAGATCACAGATCGAAAAGATCAAATCTTCACAGTAATGTCAAAGTTAATAACATTAAACCAATTCAATATCTTAAACCTTCACAGTAATGTAACCCTACTTGTCATTGGATAACAATCTCCATATCCCTAACCTGATATAATTGTGAGCCTGGTCCTGTAGTCTAATATGTGTTGAACTGTCAATGGTAATCAAATTGTTTAAGTGAAAACTTACATGCAACAGGACAGAGAGAATTGGCTATTTAATATTTGTTATCAGGACATTCTCTATATGTTATCAGGACATAGATAACATGAGCAAAATATTTGTTATCAGATATTCATAACCAACATGTTATGAGCAAAAATTGGCTATATGTCAGAATTGGCTATGTTGGTTATGAGCAAAAAAATTCAGATGTTATGAGCAAAATATCTGAATAATTGGTTATTCATATTCATAACCAAATATTCTCTATAGCAAATATTCATATTCAAATAACAGAATTCTCTATATGCATATTTGGTTATGAATATTTAGTTATGAATATTTGGTTATAGGAATGCTAATCAATTATGCAGTATTCAGATATGACAGGACCCAATTGAATTTGGTTATAGGAATATGAATTTGGTTATAGGAATGCTAATCTGAATATTTGGTTATGAATGTTGGTTATGAATATTTGTTTATGAATTTTGGTTATGAATTTGGTTATATTTGGTTAGGACATAGAGAATTTTGGTTATAACAAATGCTAATATTCAGATGCTAATCAATTCTTAGAGAATTGACATATGTCCTAACCAAACTTCATATGAGCAGTTGGTTATAACCAACAGGACAGTCATTTGCTCATATGAATTTGGGTATAACAAAGAGAATTTTGGTTATAACATAGAGAATACCCAAATTTAGTGAGCCTATAACAAATGGAATAATTGTGGGCTCCAAATTGATGAGCCAAGTCATCAAATTCATTTCAAGTTTGAAGTTAACTCCAAATTTAACTGGGATATTGAAGGAACCTTCAAACTTGAATAATTATGATATTCAAAATTTAACTGTGATAAAATTTGGGCTATTTGGAATGATATTCATAGAATTCAAAAATCTGGGCATTCAAAAATATGAGCAAATTGAATAAGTGTGGATTCAAAAATCTGCGCATTCAAAAATCTGAGCAAATTCAATAATCTGGGTTATTTGGTGAGCCCAGATTTTATCACAGTTTGAATGCCCAAATTGAATAATTGTGGATATCAAATTCATTTCAATGTTGACATATTCAAAATTTAAGCATATCCTATATCCCATTTCAAAATTGAGTGCATATTCATATTGAAGGATATTCATATTGACAGGATATTCAAAATTGTTATTTGACAGGATATTCATATTGAAGGATATTCAGATTAGCTCTTAAATTTCAAATTTGAAGGATATAAATGCCATATCAAATTTGAAGGATTGATATAAGATATGAATGCCATATCCAATTCACAGGTTTTTCTATTTGATATCCATATACTGATATCCAATTCATAAGATATTCATAAAACAATTTTTGAGTCAATCAACTTCTTTTCTAACTCCTTAAAATTCACAGCAATATCATAATCAAGACATTTTTGATATCCAATTCACAGCAATATCAGAATTGGATATGGCATTCATAGCAACTTTCAAAACAATTTTCATAGCACCTTTCACAGCAATATCAGAATTCTGATATTCACAGCAACTTTCTAAATTTGTTGGGAATTCAAAAGTTCACCTGTCAAAATTGACAGGATATTCATATTGAATGATATTCAAAATTTAACTTGACTGGGATATTAAAAATTTGAGTGCATATCCTATATCCCATTCAAGTTTCAATTTAACTGTGGGCTCATCAATTTCATTTCAATTTAACTTTGTAATGGATATCAAGTTCATTATAGCCTGGGTTTCATTATGAACTCATATAATATGAGTTCATCAATTTCATTTCAATTTCATTTCAAGTTCATATGAATTCAAATGTAACCTCAGGCTGAACAATCTGTAATGTAAATTAAGCCCAAAGTTAAATAAATTTAAAGTATCCCAATCAGTCAACATTTTTTAAGTCAGTCAACTTCTTTTCTAACTCCTTTCACAAATCAGTCAACATTTTTTAGTCATTGTCATATGAATTCAAATATAACCTCAGGCTGAACACTCTGTAATGTAAATCAAGCCCAAAGTTAAATAAATTTAAAGTATCTCAATCAAAGTATATTCTGACAATGCTACTCAAAACAATTCAAGTATTAGTATCAAATTTATATTGATCTTTTCAGAAAAGTCAGATGGATCACCCAAGCTTAGTACTAATGAAACCCATCTATAATGAAAGGAAAAACAAAGCTCCTTCAATATGCCTGATTTGAAATGAACTGAAATGAAACCAGCTACACATTTTGGAATTCCATTTAAACTGTGAAATGAAACCAAAAGAAATCCCATTGGAATTTGGAATAAAAACTTTGTTTTGATATCATGCAAAGTAACTTACAGTTAAACTGTGAAATGAATCCAATTTCATGCTTTGATATGGACTTACAGTTTAACTTACAATTAAACTTTGTTTTGATAGCATGAAATGAATCCCATTTACACTGTGAAATGAAACCAAATTCCAATGTGACTTCATTTCAAATTTCAGTAATATCCTTCAAAGCTCCTTCAATGTGCTGAGCATTTCATTATAGCTGAGAATATAAGGGAGTCAAAAGAGAAAGGAAAACAACATGAATTTTGTTTTGATATCATGCAAAGTAACTTACAGCAATATCAGAATCAGGACATTTTTAACACTCCAAATACTGATTACCTAATAAAATGTTATAGAAAAAAGAAGAACAAAGATATCAAATAGAAAATCATAAGTTTTCTTATATAGCTAACTGGCAACTGCATCAAGAAATGAACCAGATATTCATGTAGATGTGCTCAGTGATGGAAATGCTAATGTGCTAAGGGATGCTAATGTGCTCAGCTATAATTGAACTCAAAAATTATATATTGATGAAATCCAGTACCAAATTGAACACAAAAATTGATCAAACGAAATGAAATGAAAACACATCCTATATTGATCACATTACTGAAACATCCCAACAATTTTTGAGCGATGTCACCCCTCCAACAATGAAATTTTGATCAAAGTAGATGTTCTAGACAACCAGCAGTTGCATTGACTGGCAATATTTCTCATAACAACAATTGTTTTTTCTCATATGCAAACACAGAGATTGTGATCAAATTATAAACAATAAGATTATAACCAACAATATTTCTCATAACAACAATTATAAACAATCTCTGTCTTACCACAATAAACAATCATAACCCAATATTCCTATAATTTGAAGAAGAGAATTTTTAACCTGAAGGTTTTCTCCAATTTAAATCCCAGTTCAACCATAAGATTATAGCATTACATGGTATCAATAGATTGATAAAAAGAACAAAACAAAGAAAACAAAAATTAACTAACCAGTTCATACTCATTCTCAACTTCTCATATGGTTCTGTCCCCATCAAGAAGAGACCCATCCATTTCATCATCATCGTCATCATCGTCGTCATCATGCCATGTACTCCATCCATCAACATGTTCCACCTGAATCTAACAATTAGGGTTGTCAAAAAATGGAAGAATCATAAAAAGAAAAAAATTAATTCACCAAGTAATACACATTTTCAACTTCTCCTCTGGTTCTCCCTCTATCAAGAATATCCCCATCCATTTCATCACATCCTCCTCATGTTTGTTCTACTTGAATATTTTCTTCCATGCCCGAATCTCGTAGGCGGGTGATTCTGAAGTTGATGTTGCCCAAATTCACAGAGCAAACTAAAATTACAAACAAATGCAACTTAAATTAACTTGCAGCATCAACCAAATTATAAAAAGGGATGATCAAGAACCATACCTCGAGCCCATGTCTGGGAGAGCCTCTTACAGTGGGTTTTTGGGGGCAGGGAGCAGAGAGAGAGAGAGAGAGAGAGAGAGAGAGAGAGAGAGAGAGAGAGAGAGAGAGAGAGACTTCCTCATACTACTTCTTTCTGTGCGATCAAGCAATGGGTTTTAGGGGGCAGGGGCTGAGAGAGTGTGCGCGCGCGTGTTTTAGTTTGGCCCCCCAAAATTTTTGTTTTCAAGGTTTCAAATTTTAAAATTTTCAAACCGATTTCAATTTTGAAATATTTCCCCCACAAATTCCCCCCAAAACACTTGTCCTAGTCATCAATTTTTTTATCCCAGTCATCATTTCTTTGTCCACGTAGGACAAACCCCTGCCACGTAGGACAAACATTCAAATTCTTCATGTTTTATAGAATAGATATAATATAAAGCGTTTTCGTTTCTCTCTCTTGCCTTTATAGATTGAGAAGCTACGGAGGTGATTTAGGGCTCGGTCTCTACCGCCGATCGCTCCTGCGGCTGGGCCCGGTGGATCAGCCGGATTCTTGGCTGAGGTTCGTCTGCTTGGTTTCTGATCGGTGTGGTGATCTGGTGGTTGAGCGCCGGTTCGAGTAGCCACTGTTCTTCTTCTCGAGTTGATTCGTTTTCGATTCGAAACGCCTTTTCGATTCGATTCGGTTGATTTGTAGAGGTTCCATCCTTGATCCATCCGGGAGGCGGCGGATCGACTGCTATTTTAGCTGTTCGGATCGGGATCTCGTCGAAGATCCTGATCCGGCGGTGAGTCTCATTATCGACTAAGATGAGTTTTGCTTCGAGACTTCTTATTCGCTTGTTTTCTTGATCGATCTTGTTTGTTTCCTTCTTGCTGCTACATTGGAACGGTGTCGATTGCTTGAATTTGAGTTCGCTCTTGACTCGAGTTCATTTAAGATCATATTGATCCTACCGGTGGAGGATCAGGTTTCGTGGATCCCTATCGGACGGATCGAGAACTCAGGTGGAGTTCTTGATCCGACAGTGAGTGATACATTTGCTCCTATTCCTGTTTTCTAATCTTGATTTCAAGATCTGATCTGCTGTGGGGTTGATCGTCGGTATGGATGCTGCTTCTCATCCTGATGGAGCACTCACCGACGATAATGGAGATTGGCGTACGGTCAACAAGAAGAAGTCACAGAATGGTGTGAACAAGGGTAAGAGTATTAGAAGTGATTACAGATCCCGGTTTCAAACTGTGCAGGGGAATGACAGTGGTTCTATGAAGGAAGGTATCTTGGGGAGCAGGAAGATATATAAGAGAAGGTCTGTGAGGCCCTCTGTTGAGATCAGGATCAATCCCCTTGCGACGAAGCAGTCATGGCTGGATGTTTGTACTAACAAGTGGAAGATAGCTGATGCCTTGGAGATGAGCTACGTCTAGCCAGTTCTTGATGAAACTGGAGCTTCTATAGATGTTCTACCGCAAGTGATTGTTGATGAAGCTGCCAGCAACTGGGAGAACACGCTAGTAGCTTATGTTCTTGGCGATGTTCCATTCTATAGTCAGATGAAAGCTTGGGCTATCAGGACCTGGAAGAAGCAAGGTATGACGGTCTTCTCTAGAGAAAATGGTTTCTTCTTCTTTCGCTTCAGGGATAAGGTCGACATCGACGCCGTGCTGCACGGGGGGCCTTGGATGTTCGACGGGTGCCTTGTGGTGGTTCAGCGTTGGGCACCGGACATGGGATTCGATAGGGACATGTTGTCTTCTGCTCCTCTGTGGGTTCAGCTTCCAAATCTCCCGTTGAAGTTTTGGTCGCTGAAGATCTTGAACATAATAACCAGTGTGTTGGGGTCGCCTATCTGCTTGGATAGAGCCACTGCTACTATGGAGCGAATGACATATGCGCAATGCCTGGTGAACATTTCAGCGGAGCAAGAGCTTCCCTTGGCCGTGACCGTGCAGGTTGAAGATGGAGAGCTCTTCGAAGTCGAAGTCAGATACGAAGGCATCCCCCCAAGATGTGTTAACTGTAAATGCTTTGGACATCTTGTTAAGCAGTGTACAACAAAAATTGGAGCTGCGAGGAAGGGAGATGAACTTAGCTCCGGTAAGGATGCGACTACTGGGGGCTCGAATGGGGTACAGGATACTACGTGCTCTACATGAGGGGGTAATGTAAGTACTATTCCATCTCTCTCGAGTATCCTTTCTTCTTTGAATGGTGCTGATAAATGCGGGGAGTTGGGGGGTCAAGTTGGTTCAAACTGCACTGCTTATCCTATTGTGAATTTTGTAAATATGGGGGTTAGGAGGAAGGATGAAGCTATTTGTAGCTCTAATAAGGAGGGGGTCGGTAATGTTGATATGGATGAGATTTGTAAGGTTACTGCTGCAGTAGATGAGCCTGGGGAGGCTTGTAACAAAGGAGAAGACTGTGTTTCTCCTACTGTTGCTGTTAATGAGGCATGTAATAGGGGCGAATATTGTAATCCTGTGGCGAGTAAGGCTGATGATGCGGTCAGAGGGGCTGGTGATGAGGTATGTAAAGCTGCTGTTGCAGCGGTGGAGCCTGGGAAGGCATGTAGCTTTGGAGAAGGCTGTGTTTCCCCCGCTGTGGGTGTCGCTGCTAGTGTTTGTAGGTCTGATGTTGCGGATGTAGGGCCTGGTAAGGCTTGTAATGGGGAGGGGGCTGATGGGTGTATTGGAAGGGTGCGTGTTGTGGGGCCGGGTTCCTCTGTGTTGCGGACTGAAGATGTAGTTAGCCCAAACAAGCGCCTGGTGGACAGCACAAAGGAGGGAAGCGGCATAGTTGGATGTAGTAATGCTATGGGGTCTGTAAATGTGGTGACGGCCCAAAGCAAAGCTTTGTACAGCAAGTGTGACATGCTAGCTGAGTCTAGCGGAGGGGGCGGACAAAGGCCCGTGTATCAAGAAAACTCATGTACTTAATACTAATACAAAAGGGGGGGATGGGTCGGGGGTCGGACTAGGGGTGGGGGTAGGAAGTAGTACCGCCTCATCTAGCTCTAGCTCTAACAAAGTGATCCCATGCGCTATCGACACTAACCCCTTCAATGTATTAAGGCTAGGGAGTAAGGATTGCAAGGGAGGTTCGATGATTGATAGCGAATCTGATAGTGAACCTCCTGATATGACTATAATGAATGAAGATTGGTCGATCGAGCAAGAGGAGATAAGGCAGAGTAATAAGAGCCGCAAAAAAACTAACCAACATAAGGTATCGATATAGGGTATTCGCAAGAGTTCTCGTATTAATAGGGATGTTGTGTATCCCTCTCCCGCTAAACCCGCCCAATGACTCTCTTCATTTGGAATACCCGGGGTCTTAATAACGTTACCAGGCGTAGAGAACTTAAAGAAAGGGTCTGGAAGTTTGCTCCTTCGTTGGTTGGACTCCTTGAAACAAAAGTTATTGAGAATAATGCTCAAATAATTGCTAAGTGTTTTCCGAAAAAAGTGGCTTACTATCAATAATTGGAATGCCCACCGTAATGGGCGTATCATTATCGTTTATGATCCGGAGATATGGCAGTGTGTTGCTGATAATATGTCCGCCCAACATATTTCTTTGAAGTTTAGGAATGCCTCGGGGTTTGCCATGGTCGCTACGGTTGTTTACGCTTCCAACTCTTATCAAGAGCGTAGAAGCCTTTGGGATAATATTGTCTCCAATGCTAGCAATTACAATAATCTTCCTTGGATTGTCGGGGGGGACTTCAATTGCGTTAGATATACTTCAGATAAAGTTGGGGGTCGGGAGATTAATGGGAGTATGGTGGAGGAGTTCAAAGATTGTATCAATTCTAGTGCGCTCATTGAGATCAAGACTGTAGGCAATACTATGAGTTGGAACAACCGTAACATTGGGCAGCGACGTATCATTGCCACACTTGATCGGGCTTTTGGCAATAGTGCTTGGATTGGCACCCTTTCGACCTCTTATTGTGAATACATCGCTGGGGGTTCTAGTGACCACTCCTCTCTTATTATTCATACCCATCGGAATGTGGGGTCTGACCCTAAACCACTCAAATTTTTTAATGCCTGGCATCATAGTCCTGAGTATATTGATGTGTTGAAGGAACATTGGCAAGTCAGAGTTGATGGGTGTCCTATGATTCGGCTTGTTACCAAGCTTAAGGGGTTGAAACTAGGGCTTAAGGTGTTTGGGGCTGCCTTTAGAGATGCGAATGACATCTCCAAAATCCAGTTTGATCTTGCTGCTGTTCAAAATAACCCCTCTCTGAGTTCTTGTGTTGATCGTCAAAAGGAAGAAAGAATATTGATAAATCGACTTGCTGAAGCTATTGAGATTGATGAATCCAATATTAAGCAGAAAAGTAGACAATATTGGTTGAGTCTTGGGGATCGTAATTCCCGTTTCTTTTACACTGCTATGAGAGCTAGACAAAGCCATAATAATCTTAGTTATATGATCTCTATCGTTGGCTCTCGCAACAATTCCGTTGACCTGCTCAAAATTGATGCCCCCGATTTTTGCTCTAGGCTCTATAATCAAAATGATTACTGGAGTGTCTTTCCTCGTCTCACCACTAAAAGAATTCTTACTAATGAAGCTGCTGATTGGGTGGAAAGGCCTGTATTGGCTGATGAGATTAAAGATGTGGTCTTCCAAATGGGGCCTGATAAAGCCCCTGGTCCTGACGGCTTCAATGTCTTCTTTTATCAGAATGCTTGGGATATTGTTGGTAGGGATGTCATTACCGCCGTGCTTAACTTTTTCAAGCCTGGGAAGATTTTGCGGCAGATCAATCATACCTTTCTAACTCGCATCCCTAAGAATGGCAATGCTTCTGGGCTTGGTGACTATAGACCCATTTCCGGCTGCAGTGTTTTGTACAAGATTATTAGCAAGATTCTTTGCAATCGATTGAAAAAAGCTGTTATTGAGCTTATATCACCTAACCAAGCCGCCTTCCTTCAGGACCGTTTGCTTACGGACTGTGCTCTGCTCGCTCATGAATATATTAGGGATTTTAACATCCTTATGGGGGCTCGGGCCTGCCTCAAGTTAGATTTGAGGAAAGCTTTTGATAGTGTGAAAAGAGAATTTGTATATTTCATGCTTCACCAAATGGGTTTCAAGCACAGATTTATCAGTTGGATATGTGAATGTATCTCCACTCCTTCATTCTCGGTTATGATCAATGGCTCGCCTTATGGCATGTTTCATTCTAACAGGGGGCTGAGGCAGGGAGATCCCCTTTCCCCTTATCTCTTTGTTATTGTGATGGAGGCTGTTTCCTTGCTCATGGCCAAGGCCAACGCCATGCATAATATCATGCCTATGAAAAGAGTTGGGGCTATCTCTCATCTTCTCTTTGCGGATGACTTGTTGGTCTTTTGTCGGGCTGATGCTATATCCTTTAATGGATTGAGAGATCTCCTCAATACTTTCAAATCCTATACGGGGCTTGAGGTCAACTGGGGTAAAAGCACAGGCATCTTTAGTAAAGGAGTCAGGGATCATGGCAGTTTGGCTGACATCCTGGGTATTAAAAGGGTTCAAGCCCTTTCCACGTATTTGGGGCTTCCTCTATCTACAAAGTACCCCAATGCTTCTATGTATGGTCGTCTTATTGATAGATGCAAGAGCAGGTTGCAGGGGTGGTCTTCATCTTTATTATCCATAGCTGGGCGTATTGAGCTGGTTAAATCTGTTATATATGGCATGGTTGGGTTTTGGATGCAAGTTTTTCGTATTCCTAAATCAGTCTTGCGCACTCTTACATCCATATGCAGGAATTTCATTTGGGGGAAAACCCACCTCTGGGCTTGGGAGGACATTTGTGTGCCCAAACATGAGGGGTGGTGGGGATCAGGTGTTTCTCAGAGTTGAATAACGCCTATGGCATCAAGATGACATGGCGTATGCTTACTCATAAGGGGGTCTGGGCTTCCTTTATGAGAACCCACTACATGGGTAGTACGGGGTTAATTCAAGCTAAGGCTCATCTTATGCATTCCGGGACTTGGAAATTTATATTGCACTGCCGTGAGTTCACTAAAAAGCTTACTAAACGCAATGTCAGAGATGGTTCATCTACTCTTTTCTGGTATGATAACGGGCTCCCTTGCGGCCCTCTCAATGATTCTTAGGATGTCCCTGCGGGGGAGGAGGGATATATGGTTAGAGATTACTGGTCTGGTGAGGGATGGGTGGATAGCAGCAGTCTTATTCTTGTTCGACACATTATAGACGCGGTCTCTTCGACTTATGGAAATGATTCTTGGTCCTGGGTATCCAAGGACCCTACTCTCCGAAATGCCTGGGAAGGGTCTAGAGCTATTAAACCACTTTTTCCCTATTACAAGGTGGTCTATTTTCAGGGTCACATCCCCAAGATGGCAATCACTTTATTGCCGGCTTTCCATGGGAAATTATTGACCCGGGATAAGCTCGTCCAATGGGGAGTGCCTACCACTCCTTTTTGCGTTCTATGCTCTGATAATATTCATGAAAATATGGATCATATCTTCTTTGAGTGTAGTTATACTAATTACCTCCTTTGCAGGAGCTTTTTAAAGATGGGGGTCAATTCCTCTTTGCCACCAACACTTATAGGGATGGGGGATCTGATTCTAACCCGCTTTCATAGGAAGGGCAATATAGGACGGTTGGCCAAGACTATTCTTGATGTGATGATTTGGCACATATGGAGGGAGAGGAACAGGAGGATATTTGAAGGTAATGGGATGATGCAGACGCTACTTTTTGAAGGTATTGCTGATGATGTCAGAACTATCTTAAGGCATGTGGAATGGGATCGTGATGAGGATACTTCCCCCACAAAGAATTGGGGTTTACTAGGCTAGGTTGTTTGCCTTGTATTTTTTGTATTCTTTGGCTCCTGGGTTAGCGGAAGGTGTTGTGTAACTGCGGGGGCTAAGGCGCCTGTGCATTGCCCCTCTTTACATACATCCTTCTTCCGCCCATGAGTCCTTTATTCTTTTCCCGATATCGATAAAGATGCAAAGCATATTCTCCATATATATATACTAGTCATTACCCGTGCCCGCGGGCACGGTTCATTTAAGATTTTCCCCCGTGAAATCTTTGTTCCCCAAAAAATTATTTCCACAATCAAAATTTAAAAGAACAACAAATTAGCATAAAAATATTAAGCGACACGTGCACCTTCGTCGTGGGTGCCTTCAATTTGTAGAACAATTCGGTGTGGAACAACATATTCGGTGTGGACACCTTCGGTGCAAAACAACGCGCGAGCACCTTCAGCGCGGAACAGCAAATTCGGCACAGAACAATGCCCGAGCACATTCGATGCGGAACAACAAATTTGGTGTGGGCGACATTGGCGTGGAAGAACAAATTAGCGTAAAAATATTTAGCGGCATGGTCACCTTCATCGTGGGCACCTTCGGTGCGAAAAAACAATTACGGCGCAGCCGCCTTCAATGTGGAACAACAAATTCGGTGCGGGCGCCTTTAGCAGGAACAACAAATTCAACGATGGCACCTTCAGTGCGGAACAACGCGCAAGCGCCTTCGCTGCGAAACAACAAATTCGACGCGCTCGCCTTTGGCACGGAACAATGTGTGAGCGCCTTCGGTACAGAACAACAAATTTAGTGCGGGCGCCTTCGGTGCGGAAAAATGTGTAAACGCCTTAGGCGCGAAACAACAAATTCGGTGTAGACGCCTTCGACGCGGAACAACAAATTTGGTGTGAAACAACAAATTAGCGTAAAAAAATCTATTCTACTTAACATGGAGTTCAGCTTACTCTGGCTCAACACATGTGAAAACACATAATATCCCAACTCTCATAGGTGGTGCATTTAATTGAGTGAGAACGAAGAGGTTGCACATGTCCAGCTCTGGCTCTTACTCATTTTTTAGGGGTTGTCTCTTGGTGGTGAGCCCACCATATGTCCAAGGGTGGTTACAGTGGGATAATGTGCAACCTGGCCTCAAATGGTTCACCAACCTACACAATATATATAATTAATATAACCAACATCTTATGTATATAGCTATGATGAAATCACTACCATAAAATTTTGACCCCTCAGACGTGACCAGAAAGTGAATCAAATAGAGAATAATTGAAGAGATTAGAATACAATACACAAAAACAACTAAAATCAACAGCATAGGACAAAAGAAACTTATTTCACAACAAAATGATCCCATTTCCTCCCACATGCATACCAATCTCACACTAACATAGTAATAATCTTCTACTACTCATGCACCTAAACAAAACAAAATATCAGTACTGGCAAGATGAAGAGATTACATTATAGAAACAAAACAAAACTTCCACACATCAGCTTCATATTCATAAGACCTAACATAAATATTACAATGGATTTGATTTCTTTATCACATAAACCCCATAAATAACCTCTAGTTTACTCTAAGAACCATGTCCTTGTGAGAATAACATTCCTCGCATTGCGCTAGTCTCTCCCCTTAAGAGTCCTCCCTGCTCCCTCATACACTTAGAATGAAGAGATCTGGCTTCTTGCAAGCTATTTAGCCAGCCATTAATGTGGAGAGACTTGATCATCGACTTCTTTGTATTCATTTGCATTATATTGATCTACTACATTTGCATTGGACCAGCAGAGTTTGGAGCACTCAGAGATGTTAACAGGAGTAGATTACAAAAGGACTTTGCATTGACATTGGCCTCTGGGATCAGCCTTGAAGTAGAGTGAAGCCTTTTAGAGCATGAAGAAGAAGAAGATGATGATTGGTCGTTTACTCTTTTATGAGAACTTGGGCTTCCATATTCTTTCCTCTCCCTGGCAAAAGACCACACATCTTCTTCCTCAAAATCCTGAAAATTGAGCAACAATTTGTGTTATTCATAATTGATACTGGTAGGAAAAAAATTGAGGAAGTAAGTACATACTGTACAATTGGTCCAACATACTGGTTTTATGCAATATATTCTCAAAAAACTGTCTATTTTGTATTACATTCCTTGAGGTTCGTTTACAATTTACATTGATTTTGATCATATGCAGAACTATGAAAAGTTATGGAGCTTTTTGCTAATGCTGCTTCATGTGAATCAAAACAGCAGTTACTTCAAAACTGATGTGTGTAAACTATTTTCTATACATGAACTTATGAGAAAATTGGGAATTTTGGTCCAAATAGTCACGGTATATTATGTGCTACTGAAAGATGAGAACAAAGCAACAACAAACAAATGCAAGTTACCATTAGAGACCGGGTTCACATCCATATCAAATGATAATTTCCTTGATCAGGTGTTCTCAAGTTACACAAAGCTGCAAAATTTTACAATTCCATCACTTCAAATGAAAAAAATGGACTCTGGAGCTTCTTTAATGCATGTTTGTTCTCAAGAAATGACCACATTAGAATTTTGTCATAAACTTTGCAAGGTATCAAAACTGATGCATAAAAACATAGGTAGGGTTGCTGGGATACTATAAGACTAATATTTATTTTCTGTCATTTGAATATGCAATATGTTTGCTGAAAGCTGTTGATGTATGTTGTTTGTGCTCACTAATAATCAGCAGGTCCACTTCATTTCCATATCTGGTCACTATTGTATTGTATATGAGTGGATACTGCTCATTGATTTCAGCCATTGATAATCAAATTTCTAAATTTCTAGTTAAACAATAGATGACAACGGAACCCAAGTGTCAAGCAGTAATCCTTCTCCTGATTGGGCTCATAGTATGAGGGTCACATATCATGCACCAAAGGGGTTAACCTTCCTTCATGAGAAGAATATCGGGCATCAGAACATCAAATCTAGCAATGTGTTTTTATTTGATGTCTTTAAAGCAAAACTTGGCAGCAACATCAGTGACCAGTCTCCTGATTAGTCTCATCTTAATTCTATGCGAGTCCTGGGAACCTTCGGTTATAGTGCAACAGAGTAATGACATAAAATCTTGGGAATTCTACGCAATTAGCACTTATTTCAAATATCTTTCATATTATTTGCTGATAGTGGGCATATTTGACTATTTTCCTTGGAATAATCTGTACATAACTTGTACTCAACAGTTATACAAAGCCCATAAGAAAGTAAAGCCTTCACAATATCTTCAGTTGTTCTCACTTTATCTAAACTATAAGAAAGTAAAACCCATATGAGTGTATTATATATATGATGTAATACATGATGTTAACCATGGCATTACAACAAATAGTTGCCAAAACAAATCATAAATACAAGTAAGATAAAAAATAATTCAATTTGCTTGGATTGCCAATGATTTGCATTATGTCAGTTTTATATGAACAATTCCAATACTTCAAATGCCAATTCATTAGGTGAAATTGAAATACTTCAAAATACTTCAAAATAATTCATTAGGTTGGAATGCCAATACTTCAAATAATTCATTGGCATTCAAAATACTTCAAAATTATATGACTATTATATGAATGTTATATGAATGTTGGTTTTCATGCCATATTGAAAGTTATATGACTGTTATCAACTGCAGGAAAAAAATTCAAAACAAAACATGCAAAATATTAAACATGAAAGCTTAATGAAAATTACACCCAACTACTCTGAAAATTACATCCAACAGTTAAATTATAGTTTGAAAACTCAAAAATATAAACATCACATGGACTAAAAATTGAAGCATATGAAATATTCAAAAAGACTGTTAAACAATTCCACTACAGGTTAACAATGATTCCATTATCACTTCATGCAGCCTGACTGAAATATAAACATCAACAGGCAGGGTTCAATTTAAAAATATTCAAAAATTAAACTCAAAAATATAAACATCACATGGACAAAAATTGAACTAAGTTGAACCCTGACTAATTTGAACTAATTTGGACAAAAATATAAACATCACATTTGGGCTAATGGAAAGAATGGCAGTGAAATTAAATTTCTCAATCATTGGCATTTTCAGACTTGAGTATTCAAATTATCAAATTTCTCATGATTATCAGACTCCCATTGGCAAAAATCATTGGCATTCAAATTTTGAACCCTCAACTTGTGATAATTTGGCAAAAATCATTGGCAGTCAAATTGAACCCTCAAAGTTGATTTCTCAAATTTGATAATCATGCCTACTTGATTTCTCAAATTATCACATCAACTCATGAGAAATTTCTGACTTGAGTATTCAAATCATTGGCAAAAATCTGAAAATCTCAAATTATCAAATTATCATTTCAAATGCAAATGAACTCATGGGCATTCAAATTATCAAATTATCAAATTATCAAATGATCCCTGTTTTCCATATCAATAACTCAAATCCTTGATGAAGCTGAAACATTGAGCATGAATGGATATATGCTCAACTAAAACTACAATAAGAAAGAGATATGCTCAACTAAAACTCCAATAACAAAGATATATGCTCAACAATAAACAATAAACTGGAACTTTGCTTAATGAATTGATACTTTGTTATATTTGTTGAGCAGAAATATTCACTGCTCAACTAAAACATTGCCAAGTGAATAATGTCATTTGGCCTACCTTCCCATGTCATATCAGGATATCCTATAATATATCCATCATTCAGGATATCCTTTTAAGCCCTATATATTCTGTTATTCCACTTCCACTTGAAATTCATAAACTGTTGCTAATATCTTGGCATTCCACTTCTGACTTAATAGGCTTTAGTGGATTTTCTCACCAATCTTGAATAGGCATTAGGATATTCTCACCAAACCTAATGAATTCAACTTAATCTCTGAAATTCTAAATATTCTCACCAATTTTGAGCATTGAGCATTCTAAAATATTCTCATCTATCTTGAAAACCAATAAAAACTGAATTCAAATACAAAATCTTTTGATGAACATTTTGAAGAATACATCATTTTGAATAGATGAGAATATTTTAGAATGCTCATCCATATGGGGTACTGTTAAATTTATCAACACTGAATTCAAAATGCTCATCCATTCTCAAGCTTTACAATCTGCAACAGAATATTCTCAAGCTTCATCCAAGCTTCATCCAAGAACATTGAGAATTGAGAGAATTTGTGAATTATAACAACAGAATACATAATGCAAAACAGTTTTACATTCTCAAGCTTCATCCAAGCTCATCCATTCTCCTATTCAAGCACAACAGAATATTCTCAAAATTCAGTTTGTAAGTTTCACATTCAAACAGTATGAAATTTAACAGGACAATTATGAAGCTCTCAAGCTCAAACTCAAAGAAAAAAAATTTAAATAACTTTGAGAGGGTTCAAATTGGCCAAAGAAAAAAATTTAAGGGTTCAATTTGAGGGTTCAATTTAAATAACTGTGAGAGGGACAATTATGAAAGCATTGACAGTCACATTCAAATTTAAATGTTCTAATTCAAGTGTCAAATGATCATGCCAAATGTCCATACAAATTTTTATGCCAAATTTGTCAGTCCAAGTGTCAAACTGAATATGAAATAAAAAAAACAGAACTCTAAAAATTCAGAAGTCTAATATTCAAATACATACTCATACTCTTAAATCAAATTTCTTCTAGCTATAATATTTAAGTTTCCAATCTTCTAGCAATGAAAATAGGAAGTCAATTTTGGACATAATATATCAAGCTAAGATTGTTCAGAACATAATATACCCTATTTTGGATTAATATATTTTTGAATCCAATTGCATTATATCCAGTTTGATATATTGGAAGTTGCTATTATATCCAGCTTATCCAGCTTATCAAGTTTACATTGTGCTATTATGTGTATAATATATCAAGCTTATCAAGTTTACATGTAATCTAATATATCAAACTTGATAAGCTTGATAAGCTTGATAAGCTTGATACGTTTGATGGATATATTAAGCTTATCAAACTTATCAAGCTAAGATTGTTCAGGACATCCAATGTTACATCCAATTGCATTAATATATTTTTGAATATCTCAATTTATCTTTAACATATAAATATCTCAATTGCACTGACAAATTGAATATATAGTTTGCATAAACTCAAAAAATTAAATATCACACACAATTAGATATGAAATATATATTCAATGTAAATATATTTTAGAATATCTCAATTTCTCATTAACATATCAAGTTTTCTCCATAACTGAATACACATCTCTAACCAAAAACATGCCCAATACAAAATAACACATTCAATCAATTTTTCTCCATACCTGAAAAACCAAACTCAAAACACCAAGCTGTGATGAAGCTCTAACCAATGGATGAAGCTCTCACTGAGAGGTTGATCTGCAAGGGGAGTGTGGGTACATGATAATACAAAATTACACAGTCAGTAAAAAATTCAATTGGGTACATGATAATACAAAATAAATAGGATATCAAAGATAGATGGTTTTCAAGATACTTTGTTATACAAAATTTTGGATATCCAGTTTTTATTGGTTTTCAAGATAGATGAGAATATTCTAAAATATTTGAATTTGAATTCTAAATATTTTGTATTTGAATTCTAAATAGTGAGTAACCTTGAAAACCAATAAAAATATAGTGAGAATAGATGAGAATATCCAGTTTTTAGCATTTTTTTACCTTGAAAATTCAATTGAGTGAGTGATACTTTGTATAAAAATTCAATTGAGTGAGTGATACTTTGTTATACAAATTTTTTTCTGATATCCAAGATATATTTTTCTGATATAAACATATAAAAAAATGCTAAACTTGATTTTTAACAGGATATCCAATTGTCCTGTTAAAATTAACTTGACTATAATAGTGAATGTTGGTTATATGAATGTTGGTTATTCAAACAAACAAACAAACAAACATATATATTTTTCTGATATCCAAGATATATTTTTTTGGATATCCTAAACTTGGATATCCTGTAGCATATTCAAAGTTATATGACAATTTTGTTTGAATGTTAAAATTTTGAATATCCTGTAGCATATCCTGTTATATGACAAACAAACATCAATTTTTTAATTTGAATGAATGTTTGTTTGTAACAGGATATCACCCTAATTTGTAACAGGATATCACCCTAATTTGTAACAGAACAAACAAACATCCTGTTATATTCAAAGTTTAGGATATCCAAGTTTAGGATATGCTGTTATTTGTAATTTGAATGAACTTTGTAACAGGATATCCTGTTACATAGAAATTTTTTGTTTGTAACAGGATATGACAAACAAACATCCTGTTATTTGTAACAGAAATATACATAGAATTAGGGTGATATCATGTTACAAAGTTCATTCAAATTAAAAATAAATAGAAATACATAGAAATAACATGATATGACAAACAAACAAACATTCAAATTAGGGTGATATCCTAAACTTTGAATATAACAGAATATAACAGGATATGCCAAACAAACATCAATTTTTTAATTTGAATATGACAAACAAACATCAAGTTTAGGATATCCAAGTTTAGCATATCCTGTTACAAAGTTTAGGATTTCAAAGTTTAGGATATTCAAAGTTTAGCATATATTTTGTTTGGATATGCTGGAGGTAGATGATATTCAAATTTTGTTTGAATGTTAAACTTGAATGAATGCTAAACTTGATGCTACAGGATATCCAATTGTCATATAACTTTGAATATGAATGTTGGATATTCAAAGTTTTGGATATCCTAAACAAACAAACATATATGCTAAACTTGATGCTACAGGATATCCAATTCAAAACTTTGATGTTTGTTTGTTTGTTTGAATATGCTGCAGGAAAACAAACATACATATATGAATGCTAAACTTGATGCTACAGGATATCCAATTGTCTTGTTTGAATGTTATATGAATGTTGGTTAGTTTGAATAACCAACTTGACTATTATATGAATGTTATACTTCAAAATACTTCAAAATCCAATTATCCTGTTAAAATTAACTTGATATCTTGTCACGACCCGCTTCCCTAAAATGGAGGCGAGACGTGAAAAGGTCCGCACGAGAGTGGAGCTGTGAAGCCCCAAACCCGATAAGCGTCAATAAAACATAAGCAGGTCCATGTAACCACAACGGAACAACAATAATAACACAAAGAGAGACTGAAATAAAATCTCACATCTCATAAATTGTCCAACATGAAAATAAGTCCAATACCCAGAAAAGCCACCAGGCTAAAAGAAAAGAGTCCAAAGGCCCAGAACAAGGCCAACAAAAGCAACGACATAACAAAGTACAGGTGCTACGCACCGACAACAAAACAACAGTCTAAACGAAAGTAAAACTCAACGAAGACACTAGGACTGGTCCCCAGTGTCCACGTACTCCCCGTCAACCATAAGCTCGGGCTCGTCGTCAGCAATCACCTCGTCCTCAACAATGGAACCAGGCTCGGGATCTAACATGTGTCACCCAAAAGAGTAAAGGGGCACATGTCAGCAAGTCTAAAAGACTTGGGCAAGGAAACTGGAAGTAAGGTAAACTAGCAACCTAGCAATTATTGTATGATGCATGGCAAGTAAAGTGAGGCTGGGAAGTGACAAGTAAACGGGAGTACAAGTAGCAAGTGTCAAGTGGTAGTTGTGACATGTAATGTCAAGGAACAAGTACAAGGGATCACTCAACGAGTGCCCTATTGCCCGCAGGCTGTGCTCAAGTACAAGTCAAGGAAATCACGTCAAGTAAACACGTCGTGCACAGAGATTCCGCCTGTTGGCTAGAGCGGCTGATCGGGCCAACTCCTAAGCTCAAGTGACCGTTTATCTCTACCCCTCCCAAGTGTGTCGAGCCAGGGCATTACCCCCGAACACGGAATGCTCGCTTCTGGGACACGAGCCAGGAAGTGTGAATAACACGTATGACATAGGGTTATGCCCACGTATAGTGGGTGCCTAGCCGGAAACTAGTAGGTCGGGCGTTAGCTATCAACCAACACATGGCCCGCTTCTGGAACACGAGCCAGGAAACACAATTATTGTAGCGTGTGCTACGATGCAACATACAACATGGGGAGCATGGATGACAATGTATTCACGTACCGTTAATTAAAATTAAACGTGACATGGTAGTTGTGCAACATGATATATGTCTGATCTAACTTCGTTGTCAAGCTAGTTCCTAACTTTCCGCCTAGGCGAGTATCATTTCGTCGCCTAGCCTCTTTTATGCCCACAACAAGCAAAATGGCCTAAAACATGGACTAAACCCTAAGTGGCAAGTTTCACTTGCCTAGCACCGGGAATGACGATCACGAAGGTTCGTCTCGCGGATGCTAATCTACGGGGGAAATCGCTGATATGGGGAAACAAACATCAAACAACATGAAATTTCATTAAGGTTTCATAAAAATACAAATAGGATATAAAATGTCAAGAGATCGATTTCTTACCGAGAGGAAGCGGAAGAAACACTCCGGAGAACCCTAGGACCAGATCTGGAAACAAATGGAGAAGTTTGGAGAATTAGGGTTTTTGGGGGATTTTGGGGATTTGATGGAGATTTGGGGAAGATGAGAGGTAGAAAGAGTTGATGGAGGGTTTAGATGATGGATTTAGGGTTTGGAATGAAGGAATGAGGCTTGGAGGAAGATGGGGGCTCAATGGGGGAGATTTTAGGGTTTTGGGTCGAGTGGAGGAAGAAGAAAACGTTTGGGATGGGTTTAAATAGGTTGGGCTGGCGGCTGCCCAGAAATTAGGGTTTTAACACAGATTAGTCGGTCAAAGAGCAACCACTGACGGACTAGTTTGGCAACTAGTCGGTCGGTCGACCAACGCAGACTGACTAAGTGTAAACAGTAACTTCTGAACGAAAATAGGATTTAGAATTAGTCGGTCGAAGAACAAATACTGACCGACTAGTTTAACATCTAGTCGGTCGATGAACGTTCTTAGACCGACTAAGAGTAAACAGTATTGATATCAAAAATAAGTTGAAGAGTTAGTCGGTTAAAGAAGCATTGCTGACCGACTAGTTTCAACCTAGTCGGTCAACCAACGTTCTTAGACCGACTAACGATAAACAGTAACTCCTGAGAAATTTAGAAAGCTAACTAGTCGGTCCAAGAAGGATTTCCGACCGATTGGATCGTCATCTAGTCGGTCGGTGCCCCTTCTTATACCGGCTAATGAGCACCAAAAGTTCCGATACGGAGCGCGGGGCCCCGGGATCGATTCCTAAGACTCCTAGGCTTGATCTAATAGTAAGATACGACCGTTATGAAGTCCGTCACGAATGACATACTTCGAAATCGACGATCCTAAGGAAGAAACGAGAAAACACGACGAAACGATCGAAAATGAAAGTCACGGAGACGAAAACCACGCATGAGGAGAAAATCCACCAAAACACATATTATATTATAATAAATCCAGATACAAGAAAACCAGTCGTTACATCCTCCCCAACTTAAGAAAATTCCGTCCTCGGAATTTCCAAACACTCACGCGTTCGGAAACAAAAGTGGGAAACACTCTCGCATCTCATCCTCATTCTCCCAAGTAGACTCTCCAGGTGAGCCGTGTCGCCACATCATCCTCACAAGATTGACAATCTTGTTCCGAAGCGATTTCTGACGCCTGTCCAGAATCTGCACTGGTTACTGGTCATACGTCATATAGGGGCGAACGGTAATCTCCGAAAAATCCACAGCATGAGACGGATCGCTAATGTATCGACGAAGCTGCGACACATGGAAAACATCATGGACTCCTTCCAAAGATGGCGGCAAGGCCAAGCGATAAGCTACCTCGCCAACCCTCTCCAAAATGTCAAACGGTCCAATGTATCGCGGGCTCAACTTCCCTCGCTTCCCAAAACGAATCACACCGCGATTCGGGGAAATCTTCAAGAACATATGGTCGCCCGGCTGAAACTCCAAAGGACGACGTTTAGCATCTGCCCAATGCTTAAAACGGTCCTGAGCAATTCTCAGCCTCTCTCGAATATTCCTGACGATATCCACGGCCTCCACGATCATCTCAGGTCCCAACAGTTCCAGATCACCAACGTCATGCCAACTCAATGGCGATCGACATTTCCTCCCATACAAGGCGGCGAAAGGCGCCATGCCAATAGACGCCTGGAAGCTGTTGTTGTAAGAGAACTCCACCAAATGCAGATGGTCCTCCCACGAACCCTTGAAATCCAACATGCACGCCCTCAGCATGTCTTCCAAAATCTGAATCGTCCTCTCGGATTGGCCATCCGTCTGCGGATGGTACGCCGTGCTGAAACTCAGACGCGTACCCAAGCTCTTCTGCAAACTCTGCCAGAACTGAGATGTGAACCTCGTGTCTCTGTCCGACACGATACTCACGGGGACTCCATGAAGTCGCACAACCTCCTGCACGATTTACGTTACATCACTATCCAACTAGGAAAAGGAAATGAAACGGAGAGTAAAAGAATTTACCTCCATATATCTCCTCGCCAGAGCCTCAGTGGACTGTCCCACTCGGAACGGAATAAAGTGTGCAAATTTGGTCAATCGATCTACGATCACCCAAATCGCGTCATTCTGCTTCGGACTCCGAGGTAGTCCAGTCACGAAATCCATAGTGATGTGTTGCCATTTCCACTCCGGAATCGGAAGCGGTTGTAGCAACCCGGCCGCACGCTGATGCTCCGCCTTCACTTGCTGGCAAACCAAGCACTTGGCTACACTCCGAGCCACACTCCTATTCATACCATGCCACCAATAATTCAGACGAAGATCCTGGTACATCTTGGTGCCACCAGGATGCACAGAATACGGCGAACTGTGTGCCTCCACCATCAATTCCTCTCTGATATCCCCAGCTGGCACACACAACCTAGCTCCAAACCTCAGCGAGCCATCCTTATGAATCAAAAAGTCAGTCCGCAGACCGGCTTCCACCTGCTCCCGAATATTCACCAGCTTCGGATCCTCAGCCTGGCCAGCCTTAATCCGATCCACGATCGTCGACTGTACATGCATGTACATCAACGAAGAAGCCTCCCCAGGAAGAACAATCTCCACACCAGACTCGCAGAAATCCTGCTGCAATCTCCACTGCGAGGTCAAATTCATCACCGCTGGAAGCCTACTCAGCGCATCGGGGACCACATTCACCTTGCCAGGGTGATACTGCAAATCAATATCATAATCCGCCATAAGCTCCAACCATCGACGCTGTCGCATGTTGAGCTCCTTCTGAGCGAAAATGTACTTCAAGCTTTTGTGATCGGTGAAAATCTTCACTTTCTCACTCAGCAGGAAGTGCCTCCAAATCTTAAGAGCAAACACAACGGCAGCCAACTCCAAATCATGCATCGGGTAATTCTTCTCATGAACCTTAAGCTGACGAGACACATACGCTACAACATGCCCGTGCTGATGCAACACACAACCGAGACCCTTGCCAGAAGCATCACAAAAGATCTCAAATCCACCGCTGCGATTAGGCACAACAAGAATAGGGGCAGTCATCAAACGCTCTCTCAGAACGCCAAAAGCACTCTCGCAGTCACCCGACCAAACAAAAGGAACATCCTTCTGCGTCAACCTGGTCATCGGCTCAGCAATACGGGAAAAGTCCTTAATGAAACACCGATAGTAACCAGCAAGTCCAAGGAAACTCCGAATCTCAGATGCAGACGACGGAACAGGCCACTCTCTGATGGCCCTAATCTTCTCGGGATCCACTGAAATTCCATCTCCAGTCACCACATGCCCGAGAAAAGCAACTCTATCCAGCCAAAACTCGCATTTCGAAAACTTAGCATACAAACGATGCTTCCTCAGGATTTCCAATACCGTCCTCAAGTGCGAGGCATGCTCTTCCTCCGACTTTGAATATATCAGAATGTCGTCGATAAAGATAACGACAAACTTATCCAAAAAGTCGTAGAAAATCAGGTTCATCAGATTCATGAAAACTACGGGTACGTTAGTTACGCCGAAAGGCATAACCACGAACTCATAGTGTCCATACTTCGTCCTGAACGCTGTCTTCGGCACATCATCCTTCTTCACCTTCAACTGATGGTAACCACTCATCAAATCCAATTTAGAAAACACCCTCGAACCTCCAAGCTGATCAAAAATATCATCGATGCGAGGCAACGTGTATTTATTCTTAATGGTCACCGCATTCAACTCCCGATAGTCCACGCACATGCGACGCGAACCATCCTTCTTCTTTACCAGCAACACCGGTGCTCCCCACGGAGACACACTAGGATTGATATAACCCTTCTGCAAGAGCTCATCCAACTGTTTCCGCAACTCCTCCAATTCTGCAGGTGCCATACGATACGGCGCCTTCGAAATCGGCTGCGCACCTGGAACAAGATCGATAGAAAATTCTAAAGCTCGATCAGGTGGCAAACCAGACATCTCCTCGGGGAAGACGTCGCCGAAATCACGCACCACAGCTGGCCACTCCAGCTCCATCTGCATAGCCACAGCCTCCACTGGCCTGGCCCGAAACCTGACAGGACCAAGCGAACTGCTACCACGACTGAACTCAAATACTGGATGTCCGGGAATCTCGAACACCACCTTCTTCCTCCGACAGTCGATCGTAGCATAGAAGCTCGCAAGCCAGTCCATCCCAAGAACTGCATCATAGTTGATGATGTCATGGACAATGAAATCAGCGAAAAGCTCATGTCCACAGACCACCAACGAGCAAGAATTGCAACCACGATGCACCGAGACCACGCCATTCCCTGTAACGATATTCCAACTCTTGGGAAGAAGGGACGTCGACAAGGAATGCCTCTCTACGAAGCTCCGAGAAATAATGCACATCGATGCACCAGAGTCAAAGAGGACTCGTGCAGGAAATGTGCAAACCAAAACCACACCTAACAATCAATTAACAATCAAACCCTAGTCTAGCAAACAACCATGTTCAAGCAACAATACAATATAACAATCAAAACCAGCTAGGGAAGTAACAGCTAGATTGAGGATTACCTACGATACACTACTACAAAAAGGACCTTTAATAGCACACCTTTAATAGCGTTTGCCAATTATAAGCGCTATTAATTAGAGGCACATATATTAGACAGCGCTTCTTTTTGCAAGCGCTGTTAAAGGTCAGAGAATAGACAGCGCTTCTTTCTGCAAGCGCTGTTAAAGGTCCGACAATAGACAACGCTTATTTCTGCAAGCGCTGTGTATTAGAGACACAGATAATACACAGCGCTTGTAGAAATAAGCGCTGTTAAATGTCAGACAATAGACAGCGCTTCGTTCTACAAGCGCTGTTAAAGGTCCAAATAGACAGCGCTTCTTTAGAACAAGCGCTGTTAAAGGTCTCAATAGACATCGCTTGTTTAATACAAGCGCTGTTAAAGGCCACCCTTTAGCAGCGCTTGCACAAACAAGCGCTGTTAAAGGCCCCCCCCCCTTTAATAGCGCTTGTTTGTGCAAGCGCTGCTAAAGGGTGATCTTTAACAGCGCTTGTTTTAAACAAGCGCTGTTAAAGGTATTATACATTCACGGGTTCGCAATATCGATCGCTCCGAAGCCCGACTCAGTTCATACCCCCGATTCACGGGTTCGCACTATTTTTACGCTGCTTAGCACATGTCTCCCAGGCCCATGTGCTCTCTCGTACTCCGCACTGGCACCACATATTGAGAATGAGTGGACAAATGCTAGCTGGCTCTATAGACGCTTGAGAACTATTGCTCTTTAGTCTATTAAGTGCGTTGTTAACTTTCATTCTGTTTCAGAAATCAAAAACCTTTCATTTGTTTAATAGACAGAAGAGCAATAGTGGATCCGGATTTGTATTTGAATCCGACTCAAATCTAACTGGGTCCGGATTTTACATGACAGGGCGAATGGGTTGGGTCCGGATCTGGAAGAAAGATTGAGGTCCGCAGGAGGATTTTGTTATTCTAGTAGGTCACGGCAAATTACTGCCCTAGGTCGCGAAATCCCCCCCCCCCCGAAAAAAAAACCTCTATATTCGACGACTCGCCATCCGCACTTGTCTCCGTGTATCGCACCGAAATCTATGGAGGATCGGAAATACTTCTCTCCAACGTCGAGTATCAAATCGTGAACAATTTTGGCTGCCCCGGCGACGCCTCCTTCGACGAGTTCTTTCACGGTCGTCTCCGGGCACGCGCTCAGGACCAAGTTACCGAAATAGTTCTTGGGCGCCACCGACTTCATCCTCGGCCTGCCGTTGACCGAAACCCTTGCGGACGTACGGAGCCCATGGCCGGCGCGGCGAGCTATTATAACCTTCCTCCATACGTAGCCTAACAGGATCTCAAATGAAGAGTACCTCTCCCTAACTCTCGGTTTCAGCTTGTCTCGTATGAAGTCCCAGGAGAAATGCAACAGTATGTTGGTTATCTTTCCGGGCTTGTTGATGATAGTGTTGGTTGCGCTCTGTTGAGGGCTTGGCTTGTGATGTTGCGTGATGGGCAGAAACTCACGCCCCCAGTGCTGGTACTCGCATCTCGGAGGGGACCGGGGTTTGAGCCAGGATTGATCGTAGACCGGACGAGAGTCGATCGGGTCGCCGCGAAAGGCCTGCCCCCAGGCGGAGAAGAAGGTGCTTATTGAACCGCCGTCGGCGACTCGGTGGTCGAAGGTCAGGCCGACAATGAGGCCGCCGCACTGGAAGCGGGTGAGCTGGATTTGGAGCAGGGTGGGCGGAGGTACCTTCAAACAAAGGCATGATTTTTTGAACCCAACTAAATTGCTTTTGTTCAAAGTATGCAATTCAATGCTATGGCATTTTTGAACCCAACAAAAATTCAGTGTACTGAAGTTGACCAGGTAACTCTAATTTCTATCCCCTCCTACATATTCTATCTCCTCCAGCTTTGAGACCGGTAACTCTAATTTTCTTCTTTCATTTTCCATGTATGTTATGTTTTGGCTTTAGAATGTTCTTTCGGTTAAAATGGGATAACCTCTGTTACTTGGTGTGGATACCACTACATTATAAAAAAGGGATGGGAAAGCAAATGCAATGACAATTTATCTCAATGGCAGAATTTTTGTTGTTCATATTCCTCGAAGGAATGAGATTAAAGAGTTTCCTTTCAGTGAAAAAGTTTGGGTCGCAGATGCCAGTTTTTTCAAAGTATCATGAATCATGAACCTAAATATCTACTTCTGGAATGCAAAATTTGGGGTTCTGGTTGCAATTGAATTGTGCCTCACTTTACTTTCTTCTAACACCACGTTTTTTTTTAAATGATATTGATGTTTTATCAAATTTCCAAGTTTCAATTGAAATTATGTTAATGCGGTGGTCTGAGTTATATTAATTAATGTTTTGCTTGCACTGATGCACTTTGGAAAGGGAAACTGTGCTGTCTCGATCGGCTTGGACGCACACAATGCGCACAGTGCTGCCTGCCGTACCATTGTTGTGTTGCATGTGCTATCTTATAGAATTTTTCTCATGCTGGTGACTCATGTCCATATGCATGAATAGTTGTCTGTCTTGGTTACTTGAATCTGGATGTTCTCCCATTAATCGGACCATGTATCTTTATTTTCGATGGAAGCCAACCAGCCATTATTGCTCTCTAGCTCACTGTTGGCAGGGATACAGTAGATTGCTGGATCCTTGTAACTTGTTGGTTGAATCTGGTTCGTTTTCTTTTTTTTATAGGCAGATCAATGCATAATGGAAAAGCTCTGGATTGTTATACAAGTTATATATTCATAAGAAGGAAATGATTTGAAAATATGAGACGGCATACTTGACTATGGCTTTTTTGTCCACGTGATTTACTGATTTGAAACACATTGGCTGCCAGCTTTCACCGGGGGATGCAGAACACAACTGTGACCACATCCTAAACAATAAAGCCTTGTTGACCCATGGATCTGTTTTTCTTGTAAGCCTACTTAATGTTTGCTTTTGCTATACTAACTTGTTGAACTGTTTGATTTACTCCCAGGTTGCATTGCATCTATTGACAGATAGAGAAAAGAATGATCTAGCCCAATTAGTTGATACTATTGCTTCTTATTCTATAACATATAAATTCTCTAAACAAGAACCTGTGCAAAAGATTCATCACTACGGAGCATCTTCTGAAGTTTCAGAGCTTTCCTTTGATCCCCCCATTGATGAGTTTATCAGGTTTCAGGTTTGTCTTCTGCCAAAATCCAAGTATTTTTTATTTGATATGAACATATGCTTTTGTTATGTTGACCAAATACTTCTCGTACTCTGAACAGGATTATCAATCAGAGCACATTGGACTCTCTTCAGCCATGAAACAAGTATTAGTACATGAGGTGATCATTAAGCAAGCATCCACGACGGCAGTTTATGACTAAATCGTCTGGTTGAAGATCATACTTGGCTTTTCTCCCACTGTTTTCCGTTTTGTATGAAATGTTGTGTGTTTTTGGAGAACTTGAGTAATGTCCAAACAATTTGAAGACACTGACAGGGATCATACTGTTAGCTGAATTATGTTGGATATTTTTTTTCAAATTATGTGGTGTCAATACTTGCCCTCAAAATTCACAGCTTGGAGTAATCTTTTTCATTGTCGTTTTCTATTTCACGGGACTAAGAAATATATGTTTCGAAATGGCCTGCTTTTTGAGGGCAGAACATGTGGTGCATATCGTGTCAAACCGTGTAGATCTTCAAATTGAAGCTGCGTATTGCAATTCATATGTGGACATCAACTATGCAACTCTCGACTTTTGCTGCCTTGCCGGCACAAGCGCTGTTAAAGGCCCCCCTTAAACAGCGCTTGCACTATAGAAGCGCTGTTAAAGGCCCCCCTTTAACAACGCTTGCACTAACAAGCGCTGTTAAAGGCCCCCCTTTAACAGCGCTTGCACAAACAAGCGCTGTTAAATGGGGGCCTTTAACAGCGCTTGCACTAAAGAAGCGCTGTTAAAGGCCCCCTTTTAACAGCGCTTGCACTAACAAGCGCTGTTAAAGGCCCCCCTTTAACAGCGCTTGCACAAACAAGCGCTGTTAAAGGGGGGCCTTTAACAGCGCTTGCACTAACAAGCGCTGTTAAAGGACCCCCTTTAACAGCGCTTGCACTAACAAGCGATGTTAAAGGCCCCCCTTTAACAACGCTTGCACTAACAAGCGCTGTTAAAGGCCCCCCTTTAACAGCGCTTGCACAAACAAGCGCTGTTAAATGGGGGCCTTTAACAGCGCTTGCACTAAAGAAGCGCTGTTAAAGGCCCCCTTTTAACAGCGCTTGCACTAACAAGCGCTGTTAAAGGCCCCCCTTTAACAGCGCTTGCACAAACAAGCGCTGTTAAAGGGGGGCCTTTAACAGCGCTTGCACTAACAAGCGCTGTTAAAGGACCCCCTTTAACAGCGCTTGCACTAACAAGCGATGTTAAAGGCCCCCCTTTAACAACGCTTGCACAAACAAGCGCTGTTAAAGGGGGGCCTTTAACAGCGCTTGCACTAACAACGATAACCTCATCCACAGCCTCGCTCTCCACAGCGGTCATCAGAAAAGCCTCAGAAAAGCCTCCTCGGCAGAACAGCCTGCCGAAAAGCCTGCCCCTGAGGGACAAGAGGCGCTCCACGACCAGCAGGAACGGACGCTCGCTGCTGCAACGGCTTTGCTGTAACAGGTGCCCTCCAAGGCTGCTTCGACCTCGGACAATCCTTCATGGCATGTGTAGGATCCCCGCAGACGACACACTGGCCCAGGAACCTCCTACACTGATCCTTGACATGCCCGGTTCTACCGCAGAAATGGCAAGTCTTCTGAATAGGCCCTCCTGGCCTCTTGAACTGAGCTGGCTGATTAGGCTTGAAACCAGGCCTAACCACCGCTCTGGCCTGCTCCATAGGCCTCTTCCCAGCACCAACAACAGACCCCCTCCTCTGACTCAGGTTCAGCTCCTACCTCCTCGCAGCGACCAGAACCTTCTGATAAGAGTCCAGATCGGAGGAAGACACAAAACTCTGGAGCTCCAAGGCAAGTCCCTGCAGGAACCTTTGAGCCCTCTCATCAGCATCCTGCACCATCTTCGGTGCGAACCGACTCAGCCTAGTGAACTCTTGGTGGTACATGTCCACCGTCAAGTTCCCTTGCTTTAGGTCAATGAAGCGCTGCAGCATCTCCTTCTTCGCAGCCTTCGGAAAGAATTCCTCATCAAACCTAGACTTAAAGGTAGCCCAAGCTATCGGCTCCACCAGCATCTTCTCTTCCGCATCCCACCAGTTCCGAGCATTATCCTTGAGTTGCCTCTTCGCCAAATCAACCCATCCAGCCGGGGTGATCTTGGCCATCTTCAGATTGTCCTCGATGTTCCGAATCCATTCATCGGCAGCCAGAGGACCCTCAGACCTATCAAAATATGTGGGACCCAGCTCCCGAAATTGCTTCGCTCCTGGCTCAGAGCGAGGGGCATCTGGAAGAGCCCGGGCAGCTCGAGCAAGTGGAGCATTCTGGACTTGCAGGAGCACGCCTTGCTGCACTTGCATCATCTGCAGCATCATCCGCATCATCTCACCGTTGGTGGGTTCCCGCTCAGGCTCCTCATCATGAGGGAGCGTACCACTACCCCCACCACGGGTGAAACGCCTTCCTGCCATCTAGTGACACAGAAAACGAATCAGATTAGACTCATAGCTTATGACTCAGACGTCGAACTTAATTTATTGGACATTCTAATATTATTATCGTCATTCCAAACATCGCAGTTACAGAGGGACCTGCATGGGCCACCAACAAAACCTGTCACGACCCGCTTCCCTAAAATGGAGGCGAGACATGAAAAGGTCCGCACGAGAGTGGAGCTGTGAAGCCCCAAACCCGATAAGCGTCAATAAAACATAAGCAGGTCCATGTAACCACAACGGAACAACAATAATAACACAAAGAGAGACTGAAATAAAATCTCACATCTCATAAATTGTCCAACATGAAAATAAGTCCAACACCGAGAAAAGCCACCAGGCTAAAAGAAAAGAGTCCAAAGGCCCAGAACAAGGCCAACAAAAGCAACGACATAACAAAGTATAGGTGCTACGCACCGACAACAAAACAACAGTCTAAACGAAAGTAAAACTCAACGAAGACACTAGGACTGGTCCCCAGTGTCCACGTACTCCCCGTCAACCACAAGCTCGGGCTCGGCGTCAGCAATCACCTCGTCCTCAACAATGGAACCAGGCTCGGGATCTAACATGTGTCACCCAAAAGAGTAAAGGGGCACATGTCAGCAAGTCTAAAAGACTTGGGCAAGGAAACTGGAAGTAAGGTAAACTAGCAACCTAGCAATTATTGTATGATGCATGGCAAGTAAAGTGAGGCTGGGAAGTGACAAGTAAACGGGAGTACAAGTAGCAAGTGTCAAGTGGTAGTTGTGACATGTAATGTCAAGGAACAAGTACAAGGGATCACTCAACGAGTGCCCTATTGCCCGCAGGCTATGCTCAAGTACAAGTCAAGGAAATCACGTCAAGTAAACACGTTGTGCACAGAGATTCCACCTGTTGGCTAGAGCGGCTGATCGGGCCAACTCCTAAGCTTAAGTGACAGTTTATCTCTACCCCTCCCAAGTGTGTCGAGCCAGGGCATTACCCCCGAACACGGAATGCTCGCTTCTGGGACACGAGCCAGGAAGTGTGAATAACACGTATGACATAGGCTTATGCCCACGTATAGTGGGTGCCTAGCCGGAAACTAGTAGGTCGGGCGTTGGCTATCAACCAACACATGGCCCGCTTCTGGAACACGAGCCAGGAAACACAATTATTGTAGCGTGTTCTACGATGCAACATACAACATGGGGAGCATGGATGACAATGTATTCGCGTACCGTTAATCAAAATTAAACGTGACATGGTAGTTGTGCAACATGATATATGTCGGATCTAACTTCGTTGTCAAGCTAGTTCCTAACTTTGCGCCTAGGCGAGTATCATTTCGTCGCCTAGCCTCTTTTACGCCCACAACAAGCAAATGGCCTAAAACATGGCCTAAACCCTAAGTGGCAAGTTTCACTTGCCTAGCACCGGGAATGACGATCACGAAGGTTCGTCTCGCAGATGCTAATCTACGGGGGAAATCGCTGTTATGGTGAAACAAACATCAAACAACATGAAATTTCATTAAGGTTGCATAAAAATACAAATAGGATATAAAACGTCAAGAGATCGATTTCTTACCGAGAGGAAGCGGAAGAAACACTCCGGAGAACCCTAGGACCAGATCTGGAAACAAATGGAGAAGTTTGGAGAATTAGGGTTTTTGGGGGATTTGGGGATTTGATGGAGATTTGGGGAAGATGAGAGGTAGAAAGAGTTGATGGAGGGTTTAGATGATGGATTTAGGGTTTGGAATGAAGGAATGAGGCTTGGAGGAAGATGGGGGCTCAATGGGGGAGATTTTAGGGTTTTGGGTCGAGTGGAGGAAGAAGAAAACGTTTGGGATGGGTTTAAATAGGTTGGGCTGGCGGCTGCCCAGAAATTAGGGTTTTAACACAGATTAGTCGGTCAAAGAGCAACCACTGACCGACTAGTTTGGCAACTAGTCGGTCGGTCGACCAACGCAGACCGACTAAGTGTAAACAGTAACTTCTGAACGAAAATAGGATTTAGAATTAGTCGGTCGAAGAACAAATACTGACCGACTAGTTTAACATCTAGTCGGTCGATGAACGTTCTTAGACCGACTAAGAGTAAACAGTATTGATATCAAAAATAAGTTGAAGAGTTAGTCGGTTAAAGAAGCATTGCTGACTGACTAGTTTGCAACCTAGTCGGTCAACCAACGTTCTTAGACCGACTAACGATAAACAGTAACTCCTGAGAAATTTAGAAAGCTAACTAGTCGGTCCAAGAAGGATTTCCGACCGACTGGATCGTCATCTAGTCGGTCGGTGCCCCTTCTTATACCGGCTAATAAGCACCAAAAGTTCCGATACGGAGCGCGGGGCCCCGGGATCGATTCCTAAGTCTCCTAGGCTTGATCTAATTGTAAGATACGACCGTTATGAAGTCCGTCACGAATGACATACTTCGAAATCGACGATCCTAAGGAAGAAACGAGAAAACACGACGAAACGATCGAAAATGAAAGTCACGGAGACGAAAACCATGCATGAGGAGAAAATCCACCAAAACACATATTATATTATAATAAATTCAGATACAAGAAAACCAGTCGTTACATATCTTGTTAACATGACTTGGATTTTTAACAGGACAATGGTAAAAATGCTATCCTGATAACAGGACTTGGATTTATGTTAAAAACAGGATATCAGGACAATTGGATATAAAGTTATAAATATTAACATGATATGTTAAAAATTAGAATATTAACAGGATATCAAAAAAAATTTAACAGTATTAAAATTTTATATGTTTATAACAGGATATCAGAATATTAACATGTGTTATCAAAAAATGTTAAAAATGTTTAAAATTGAACATTATTAACTTGGATTTATGTTTACAGGACAATGTTTCTAGCATTTTTGAAACATAAACAACCATATCAAAAAAAATTGCAGACAACCAAGTTCAATTTTTTTTATATGTATCCATCCAAGTTCAATTTTTTTTGATATGAAATTGTAGACAACCATATCAAAAAAAAATTTTATCAAAGGAAACATAACATCAAAAAAAAGTTGAATATCAAGTGTCTTTATTTAATAAAAATACAGGAATATTGCCCAAGTATTTGACATTCAAGTAGCCAAGTATTTGAATAAAATATTTAGCTAAAATACTCTCACCCAAGTAGTTGACATTCAATATTTTTACAGGAATATTGCCCAAGTGTCTTGACATCATCTTGAATATCAATTTCCTTCAAATTTCTTATTGTATTTGCTAAAGTGCAAGCTAAAATATGTTGAATATTGGGCAAATATTTATTCAGCAAATTTATGAAGATATATGCCAAAGTGCAAGCCAATATCCAATAAATTCAGCAGGAGTCAATAAATTCATAAATCCAATATTCAAAATACTACCAATATTAGAATGGAAATAGCATAGGACTAATATGCCAACAATTCAGTATTAACAATTAACAAATGCAGTATTAACAATTTAGTATTAACAATTTTCACAGGACAACCACTATTTTGATGTGCAACTACCTTAACTAAAAAGAGATACTTGAATGAAGGGTTAAGGTGCTCACCAAGTGTTGAGGTGCAGAGGACGTGATGAAGCTAGAAAACTCACAAACCAATGGTTGAGTTGATGAGGAAGTGATGAAGCTCAATGCACTGCAATGGGGGTGCTCTTCTTGATGAGGGTGAAATAAAGTAAAAGAAAAAAAATTGAGGAGAAGAGGAAGAGCTAACCGTGGTTCAGGACATCAAGATTGATCTCTGTGCTCTCCCTTGATCTTCTTGAGCTAGAGGTAGAAGAAGATGTCGAGGAGGAACGTTGAGCTGGAGGTAGAAGAAGATGGCGAGGAGGAACGTGCGCTCTCCCTGACTCTTCGTGCTCTACCTTTGAATTTTGTGATGGCGAGAAGTGAGGAACGGGAGCTTGAGCGTAGCAAGGATTTTGTGAGGAACATGAGCTTGAGCGTTGCGGCAAGGGATCAAAATTTTTCCCTCCTTTTGTGATGGCGAGAGCTGATGGGATTAAAAATTTTTCCCTCCGTGTGTGATGTGATCAAAATGAAGAGGATGTGATTCAAAATTTAAAAATTCTGATGTGATCCAATCAATTTCTCATACCCTATATCTATTTCTTGTAACGACCACTTTTCGTGGTACGTTGTTCGTGCACGTGCTTTTGTCCGTGCACGTGTTTGTTCTAGACTTTGTTCGTTTGTGAACACTTTCGTGTGAAATGCCGTTGTGAACGTCTCTGAGAGTATTAAATAGTGGCACTAATTTGGAACGACGTTTCCCGAGTCGTTTCCCACAATTTAAACTTACTCGATGAGACGTGACGATTCTCACTCTTGACGGGAGACGTTTCTATTTTTAGTTTCGTCGTCCGACGTCGAATCTGAGATCCGTCTTCTTAGTTAGCTCACATTCGTCATCACGATCACCCCGATATTTATTTTATAATTTTTGGAGTTCATTTGACCACTTTTATAATTTTTACAAGTTTTATATTATTTTTAATAATTAATTTATAAAGTATTTTCGGGCAAATAAAATTTATTTGAGTTTTAAACGTTTTAAAGAATTTTTGAGCCAATTTCCAGCTCATTTGGACCAGGTCAAACCCTTGGATGAGTTGGAGTAATTGAATTTCAAATTTTAAATCTTTTTAAACTTCTAATCCTATTAGATTTAGCCCTAGACCAAGTCAACCCACCTATACTATATAAGCAACCCCTAGCAAGTCCTATTTTCCAAAGAAATTAGCCCTAGCCCCTTCCAAACTCATTTTGGACGTTGCGACGATTCGTCGCAACGTTGCGACGTTCAGCCCCCGTACGACCGAGGAAAACAGCTCCGTTCGCCCGCTCAGACCGAGGCCCAACCCCGCAATCTCGCCGCTCCGCACCGCTGCCATCGACCCCCGTCCGTTCCCCCGCTTGACCGAGAGGAGCTCTCGGTCTGACCGAGGCCCCGCTCCGCACCGACCCCCAAACGTTGCAACAGCCGTTCCCTAGTGTCTGACCGAAGGAGATCCCCGCATTGGCTGTGTACGACCGACGGCCACTTGTCGCAACCCCGCACCCGTCGCACCACTTGCCACCGTGGGCCCCCCAAGTTCTCCAGAGTTATTGTGGGTCCCCCAAAGGCCCCTAGGAGTACTGTGGGCCCCACCTAGGTGCTTCCTCTTCAAGGATCCGTCGCGTACGACGTCGTCGCACGTCGTAGCCCATCGTCGCACGTGCGAGCTTTGGAATCTGGAACCGTTGCCCCGGCCGACGCTCTGAACTTTCCAGCAAGGAATCTATTTTGGAATCAGGACTTGGAGCGCGTTCTTTATTCCAACCCCCGGCGTCGCTACCCGACGCCGGTGTAGCTTTCGCGTCGTGTTGAGGTAACGTTTTGCACCCCTAGGACCCCCAACCAAATTGCATGCTAATCAAGACTAAAATCAGTATTTTTAAAGTATTTTAAATATTTTAAATTCACTAATCAAGATTAATAATATGGACTTTAGGCCGGTGGACTTGTGCACGTAGGATAATTGTGATTTTTGGACTCATTGGACGGTGTGCTCAGACGTCGAATTTGCAGGCAAGTGAAACTTGCCAACTCTTGTGTAGGGCCATGTTTTAGGCCAATTTCTTGTTCCTAGCGTAAAAGAGACTAGTCAGTGAAATGATAGCTGGCTAGACGCCTACTTGATCTAGTTTGACAACGAAACTAGATCCGTCACCTAATTGATCTAGCTTGACAACGAAGCTAGATCCAACCCTTTAAACTTGTTGTTCATGCATACTAAACTGTCACGTTTACTTTCCTTAAACTGTACGTACTTTTAACTGCCATGCATTGCATCTTACATGTCATCCAACTTGATTGTTGCATCGTAGCACACGCTACAAAATACTTGTACAAATCCGTGTTTCCGTGTCCCTGGCTAGGTGCACCCCTAGGCCATACTTGTTTACACACTTCCTGGCTCGTGGTCCAGAAGCGAGCATTCCGTGTTCGGGGGTAAGGCCCTGGCTCGACACACGTGGGGGGGTAGGGATAAACGTTCACTTGAGCTTAGGAGTGGCCCGATCAGCCCTCTAGCCAAAAGGCGGAATCTCTGTGCACGAGGTGCTTACTTTCCTTGTCTTGTACTTGTCTTGTGAATGCCATGCCATGCTCGTACTTTACTTTACTTTACCTTACCTGTTGCACTCATACTTTAAACTGCCATGTCATTGCATTCATGCTAGAACTGCTAGGTTGTTCACTTTACTTTCAGTTTCCTTGCACAAGTCTCTTGTAGACTTGCTGACATGTGCCCCTTGCTCTTTTGGGTGTCACATGTTAGACCTGAGCCAGAGACCGTTGCTGTGTACGTGATGAGTTGCTGACGCTGAGTCTGAGTCCATGATTGCCCAGGAGGATTTTGGTGGACACCGGTGACCATGCTTTGAGTTTTGTTGAGCTTTATGTTGTTTTAGGCCTTTTGATAGTTATTGGTGCGTAGCACCGTTGTTTTGTACTTTGTACTTTTGTTGGCCATGTTTGGGCCTTTAGACTTTTTCTTTTAGCCTGGTGGCTTTTCTGCGATGTTGGAAACTTATTTTATGGATATTCTGAGATATTTCTTTTGTCTCATTTCATTATTATTATCTTGTTTCGCTCGCGTTGCAAGGACCTGCAGTTTTAAATTTGATTGACGCTTATCGGACTTGCAGCTTTGTAGCTTCAAGTCTGAGCGGACCTTCTCACGCTTCGCCTCCATATTTTTGGGAAGCGGGGCGTGACAGGTTTTGTTGGTGGCCCATGCAGGTCCAGTCTTGCAATTGCAAATTAACGGAACAACGATAATAACAGAATGTCCATTAAATAAATTGCAACATCCGAGTCAGAAGCCCTGAGTCTAGTCGTTTTTAGGACACTAGGTGATAAGAAGACTTAGTTAGACGTCTGTGCTTGATAGTTAGAGGCCCCTGATTGTAGTTAGACTCCCTTCTAGCAATTGATTTAATCGTCGTAGGAGTTACCTTAGTGGTCCTTGCCTAACTCTGACCATATTAGACTTCTAGATTTTCCTTTAGTCGTTCGCTTGGGTTCATCGATTTCGGACCAAGCTGAACGCATTTCATTACCGTCTAGCTCCTTAGAAAGACTTAGCGCTTAATTCTTAATCTTTAGTTGGTCGACCGTAGGAGTTTTCTCGTAGATTCCCCTGATTCATAACCTAGGCGTATGTATGTTTTGATCATCCGACTATTTTCCTTGCCTCGATTCACGAGATCGCCTCATGACGATCGTCGTCAATTTTCGAACCTCTCCATTACAAGTCTTGAATTTTCTGAAAGTATTTTTCGATCTTCTCTTTCACTAAGTTTAAATTTGTCCAAATTTTTAATATATATATCTTATATTTCCTACTCCTTCGTTGATTTAAAATTTTAAAACGCTTGTCGGAATTTTTGAATACTAGTTTATAGTATTTTTCCAGCCTATGTTTTTCGTACTTAGTTAAATGCGTCGTCCCTTCATATATTTTATTCTGAACCGTACTTTCGCTTTGCCCAATTTGATTTATAATTTCCTTCGTATTTGTGTCATACGAATGCTACGTCGTGTTTACTTTAAATATACTTTCAAGACACATGGAATTTCAGTTTTCAGCAAGTTGGCTTTGCTCGTCATTTTCGCTACTTCAGATTTTTGCAAAATTACTATTTTCATAGCCTCTTCCTGCTTTGGACCATCCCTGATTTGATTTTAAAGATTTGCTATTCGATCTTGATAATTCTTATGCTAAGTTATTATTATTTTCTTTCCGCTCACCATACACGCTTTTAGAAAAATTTCCAAACCAAATTGAATTTCAATTATTTTTATATCCGTGCCAGACTTGTTGTGCTAGTATATTAAGAACCTTGTGTAAATCAGTTCCTCGTTTTTGGCAAATCCTGATTTCTCTAAAAGAAGTTTCAATATTGATTTTTCCATAGCCTAAAAGTTTTGAAAGCATTTAACCTGAGTTTAAATTTTTCCGTTACTTGATTTCATTCTTCGACTTTCCAAAACTTTTTGACAAAACTATATTGAATTACTGACGTATAAATTTTCTAAACCACGTCCTTAATATTCGTGTAAATGATTTTACTTCCTGTTATGATGACTTTTAAAACCAATAGACCATTTTCTCTCTTATTATGAATGTTCGACTCAAATTTATTTTGAACAACTCGTTTTATCGATCTCCAAATATTTCTTGTCAGACTGGGATTTCAACTTTTTTGAAGAACAGTAGTTTTCAGATTTCCCGTATTTTAACTTGTGCTACCTACCACATTTTCTTTTTCCCCTCCTATATAAGCATCACTACATCTCCCTTTTCCCTCAACCTAAACACCACCATCGAGTCAATGTTTTCCCTAACCAAGCCGTCTCCTTGTATTCGTCCTATCTGAACTCGTGCTTATCGATCCTTCCCTCGTCACGCTCCCGATCTCTCTTTATTGCTTAGGCCTTAGGGTCCGTCAATGTCTGTGTCAACCCTTAGTTGTTAGTAGACCCTTGGACCCTTGTGAGGTGTCGTTGTGCACGTACCTAAGTTGTGTACGTGGGCTTGAATGAGTGTACCCCCATAGTATATTGATGCTTGCCTATTGTGTGATATATATATGTACTTGGAGTTATTCGTGATATTATGAAGTTGTTTGTGTGCTAGAATGTATAGACTTGTGAGTGGTTAGATATACTATACTAGGGATGCTTGTGTATATTTGAATTAGCGTTGGAATATCTAAGTTGTGTATGTAGTAAGAGATACTTATAATGGTTGAAATAAAATGATTGGTAAAGATATGTGTGTGCTAGGTGTGATAATAATAAGTGTACGTATAATTAAGTAAGTAGGCCTATTGAGTGACCCATATATTATTACGAGTGAGTATGTGCTCGTAGGTAGATATATATGGTGCCTATACGTAAGTATTTATGTTTTGTTGCATGGGTATATAGGTGATATACATATGGTAGTAAGATTATAATTTTGATTGGTATTGCTTGCTTTTGCGGGATGTTGCATGCGTGCATACCGTGAGGTATAAACGACTATTGCACATCTTAATTATGTATGTGTGAATGTGTTAGTATACTAATTATAGGTAGTAGGCTATGGTGTGAATATATATATTATTTATGTGTGACTATACGGTGAATGTTTGTACTAAGGAGTATATTATAATTATACGTGTGCTGATGTCTGTATTATTATTATGGTATATAGAGTGATTGAACCACGTAAGTATTGCCTGACTAAATATTAAGTGTGATTGATCTATGAAATGTATACGGTTGTATTGGTAGATGTATATATAGGGGAGTGGTATTGGTATAGGTATGAATGTCGTGTTACGTATATAGAATATTCTGATATGTGTATTGAGTCTCACCCAAGCTTGAGTGGGTATACTCTAAGTATATTGAATGAATGTTTGTAGTATGTATAGTGATAGGAGTGGTTGTGCCTGGTCGTGCTACGCACATGACTGTGGGTCGCTACGCCAGTATATAGTTATAGGTGCTGGCCTTGTGGTATAGTTATTTACTAAGGACTTGTTATGTGAACGTATGTGTACTAACTAAAACTAGGTGTGTGGATGTACTAGTAATATAATGGTATGATTGGTGTATGTAAATGAAATGTTAGCGTGTATGGGAGTGCACCATGCACGGGTAAGTATGTGCTTAGATATAGGTATGGATGACTATGGTATATGTGGCGTGTCGTAAATATAGTTATAGGACCGTACGTGATGTGAATATATGGTGAACTAATTGCATGTAATTGAATGACTATATATTGTGAAATTATAGTAGTGGTGAATGTATATTAGATATAGTGAACCTGATTAATAATGGTATGGTGTGACTATATGGTTGAGATGTTTGGTATTGGATGAATATTAAAGGGTAGTATACCCTTGATGTTTGTGCATATGTAGCTACATATAGGTATAGCAAGGATTGTATTGGCTAAGTGTGAGACTATCCTTATATGAGTATCCGAAATATTGTTTTGTGATTAGGTAGGTAGTGGGTATATAAGGGATGTATGTTTATATACCTGATTGAAATACATGTATGAAATTGACGGGCTATAATAGGTATAAGTGTATACGTACGTGAATGTATATATATACGTGTTGGTTGTATTAATGTTGACTACTTAGTGCATATATAAGCACTTGTAATGACTATACCTGGTTGAATTAATATATGACTGGATTGGGGTAGTTACTAGAGCGACTAGCTATATTAGAAAGTCCGAGGACGGACTTTATTCTAAGGAGGGGAGGATGTAACGACCACTTTTCGTGGTACGTTGTTCGTGCACGTGCTTTTGTCCGTGCACGTGTTTGTTCTAGACTTTGTTCGTTTGTGAACACTTTCGTGTGAAATGCCGTTGTGAACGTCTCTGAGAGTATTAAATAGTGGCACTAATTTGGAACGACGTTTCCCGAGTCGTTTCCCACAATTTAAACTTACTCGATGAGACGTGACGATTCTCACTCTTGACGGGAGACGTTTCTATTTTTAGTTTCGTCGTCCGACGTCGAATCTGAGATCCGTCTTCTTAGTTAGCTCACATTCGTCATCACGATCACCCCGATATTTATTTTATAATTTTTGGAGTTCATTTGACCACTTTTATAATTTTTACAAGTTTTATATTATTTTTAATAATTAATTTATAAAGTATTTTCGGGCAAATAAAATTTATTTGAGTTTTAAACGTTTTAAAGAATTTTTGAGCCAATTTCCAGCTCATTTGGACCAGGTCAAACCCTTGGATGAGTTGGAGTAATTGAATTTCAAATTTTAAATCTTTTTAAACTTCTAATCCTATTAGATTTAGCCCTAGACCAAGTCAACCCACCTATACTATATAAGCAACCCCTAGCAAGTCCTATTTTCCAAAGAAATTAGCCCTAGCCCCTTCCAAACTCATTTTGGACGTTGCGACGATTCGTCGCAACGTTGCGACGTTCAGCCCCCGTACGACCGAGGAAAACAGCTCCGTTCGCCCGCTCAGACCGAGGCCCAACCCTGCAATCTCGCCGCTCCGCACCGCTGCCATCGACCCCCGTCCGTTCCCCCGCTTGACCGAGAGGAGCTCTCGGTCTGACCGAGGCCCCGCTCCGCACCGACCCCCAAACGTTGCAACAGCCGTTCCCTAGTGTCTGACCGAAGGAGATCCCCGCATTGGCTGTGTACGACCGACGGCCACTTGTCGCAACCCCGCACCCGTCGCACCACTTGCCACCGTGGGCCCCCCAAGTTCTCCAGAGTTATTGTGGGTCCCCCAAAGGCCCCTAGGAGTACTGTGGGCCCCACCTAGGTGCTTCCTCTTCAAGGATCCGTCGCGTACGACGTCGTCGCACGTCGTAGCCCATCGTCGCACGTGCGAGCTTTGGAATCTGGAACCGTTGCCCCGGCCGACGCTCTGAACTTTCCAGCAAGGAATCTATTTTGGAATCAGGACTTGGAGCGCGTTCTTTATTCCAACCCCCGGCGTCGCTACCCGACGCCGGTGTAGCTTTCGCGTCGTGTTGAGGTAACGTTTTGCACCCCTAGGACCCCCAACCAAATTGCATGCTAATCAAGACTAAAATCAGTATTTTTAAAGTATTTTAAATATTTTAAATTCACTAATCAAGATTAATAATATGGACTTTAGGCCGGTGGACTTGTGCACGTAGGATAATTGTGATTTTTGGACTCATTGGACGGTGTGCTCAGACGTCGAATTTGCAGGCAAGTGAAACTTGCCAACTCTTGTGTAGGGCCATGTTTTAGGCCAATTTCTTGTTCCTAGCGTAAAAGAGACTAGTCAGTGAAATGATAGCTGGCTAGACGCCTACTTGATCTAGTTTGACAACGAAACTAGATCCGTCACCTAATTGATCTAGCTTGACAACGAAGCTAGATCCAACCCTTTAAACTTGTTGTTCATGCATACTAAACTGTCACGTTTACTTTCCTTAAACTGTACGTACTTTTAACTGCCATGCATTGCATCTTACATGTCATCCAACTTGATTGTTGCATCGTAGCACACGCTACAAAATACTTGTACAAATCCGTGTTTCCGTGTCCCTGGCTAGGTGCACCCCTAGGCCATACTTGTTTACACACTTCCTGGCTCGTGGTCCAGAAGCGAGCATTCCGTGTTCGGGGGTAAGGCCCTGGCTCGACACACGTGGGGGGGTAGGGATAAACGTTCACTTGAGCTTAGGAGTGGCCCGATCAGCCCTCTAGCCAAAAGGCGGAATCTCTGTGCACGAGGTGCTTACTTTCCTTGTCTTGTACTTGTCTTGTGAATGCCATGCCATGCTCGTACTTTACTTTACTTTACCTTACCTGTTGCACTCATACTTTAAACTGCCATGTCATTGCATTCATGCTAGAACTGCTAGGTTGTTCACTTTACTTTCAGTTTCCTTGCACAAGTCTCTTGTAGACTTGCTGACATGTGCCCCTTGCTCTTTTGGGTGTCACATGTTAGACCTGAGCCAGAGACCGTTGCTGTGTACGTGATGAGTTGCTGACGCTGAGTCTGAGTCCATGATTGCCCAGGAGGATTTTGGTGGACACCGGTGACCATGCTTTGAGTTTTGTTGAAATTTAAAAATTCTGATGTGATCCAATCAATTTCTCATACCCTATATCTATTTCTCATACCCTATATAAACATCACACCCAATTACACATAACCAAAACCAAATTTTCTTATCCAATATCTCTTATACAAAATCTTTTATACAACAATACACATATCCACATACAACAATACACATAACCAAAATCTCTTATCCAATTTCTCTTATCCAAAAACCCATGATAACATCCATGTTTTATAATATATATATATATATATATATATATATATAATTAAACAGGGATGTTATCATGGGTTTTTGGATAAGAGAAATTGGATAAGAGATATTGGTTATGTGTATTGTTGTATGTGGACATGTGTATTGTTGTATAAGAGATTTTGGTTAAGAGATAATGGATAAGAGATATTGGATAAGAGAATTTGGTTTTGGTTATGTGTAATTGGGTATGATGTTTATATAGATTGTATATAGGGTATGAGAAATTGAGGTATGAGATATTGGATATAAGAAATCACATCACATCACCTAAAATTCAAATCAGAATTTTTAAATTTTGAACTCAACATCAACGTTTACACTCCTCTCCTCTTTATTTTGATCACATCACAAACGGAGGCAAAATTTTTGATCCCATCAGTTCTCGCCATCACAAAAGGAGGGAAAAATTTTTGTTTATGTTTACGCTTGCACACATGGGTTCTCGCCATCACAAAGCTCAAGCTCACATTCCCGCTACGCTCTTGATCACTTCCCGCTAAGCTGACCCATGAAGGCTGCACACAAGGGTTCTCGCCATCCCAAGTTTCATGATTCTACGGTTTCAAGGATAAGAAGACCCATGAAGGCTGCAGCTCATAGATCCCCACATGAGGCCAATCGGGAATAAGAGGCAGGAGTGGAAGGCAATCGACGCCTGAGGACGATGGGAGAAGGGATGACATGGCTCCACCTGATCCAGCCGTTCCCAGACTTCTTCCTCCTCATCCTTCACAGATGACATGGCTCCACCTGCAAGTAGCACGGCTCAGCAAACCAAAGAGAGTACGAGAAGTAGATCAGGTCATCAAAGGAAGTGTAACAACATCGCCCACATGCTAACCCATTTGCAGAGAATTCTCATAGGAAATCAGCTGGGAGAACTCAACCGTGATGCAAAGTCTAGATGAGGTGCCAGGTAGTCCTTTGTTCATATTTTTGCTCCCGCGTGTTGGGTGAAATCAGTTCATCAAATGTACATTCCTATAGGAAACAGAGCCCATCTTGAAATCATATTGCATTCGAGCAATGCTCAAGCTGAATATTTGGTTCATGATTGAATTTGCTCATCAAATGTAAATTTCTGTAGGGCGTGCCAAAATTTTTGTTAAATCGGTGGTTTGACACTCTTTGCAATTGGTGGTTTTCAAAGCTCTCTCTCAGGTATTTCTATGTTTTTAAGCCATGAACATCAATATCCATGTTTTATTGTTTTTTGTATCTCATTTTGGATTTTTTTTTCTGTTTTTGCGGGTTCTTTTTTTATTTCAGCTAAAGCTCGTTGTTTTGATCCTGGTAATTGTATCAATTTTTGATCTTGAAACCTATTCTTTGACTTGATCTTGAAACCTTCATCATGTTAAAATGGGTTCCAGGATAGTTAAAAACATGTTTGCTTTGACTTGATCTTAATCCTTGCTTTGATTTTCACTTTGTTTGCTTCATTCTTCCATCTGGGTTTTCAGGAAAGTGTGCTCCTTCAAACACTTTGGGGCATTGGTGAAATTTGGGTGTTTTAGCCTTAGGGAAATCTGGATGGCAGAAGTGGGGATGTACATTAAGAGGCCAGATGGCAATTATGTGTCTAAGTTCTTGCCTTAGATGGCAATCATATTGTTTTGTTGTAACACCGGTTGTAAACATTTCAAAGTTCTTAGTGATTTCTGATATTCTCATTTTGTATGTTGATTTCAGATATGTTCCTTATCTTCCAAAATTTTCTTCTATAAAATGAATCCTGTAATGTAAAACACAATTCATTGGCTATCAATTGTTCTTAGACAAAACCAATGATATTTCGTAACAGTGAATCTCTAAACACATTTGAAGAAATTCTGACATCTTAGTGAAAGATATTGAGAAAAAAATTAGAAGTAAAGCAAAAAAAATTTACAAATATGGAAGTTATTGAGTGGAAGAATAGAACTTTTAATTGGAAATATTTTTTCGTTAAGAAAGCTAACTGGAGTTAGGTAAAAGCAAAGATCTTGATATCGGTTCTATTATTTTTTTATTCTGTGACTGAGATCTGTGATTATTAGCTGTTTACTTTATTTGCGATGATTGGATCTGATAAATAACATTTTATTACGTTGAATCTTGACTGATGTTGTAGTTTTTTTGTTTACAGTTTACAAAGGATGGTGTTGAACCCTTGACATACCACTATAAGGGGAGGGGGAGTACCACTAGGCCAAAGGCTGGTTCCAACCATTTTATCAGCAGAATATTTGATTGTCGATCCATATACAGTATATCATTGTTGCATGATGAGTTCCATTTTAGAAGATTGGTTACCTCTGATGCTTGCTGTTATTTATCTTTCGTAAGTTCAGTAATATTAAGACACTAACAGATCAGGTTGCTGAGGACTGAGTGGGTAGGTAATTTACAATGAGCACAGCACCAAATTTGGTGACCTCTTTCTACAATTAATTATATTTCTTGTTATTATGGAACTATTTCCATGAATGTTAATCTCTCTACATTTGAGCTGCTTTGATATCAAAGGAGTTGATGGTCATATTTTGTGGCTTTTTGAGTTTGGATTGCATTTGATCCTTTGTTCTGTAATAGGTATGTGATATGTTTTTTTGGATTGATTGATGGGTGGCATGATGGTGTTTTTTAGCTTATGAAGGAATTTAATAGAGTCGGAGGGTTTTAGTTTGGGTTTTGATTGATGAATGGTGCTGATTTTTCCTTTTTTGTTCTATAAGTATGTGAATCTAATAGATGTTGTTTAATTGATTTGGCAATCTGATATAACGTCCTGATTTCAAACGTGATATCAAACTGCCATATATAATTAAACTTTTACTGTAATTTTGTAATTTTGGTATATATGTAATTTTTCCATATAATATATAATTAGATATCCTGATACGACAATCTGATAGAAAGTTTGATATCAACCTTGATAGCAAACTGCCATATATAATTTTGGTCAAATTATATATGGCAATCTGATATAAAACTTTTATCAAGTCCTGATATGGCAGTCCTGATATGGCAATCTAACATAAAGTCCTGATATATCAAGCTGCCATATATAACAAAATTTGTACTGTAGTTTTGTAATTTTGGTATATATGTAATTTTTCCATATATTATATAATTTGATTTCCTAATATGGCAATCTGATATAAAGTTGTGATATCAACCTTGATATCAAACGGCCATATATAATTTTGGTCAAACTGTCTATGGCAATCTGATATAAAACTTTATATCAAGTCCTGATATGTCAGTCCTGATATGGAAATCTGATATAAAGTCATGATATCAAACTTGATATTAAACTGCCATATATAATTTTGTTTAAAAGTGATTCTGCAAACAAAATTTTATATAAATTGGGGTTTAAAAATTATATATGGTAATCTTATATAACGTAATGATATCAAACTTGGAAGTCAAATTAGCAGGAAATCAAACTTGGAAGTAAAATAACAAATGCAAAACTTGAAATTTGATTTGCAAACAACATGTTCCAACACTTCCACGAATAGGGTCAAAGGAATTAGCAGGAAGTTAAATTAGAAACTTTCGATCTTAAAAATTATTTTGCATAGTTTTTTATAGGAACAAGTATTTAGGGGTTCAAGTTCACAGAATTTTTTTCATAGATTTTTTTTGGTTTTGGTGTTATATATGGCATGATCCTGTCGATGTTACTCTCTCCCCCTCCCCTCCAACTGAATTTAAAATCTTTATTTTGTTAATCTATTCTGTTAATTTGATGATTTGTGTATTAATTTGATTATTTATTCTGTTAATTCCGTTAATTGGATTATTTTGTTATCTTTTGGTGTTACCTTCAATTTGATATAAAGCCATGATATATAGTATTCCTGATGTAATGTCTTGAGTATCAACATATATAATTTTTTTGCAAAAAGTCCTGATATGGCAGTCCTGATATGGCAATCTGATAAAAAAAATCCTGATACCAAACTTGATATCAAACTGCCATATATAATTTTGGTCAAATTATACATGGCAATCTGATATCAAACTTTATATAACGTTTATATCAAGTTTGCAAAAAGTCCTGATTTGGTTGTCCTGATATGGCAATTTAATATAAAGTACTGATATTAAACTTGATATCAAACTGCCATATTAATTTTGGTTAAAAGTGATTCTGAAAACCAAACTTGATATAAAGGTTGGTCAAAAAATGATATATGGCAATCTGATATACAGTCTGATACGACTATTTTGACCGGGTCCGGAGGAGCCAAGTCAACCACGACCAGTCAACCAGCCAAACTACGGCCTCGGGCTCCGGCCCAAGGATCTTACGGGCGGGTCGCGTTTCTCCACCCACGACGAAGGCCCAAGAGATTGCCCGCTTCTGTAGCGGAGGAAATCGGGGCCCAAATCGAGGAAGCCTTCGCCAAATATGGCAACCGCCCCGTGCCATCATGATCCGCCAATTATGGCAGCCACCTTCATGGCGCGCCAAATATGGCAACCGACTTCATGGCCAGGCTTAATGGCCATCATTCCCCCGCCATTATGGCCCGCCAATTATGGCAATCACTCATGGCCATGACTCCACCTTCATGGCGTCATCAAGTGGGCGCAATTAGAGGGGGTCAATCCTTCCCCATTTGCACGACCCCATGAATGACGGCCATGATGTCACGTCATGGCACATGATGAGCATGGTTCGTCTATATGAGGAGGGGGCGGGCGTCATTTGCAGGGGGCTGGATCTTCATCACAGACAACGGAGGTACCTCATTCTCCCATCTTACACCTTCTTCCACCTTGAATATTTCTCCTCCAAAGCTCGGCCCGAGGACTCGAGTATCGGTCTCTCCGCGAGCCATACTCGATCCCACCGAGCACTTATCAGACGAGATCTGACTTTGGCATCGGAGGGGCTTCGGTCGGAACCAAGGTCCGACCCCCCTGACGAGCTCTCTCGTCTATTCAGGTCCAGGAGTTCCAGCGACGCCGAGGCTACCCCTCGGCGTCCTTCCAGCCGGAGCCGAGCGCCCTCGTCCCCGACCTCGTTCGTCTCCTCCGTCACGAGGACGTCGCTCTGCCGAGGCTACCCCTCGCCGAGCCGACGCGAGGATCCGCGTGCCCCGCTGCGAGCGACTCTGCCTTCAACCGATCCCGGAGGCTGTCATCTCGCCGAGGCTACCCCTCGGCCCGCCAAAGAACGGAGCCGCGCCTTTCCGCTCGAGCGAACGCGCCGACGGTCGACCCCACCGGTCATCTCCGTCTCGAGCGACAGCCACGACAACTCGGGGGTCCCGCGCGTCCCCTCTTTGACCGCGTTGACCACACACCTTCCATACTATTAATGTGTTCTGTAAAAATAGCAGAAACATTTGGCGCCGTCTGTGGGAACGAGTCTACGTCCATGAATCGACCACACGGTCTATGATTCGTTCCCCTAATCAAATGCCGTCAACTTTTGAAGATCGATCCATCAACCGAGTTCCGGCAGACAAAGATCCCACTTTTGGGGCCGCAACGGGCATCGAGAACTTGTTCTCCACGACCACAAGGTCAAAAGCCCTGTTGCATCCTCAACCGCGACGGAAACCCCTTACTCCTCCTATTTCGCACAAATTCAGACATTGGTGGCGTTCACCTTCCCAAAGTTCACCGACCTGGAGAAGCGAAGGCATCACAGATCCCTTGCATCAGAATGTAGTTAAATCTCTTCAGTACGATCAAGATCGATGAATCCATGGATCGTTCGACCAAAATCGATGTTGTCGAAGAGATTGAGAAAGTCCGAGCCTCGACGGCCAAATGGTGGAGGCCAGAACCATCTGTGCAGAAGATCTGCCCAATCCAGGCTCTGTCCAAGTTGCAAGCTTCGTCAGTCAGGCCCTTGACAATGAGTGATCATAACAGAGAAAGAGAACAAAGCGGAAAAGAGATCGATCAATCGATCAGCAGCGATCAATGTTCCGGGCTCAATCAACTCTCCTCAAGTGGCTCGACTTGGCCGGAGACGAGAGCTCAATCATTGTCCGGCTCAATGTTCGACCAATATTCGATCTTCCCATTTCCATGGCTCATCTGAGCACAATCAAATCCTCAATCGCCTGGAGTGCTCTCGTATGGATGCCACGCTCATTATCGAGCTCGGATGGCTGCCAGTGCTCTTCGTCAAGCTCGGATGGCCGAGCTTCGAGCAACATCTAGGCTCCGACCTAGCTAAAAACCTATGTTGGCCATGACCGATACCGACCGTGCCTCGATGCCACCGTCAACGACAGATCCAAGTTTGGGAGCCCTCTTGTCGAGCTTCATCTCTCAGATCGTTGCCAAGCACAAATAACCCTCGAACTCAAGCAAAGCTCCCAGGCATGGAGGCTACCAACTGTTGATCGATCGACATCAAGGCTTCCATGAACTCAAGTGAAGCTTGAACGACACATCCACAATGTGTCCAGCATCGCTCGAGGCCCCACCAGCTCGACGGGTTGCGCTACCGCCCGTCCACCATGCCGATTCCATCAAGCTGGGTCGGTGGAAGAAGATCCCGAGCTCAGAGACTTGGTCGGGGGAGAGAGAGAGAGATGATCCCAGCCGAACGCGCTCATCAACAAGAGGGTGCTCGATTGAATCTCGTCGACAGGTCGCGCTGTCGCCCGTCCACCATCGGAGCTCCGAACAATCGACCCATCCACAATGGGGATTTGATGATCTGACCGTGGCGAAGGATCCCGTCGAACTCCTTCCGAGCGATCATCGATGGGACTTGACCCTTGCAACACAGCTTCCTCGGAGCTCCGATCATCACTCTAATTGAACAGAGCAGTCGAAAACAAACAGCTTCATCCGAGATCCAAGAGACTCACGTCTCCATTCGATAGCCATGCCGGCCGATCCGAGCCTCGAAGCTGCTGTCGGAGCTTCATCCGAGATCCAAGCCATCTGAGCTTCACCCCGGTCTCTTCGACTCGATGGGACATGGGATCCAAGCTCCGATCTATCATTATCGTTTCTCAATAGGGAATCAGCATTCGACCACGGCAAGCGCAACTTCCTCGAGACTCATTCCTAGCGGTCGACACTTCGACCCTCGTCTGCAGGATCTAGGAATTCGTTCGACCCTTCGCCCTAACTCGACTCCTTCCCCAAGCTGAATCCAAGATCGCAAATGTCGTGCTGCTTTCGACCTTCAACGGTGATGTCAGGAGGCCGACCAGTCCGGGCCGAGGCCGAGGCTGACCAGTTCAGGCCGAGGCCGAGGCCGACCCCAGAGGAGGCCGACCAGTCCAGGCCGAGGCCGATGCTGATCAGTTCGGGCCGAGGCCGAGGCCAACCCCAGAGGAGGCCGACCAGTCCAGGCCGAGGCCGAGGCTGACCAGTTCAGGCCGAGGCCGAGGCCGACCCCAGAGGAGGCCGACCAGTCCAGGCCGAGGCTGAGGCTGACCAGTTCAGGCCGAGGCCGAGGCCGACCCCAGAGGAGGCCGACCAGTCCAGGCCGAGGCCGACCCCAGAGGAGGCCGACCAGTCCAGGCCAAGGCCGACCCCTGAGGAGGCCGACCAGTCCAGGCCGAGGCCGAGGCAGACCAGTTCAGGCCTAGGCCGAGGCCGACCCCAGAGGAGGCTGACCAGTCCAGTCCGAGGCCGAGGCCGACCAGTTCAGGCCGAGGCCGAGGCCGAAGCCGTCCCAGCAAAAAGGTCAAACTGCCCTCTTCCCCTTGCTAATTAATTGTGTGCTTTCAGACAACTACCAGAGCTTCCCTAACAAATCTCCTCTCTTAAGCTTCTTGCGAGATGGTGATAAAAAGCCACGTCCTCCGGTTTCAACAAATGTCTCACAAAAAGCTTGTAGATAAGGCTGCCATGGTCGCGACAACACCGGAGCACACGGCGACCGGCACTGCGGCCTCGGCCAACTTGAGGGAGAGGCGCAAGGAGTGCGTCTAGATCCGGGGACGGGCCAGGAAGACGCGGGGCTACGAGTGGCCTGGAAAGGTCGCCAAGGAGAATGAGATCTCGATCGAGTTCAGACAAGAGACAGCACCGACGACCCTCGCAGGCGTCGGGCTTAGCCCCGACTCGGCCTTCATCGATGGCCCTACCACCATCTCTGGCCATTGTATCGACGTCCGCCATACCAACACCGTGCTGCCATCGCCAAACATATGGGCTGAGCTCCCATCACTGTGCCGCCCTTGCCTAGCTACCTTGGTCGTACCGCCAAACAGACAAAAGCTGGAGCCGGAGCGGGAGATGCGGTCCAGACAAAAGCTATAGCTGGAGCTGGAGCTGGAGCTGAATTTGGAAATAGAACTAGAGCTGTGTCTAGACGAGGCCGACCCATCCAAGAGGAGGCCGACCACACCAGTTCAACCGACCCAGGAGGAGGCCGACCAGACAAGTCCGATCGCTCCTCCGATCGTGGCCGAGCCGTTTGGCAGAAGCACCACCGTCTGAGTTCGAGCAACCAAGAAGCTCCTCCAATCGAGGCCGACCAGTTCAGGCTGAGACCGAGGCCGACCCCAGAGGAGGCCGACCGGTCCAGACGAGTCGGACCACCCTTCCAAGCCTCCGAGCCACCTTGTCTCAAAGTCGTCCTCATCCTGGCCAAGCCGATCTGGCCGAAGCACCACCGTCCGAGTTCAAGCACCTAGATCGCTCCTCCGATCGTGCTGCTGGGTCCCCGCTTGCCGAACGACCCCTGCATCCACCGATCTGGACGAAGCAATGGTAGAGCGCCACCATGGAATCTTCGAAAGGCTTCACAAGGTCCTCACCCTTTTCACCAGCCGTAAGCCGAGGGGCAACTCACCTCGCCACCGAGCGGATCTCCTTCGCCGGCCGTAAGCTGAGGGGCAACTCCCCTCGCCACCGGGCGGATCTCCTTCGCCGGCCGTAAGCCGAGGGGAAACTCACCTCGCCACCGAGCGGATCTCCTTCGTCGGCCGTAAGCCGAGGGGCAACTCCCCTCGCCATCGGGCGGATCTCCTTTGCCGGCCGTAAGCCGAGGGGCAACTCACCTCGCCACCGAGCGGATCTCCTTCGTCGGCCGTAAGCCGAGGGGCAACTCCCCTCGCCGCCGGGCGGATCTCCTTTGCCGGCCGTAAGCCGAGGGGCAACTCACCTTGCCACCGAGCGGATCTCCTTCGTCGGCCGTAAGCCGAGGGGCAACTCCCCTCGCCGCCGAGCGGATCTCCTTCGTCGGCCGTAAGCCGAGGGGCAACTCCCCTCGCAACCGAACGAACGTATCGGTCAAAGAGCTGGGGGCAACCCCCCCAGTAGGCCGAGCACTCCTTCGTCGGTCGTAAGCCGAGGGGCAACTCCCCTCGCCACCGAACGAATCTCCTTCGTCGGCCGTAAGCCGAGGGGCAACTCCCCTCGCCACGAACGAATCTCCTTCGTCGGCCGTAAGCCGAGGGGCAACTCCCCTCGCCACCTAACGGATCTCCTTCGTCGGCCGTAAGCCGAGGGGCAACTCCCCTCGCAACCGAACGAATCTCGGACCGACGATCTATCGTCACTAGCCAACTCCGCAGGAAGGACCAAATTCTACAGAAAGAGCAACTTCTTCCCCATTATACTACATCTCCCGACCTCCACCTCAACAATGGTAGAGCTCAGAAGATGAGGGCAATTGATACGACTATTTTGACCGGGTCCGGAGGAGCCAAGTCAACCACGACCAGTCAACCAGCCAAACTACGGCCTCGGGCTCCGGCCCAAGGATCTTACGGGCGGGTCGCGTTTCTCCACCCACGACGAAGGCCCAAGAGATTGCCCGCTTCTGTAGCGGAGGAAATCGGGGCCCAAATCGAGGAAGCCTTCGCCAAATATGGCAACCGCCCCGTGCCATCATGATCCGCCAATTATGGCAGCCACCTTCATGGCTCGCCAAATATGGCAACCGACTTCATGGCCAGGCTTAATGGCCATCATTCCCCCGCCATTATGGCCCGCCAATTATGGCAATCACTCATGGCCATGACTCCACCTTCATGGCGTCATCAAGTGGGCGCAATTAGAGGGGGTCAATCCTTCCCCATTTGCACGACCCCATGAATGACGGCCATGATGTCACGTCATGGCACATGATGAGCATGGTTCGTCTATATGAGGAGGGGGCGGGCGTCATTTACAGGGGGCTGGATCTTCATCACAGACAACGGAGGTACCTCATTCTCCCATCTTACACCTTCTTCCACCTTGAATATTTCTCCTCCAAAGCTCGGCCCGAGGACTCGAGTATCGGTCTCTCCGCGAGCCATACTCGATCCCACCGAGCACTTATCAGACCAGATCTGACTTTGGCATCGGAGGGGCTTCGGTCGGAACCAAGGTCCGACCCCCCTGACGAGCTCTCTCGTCTATTCAGGTCCAGGAGTTCCAGCGACGCCGAGGCTACCCCTCGGCGTCCTTCCAGCCGGAGCCGAGCGCCCTCGTCCCCGACCTCGTTCGTCTCCTCCGTCACGAGGACGTCGCTCTGCCGAGGCTACCCCTCGCCGAGCCGACGCGAGGATCCGCGTGCTCCGCTGCGAGCGACTCTGCCTTCAACCGATCCCGGAGGCTGTCATCTCGCCGAGGCTACCCCTCGGCCCGCCAAAGAACGGAGCCGCGCCTTTCCGCTCGAGTTAACGCGCCGTCGGTCGACCCAACCGGTCATCTCCGTCTCGAGCGACAGCCACGACAACTCGGGGGTCCCGCGCGTCCCCTCTTTGACCGCGTTGACCACACACCTTCCATACTATTAATGTGTTCTGCAAAAAATAGCAGAAACACAGTCCTTATATCAGAACTTGAAAGCAAAATTAGCATAGAAATCACACTTGGAAGTCAAATTACAAATATAGAACTTGGAAGTTTGATTTGCAAACATGTTTCCAAACTTAGACAAATATGATCAAAGTAATATAGAGCAGGATTTTTTCACATAATTATTTTTTGATTTTGGTGTTGTATATGGAAGAATCCTGTCATTGTTACTCTCTCTCCCCCCAATATAAACATTTTGGTGCTAAAAATTGCATGAACAAACGCAAAGTTCAGGACTGTTCATGCAAAATTTTGGTGCTAAACTTTTGCTATTGTGAAGAAAAATTTTATCAAATTTTGCTATTGTGAACAAATTCGCTAAGTTGTGATCTTGCTATTGTGAAGAAAAATTTCTCCATCATTCCCTTATCAACAGTGATTTTTAAGTAAAGTTTTTTTTGCTATTATGAAGGAAATTATATATTGGTAATTTGGGTTTGCTTGCATTTGTTGGTGCATATGAGATCTTTAAGTAAAGTTCTATTTAAATGTTGATATTATTTTAAGTAAATTTATTGGCATAAGGCTCTTGCAACAAATACCAGTGTTACAAAAAGGTACGAGGATGGCTAAACGTCCCTTTTTGTTACAAAAAGGTATTGAATTGTTTAAATATATTTTGCTGAATTTTGTGTGTTGGGTATTTGTACTTCGTAAATCTCTAATTTGGTCTTTTTAGATGTCCGTTTGTTAGTGTTGACAAATGGGCTATTCTGACCGGGCCCGGAAGAGCAAAGTCAACTATGACTGGTCAACCGGATTACTACGACCTTGGGGCCTCGGCCCAAGGATCTCACGGGCGGGCCGCGATTCTCCACCCATGACGAAGGCCCACTTCCTCAGTGGAGGAAATCGAGGCCCAAATCAAGGAAGCATCCGCCAAGTATGGCAACCATCCAAGGCCATCACTCTCTAGCCATCATGGCTCAGCTTAATGGCTCAGCTTAATGGCCCGACTTAAATGGCCATCACTCTATAGCCATCATGGCTCGGCTTAATGGCTCAGCTTAATGGCCCGACTTAAATGGCCATCACTCTCCAGCCATCAAGGCCCGCCAAATATGGCAACAGCCCGAGTCCATCACTCCAGCCATCATGGCCACCCTCAGGACATTCATCTCCTCATCAAGATGGGCGCAATTAGTGGAGGTCAAAACTTCCCACATTTGCACGTCCCCATGAATGATGGCCATGATGTCACATCATGGCGCATTATGAGGACGAGTCACCTATATGAGGGGAGGAGGGTCATCATCACAAAAGGGGGCTTCACGATCTACAACGGAGGTATCACCAACTCCATCTCACACCTTCTTCCGCCTTTACATATTTCTCCTCCATAGCTCGGCTCGAGGATGGGGGCTCGGTCTCTCCGTGAACCGAGCCCGATCCCACCGAGCATCCCTCAGACAAGATCTGACTTTGGCATCGGAGGGGATTTGGTCGGATCCAAGGTCCGACCCCCCTGACGAGCTCTTTCGTCCATTCAGGTCCAGGAGATCCCACGGCGTCGAGGCTACCCCTCAGCGACATCACAGCCGGAGCCGAGCGCCCTCGTCCCCGAGCCCGTTCGTCTCCACCACCATAAGATAGTCGCTCTGTCGAGGCCACCCCTCGACGCCAGGAGAGACCGAGGCTTCCCCTCAGCTCCACGCCGGCCACGCATCAAGCGAGACGACCGAGGCTACCCCTCGTCGTCCGACCGTCCGAGGCCGAGCACCTCTCACTGGGCCGAGGCTTCCCCTCCGCCCCCCAGAGGCCGAGGATCCAGATTCGGCCCAGCCGACGCGCTCCACGTCATCCGCAACTCCGATTCGCGCCGCGTCTGCACTGACTCGACGCACCCGAGGGACCCAAGTCGGCCCCTTGACCACATTGACCGGGTAGTCCACGGTCAACGCTTTTGTAGTGAGAAAACACTCTGAAACATCTGGCGCCGTCTGTGGGAACGAGTCGACATCCACGATGTCAACCGCATCGGCAATGATTCGTTCCTTTGATCAAGAACATTTTCTTCCAAAAAGCCCATTGAAGGGATCACAGCCTTTCCCCTAAAAATCCCCCCACCGAGATTTAAAAATCTTATTTTCCCTGTAAGATTCTAAATGGGAGGCACTTAGGGGGGTTCCCCTGGCGATCTCCTTTTTCGTGGCAACAGGGGCGTAACCCCCATTTTTTCCCTTGGCAAATCAAAGATGTGCATCTTTCCTCTTGTCTATCCGCAGAGAAGCACCTGTAGGGGGCGAAGCCGATCGCACAACCCTAGGTCTACCGATCTGCCCCTCACCGTCCAGGTGCGGGCTACCGACGAAGATCGAGCACCCCACCGGCGTCGAGTTCGACACTGGCCATCCACTTCGCTTGTTCCTCGCTGGCACTATCGACCCCCTCTATCACTTCGATGGGCGGCTCTTTAATCTCGCCGCACGCTCCGCCCGACCACTCCTCCGTGGTCGACGGCATCGGCATCTCTGATCACCACCGTCAGCGTCTCTGGTCACCGCCACCCCCAGGTTCCAAGGGCCCAGACTCGTTAACGCCGTCGGTGCTGCTGCCAGATCTGAAGTCTTTCGAATCGGGCGTCACCGACCAATGGTGGATGTTGTTCCATCGCCGGCCGTCGAGCAGGAGGTCAGGGTTATGGATCCGAATCCAGACTGGGCATCTGAACATGGCGAGGTACCGTTCGCGTTCGGGCCGAGCGTGCGACCATGGCGTGGAGCCGATCGCACTTCTGTTCCAAGCCACCGTTGACAGACCCAGATCAAGGCTCCCAGGCATCACAATCGAGGCTGTCTACTGCCAATCAAACCAAGACGAGCTTCCTCAACATCAATCGACATTGACACAGCACGGCAACAAGATCGACCCAGACGAAGCCTCGATCCACATCGGACCCGACTGGATCTCCGATTCGATGAAGGTCGAGCCTCCAAGCTTCAATCAGTGGCCACCAAGCTCGAGTGTCCTGCTGTATTTCAACGAAGATTGGGGCTCCGACCTCCGATGCATGCTACTCACCACTCGGACCAATGGAGATCGAATCAAGGCCTTCTGCGCTCCAGCATCCCCGATCCGAGTTCCGTGTAACTCGATTGAAGAAAGTCGAGCGCCGACGACGTGGATTCAAGTTCTGTGTAGCTTGATCGAAGTAGGTGAAGCGCCAACCTGCCAAGCTTCCTCTCTCCGATCGTTGCCAAGGCGCAAATAAGTTCGAGGCCCTCGGCCCAGGCAGAGCTCTTGGGCATCGAGGATGCCGACCGCTGATCAGACGAGATTGAGGCTTCCAAAAGCTCGATTGGGCTTCGAGCGATGCATCCACAGTTCGACCGACCATCGACACCGATCGAGGCTCCCGCAACCAGACTGAAGCTCAAGCCGACCAAGCCTCCGGCGTCAAACAAAGACAGAGGCTTCATCTGCGGATTCCGTGGATCGATACTTCCGGAGGCTTGACTGAAGATCAATTGAGGTCCTCCACAAATCAAAGATTCCCCTTGAGGTCAAACTATACTCCCCCTTGCTAATTGTGTTTCCTCTATCAACTGCAAGAACTCTCATAACAAATTTCCTTCTTCCACTTTCTTGCGAGTTTGAGGTACACGACCGCGAACAGCTTAAGAGTGGAGATGCTCTCCACGCCGAATAGCCGACCCAAATGAGCTTGCGAATGCCAAACTCGGGGAGATGCCGAGCCATATGGCTACATGCCCAGTTGCTGGTCACGCTTCATGTAGAGCTGCCAACCATAATGAGCTCCCAGGCTTTTGTGAGCAGATTGATGTTGGTCAGACCTGAGCGAGGCCGAACGACATCCGAAGCGACAACCGATCGCGCCTCCAAACGGCCAACCCAGGTGATGCCGAGCCACCTTGGTCGTGCCGCCGAACGGACAAGAGCTGGGGCTGCAGCCTGAGCTAGGATCCGGACAAAAGCTGGAGCTGGAGCTGGAGCAGAAGCCAGGATCCAGACAAAGCTGGAGCTGGAGCTGGAGATGCGGTCCAGACAAAAGCTAGAGATGGAGCTGGAGCTGGAGCTGAATTTGGAATTAGAACTAGAGCTGTGTCTAGAGAAGGCCGACCACACCAGTTCAACCGACCCAGGAGGAGGCCGACCAGACAAGTCCGACCGCCTTGCCGAGTATCTGAGTCTCAATGCCAAGACACATTGTCGAGCTTACAAAGTTATCCCCCCAATGCGACGGAGCAGAAGCCGAGGCGATGACGCAAAACCTCCACCTTCCAAGCGGACCAGCACTACCTTCCAAGCGGACCAGTACAAGCTTTCCCAAACGACACTTCGTCATCAACACTTCAAGAGGAATCTCAAGGTTCTTGAGCATCTCGGCTCCAAGAGTCGCCTGAGTAAGGAGATGCCTGCCGACACTCATCTCCAAAATCAAACCTGAGATCTGAGGAAAGTTGTCGGGACCAAGCACACGCTCGATCCAGTATCATCCGAACTCAAGGCCAAGTTGCCGGTCATGCCGAACCCTCTTCGCAAGCCAGACAGAGGCACGACTGTCCGAGTTTGAGCATCCAGACCGCTCCTTCGACCATAGCCGAGCCGATCTGGCCGAAGCACCACCGTCCTGGTTCGAGCGTTCATCACTCCTCCGACCGTGGCCGAGCCGATCTGGCCGAAGCACCCCCGTCCAAGATCAAGCATCCAGATCGCTCCTCCGACCGAGCTACTGGATCCCCGCTTGCCGAACAACTCCTGCATCCGCCCGAGCTGGGCGAAGTAGTGGCAGAGCGCCACCATGGAATCTCCGAAAATATTCACAAGGTCCTCACCTCTTAGTCGGCCGTAAGTCGAGGGGCAACTCCCTTCGCCACCGAACGAATCTCCTTCGACGACCGTAAGTCGAGGGGCGACTCCCCTCGCCACCGGACGAACCTCCTTCGTCGGCCGTAAGTCGAGGGATGAATCCCCTCGCCACCGAACGAACCTCCTTCGTCGGCCGTAAGTCGAGGGGCGACTCCCCTCGCCACCAAACAAACCTCCTTCGTCGGCCGTAAGTCAAGAGGCGAATCCACTCGCCACCGAACGAACCTCCTTCGTCGGCCGTAAGTCGAGGGGCAACTCCCCTCGCCACCGAACGAATCTCCTTCGTCGGCCGTGAGTCGAGGGGCAACTCCCCTCGCCACCGAACGAACCTCCTTCGTCGGCCGTAAGTCGAGGGGCAACTCCCCTCGCCACCGAACAGATCTCCTTCGTCGGCCGTAAGTGGAGGGGCAACTCCCCTCGCCACCGAACGGATCTCCTTCGTCGGCCGTAAGTCGAGGGGCAGCTCCCCTCGCCACTGAACGGATCTCCTTCGTCGGCCGTAAGTCGAGGGGCAGCTTCCTCCCCATTATACTACATCTCCCGACCTCCACCTCAACAATGGTAGAGCTCAGAAGATGGGGGCTGTTGACAAATGGGCTATTCTGACCGGGCCCAGAAGAGCAAAGTCAACTATGACTGGTCAACCGGATTACTACGACCTTGGGGCCTTGGCCCAAGGATCTCAAGGGCGGGCCGCGATTCTCCACCCATGACAAAGGCCCACTTCCTCAGTGGAGGAAATCGAGTCCCAAATCAAGGAAGCATCCGCCAAGTATGGCAACCATCCAAGGCCATCACTCTCTAGCCATCATGGCTCGGCTTAATGGCTCAGCTTAATGGCCCGACTTAAATGGCCATCACTCTATAGCCATCATGGCTCGGCTTAATGGCTCAGCTTAATGGCCCGACTTAAATGGCCATCACTCTCCAGCCATCAAGGCCCGCCAAATATGGCAACAGCCCGAGTCCATCACTCCAGCCATCATGGCCACCCTCAGGACATTCATCTCCTCATCAAGATGGGCGCAATTAGTGGAGGTCAAAACTTCCCACATTTGCACGTCCCCATGAATGATGGCCATGATGTCACATCATGGCGCATTATGAGGACGAGTCACCTATATGAGGGGAGGAGGGTCATCATCACAAAAGGGGGCTTCACGATCTACAACGGAGGTATCACCAACTCCATCTCACACCTTCTTCCGCCTTTACATATTTCTCCTCCATAGCTCGGCTCGAGGATGGGGGCTCGGTCTCTCCGTGAACCGAGCCCGATCCCACCGAGCATCCCTCAGACAAGTTCTGACTTTGGCATCGGAGGGGATTTGATCGGAACCAAGGTCCGACCCCCCTGACGAGCTCTTTCGTCCATTCAGGTCCAGGAGATCCCGCGGCGTCGAGGCTACCCCTCAGCGACATCACAGCCGGAGCCGAGCGCCCTCGTCCCCGAGCCCGTTCGTCTCCACCACCAGAAGATAGTCGCTCTGTCGAGGCCACCCCTCGACGCCAGGAGAGACCGAGGCTTCCCCTCAGCTCCACGCCGGCCACGCATCAAGCGAGACGACCGAGGCTACCCCTCGTCGTCCGACTGTCCGAGGCCGAGCACCTCTCACTGGGCCGAGGCTTCCCCTCCGCCCCCCAGAGGCCGATGATCCAGATTCGGCCCAGCCGACGTGCTCCACGTCATCCGCAACTCCGATTCGCGTCGCGTCTGCACTGACTCGACGCACCCGAGGGACCCAAGTCGGCCCCTTGACCACATTGACCGGGTAGTCCACGGTCAACGCTTTTGTAGTGAGAAAACACTCTGAAACAGTTAGGAATTTGACCTTTATTCTATAGTTTTAGTTGCAGCCTTTTTGTTTTGAAGATTTTATTTCTTAAACAATTATTGGTTATTTGGTATTTTTTATTCAGTTTGGATTTGTTAATGGAAAAAAGAAAAGTTGATTTAAATTTGATGCAGACTGAAAATTTATTCAATATTATTTATTCATGATGAATGAAATTAGGAAATGGGAGTTTGGGGATAGATTTTTGGAAGTTCGATAGGCAAAGTGCTGAATTTTATTAAATTTTTTTGATGACATTTGTTAAATACAATGTAGTGGGTTTGATCTTTAGAGACCCTCAAGGAGGTCAGCAAAGAAGTTACTGAATACTAGGTATACGAATACTTGAATTCCATTCTTTTCTCCAACTAATTTCTTTGTATTCCTATTGATGTTTTCTTTTGCAGATACCCAAAATCCCCCTTCCAATCTTCATCCAGCCTCTTCTTTATATTCTGCATCCATTAGATAATTAATTCTTTTAATGTTTTTGTTGCATTTGTAGTTAGTGATTTCTTCTGGATAGCTGGTTAATAGGTAATCTGTAAAATCTCACCTTGGGTGTAATTTTTTTTATTTTGGTTATGTTATATGTTAACTTGAACGCTTTTTTTATTGACATAGGTAAAGCTTCAGTTTAGCTTTGATAACTTGGTAATATGGAGATACAGGTTTCTTTGTTTTCCTGTCTTTGTGTTTTCTTAGAAGCTTCAAGGATCCATTTTCTTTTTTGTTTGTCTTTAGAAAATCTCGAATGCAACATGAAATTAATTTGTTGTTCTCTATAGGCAAATAGAGAGAAATGGGTCTCTACACATATGTAGGCAAACAACATGAAATTAATTTCTACATATGAATCATAAATCATATCCTTTTGTTCAAATTTTCTCACTTAATGTTTAGTACTTCATTAGGACACATTGGAAAGAAAAGTTTGTATGCCATATATTTGTTAATTGAAATTATGTAAAAGATACATTCTCTGTTTCATGTTTCAAAAAGCTTATGGTTGTTCTTTTTTGACTGAACCTTGATTACAGTTGTACACTACAATTTAATTGGATGATTACATATCAGATATTGTCATTAATTTATCCAAGTCACAAGTGTCTCTTCTCATCAATTAAGAACTGATTGCATCTCCTGTCATGGACTATCCAATTTGGCTTTGTTATAAATGATTCTGATTGGATATATCTATGCCCAGCATATTCTAATATCTGAGCATTGGAATATGTTTGTTGCACTAAAACACTATGTTTGGAGTGGAGAATTTTGGAGTGGATAAGTAATTCCAGAAAAGTTTGCAATTTCATTGTAACAGTAAATTTAGGGAAGGATGACCTGCTTTGGTTATGTACTAACATATTTGGTGATTGAGAAATACATCCAGAACATGTTCATTATTGAAAAGGAAAGTTAGATTGATGACTAACAATATGTAAGAAGTCAGATGAAGCTTCAATTAATAGATAACACGAGATTATTCTATGAGATGGTCTGGACATATAGAATGGACTCTGATGTGTACTCATAAAAAGTTCTCTAATACAAAATTTGAGACGTACTCATAAAAGTTTATAAGTCCTTCACTATACACAATCCAAACTTGATAGAAGTTATCCAGCTTACAGAATATTTAAGAAATGCTCATTAAAAATTCACAATCCAAACTGGACAAGTTCTCCAGCATACACTCATATTTGAGAAGTTCTACAATACAGATTTGCACTTACACTCATATTTGAGTAGTTACCCTCAAAAATTACACAAAACAAAAAAATACAGACTCCAAAAAATTACAGATTTCAAGTTGTCCAGCTTGAATTGCTACATGTTCTCTAGCTTCCATTTTTTTGTGTTCTCCAACTTTCAGATTCCAAGTTCTCCACACGTCATGTTTTTTGCACATAATTTGCTCCATGGTTTCAAGGTCTCTAGCTTCCAAGAGTCTGCCAATGCATATAATTCCAGGAGTCCATTTGCCAGCAACATATTTAAAACCCCAATAGATTCTCTATAACTCTTCCAAAAGGCAAACTTTTTAGTAGTGACATATTCTTTTACTATAAGGTGAAAGAGAGTTGGCTGTAAGAGATGGTCAGAATTTATGGCAGTTACTAAACTAATTGAAAGCTTTATGTTCAGCATAATTGCCAACTTCATGCATGCCAACAGCATGCATGCCAACTTACCTGTAAATATTGTCCCATTGTTAGGATGTCTACTCTAATAGAATTTAAATCAGATAAAAAGCTTCCTTCACCCCCTCATCCGATTCTCCAAGACCCAACAGTACTCAGCCTATTGAAATGATTTAGCTAAACTATTTGAAGAAAGAAAAACATGTGCATTGAACTTAACTCAAGTAAATAATCTAAATTCCTAGCTGGACAAGTTGCACCAACGTAAGTAAATGACATAGTACCAGAAATTATATATTCCATGTTTAAAGAAGGACTAAATAGTCATTTTGAACAAATGTAGCTTTTTATGCATGAAATCCCCAAGTCGATTTACCCTCAGAAAGAAGAGTCATATACCAAGTGTGATTGGCATTCAATTGATCTAAATGTTTCAGTTTATCATAACATAATACAGAAAGATGAATGAGGATATAGTAAATATACAAGTTGACTATGTTGTCTTATCTAGATTTCTTTCATAGATACAAACTACTTCATTTTGTTTTTCTATTTAAAGTTGCTTTTTAATATTCTTATATTCATCATATTTGGGATTTGGCACTCCGTTGTGCTTTTATATCATGAGATATTTCTCTTCACCGTCTTCATTGAACAGATTGGTTATTCAAACATTCACCTTGAAATGATCTTAATCAATTTATAAATTATATTCGTATGAATACAAGCTTAGCACACCGGATAAATTATATTCTTATACCATTCCATAGCTATAAACATTTATTTGTGAAAATCAATTAACTTTCTTGCTAAATTTTGACAGTCAGCTGGATATGTTTATATGTGCAGGCTTATGAGGTAAGTTTGTTAATATTTGTTGTAGAAGTGAAACTAGGAAATGGACAGGTTTATTAGGTAAGTTAATCTTGCAGCATTTGTGTTTGTTACCGTCTATGTGAAATTCAATTGATGGCTTATTTTACAGGGAGCCGCAATTCTGATGCTGACACCTGACACCTGATTGAAGATGATTGAACCTGACACCAGATTAACAACACCAGCTTGAACCTGACACCAATATGAAGAATTCCAGTTGTGCTTTGCTAGGCTAGAAGGGACTTCAAGTGGCATTTTGTTGTGAATTTGTATTTGTACTGTAAGCAAGTGAGGCAATCTTGATTATTATTGCAACACAAGAAACATACATGATGTTAGAATGCAACACAAGAAACATATATGATGTTAGAAGACTGTGAATCTGAACCTAAACGCAAGAAACATATTCATATCTTCCTGCATTTGCAATCTGTTTCTTTGGTGGATGGATTTTATTGTTATTGTTATTGTGTCTTTTGAAAGTGAATTTGGGGGGTGTGTTTCATCAAATTCTGCTCTATCACTTGGTCTCGGTTCGATTTGTAAAGCAACCCAGGTTTGGGTGGTCGGGCCACACGCATGGTAGTATTGGGACTATATCATCTATAGATGCTGATGGCAAGCTGAGAATATAGTCTGAAACAAAGGAAACTTAACATATAGTCTAAAACTCAGCTCACAAGGGATCTAATTCCACACTGCAACTCAGAGCTCAACATTGCATGTATCCAAATGGCACCTAACAAATAAATAGCCAGGCATCAATACAATGCAGCGCAAAACATGAATTCATCATAAGAATTTCGATGACAACTACATAATATTATGCAATACCCACCAGTAGACTAAAATCTATAACGAAAACCTTTGCCACTGATGGCGAGTCCTTCAGAAGGACCAACCAAAATCAAAACAACTACTCGCTAACAATATTTACCCCGTAGTTGATTAGCATTAAGAGGTAATATTACATAGCATGTAAAAATGGCAACATTGGGTGGTATTAGAATAATAAAATCCTTTTTATGCCAACTTATATGATAGCAGCCAGGCATAGAGTGTAACGACTGCTTTTCATGTATCTGGATTTAATATAATATAATATATGTTTTGGTGGATTTTCTCCTCTTGTGTGGTTTTCGTCTCCGTAGATTTCATTTTCGATCGATTCGTCGTATTTTCTCGCTTCTTCCTTAGGATTGTCGATTTCGAAGTAAGTCACTCGTGACGGACTTCATAACGGTCGTATCTAACTGTTAGATCAAGCCTAGGAGTCTTAGGAATCGATCCCGGGGCCCGCGCTCCGTATCGGTACTTTTCTGTGCTCATTAGCCGGTGTAAGAAGGGCCACCGACCGACTAGATGACGATCCAGTCGGTCGGCAATCCTTCTTGGACCGACTAGTTTGCTTTCTAAATTTCTCAGGAGTTACTGTTTATCGTTAGTCGGTCTAAGAATGTTGGTTGACCGACTAGGTTGCAAACTAGTCGGTCAGCAATGCTTCTTGAACCGACTAACTCATCATATTATTTTTGTATCAGTTACTGTTTACTCTTAGTCGGTCTAAGAACGTTCATCGACCGACTAGATGCTAAACTAGTCGGTCAGTACTTGTTCATGGACCGACTAACTCTAGAATCCTATTTCGTTCAGGAGTTACTGTTTGCACTTAGTCGGTCAGCGTTGGTCGACCGACCGACTAGTTACCAAACTAGTCGGTCAGTGGTTGTTCTTTGACCGACTAACCAGTGTTAAAACCCTAATTTCTGGGCAGCCGCCAGCCCATCCTATTTAAACCCAACCCAAACGTTTTCTTCTCCCTCAACACGATCCAAAACCCTAAAATCTTCCCCCTTAAGCCCCCATCTTCCTCCAAGCTTCATCCCTCCATTCTAAGCCCTAGAACCCATCATCCAATCCATCCATTCACTCATTTCACCTCCCATCTTCCCCAAATCTCCATCGAAATCCATCAAAACCCCCAAATCACCCAAAACCCTAGTTTCCCCAAAGTTCTCCAATCTCTTCCAGATCTGATCCTAGGCTTCCCCGGGGTGTTTCTTCCGCCTCCTCTCGGTAAGAAATCGATCTACCGTTGTTTTCATAGCCTATTTATAATTTTATGAAAACCCTAATTAATTTCATGTGTTTGATGGTTGTCTCCCCCAAAACAGCGATTTCCCCCGTAGATAGCATCCGTGTGACGAAGTGGTCGTCAAATCCCCGGTGCTAGGCAAGTGAAACTTGCCACTTAGGGTTTGGGCCATGTTTTAGGCCATTTTCTCATAGTAGGCGTAAAAGAGGCTAGGCGACGAAATGATACTCGCCTAGGCGCAAATTGGGGAATTAGCTTGACAACGAAGCTAATTCCGACATTTAGCATGTTGCACAACTATCATGTCACGTTTACTTTCCATTATCGATACGCAAGTTAATTGTCATGTCATTGCATCCTTCATGCATTTCAGTGATTGCGTAGCTTTGCTACACTGCTTGTGTTCCTGGCTCGTGTTCCAGAAGCGGGCCATGTGTTGGTTGATAGCCAATGCCCGAATTGTGTGTTTCCTGGCTCGTGACCAGAAGCGAGCATAATGAGTTGGAAACCCCAACGCTCGATATTGAATTGTGAAATAGGAATGCGAGCTCATTGTGCGGGGCAACCCCAGGCTCACTAGCTGAGTTCATTGTGCGGGGACCCTAGGCTCCATTACGTGTGGGTATAAGGGGTGAGGGTTAAGCGGCCATTCAACTGGGAGTCTGTTTGATCAACAACTGCAGTTGTAAGGCGTAAACTCTTTGGGGTGGGGTAGTTGTTAAGCGGCCAATCAGCGAATGTGGAACCATTCAGCTGTAAGGCGTAAACAATCTACAAAACAACGTGAATAGTGAATTGATTGAGATTGATAGTAGCGTGGCTACTCTTGTCTTGTCTTGTCTTGCCCCGATAATTGTTCCCTTGTACAAAATTGTCTTGCCATGTTTTAAATTGTGCACTCATGTTATAACTGCCATGCCATGCATCATACTAAACTGCTAGGTTGCTAGTTGCCTCACTTTCAGTTTCCTTGCCCAAGTCTTTTAGACTTGCTGACATGTGCCCCTTTACTCTTTTGGGTGACACATGTTAGATCCTGAGCCTGAGTACCTTGTTGAGGACGAGGTGTTTGCTGACGCCGAGCCCGAGCTTGTGTTTGACGGGGAGTACGTGGACACTGGGGACCAGTCCTAGTGTCTTCGTTGTGCTTTACTTTTGTTTAGACAGTTGTTTTGTTATCGGTGCGTAGCACCTATACTTTGTTGTTGTCGTTGCTTTTGGTTGGCCTTGTTCTGGGCCTTTAGACTCTTTTCTTTTAGCCTGGTGGCTTTTCTGGATGTTGGGCTCTTTGTTGATGTTGGACAATTTATGAGATGCGGAATTTTATTTCAGCCTCGCCTTGTTTTATTATTGTTATTCTGTTGTGGTTATAGAGACCTGCTTATGTATTGTGGACGCTTATCGGGTTTGGGGCTTCACAGCTCCACTCTCGTGCGGACCTTTTCACGTCTCGCCTCCATTTTAGGGAAGCGGGTCGTGACAGGTTTTAGTGGTGGCCCATGCAGGTCCTTCTGTAACTGCGATTTTTGGAATAGCGATAATAATATTAGAATGTCCAATAAATTGAGTTCGACGTCCGAGTCATAAGCTATGAGTCTAATCTGATTTGTTTTCCGTGTCATTAGATGGCAGGAAGGCGTTTCACCCGTGGTGGGGGCAGTGGTGCGCTCCCTCATGATGAGGAGCCTGAGCGGGAACCTACCAGCGGTGAGATGATGCGGATGATGCTCCAGATGATGCAAGTGCAGCAGGGCGTGCTTCTGCAAGTCCAGAATGCTCCACTTGCTCGAGCTGCCCGGGCTCTTCCGGATGTTCCTCGCTCTGAGCCAGGAGCGAAGCAATTTCGGGAGCTGGGTCCCGCATATTTTGATGGTTCTGAGGGTCCCCTGGCTGCCGATGAATGGATTCGGAACATCGAGGACAATCTGAAGATGGCCAAGATCACCCCGGCTGGATGGGTTGATTTGGCGAAGAGGCAGCTCAAGGATAACGCCAGGAATTGGTGGGATGCGGAGGAGAAGTTGTTGGTGGAGCCGATTGCTTGGGCTACCTTCAAGGCCAGATTTGAGGGTGAGTTCTTCCCGAAGGCTGCCAAGGAGGAGATGCTGCAGCGTTTTATCGATCTGAAGCAGGGGAACTCGTCGGTGGACATGTATCACCAAGAGTTCATGAGGCTGAGTCGGTTTGCACCAAAGATGGTGCAGGACGCTGAGGAGAGAGCTCAGAGGTTCCTGCAGGGGCTTACTTCGGAGCTCCAGAGTTTTGTGACCTCTTCTGACCGGGAATCTTATCAGAAGGTTCTGGTAGCAGCTAAGAGGCAGGAGCTGCTCGTGAACCAGAGGAAGGGGTCTGTTGTTGGTGCTCCTGTGGAACAGGCAAGAGTTGTGGTTAGACCTGGATTCAGGCCTAATCAGTCTGCTCAGTTTAAGAGGCCAGGAGGGCCTATTCTGAAGCTTTGCCATTTCTGCGGCAGGCCTAGCCACGTCAAGGATCAGTGTCGGAAGTTTTTGGGCCAGTGCCTGATTTGCGGTGATGCTTCCCATGTCGCGAAGGATTGTCGGCATGCGAATCAGCTGCGGAGGGCTCCTGTTGCAGCACAGCCGTTGCAGCAGCGAGTGTCTGTTCCTGCTGGCCGTGGAGCAGCTCTTGTTCCGCAGGGGCAGGCTTTTCGGCAGGCTGTTCCGCTGAGGAGGCAGGCTTTTCTGATGACCGCTGCGGAGAGCGCGGCTGTGGATGAGGTTATCGCAGGTAATCCTTAATCTAGCTGTTACTTTCCTAGCTGGTTTTGATTGTTAGATTTTGTTGTTTGCTTGAACATGGTTGTTTGCTAGATTAGGGTTTTGATTGTTAAATTGCTTGATTAGGTGTGATTTTGGTTTGCACATTTCCTGCACGAGTCCTCTTTGACTCGGGTGCATCGATGTGCATTATTTCTCGGAGCTTCGTGAAGAGGCATTCCTTGTCGACGTCCCCTCTCCCCAAGAGTTGGAATATCGTTACAGGGAATGGTGTGGTCTCGGTGCATCGTGGTTGCAATTCTTGCTCGTTGGTGGTCTGTGGACATGAGCTTTTCGCTGATTTCATTGTCCACGACATCATCAACTATGATGCAGTTCTTGGGATGGACTGGCTTGCGAGCTTCTATGCTACGATTGACAGCAGGAGGAAGAAGGTGGTGTTCGAGATTCCCGGACATCCAGTGTTTGAGTTCAGTCGTGGTAGTAGTTCGCTTGGTCCTGTCAGATCTCGGGCCAGGCCGGTGGAGGCTGTGGCTATGCAGATGGAGCTGGAGTGGCCAGCCGTGGTGCGAGATTTTGGCGACGTCTTCCCCGAGGAGATGTCTGGTTTGCCGCCTGATCGGCTTTGGAATTTTCTATCGATCTGGTTCCAGGTGCGCAGCCGATTTCGAAGGCGCCGTATCGTATGGCACCTGCAGAGTTGGAAGAGTTGCGGAAGCAGTTGGATGAGCTTTTGCAGAAGGGTTATATTAATCCTAGCGTGTCTCCGTGGGAAGCACTGGTGCTATTGGTGAAGAAGAAGGATGGTTCGCGACGCATGTGCGTGGACTATCGGGAGTTGAATGCGGTGACCATTAAGAATAAATATCCGTTGCCTCGCATCGATGATATTTTTGATCAGCTTGGAGGTTCGAGGGTGTTTTCTAAATTGGATTTGAGGAGTGGTTACCATCATTTGAAGGTTAAGAAGGGAGATGTTCCGAAGACAGCGTTCAGGACGAAGTATGGACACTATGAGTTCGTGGTTATGCCTTTCGGCGTAACTAACGCGCCCGCAGTTTTCATGAATCTGATGAACCTGATTTTCTACGACTTTTTGGATAAGTTTGTCGTTATCTTTATTGACGACATTCTGATCTATTCGAAGTCGGAGGAAGAGCATGCCTCGCACTTGAGGACGGTGTTGGAGATTTTGAGGAAGCATCAGTTGTATGCTAAGTTTTCGAAGTGCGAGTTTTGGCTGGATCGAGTTGCTTTTCTCGGGCATGTGGTGACTGGAGATGGTATCTCAGTGGATCCCGAGAAGATTCGGGCCATCAGGGAGTGGCCTGTTCCGTCGTCTGCGTCTGAGATTCGGAGTTTTCTCGGACTTGCTGGTTATTATCGGCGATTCATTAAGGACTTTTCCCGTATTGCTGAGCCGATGACCAGGTTGACGCGGAAGGATGTTGCTTATGTTTGGTCGGGTGATTGTGAGAGTGCTTTTGGTATTCTGAAGGAGAGGTTGACGAGTGCCCTTATTCTTGTTGTGCCTGATCGCAGCGGTGGATTTGATATCTTTTGCGATGCTTCTGGCAAGGGTCTCGGTTGTGTGTTGCATCAGCACGGGCATGTTGTGGCGTATGCGTCTCGTCAGCTTAAGGTTCATGAGAAGAATTATCCGACGCATGATTTGGAGTTGGCTGCCGTTGTGTTTGCTCTTAAGATTTGGAGGCACTTCCTGCTGAGTGAGAAAGTGAAGATTTTCACCGATCACAAAAGCTTGAAGTATATTTTCACTCAGAAGGAGCTCAACATGCGACAGCGTCGATGGTTGGAGCTTATGGCAGATTATGATATTGATTTGCAGTATCACCCTAGCAAGGTGAATGTGGTTCCGGATGCTTTGAGTAGGCTTCCAGCGGTGATGATTTTGACCTCGCAGTGGAGATTGCAGCAGGATTTTTGTGAGTCTGGCGTGGAGATTGTTCTTCCTGGGGAGGCTTCTTCGTTGATGTACATGCAGGTACAGTCGACGATCGTGGATCGGATTAAGGCTGGCCAGGCTGAGGATCCGAAGCTGATGAAGATTCGGGAGCAGGTGGAAGCCGGTCTGCGGACTGACTTTTTGATTCATGAGGATGGCTCGCTGAGGTTTGGAGCCAGGTTGTGTGTGCTTGCTGGGGATATCAGAGAGGAGCTGATGGTGGAGGCACACAGTTCACCGTATTCTGTGCATCCTGGTGGCACCAAGATGTACCAGGATCTTCGTCTGAATTATTGGTGGCATGGTATGAAGAGGAGCGTGGCTCGGAGTGTAGCCAAGTGCTTGGTTTGCCAGCAAGTGAAGGCGGAGCATCAGCGTACGGCCGGGTTGCTACAACCGCTTCCGATTCCGGAGTGGAAGTGGCAGCACATCACTATGGATTTCGTGACTGGACTACCTCGGAGTCCGAAGCAGAATGACGCGATTTGGGTGATCGTAGATCGATTGACCAAATCTGCGCATTTTATTCTGTTCCGAGTGGGACAGTCCACTGAGGCGCTAGCGAGGAGATATATGGAGGTAAAATTCTTTTACTCTCCGTTTTTATTTCCTTTTCCTAGTTTGGATAGTGATGTAGCGTGAATCGTGCAGGAGGTTGTGCGACTTCATGGAGTCCCCGTGAGTATCGTGTCTGACAGAGACACGAGGTTCACATCTCAGTTCTGGCAGAGTTTGCAGAAGAGCTTGGGTACGCGTCTGAGTTTCAGCACGGCGTACCATCCGCAGACGGATGGCCAGTCCGAGAGGACGATTCAGATTTTGGAAGACATGCTGAGAGCGTGCATGTTGGATTTCAAGGGTTCGTGGGAGGACCATCTACACTTGGTGGAATTTTCCTACAACAACAGCTTCCAGGCGAGTATTGGCATGGCGCCTTTCGCCGCTCTTTATGGGAGGAAATGTCGATCGCCATTGAGTTGGGATGACATTGGTGATCGGGAGTTGTTGGGGCCTGAGATGATCGTGGAGGCCGTGGATATCGTCAGGAATATTCGGGAGAGGTTGAGGATTGCTCAAGACCGTTTTAAGCATTGGGCGGATGCTAAACGGCGTCCTTTGGAGTTTCAGCCGGGCGACCATGTGTTCTTGAAGATTTCCCCGAATCGTGGTGTGATTCGTTTTGGGAAGCGTGGAAAGTTGAGCCCACGATACATTGGACCATTTGACATTTTGGAGAGGGTTGGCGAGGTAGCTTATCGCTTGGCCTTGCCGCCATCTTTGGAAGGAGTTCACAATGTTTTCCATGTGTCGCAGCTTCGTCGATACATTAGTGATCCGTCTCATGCGGTGGATTTTTCGGAGATTACCGTTCGCCCCGATATGACGTATGACCAGTATCCAGTGCAGATTCTGGACAGGCGTCAGAAATCGCTTCGGAACAAGATTGTCAATCTTGTGAGGGTGATGTGGCGACACGGTTCACCTGGAGAGTCTACTTGGGAGAATGAGGATGAGATGCGAGAGCGTTTCCCACTTTTGTTTCCGGATTCGTGAGTATTTGGAAATTCCGAGGACGGAATTTTTCTTAAGTTGGGGAGGATGTAACGACTGCTTTTCATGTATCTGGATTTAATATAATATAATATATATTTTGGTGGATTTTCTCCTCTTGTGTGGTTTTCGTCTCCGTAGATTTCATTTTCGATCGATTCGTCGTATTTTCTCGCTTCTTCCTTAGGATTGTCGATTTCGAAGTAAGTCACTCGTGACGGACTTCATAACGGTCGTATCTAACTGTTAGATCAAGCTTAGGAGTCTTAGGAATCGATCCCGGGGCCCGCGCTCCGTATCGGTACTTTTCTGTGCTCATTAGCCGGTGTAAGAAGGGCCACCGACCGACTAGATGACGATCCAGTCGGTCGGCAATCCTTCTTGGACCGACTAGTTTGCTTTCTAAATTTCTCAGGAGTTATTGTTTATCGTTAGTCGGTCTAAGAACGTTGGTTGACCGACTAGGTTGCAAACTAGTCGGTCAGCAATGCTTCTTGAACCGACTAACTCATCATATTATTTTTGTATCAGTTACTGTTTACTCTTAGTCGGTCTAAGAACGTTCATCGACCGACTAGATGCTAAACTAGTCGGTCAGTACTTGTTCATGGACCGACTAACTCTAGAATCCTATTTCGTTCAGGAGTTACTGTTTGCACTTAGTCGGTCAGCGTTGGTCGACCGACCGACTAGTTACCAAACTAGTCGGTCAGTGGTTGTTCTTTGACCGACTAACCAGTGTTAAAACCCTAATTTCTGGGCAGCCGCCAGCCCATCCTATTTAAACCAAACCCAAACGTTTTCTTCTCCCTCAACACGATCCAAAACCCTAAAATCTTCCCCCTTAAGCCCCCATCTTCCTCCAAGCTTCATCCCTCCATTCTAAGCCCTAGAACCCATCATCCAATCCATCCATTCACTCATTCCACCTCCCATCTTCCCCAAATCTCCATCGAAATCCATCAAAACCCCCAAATCACCCAAAACCCTAGTTTCCCCAAAGTTCTCCAATCTCTTCCAGATCTGATCCTAGGGTTCCCCGGGGTGTTTCTTCCGCCTCCTCTCGGTAAGAAATCGATCTACCGTTGTTTTCATAGCCTATTTATAATTTTATGAAAACCCTAATTAATTTCATGTGTTTGATGTTTGTCTCCCCCAAAACAGCGATTTCCCCCGTAGATAGCATCCGTGTGACGAAGTGGTCGTCAAATCCCCGGTGCTAGGCAAGTGAAACTTGCCACTTAGGGTTTGGGCCATGTTTTAGGCCATTTTCTCATAGTAGGCGTAAAAGAGGCTAGGCGACGAAATGATACTCGCCTAGGCGCAAATTGGGGAATTAGCTTGACAACGAAGCTAATTCCGACATTTAGCATGTTGCACAACTATCATGTCACGTTTACTTTCCATTATCGGTACGCAAGTTAATTGTCATGTCATTGCATCCTTCATGCATTTCAGTGATTGCGTAGCTTTGCTACACTGCTTGTGTTCCTGGCTCGTGTTCCAGAAGCGGGCCATGTGTTGGTTGATAGCCAATGCCCGAATTGTGTGTTTCCTGGCTCGTGACCAGAAGCGAGCATAATGAGTTGGAAACCCCAACGCTCGATATTGAATTGTGAAATAGGAATGCGAGCTCATTGTGCGGGGCAACCCCAGGCTCACTAGCTGAGTTCATTGTGCGGGGACCCTAGGCTCCATTACGTGTGGGTATAAGGGGTGAGGGTTAAGCGGCCATTCAACTGGGAGTCTGTTTGATCAACAACTGCAGTTGTAAGGCGTAAACTCTTTGGGGTGGGGTAGTTGTTAAGCGGCCAATCAGCGAATGTGGAACCATTCAGCTGTAAGGCGTAAACAATCTATAAAACAACGTGAATAGTGAATTGATTGAGATTGATAGTAGCGTGGCTACTCTTGTCTTGTCTTGTCTTGCCCCGATAATTGTTCCCTTGTACAAAATTGTCTTGCCATGTTTTAAATTTTGCACTCATGTTATAACTGCCATGCCATGCATCATACTAAACTGCTAGGTTGCTAGTTGCCTCACTTTCAGTTTCCTTTCCCAAGTCTTTTAGACTTGCTGACATGTGCCCCTTTACTCTTTTGGGTGACACATGTTAGATCCTGAGCCTGAGTACCTTGTTGAGGACGAGGTGTTTGCTGACGCCGAGCCCGAGCTTGTGTTTGACGGGGAGTACGTGGACACTGGGGACCAGTCCTAGTGTCTTCGTTGTGCTTTAATTTTGTTTAGACAGTTGTTTTGTTATCGGTTCGTAGCACCTATACTTTGTTGTTGTCGTTGCTTTTGGTTGGCCTTGTTCTGGGCCTTTAGACTCTTTTCTTTTAGCCTGGTGGCTTTTCTGGATGTTGGACTCTTTGTTGATGTTGGACAATTTGTGAGATGTGGAATTTTATTTCAGCCTCGCCTTGTTTTATTATTGTTATTCTGTTGTGGTTACAGGGACCTGCTTATGTATTGTGGACGCTTATCGGGTTTGGGGCTTCACAGCTCCACTCTCGTGCGGACCTTTTCACGTCTCGCCTCCATTTTAGGGAAGCGGGTCGTGACATAGAGGCTTGCGACATTCTTTTGATTCAATACCAACTTATATGATAGCAACCATATATGATAGCAGCCATGCATAGGGCATGAGACATGCTCTTGATTCAATACCAAATTATATGATAGCATCCATACATAGAGGCCTGAGACATGCTCTTGGTTCAATACCACCCTTAAACATCCGTTTTATGTCAAAAGTGCCAAGGGAGAATATCGAGCCATAGAGGCCTGAGACATGCTCTTGATTCAACACCAACTTGAAATGTACAACAATACTTAAGTTCTAACATACAGATACAAGCTTGGCCAATGCTTCTACTGAACCAATACACATCCTCTTGAAATTAATACAAACAGAACCAATACACATCACTATCTTTACTTGGCCCTAATACACATCACTAAAAATGCACATAAGAAAAAACCTAATATTAATCCCCATGCCATTCCAACTGCAACGCTAGACCAAAAATCATGTTTTACATCTACTTTAGCCTTCTCTTCACATAGTTCTACTTCACCTTCTACCCAACGAGCTGAACTCCCATGATATTAGCCACGACTATCAGATGCAAATTCCATTTCCACATTTCGTACAACCTTATTATCAGCTACAATCCTTGGTTTGACTCACATGGGTTTAGTGATATCTTGCTATGGATTTTCCCACAGATATATCACGCCGAAGGTGCCCACTAAACTTTTTTACGCTAATTTGTTATTCCGCGCCAATGGCGCCTGCACCGAATTTGTTGTTCTACGCTAATTTGTTGTTCAGTGTCGAAGGCGTCCACACCAAATTTGTTGTTCCATGCGTCGAAGGTGCCTGCGTCAAATTTGTTGTTTCGCGCCGAAGGCGCCCGTGTCGCAAAAATACTTTTACGCTAATTTATTGTTCTTTTAAATTTTAGCTGTGGAAATAATTTTTTGGGGAACAAAGATTTTGCGGGGGAAAATCTTAAATGAACCGTGCCCGTGGGCACGGGTTATGACTAGTATATATATATAGTACGCTTCAATTCGAATGTGTCGGGACTCTACCAATTTTAGCATACGCTCTGATTTGCGGGAAAAATTTTCTTTTGCCCAAGTGCTTAGATTTCGACTTCTTTTTTGTTTTACTTGGTGCAAATCCCATCATCGTATACCGTTCTCCCACTTGGGAGAGTACACAAATTTATAGACCAAAAATCCAAAAATCCAAAAGAAAAAAAAGTAGAGAGAAAAGAAAAAATCCAAAAAGAAAAGAAAAGAGAAAAGAAAAAAATTGTATAGCCAAAATCCCAAAAAAATACAATTACCCAAAACCCAAAAATTCCAGTGTGAATATTATTCCTCCACCGTGAATAAAAGGAAGGCGAGAATTGGCACCGAGTGTTCTACTCCACACATTCTCAACCTCCTTCGTTTTCGAACACACTTGGCATAGAAATTTTCTAGCAATTATCTAGGCTATAGTGCGGTGATCTTCTAGTTCCTAGCGGTCGAGTCCCCGACACATGATACGCTTCTATTCTTATTCTATTCTCATGCATGCTTGAGCTATTATTCACCGCTTATTCGAATTGAATCGATATTTGGGTCATTCCTTGGGTTTGTGTATATGGAGCTTTATTGCAAAATTTAGATAGGGACACCGTCTGCTAGCTCACGACCACACTCACTTGCGCTTCACCGCGTGGGCCCACGACACCTGTATGGACTCATATTCCTTGGTTTAGTTATGTGTTTTATCGCTTGCTAGCTTAGTGTGGCGTGTTTGATGTTGTTGGCTCTGACGGGCGATCTAGGATTTTGTTTTCTCTTTCTGTTTCTCTCTCTCTCTGTTTTTCCCTCCGAGCTCATACTCTCACTCGTCTTCCTCGAGGACGAGGAAGGGTTCAGCTTGGGGGATTTTTACGTGCGTTTATATTTTATATATTCACGCGCGCCTTCTTTTTTATTTTCCGTTGTTTTTCATTGTTTCATATCCGTTCTTTTGTGTTTTTTGTATCTTTTCACTTTCTCCATGTTTTTGTGCAAATGCAGGAGTTTCCAGCGTTGGGGACATACAAAGAAGATATCATGAGTCCCCGGAGCAACATGAGGTGTCACGCGTAATCTCGGGGACCAAACGGCGAAGAAATCCATGTATCAACCCCCAACCGATCGGTTGGACAGAGCCAACCGATCGGTTGATGCACGTGTATCCGACCCGGACAGGAGCTGAAGTGAAGAGCAGCTCACCCGATCGCTGAACCGATCGGGTGAGATCGACAGAGCTCTCTGTTATTTTGAGGTTAATTCCAATCGATCGGTGACATCTCACCTGATCGGTTCATCTGTAGCTGCATTTTCCCAATTCACGACCCGGTGACGCCAACCGCTCAGTTAAGCGACCGGTTAGTGCTTCTGAAGCCCGATGGCCAAAGCGACTAGCAGCTTACCCGATCGGTTGATGCTTCAACCGATCGGGTGGCCTCATTTTCTATATATAGTGACCTAGGTTTTTCAAAACGCGGATCCCCATTATTTTTCTGTCTTTTTGGCAATTTTGACGGCTGGAATTTTATTTAGTCTTGTAAGTGTTCTGATCATTCTGTAACTTTGATATATTTTTCTTAAGACTATTTGCTACTCTTTTCTATTTATTGATTATGATTTCAACGGTCGAATTTGATTGTGATGCTATTTTTGCCATGAATTATGAGTAATTCCCCAATCTAGGGCATTGGTTGAAACCCTTCGTGGGTTCTCCCTAGAACGACCATAGGAATAGGATTTTGATAGGGTTTGGGAATTTAGCTGGTTACGTGGGGCGTTTTATTGTCACTGGCGGGAGAAAGACCGCCTTTGACTGTCGGGCCAAGGGGAAATAAAACTGGCGTTTGATCCCCTAGCCACAGCTCACACCCCTAGCATAGACATTGAATCCTAGCGCGTGGGAATGGCAAGATGAAATATTGGGAGTAATCGTTGCGAGCTTAGTGCTCCTGGAGTCAGTCGGTGTTAATGGATATGGGAATGCCCACCGACCGAACCCGGGTAGTCCTAGCGTATCATCCTGGGCATCGACCGGAATATCGGGCCCATGGGACGTTAGGTACAACTCTTAGAGGCAACATCTCACCACTAAACCTTAAAATCCAATCGTAATCCTATCCGTCGGTCGTAATAGAGAGGGCACATGATAGGGTGGAAACCAAAGTCCTAGGTTCTCTTTTATATCTTACATCCACCGTATTTCTATTTCGTGATAACCTACCGATTGATCGAGCGAGCTCACCCATCGGGTGAACCGGTTCCTTCATGACAACAAGCACAACACATGCCTCCCTGAGTTCGACCTCCAAGCCACACTGCAACACCATGTGCTTGCGGTTATACATATTTAAATCTGGTATCCCCGATCCTATTGCCAATATTGCTAAATCTAGGGGACGTCGCTTCCTCAAACCCAAAATGGAAAGACCAATTTGTATTCGTGGTATTTTCATGTGAGGCTAGCTTTGGTACTCAGTGGGGGAGCCTGAGCTTGGAATAAATAAGGATAAAGCTCTTTCTGATGAAGAGAATGAGGACACTGATATGTTTAAGAAGTTGCATGCGAAAAAGAGGAAGACGAAATGGCTTCTAAATGACTCGATATTGCGTCAAACAGTATTGACAAAAGGTGGGTCCTTTGACCTAGCTCTTCTTTGTTTGTCCCATTATTTGATATTTGCATCGCTTTTATAAGTATGGTCGCAGTGGAGTACCAAGTGGATCATGTATTGTGAGAGGGGCTTGAGGCTTCAATCATGGAAGCTGAAGAAAAATTGCATTCCCCTTCTGTGAACCCTCTGGAGGGGGGGTATGGTTAGGGATGCCGAGGATCTGCATTTGGCAATCCACGAGGACTCCCACCAATTCAACATCGAAAGAGGAAGGAGGTGCATTCTACGACCCAGGTCAAGAAGGCTGAGGCGAAGAAGAAGAAATCAAGGTGGAAGGTTATCTTCGATGATTCGAACTTGCAAGAGTTTGACAAGGTCATCGTCTCTATCGGAGCCTCGGTGTCAGCTTAAGCTTCTGAAAGCGATCGAGACCTCAAGCAAAGGTCAGACCTCAGCATCAGACAAGGCTTCAGGGGAGCCATCTTTGGCCTTGGGGGCTTTTCCAGCATCGAGATTCGTGGACTTGGGAAGGCTTGTTCCCGTCAGTGCCTCTAGCTGAGGACATTCCTCCTGAATTTAGGTCGATTCTATTGGAGAATAGATCGTCTCAAGATCCGATCGATTACCCCGATGGAGAGATATTTAAGGTTCCTCATTAAATGGGGCCAGAGGAATCAGCTCTCTTCGACTGTGGGACCGCTTGCCGACTAGCTGAGAATTCGACCCTGCCAAGAGACAGGGTTGTGCTGTCGAGGGTTGATCTTGAGAGGTTGTCGACACTTGCCATTCTTGGAAGTGTTCAGGTAATGGTCACATTTATTCTCCTTATGATTGGGTTAAGCGCTTTAGGATTAATATCCCTATTCTGCTTGCAGACCCTTCTGGCGAACACAGAGTTATGCTGGCGCTCTGTGGCAGTAGCCAATTTCGAGTCTGCCCTGAACAGGGAGGCAGAATCAGTCAAATTGGCTATAGAGAAGAAAGATGATAGGCTGCAGTGATGGCGACTTCTCATTAACATGCTCAAGTATGAGAAGGCGAAGCGCATGTAAGATCTGGGCGAGTCTCGCTCAAGGGAGGCTCATCTTTCAACAGAAGGCAATGAACTGAGGGCTTTAAAGGGAGAGCAGAGGAGATGCTATTGGAAACATAAAGCTTCTCTTCCCATAAAGTTTTTGATGATACAATTATTTATATATATGTGTGTATACTAACTCTTTGGATGCAGATTATCAAGCTCAAACTTTCACATATGACAATCATCAAAGTTACGTTGCAAGAAAAAGCTTCAAAATGCACGATGAAGCTCAAGCAATGCATTCTTATCTCTTGAGAAAGATGATGTAATTTTATCTTTTATTCTTGCAAAACTTTAGATTGTTAAAGTCTTGATAATATTCTAGCTTAGTTCTTTAGGACTCAGCCTCAAAATCCAAACTTCAGAAGAATTAGCAGACTAACATTTTCCCCTAGTCGACTAATAAATTTTATACGAAAAAATTTATTTTTTGTCAAAATCTATTTTCAAAGCAAAAGGATCAATTTCTGAAAAATTTCTCAAAATTATATTTTTAGTCGACTAATACATTTCCCTAGTCTGCCAGATAGTTTTCCAGATAGTTTTAACGTCAGTTATAATAACTGATTTCTATTAAATAATTTTTTATTACTTAATGGCAGTTATAAAACTATCTTCCAATGTCACTTTGTCAGTTCCTATTCGTTTTTGTCCGTTTGTGGAAGTTTATTGTAAGGATCGCCTTATCCTTGCAATACTAACAACACACACTAGAAGGGGGTGAATAGTGTAATGGCAATAAAATTGTCCAATTAAAATTTAACTTGCAAATGCTGAATTATAAATGCAAGAGGAATTAAAAGGCACAATCAATCCAAACGCAAACACACAGTTTTACACTGGTTCCCCAAACTTGGGAACATCTAGCCACACCAATATTCACTATATTCCCACGCAGAGAAGTGAATACAAATCTCACAAGGAGATACCCCACAAAGAGGATTTATGCCCTACCCAAGGACCCAACCAATCCTACACGAGGATCAAGACTCCCACACAGAGAATCACTAACTCCCACTCAGAGAATTAGGGTTAGCCATACACTAGGACACTAAACTCCCACAAAGAGAGTCACTCCCACAAAGAGAGTTATTCCCACAAAGAGAATATCCTAAGTCCCACAAAGAGACAACCTCCCACAAATAGAGAAAGTTCTAATTCCCACAAAGAGAATTAGAGACACAAATTACACCAAGTAAAATAAATACTCTTACAAATGCCTTGAGATGCTTACTCATGAATGGATGCAAGGCATGGAAGAGGATCTCCAAGTGTTGAGATATGCTTGAGAGCACTTGGATGAATTCCCTTGAGCTGGCCTTCAATGCATGAAGATGAATGAGAGCTCTTGAGAGGGAATTGAGGGAGTTTGAGAGTTGCTTATAGATCTCTTGAGATATTCAATAGCATCAAGAAGTATAAGAGATATCAGCACACTCATATATATATATGAACCCTATTTCAAACCGCAAAACCCAAGAAAATAGCCAAAGAATCAATTCTGCAACGGCTAGAAACTGGGCGAAAACGACAGGAACAGTCGACTGATGATCAAAAGACATTCGACTGATCAACGGCTAGAAAATATCCAACGGATATATTCTGAGCCAGGACAGTCGACTTATGAAGTCGATACAGTCGACTGAGAATAGGACAGTTGCTTGTAATTCCTTCAGCAGGGGACTGCTGCAGGGGATGGAATGAAACAGAGAGCTGCACTCTTTCTCCAGTTAAGCACACAGGCGACAGATGTCAATAATACAGTCGACTGTCTATTAGCCAGGTGACTGTAAAACATTAATCAGTCGTCTGCTGTATAAGATGGAGAAACAACATAGAGATGCAGAGAATGCACTTACGCTATACAGGTGACTGGTGACTAGTCTACAGGAGACTGTAAATATACAGGCGATTGTAAGCTGATCAATAGTCGACTGTGCGTAAAGCTCAAGTTTGAGTCAGTTGAAATGTTGACTTGAGCTGTACATATCAGGCGACTATAGAAGGATCTACAGGCGACTAGAAATCACCCAGTCGACTGTTTTTCCTTAGCAGTCGACTGATGGAAAGCCAGAGACTCCAAATGAGTCATTGGACAGAGTGAACCTATTGGGTTGGATTCTATGATAATCCTAAGGCTCACTAAGATGGTTAGATGCATATGCATGAATGAGTAAACAATCTAACAAGGCATTACATTAATCCTAGACTCAAAAGAGAGAGAAAGCAATAAAGTAAATTACATGGATTACAATGCTGTCCTTAGAGTCTAAGTCTTCAACCTTGATGCCTTGATTGCTCTCCATCATCTCCAAGCTTTGGCACTCCTTGAGTCCAAGCTTTGGCTCTTCTCCACTTGATGTCCATCCTTGCACCAAGTGATTTGTCTCCAAGAAAGATATTCTTGATATAAAACTGAGAGACTAAAACATGAGATTCATTAGCAACAACATAATGTTATGATCATCATCAAAATAAGATTGGTATGAAACACTAATACTCAACAATCTCCCCCTTTTTGATGATGACACACATTATGTAAAATACAAAGTATTAAATCACAATGCTAGTGAGCTCCCCCTGCTTATATGCACCAAGTAAACAATGAGCTACACAATAGTAAATACTCATTCTACCAAATAAGATCATGGTGACATATAATAGGCATGGATTACATAAACCAATTGTAAAAGACAATTATCATGCAAACTTGCAAGGTTTATCTAATCCCATATATCTCTCCCCATAGATACATCTCTCCCCATATGCATACGAATATATCTCCCCATTATATATTTACATAATGAATATATCTCTCCCCCTTGACATCGTCAAAAAGGTGGACATCAAAAATATCGCCCTTTGTCATCTTAACCAAGATGTGACAATATTCGAGAAAAGAAAGATATATATGATACCAAATTGAAAATTTTAGTGGGTATCAATTCACTATTCCATGCTCCCCCTAGATCATAGAAATGGTCAACATTTGACTTCTAGGATCTAATACCAATTATACAAATAATGGAGCCATGTGCCTAAAGTGTAGCAAAGCAATAGATATGGAAAAATCAAGCTTCAATGATACACAAAGATATTGCCAAAACAAAATAAAACATGAACATGTTGGCAATAAACAAGAGGTTTGGTTTGAGATCAAAAACAACCAAATGTGAATAATGATCTCAAATAACCTCCGAAATGAGAGTTAAAATATGTCTTAAAATACTTTAAACATATAACATATTAACTCCCCCATTGACATACACATGGATCACAAATGCATGCATGTCAATAAACCCCAAGGTCCTCATTTTCATGAAAAATAAGTTTGAAAATATTTTCAAAATCATGAAACACACACAAACAATGGGTATGCTAAAAATAAACATTCAAGCACAATACCCATGTAATATGCATAAGTGTGAGGAACCTAAACATTATTCAACCAAACCCAAGAGGAGTTTGATTTCCTAATGTAATCACATGAGGTGATCACATCCATAACTAGAGAGTTGATGTAGCTATCCCTCTCTTGCACACTAACCTTAGTGGGAATCCATAATCTCAAGGATTTTCTAGGCAAGGGTTTTTTCTTTGTAAGAGGGGTGGATGTGACATGCTTAGGTGTAGAAACGAATTTCTTGGCATGCAAAGAATGAGGATTTTGCTTCATAGAAAAAAATGAAAATTTTTCATTCTTCCTCATTACCTCATGATCTACATGCTTCTTGTTGATGTTATTATTATACAAGAAAGCATGTTGATTCTTCTTAGGTGCTTTAGCAATATTTCTTGTATTTGCACTATAAGAAGAACTAGAGGTGGGTTTGGGTACCACATTTTGAATATAACCCAAACCTCCTCTATGATTTACCGGATGTTGTTTTTCCAGCAAATCGTGGAGTGAATCCCTAGAATACACAAAGCTTATGAGCTTACGGGATTCCTCTTCACATTTCAACGTAAGTTGTTGAATGTGAGACTCTAAGCTAAGGTTTTGAGCAACAAGTTTTTCATTTGTAAGGCTCAATTCCTTAACTTGAGAGAGAAGTGTGTCTCTCTCACTAGCGTCACAAACATGTATTTCATCATGAATATTTACACTAGATGATTCTAAATCATGCACCCTACTCATAGCATTTTCAAGTTTAGATTTCATTTTATCATATGAATCGATGCACTTACTTGCCAAATTGGAGGCCACATTTAGGCGATATTCAAGCTCCTAATAGGATGGCTTTTCCTCCTTAGCTTCCTCATCGCTTTCCTCCTCGACTTCCTCATCGCTTTCCTCCTCGCTTGAGCTTGACGAAAACTCTTCCCCATTAGCCATGAAGCAACATTCTTCTTCTTCATTTGATGTGTCCACATCAAAATCATCAAATGTGCCAATAAGTCCCTTCTTTTGGTTTTTGACCTCGGACTTGGCTTTCCTATGTTTCTTCCCTTTACCCTTATAGGTATCTTTGGTGGGTTTGGAAGGGCATTCGGTAACAACATGACCCTTTCCTCCACAATTGAAACAAACAAGCTTGTTAGACTGGGAGGCAAACTTTGACGAAGATATACCTTGTTTGTCATTAAGGAATGCCTTGAAATTCTTGAATTGTTTGGCAAGCTCGATGTAATCATCATCGCTAATATCATCTTCTTCTTCACGTGGATTTTCTTGATGGAACTTCTTTTTCCACTTTAATGACTCCGTCTCAACTTGGAGTGCAACCCCCTTTTCCTTCTCGGTCTTGGTTGATTGAACTTCCTCCTTATGCTGAAGAAGCAATTCATGAGAAATCTCCAAAGTATGCCAAATACTGTTGGCTGATTTGCACATAGAGATGCGATCGAACTCATCCGGAGTGATGGCACAATGGAGTACACACATAGCCCTAGCATTGACTCTGATCGAATCCTTCTCCGCTTTAGTTCTCGAGGCCGCGGGTGAAGTAGGCTCCTCAAAAGGCGACTCTATAATGTCCCAAAGGTCACGACCCTTCAAGTAAACCATCATCCTGATCTTCCAACTAAGGAAGTTGGTTTCGTTGAAGAGCGGGGTTCAAATGGTTGAGTGACCTTCTTCATGGCACGCGGATGCAGCGTTGAATGCCATCGTTGTAGTATGCTATAACCTCGCTCTGATACCAATTGTAAGGATCACCTTACCCTTGCAATACTAACAACACACACTAGAGGGGAGTGAATAATGTAATGGCAATAAAATTGTCCAATTAAAATTTAACTTTCAAATGCGGAATTATAAATGCAAGAGGAATTAAAAGGCACAATCAATCCAAACGCAAACACACAGTTTTACCCTGGTTCCCCAAACTTGGGCACATCCAGCAATACCAATATTCACTATATTCCCACACAGAGAAGTGAATACAAATATCACAAGGAGATACCCCACAAAGAGGATTTATGCCCTACACAAGGACCTAACCAATCCTACATGAGGATCAAGACTCCCACACAGAGAATCACTAACTCCCACTCAGAGAATTAGATTAGCCATACACTAGGAAACTAAACTCCCACAAAGAGAGTGACTCCCACAAAGAGAGTTATTCCCACAAAGAGAATATCCTAAGTCCCACAAAGAGACAACCTCCCATAAAGAGAGACAGTTCTAATTCCCACAAAGAGAATTAGAGACACAAATTACACCAAGTAAAATAAATACTCTTACATATGCCTTGAGATGCTTACTCATGAATGGATGCAAGGCATGGAAGAGGATCTCCAAGTGTTGAGATATGCTTGAGAGCACTTGGATGAATTTCCTTGAGCTGGACTTCAATGCATGAAGATGAATGAGAGCTCTTGAGAAGGAATTGAGGGAGTTTGAGAGTTGCTTATAGATCTCTTGAGATATTCAATAGCATCAAGAAGTATAAGAGATATCAGCACACTTATATATATAGGAACACTATATCAAACCTCAAAACCCAAGAAAACAGCCAAAGAATCAATTCTGCAACGGCTAGAAACTGGGCGAAAACGACAGGAACAGTCGAATAATGATCAAAAGACAGTCGACTGATCAACGGCTAGAAAATATCCAACGGCTATATTCTGAGCCAGGATAGTCGACTGATGAAGTCGATACAGTCGACTGAGAACAGGACATGCGCCTGTAATTCCTTCAGCAGGCGACTGCTGCATGGGATGGAATGAAACAGAGGCTGCACTATTTCTCCAGTTAAGCACACAGGCGACTGATGTCAATAATACAGTCGACTGTCTTTTAGCCAGGCAACTGTAAAACCTTAATCTATCGTCTGATGTATAAGATGGAGAAACAACAGAGAGATGCAGAGAATGCACTTACGCTATACAGGCAACTGGTGACCAATCTACAGGCGACTGTAACTATACAGGTGACTGTAAGCTGACCAATAGTCGACTGTACGTAAAGATAATGTTTGAGTCAATTGCAATGTTGACTTGAGTTGTGCATATCAGGCGACTGTAGAAGGATCTACAGGCGACTGGAAATCACCCAGTCGACTGTGTTACCTTCAGCAGGCAACTGATGGAAAGCCAGAGACTCTAAATGAGTCTTTGGATAGAGTGAACCTATTGGGTTAGATTCTATGATAATCCTAAGGCTTACTAAGATGGTTAGATGCATATGCATGAATAAGTAAACCATCTAACAAGGCATTACATTAATCCTAGACTCAAAAGAGAGAGAAATAAATAAAGTAAATTACATGGATTACAATGCTTTTCTTAGAGTCTAAGTCTTCAATCTTGATGCCTTGATTGCTCTCCATCATCTCCAAGCTTTGGCACTCCTTGAGTCTAAGCTTTGGCTCTTCTCCACTTGATGTCCATCCTTGCACCAAGTGATTAGTCTCCAAGAAAGATATTCTTGAAATAAAACAGAAAGACTAAAACATGAGAGTCATTAGCAACAACATAGTGTTGTGATCATCATCAAAATAAGATTGGTATGAAACACCAATACTCAACATTTATTTCTGTTATTCTATCGAAGGACACTTCAACAACCATTATCTGCCTGGCAGCACTATTAGGCGACTAATAGTTTTGACTAGTCGACTAACTTTTGGAAAACCGGCTCAGATTTTTTTGAAAATTTAGGCATTTGTCCAAAGTTCGAAAACTAACTTATTGGACTATAAATAGACCCCCAGACCCCTGCCTAAAACACACGAAAATTCTTTCACTTTCTCTTTTCTTAAGGTCTCTTTATCTCTCTAGAAAGTGTGTGTTTTTCAGATTTCCATAGGGGAATCTCTGCAGAAATTCTGCCCCTTTAGGAAGTCTAATTTCCAAGAGAGTTCTACCACAATTCACATCTTGAACCTTGTAGATTCCATCACCAACCTTGCGCTATAATTCCGACATTATCAAGGCTATAGGTGAAATTGTTTCATACTCTTTTCTTAAATTTATTTGGTGAATCTCTTGTTGAAGAGATTGTACAAGTTTGCAACACGGGGAGTGTTGGCATCTTTGTATGTTGATTACTTGCGGGGAGCCAGTGTTTTAGTGGATTTAAATCTCTACGGGGTAGATGACTGGACGTAGGATCACAAGGATCCGAACCAGGATAAAAATCTCTATGCTTGCGTTTGAATTTTTCTTGATTGTGATCTTTTATTTTCGCACTCTTATTGCAATTTTTTAATTACTTTTAATTTTACAATATCGTCGAGATTTACACTATTCACCCCTCCTCTAGTGTATTTGGTGTACCAGGAGATCCAACATTTGGTATCAGAGCTATATGGTTAAGATGTCCTACACCTATCCGACGAACACTTCAACGTCTTCATCACAATTTCCAGAAGGGCACTCAACTACAAGGCCTCCACTATTCAATGGTTCCAACTACTCCTATTGGAAGACGAGGATGACAATTTATCTTCAAAGCATCAACTACGAACTTTGGAACATGTTGGAAACTCAATACGAGAAGCCTACAACTCCATATGCCCAATGGACCACTAATGACAAATCCGTCGCAACTTGCAACTCCAAAGAAATGAATGCACTATTCTGCGCCATGGACAAGAATTAGCTCAATCATGTCTCCCAGGCCAAAACTGCATATGACATATGGCATACACTCCAGGTAACACATGAAGGAACTAATAAAGTTAAGGAAACTAAATCTCTGTTCTTGTTCATAGGTTTGAGTTATTCAGAATGAAGGAGAATGAACCAATTGGAGAAATGATGACTCGTTTCACCGACATTGTCAACTCCTTAATTGCCCTTGGCAAAACCTACTCTCAAACTGAACAAGTACTAAAGATCCTTCATGCTTTGACACCAGAATGGAAAAGAAGAACCACAGCAATAGAAGAAGCCAATGACTTATCAGCACTCACCGTTGAAAGCCTCGTTGGAAATTTGATGGCCTACAAAGTACAACTTCAAGATCGCAAAGAACAAGCAGATACAAAGAAGAAAACTCTTGCCTTCGCCGCTTCATCAGACACCGATGATTCAGACATGGACGATGAAGACATGTCACTAATAACTAGAAACTTCAAGAAGTTTCTACGAAGAGGTAAGTTTAAAAGTTTTAAGCCTAAAACTATTGATGCTTCTTTATGTTTTCAATGCAACATGCCAGGACAAATGAAAAAGGATTGTCCACTTCTTAAGCCAGAAGAAAGAACATTCAACAACTTCATAAAGGACAAGAAATTCGAAAAGAAAAAGAAGGCACTAGCAGCAACATGTGACTCTCATCTTCAGAAGAAGAAGAAGAAGTCAACGACCAATCTAATGAAGAAAATGCACATATGTGTTTTATGGCACAACGTGATAATGAGGTAAGTAGTTTAGATAATGAAAAACTATTTAATGATTTTAATGAATTATATACGAGATTCAAGAAACTGAATTCTCAATATAAGGCATTAGTTCTTTTTCATCAAGAACTTACCTCTTCATCCTCTTCATTAGATAGTCTCAAAATTGAGAAGGAAACATTATCTTCTCAAAATGATAAACTACTTTTTGAAAATGAGATTCTCTAATTAGAGAATCATAATATGGTTTCACGTATTACCATTTTAGATAAAGATATTTCTTCTCTAAAAATGAAATATGATGATATGGCTTCTAACATTAGTAAGTTTAATAAAGGAAATAATAATCTTGATGATTTACTTAGAATACAACATCTTGCTAATCATAGACAAGGTTTGGGGTATAAAAATACTTCCAAATCCAATATTCTTGGTAATGTTGTTTTAGAAAAGAAAAGCTTGTATTTATTAATGCTAAGAAAATGGATTCTTCTAATAGTATGAAAAAAGGATACTATTCATATTCCAAAGAAGATAAATTTTCTTAAATCTTCTAAGAAAATAATTATGCATAATAATTGGATTCCCAAAGATATTTGTTTATATGATAAGGATTTATATATATCTAACTTTATGCAAAATGTTATTATTTCTCCAAATTATATAAAGAAACCAAATTCCACTTGGATTTAGTTTCCTAAGGACTAATCCCAAGAACCCATATAAAAAGGGTACCAATATTTATTGTTTATCTTTCACGTACCCATAAAAGAAAGATGGATACCAGATAGTGGATTTTCTAAACACATGACCGGGAACATCAAACTTCTATCAACCGTACAATTCAAAGATGGTGGCACTGTTACTTTTGGTGATTACAACAAAGGTAAAGTGATTGGCATCGGAACAGTTAGTAATCCAACTAAGCCAATCATCGAAAACGTGCTCCTCGTTGATGGTTTGAAACATAATCTCTTATCCATTTCTCAATTATGCGATAAAGATTTTAAAATTGTTTTCGAAAAGAATGCTTGCATTATATATAATTTTAATATGACTAATATTTTATTTCAGGGTAGTCGTAAGAATAGTATATATATATTATGCATGAAAGTATCTTCAAATGATCAATGTTTATTAGCATCCAAAGATAACACATTATTATGGCATAAACGTTTTGGAGATACTAACTTTAAGCATTTAGCACGTATTTCAAAACAAAAGTTAGTTTCTGGAATACCTAATATATCTTTTACTCATACACAATTTTGTGATGCATGTCCACTAGGTAAATTGCATAAATCCTCTTTTAAATTGAAAGATGCTATCTCTACAAAAAGACCACTTGAACTTTTCCATTTAGATCTATTTGGTCCCTCTAGAATAGCCTCTTTAAATAGTAATAAATATACATTTGTTATTGTTAATGATTTTTCAAGATATACTTGGGTATTATTCTTGAAACATAAAAATGATGCATTTGAAGAATTTACATTATTTTGTCAAACAATTCAAAATTTAAAATCTTCTGTCTGAGCCTGTTCTCTCGCTGGATACGGAGGGAAAGAAAGATTTGGAAGAAATACGGTTGAAAAAATGAAAGTCGACGTTGGCTTATCTGTCAGTCGCGTCGGGTCGTAGCTCTTTGGTTAGGTATTGGACCAACATTGCCTATTGATAAATCTCTAACTTCATGTCTTTTTTAAATCGATTCAACTGTGAAATATCGCGGTGTAATATAGGTATCTAGGGAATAGTCGCTTCTAAAGTAAATCCCCCCTAGATACAGGTCCAGGTAAATCCATTATGTATAACAGAAAAATGATCGTTGAAATGATAATTGATACGACAGCCAGGCTTGTTCGGTTAAGGTTGTTGTACACGACCTCAGTTGAGCATTCAGTTAGAGACGGTGATCGCAGGTTTGCCAGAGGAGAGGCGAGCAACATTGCACAAACAAAACAAAGCCCCCTAAAAAAGACGTGTGTAAAAATAAGAATTAAACAGATTTATCCTCGTTATAATTATCAGAGGTTCAAAAATCTTTTTATTTTTGCAACCCAATCGCTCTTTTGACTTTGGAACCCGTTTCCGTTTCAAAAAAGGGTTCCAGCAGGACACGAATTTCGACTTGTCAGACATATTGGGTCATATGGGATTTATCCACAAATATTCATTTTTGACCTAAATTTTTTTTTATAATTTAATCCATAACAATTCTCGCATGGACATTAGATGGACTGGATTAGAAGGATCCGTCATCATCGGGTTAAAAGTGAAAGTCGCCAAAAACTGGCGGGTCACAATTTGTATCGATTAAACAAATCATGGGAATTCCCAAAATGAGACATTCTCGAAGAGCCGTATATTCTTCTTGCTGATCAACGATCGAAAAACACCATCGGATTTCAAAGTAGCCCGATCTAATTCAAAAATTTCACCTAATGGTGCTCGTCGAGCATATTTTTTCACAGTAGCAAGATCCAGGTCGAATACTTTATGAAATGGGCGGAGTGTCAGAAACTGTAGCGAGAACAGCTATTTCGAATCCCATTCTCTGGTAATTCAATCATCTCCTTTGTTTTCTTTGCTTTTCTTTTTCGGACACATTCCACATATCGAGGTCGGAATGGGATCGGGTGTTTTCACGTCTCACCGTAGTGCCCGATTTGTCTTGATTGGAGATTGATCCGTGGAAACGCTCTTTAATGGAACTTTAGCTTTAGCTGGTTGTGAGCAAGAAACTACCATTATTACTATTCGTAGTGATCATGGAGGAGAATTTAAAAATGAATTATTTACAAAGTTTTGTAATATACATGGTATAACACATATCTTCTCTTTTCCTCGAGCCGCACCACAAAATGGTGTAGTTGAAAGGAAAAATAGAACTTTATAAGAATGTGCTAGAACCATGTTATGTGATAGTTCTTTACCAAAATACTTTTGGGCAGAAGCCGTTGCTACTGCATGTTATATTTTGAATAAAATTTTGGTAAGACCACACATGAATAAAACTTGTTTTGAATTGTTTTATGATCACATACCTCGTGTGTCTTATTTTAAAGTTTTTGGTTGTAAATGCTTTATCCTTAACACTAAGGATTCACTAGATAAGTTTGATTCTAAATCAGACGAATGTATTTTAGTAGGATATTCTACAATTAGTAAAGCATATAGAATTTATAATAAATGAACCTTATGTATTGAGGAAACTCTTCATGTAAGTTTTGATGAGAATGTTACCCCTATCACACATTTAGATGAATAAGATTCTATACCTATCACTAGTTCTTTAGAAAACACTAAGTTAGATAACGATGATTCTACTAATTCCATTCCTGAAATTATTCCTGAAAATACAAGTCTTCCTAAAACATTTGTTGAAGTTCTTAATCATCCACATGATGTAGTTATTAGAGATATTTCTGATAGAGTAAGAACTAGATCTCAAGTAGAACTAATGACTAATTGTGTGTTTATATCATCCATTGAACCAAAGAATATTATTGAAGCATGTAAAGATAGTTCATGGATTATAGCAATACAGGAAGAGCTTAATCAATTCAAAAGGAATGATGTATGGGAATTAGTACTGTAACGGCTGGTTTTGTATGATGGTATTTATTTATATATATGTGACTGGTTGTCTTCCCTCTTTTTCTTTTCCGTATCTCTTTCCCCCTATCTGGAGCTGAGCGTGCTTTCTGACGCTCTTATCTTAGAGCCAGACTCATATTAGAAGTCCCTAGAACCCATCCCGAAGCTTCGCACGTCATTTGGAGACTTGGTGTGCATTTTAGTCCGTTCAAGAAGAAGGACCGACCGACTAGATGTCAATCTAGTCGGTCAGAAACTCTTCATGGACCGACTAGTTTACCTTTGATTTTTCCACTGAGTTACTATTTACGCTTGTCGGTCTAAGTCCATCCACCGACCGACTAGTTGTGGAACTAGTCGGTCAACACTTCTTCGCAGAGCGACTAAGATAGAGATCATTTCATGCAGTCGAGTTACTGTTTACCATTAGTCGGTCTAAGAATGAATACCGACCAACTACTTGATGAACTAGTCGGTTAGGTTTCCTTCGCTGACCGACTAATTTTCATAACTACTTGTCGACCACTTTCATCCGTTAGTCGATCAATGAACACTGGCCGACCGACTAGGTTGCAAACTAGTCGGTCGACGAGCCTTCACAGACCGACTAAATCTATCAACCCTGTACCGACACTGTTCTCTGTTTGCTTTTAGTCGGTCTCAGTTAGACAACCGACCGACTAGTTATCAAACTAGTCGGTCGACCGCCTTTCACTGACCGGCTAATTGACCCCGAAACACTAATTTCTGACCTGGCCACCGTTTGTTTTTCTTATTTAAATGCGCGGCCTTCTTTCTTTTCTCCTCATTATTCTGAGCCATCTTCTTCCCCAACCTATCTCCTTCTCTTTCCCTGCCTCTCTTTCCTCCTTCTTTGCGCCCCCACCTTCTCCAAAACCCTTCTCCCCTTTATTTCTCTTCATCTTCTTCCCCAATCTCTTTTTTTTCTCTTCTTTCTTCGGTTTCTTCTTCTCCTCCTATTTTCCCCATAAATCAGCCGACGACCCACATCTCCCCAGATCTGAATCTTGCGGCCAAGCTCCGGCCGCCATCTCGTTTCCCTTTCCGAGGTCCATCTTGGCAATCCAATCTCAGATCTAGCGACGACGACCCCGGGAGACGCCAAGATCTTCGCCATCACCTACGAAGGCCGACGACACCACCAACGATCAACGTTCCTCGCTGCGCTACCCGCGGCCTAGGAACTTCCGGACGACTCACAGCTTCCACCTTTTCCAGATATGACGCCGGACCTCCGCTCGATCGTCAAATCAGGTTGGTTCCCTAAACTCATAGAAACCCCCACCGTAAATGATCAAAACCTAATTAAAAACAGCAACCTAATCAATTAAATTTAATTTCCGTTGATCCTTAAAACGTTGTACAACCGTAGATAAATCGACGAATGAACTTTATGCATGTGCACATAGGATAGATCGTCGATTAGGTTAAATGCATTAAAAATATGATTTTTGATGAATAGGATAGTCCCGATAACCTAGACACAACCCTAATAGGAATTGTTAAATCGCGATCTGACACCGTCGCCGTGTCACGATTTTCAGACGTTCTTGCGCCGACGAGACATTTAGACGGGACGTTCCAGGAAGACGACGCACTCGCCACCGCAGGCAAGTGTACCACTTGCATTCTTGGCCATGTTTAGGCCTCAGTCTTGTTAGGATTAATATTTTGGATCAATGAGAACCAGACGTGAAATGATAGCGTCTGGGACGCCCTTGATGGCTCAGACTTGACAACGAAGTCTGGGTCCAACCACAATAATTTTGACATCATAGGGTTGACATGCGTGTGTGTGAGTTGTGGACACCCTAGTACAACCCCTCCTGTTTTTTCGTGTCATGTCCCTTTCCGTCTTGCACAGCCCACTGGGAAATAGGGCACTCGCCAAGCCATAGCGAGTGATCCCTTATACTGATTCACAGCCCGATGGGCAATAGGGCACCTGTCAAGCTAGAGCAGGTGATCCCTTGTACTGATACACAGCTCAGAGAGCAATAGGGCACTTGTCAAGCTAGAGCAAGTGATCCCTTGTCCTGTCACGATTCTTGGGGTTTTGGGGTAAGGTTGAGCGTGCACGCGGCAAGAGGGTCTGATCCCCCTCGAACCGTAAAGGCGTGAACCCTTTTCGTGTCTTGTCTTGTCCTGTCTGGCTCTCCATATTCCGTCTTGTCTTGACACCTGTAGGGTAGTCTCGTAGTCGGTAGCACTCGCTACGACTACTACTTGTTGTGTTTTACTTTCCTGCTGCGTGTACTTACGTTTGTTCGTCTGTTATAACCTCAGCATGTTAATCAACCAGTAAAACGTTGTTAAATAATTGGTGCACTTGCAGTTTGGTCTAACCTCTTCTTGTATACCTTACCTGACGTACAGTTCCTTCTTTTGGTGTTGTACGTCAGGGATCGAGCCTGAGTATATCGAGGAGTCTGACTTGCCAGTTGACGTGGAGCCAGAGAGCGTTGGTCCTTAGTACGATCCTGAGGAGGACTAGAGCTAGAGACTTCTCGTTGCAGTTTTCAGATATATCTATTTCTTAGTTGGGTGCGTGGCACCTTTTTGTTTCTTGTTTAGGTTGGGTGCTTGCACCGTTAGTTTTACCTTTCTGCAGTTGTAGCCCTTCGGGCGTTGAGACTGGTACTTTTGATATGTTGGAATGAAATGATTTGTCTTTCCCTTTCTTGTACTCTTATTGTTCCGTACTAACATGCAGGGACCTGTACCTTCGTCTTGGTACCACATAGACGCTTATTGGGCCAGGGCTCCTTAGCTCTGGCCTAAGCGGGCCTAGTCACGCTTCGCCTCCGCTGTTTTGGGAAGCGGGGCGTGACAAGTTCCTAGACTTTCAGATCATCTTATTATAGGAACAAAATGGGTATTTAAGAATAAATTTGATGAATCTAATCAAGTAGTTAGAAATAAGGCTAGATTAGTTACACAAGGTTATAATCAGGAAGAAGGAATCGATTATGATGAAACCTATGCTCATGTACCAAAATTAAATCTATTGGAATGCTTTTAGCATATGCATGTTACAAAGATTTCAAGTTATATCAAATGGATGTTAAAAGTGCATTTCTTAATGGTATTATAAAAGAAGAAGTCTATGTAGAACAACCACCATGATTTTAACATGAAAGTTTGGATAATCATGTTTTCAAGTTAAAGAAAGCATTATATGGATTAAAACAAGCACCTTGTGCTTGGTATGAAAGATTGAAATTTTTTTGTTAAAATCTGGTTATTCTATTGGAAAAATTGATTCTAATTTATTTACCAAACATATAGAATCTGATGTTATCATTATACAAATATATGTTGATGATACAATTTTTGGTTCTACTAATGATTCTCTTAGTCAAGAATTTTCTAAGTAAATGCAGAATGAATTTAAGATGAGTCACATGGGTGAATTAACATATTTCCTTGATCTTCAAATCAAGAAAATGAAGGAAGGTATATTTATACACCAAAGTAAATAAACAAAGAAACTCATCAAAAGGTTTGGATTAGAGAATTCTGCAGAAAAGCATACTCCCATGGGTACGTCGTCAAATCTTGATAAAGATCTAACTGGTAAGAACGTTTATCAAGCATTATATTGATGTATGATTGGATCATTACTTTATCTTACCACAAGTAGACCTGATATTATGTTTTCTGTTTGTATATGTGCTAGATATCAGTCTGATCCTAAGTTATCACATTTGACTATTGTCAAAAGGATAATTAGGTATATCAAACACACATCTGATTTTGGTTTATATTACCCAAAATCAAATTCATTTGATTTAATTTCATATAGTGATGCCGATTTTGCTGGTTGCAAAACTGATCGCAAAAGTACACGTGGAACTTGTCACTTTCTAGGATATGCATTACTTTCTTGGTTTAGTAAGAAACAAAATTCTGTTTCTTTATCTACCACCGAAGCGGAATATATTGCCGCTGGTCTAGCATGTGCACAGATTTTATCAATGAAACAAACAATTTTAGATTATGGCATTAAATGTGACACATGTCCTATAATGTGTGACAATACTAGTGCTATAAATTTGTCCAAAAATCCAGTACATCATGCACGTACTAAGCACATAGATATATGTCACCATTTCTTGGATGATCATGTCTAAAAAGGTGATATTATTCTTAAGTATATAGACACTAAGAATCAAATTGACGATATCCTAACTAAGCCTCTTAAAGAAGAGACTTTTCTAAAACTTAGAAGAAAACTTGGTATAGTTAGTGAATCGAAATTTTCATTATAGATTATAGTTATATATTATGTTAATACCAATATAGAATTTTTCTGGAATTTTTATAATTATTTTATATTTTTATTAGTCGACTAGCAAATAGTTCTGGTCGACTAGGTCTCTGGATATTCCTATGTCTCATATATATATATATATATATATATATATATATATATATATATATACACACACACACACACACACTAGTCATAACCCGTGCCCGTAGGGCACGATTTATTTAAGATATTTCCCCGCAAAATCTTTGTTACTGCAAAAATTAAAGCACAATAATTGGTATTTAGTTCTCTCAAAAATTTTAGTTCCCCCAAAATTTAATTCCTCAAGAGAATTTAGTCCCCTCAAAATTTTAGTTCCCTACAAAATTTAGATCATAGCCTGTGTCGTAAGGGCACATTTCATTTAAAATAGTCTCTCTCAAAATCTTAGATCCCCTAATTTTTTTGATGTATCGATACAAAGATCCCCAAATTTTAAATGAACATTGATAAGTAAATCGCAATAATTGTTATTTAGTTCCTCAAAAACGTTAGTTCTTTGACAATTTCAGGTCCCCTCAAAATTTAGTTTCCATCAAAGAATTTAGTTCCCCCAAATATTTTAGTTTCACCCACAAAATTTAGTTCCCTCAAGATTTAAACCATGCCCTAAGGGCACTGTTCATTTAAAATATTGTGACCCTCTAAATCTTGGATCCCCTAATTTTCAACGAACAATTATAATTAAAGCACAATTATTGTTATTTAGTTCACCTAAAAAAATTTCCTCCCAAAATTTAATTCACATGTTCTTTTTAACATATTCTACCCTCAAAACGCTGCATCCCTTAATTTTAAACGAACATCAATAATTAAAGCGTAATAATTGTTAGTTAGTTCATCCCAAAAATTTTAGTTTCTCCCCAAAATTTCATTCGATTCAGATTAAATTCCCCCAAAATTTAAGTTTACCAAGGGAATTTAGTTCAAGATTTTTTTTGTGATTACTCAAAATTTTGTTAGTGTTCACCCTGTATTTTTTAGTATAAATTTTTTTCATATCACAGTAATGTTCATCGTGCTTGTCGTCAAGTGTTCATGATGGATACATCTACCAGCATGATCAAAATTGTCGCTCTAGCCAATTCTATAACAGATTGGATCAATGCGCTTGTGTTGGCATTTTATGTCAGGTTATTAAATTAATGTAAGAATGCAAGGAATAAATTCTCAAAGGAAGCTTCATGCGATACTCTCAGCGCTTGTTTTGGCATTATTACGTCACAAAATCCCTTATTACATTACAAAAAATGCTAGTAAAACGTCAATAAAAGAAATGAATGCAAAAAAATATGCATGTACAGCTGTTCAATTCCATCTGTTTTTTTCTTCTTGTTTCCCCCCTTATTTTAGCGCAATCGTGTGAAATAGAAGAAATGATAATAATTTAACTAGTGCCTCTTCAAATAAAAGTCCCTACATGCAAATGTGGTATAGATCTAAAAATTTAAAGAAAGGGGTAACTTAAAAAAATACAACGATGACTAAACAAAAAAAAGATAAACTATATTCCAAGAATGTGTTACTGGGTGTTGCATACTATGTGGTGAAGGCATGCTAGTTTCATATGGTCGTACATTAAGTTTAGAGTATCGTGTGGCTAGTCGCTGTTCTTTCACATTATGAATCTATTAAATTAAGGGAAAAATTTTTTACAACAATATGTCTCTATAAACTTATGATAAACTTGATTGATATAGAGACCCTATGATGCCAATGATGTTCAAAGACATTTGAAAAACAATTGCGAGTATTGTTTCATTACATGTCATTATTGGAAAATGAACTGCATGCACATAAGAATAAGGATACTAATAACCAATAGTATATTTCTCTCACTATATTCGCAAATGAACAGATGAAAAAAAATCAATACTATCTCTAACTAATTATATTAGCAAATAAACTACATGCACAGAAGAAAGCCTTTCAGACATTGTTGTTGCCACTGAGGAGCACATCCTTGTACGGCGTGGTGATAATGGGTGGCTGAGCCATAGGCTTCTTCGGCAGTGGCCGCCCCTGTTGTCCTCAAGGATTAAGGGAACCTTTCCATCTGTTTCTCTAATCAGCCATTCTAGTGCCCCTCCTTGGAGCTTCTCCAACAGGCCCCCATCCATTTGCTACACTTTGAACACCCTTACTGCATTCAGCAAAACAAAATTAGCAAGCTCTTGAATATGCACAACCAAACTGATAGGGGAGTTAAATATAGAAAAAATGATAGGTGACTAAAATAAGTAAACAAAAACATCACAATCTACTATATTTCAAAATTTCATTCTTAAAAAATGTTGATCTATTAGCCTATAAATCCAAACGACTAACTTCAATGATAATTGACAAAACAAATAGTAAATATATGATGCCATGTGCTAATTAAAAATCTCAACCTCACCTGAAGCGTATAAACTATGAAAAGCTTTGAGAGAATTTCTAATTGAAGAACGATATACACTACAATCAGCTAAACAAACCGTAGAGCAAAAAAACCAGTTTTCCATTCAAAAATCTAAAGCCAAACCAACAGATCCATAAAGCTGGCCGATTCATTTAGAGGATTCATAGAAATGATACATACCAAAAGAGACTGATCCCTCCTAACTGTTGAGATTCTGCTTCCCTATGAGAATTGCATTTAACCCATTGTCTTCAAGAAACCAATCATCAAGAATGAAGAGCACTTGAATCAATGAATAGCATTTGATGCCATTCTAGAATCACAAAGTCTAGATTTTATTGATTCTGAAGAAAGAGAAAAACCAAGAGCAATGGCGTGGCTTGGTCCAAATGGGTCAGAACCATCGAATCAATGAAGCTAGTGAGTTTATGCTGTAAATCAAAATCTGAGAAATATATTGCAATGAAACGCAGAACCCATTATCAAAAACATGAAGCATTTTAATAAGAATGTTTTTCTCTTGTGTACCTTGGTTACATCATTAGTGGAGTTCCAAGGGGCATGAGATAGCTACTGAACTTCAAGACATGGATCATTACAACAGACTATACCAATATCCACAACTGCAATCTCAAATGGAAATAATAAAAGCTTCCTTTTTAATGAGATGTGTGTATATGCACATTATACGTACAATGTACATTGTACTACTTTCTAAATCGTACTCAATTTGACACAACCATCATGAAGTATAAAACTCATATGCATACAACAAACATGAAGTATAAAACTCATGTGCATACATACAAAAAAGAATTTCTCCGCAAGTGAATGTCAAGCATATAATTAGCATACTTACAACTACTTTGCAAATTAACTAAGTTTTTTGATCCAATTGTTTGTTTGTTCTTTGAGTAACTACATCAAATATCCAACATGAAACTTTCTCTAAGGCAGTTCCCATTATAGATAAAATTTATGTTGTCAATATTTTGGCACACATTCGTATTCATACAATAACCAAGCTTTTAAATGTTTGTTCGCAGATGATCACATATGACTTATATTACTGAAGCTGCTTCTGTAAAGATTACACAATTGTTTCTAATTTCAAGTGTGGAAAAAAAGGAGACAAAACAGATCTCACATTGATTGCATCCTTTATTGGTTGACAATACAATTTATAATGATCTCTCCTCATATTATCATTCTCTCGCCTGATCTCTGCACTCAAATTCTATCCCAAAAAGACGCGTGATCTATCTGCACTCAAATTCTATACCAAAAAAGAAAAATCATTAAGGAAAAAAATGGCTTTAGTTAACAAAAAGAGAGGAATTTGGATAAAATTACTACCTAGTGCTTCACATCCCATGGCTTCTTCCCAGTTCCCATGACTTTTTCCTAGAGTGATGTTGGTACTTCTCCACCATCTTTGGAAAGTTAAAAAATGTTAGCAAAATGGAATCAAAACCTGGATCTAAAAACCACTCAACTTGATGTTCTTGTTGCGGTTGTGAGGGAAAAAATTTCAAACAGCTGTCTGAATTTGCAAAATGCAGCCGGCTATGCGGGAAAAAAATTCAAACAAAAATTCACAACAAAAAAAAACTCAAAAATTACCTTCAAACAATCCAAAACTGAAACTCCCCCAAAAAATGAAACTCCCCCAAAAAATGAAACTCACCCGAATCCATGATTTATACAGATCTTGCTCATTGAATCCAGTGATGACTGCTTCGATAAAGTATCAAGTGGTGCTAAAGCGTCAATGAAGATTTTGTTGTGAATCGTCGTAGATCGATTCACAACTTTAAAGAGGAAAATTAAAAGAGAGGAAAAGTTTGTATTTTTTGCTTGATTGAGATAAGAACCTAGATAGTTGATCTTATTAGAGACAAGATCGATCTCCCCGCTTTGGATGAACGGACCAAAGCTTAAGCACCGTCAAATGACGCTTGAGAGTTTTCTCACAATACAAGCATAAAATAAAATAAAGACGGCTAGCCCTAATTTATAGAAAAGTGGGGAATTACTAATCTAGTCTAAAATGACTAGAATACCCCTAACTAACCCTCCTACGCCGCACGTAGGTCACTAACGTGGGTGGGTCCCACCCATGTAGCCGCCGGCCCTTGGGGTTGCGGATGCGGGTCCGCATCAATTGATCCCCCTAAAAGAGCCACCTTGTCCTCAAGGTGGAAATCTGGCTTCGAAGGCCCCCGAGGGAAAACAGAGGCTAGGGTCACCTGTCAGAACCACCGTGCGACCCCCCTCCTGGAATTCCATCCTAAGCTGCTTCCAATTCATCTTCACCTCGCCCAACCCCCTCAGCCACTGCACGCCCAAAATCACATCGATATTGTCCAACTCTAGGGGCAGGAAGTCTTCCACGATCTGCACTCCTGGTAAGGTTAGACTCAGCCCCTTGCACATCCCACTGGTCTCCTCCCTCCTCCCTGTCCCAGAGAGGCCCGTAAACGTCTCCAAGGTGCTCACCTGCAACCTATGACGATCCACCAAACGTCGAGAGATGAAGTTGTGGGTAGCCCCACTGTCTATGAGTATCGTCACTGGCGCGTCGTCCAATCGCCCTGATAACTTCATGGTATGGTTCGTGGTGACCCCTACCAAGGAGTTCAGGGACACCTCCGCTGCATCCAGGTGTGCGTGCTCAACCTCGCTCTCTTCCGTCATCACTGGCTCTCTCTCGTCTGTATACTCCCCATCGTCCGGCATTATCACAATCTGCATCAGCCTGCTCGCACATCGATGACCGGGACTGAACTTCTCATCGCATCTGAAACAGAGGCCTGCGGCACGCCTTGCCCTCATATCAGCCTCAGTCATCCGCCTACCAGGGATCACTGGTCGGGTTTCCTCTTTCTTCATTACCGCGTCCCCTGGTGCTTCTGTAACCCCGGAGGTGGGACCGGTGCTGTCTGACTACGCTGGCTCTGGGCTCCCCAAGTTCCCCGAGTGCTCCTCTCCTCTGCATGCTTCTCATCCGCCTTGTGGGCCAGGCGAAGGACATCCTCCAGTGTCCCTGGACTTTGCATCCTCAGCTCTGCTCGTATGGAGGGCTTCAGCCCCCTCATAAAATTCCCGATCATCACCTCGTCGGTCACCCCCTTCACCCGGCTGTTCAGCATTTCAAACCTCTCTACATAGTCCCTCACGGTCCCCTCCTGCCTCAGGGCCGACAGCTGCTCGTAAAAATCCCCCCCTGCCGTCTACTGAAATCGGTCCACTATCAATGCTAACAACTCCTCCCAAGTCCGAAAGGGGGACCGTGCTATCTTCCACCGGTACCAGGCCAAAGCCTTCCCCTCAAAGTAGATCCCAATGGCCTTCAGGACCTCCTGCTCCGTCAGACCCATCACCTGGAAATACCTCTCCGCTCGGTATATCCACCCATCGGGGTCGGTGCCGTCAAAGGTCGGCATCTTCAGCTTCATCAACCACCAGTCTGCGTTGATGTCGCCTAGCTGCCCCTATCTCCGCCACGGTCGCCAGCCCTAACCATCTCGCCACCCCGAGCCTCCCTCGGGCCTCCCCCGTCAACCCCGTACGGCTCCTCTGGCCATGCAGGTCTCTCCCACGCCTCGGGCTGGTAGTAATGCCCTGGAAACTCTGGCGGCCGTGCAAAATTGGGCCTTGGCCCAGGCGGAATGGTCTCTGCTCTCCAAAACTGGCCCGCTGGGGCCCCAATTGCTGCTCCTGAGGCCCATCTGCCTCTCGTCGCCCCCAAAGATCCTCCAGATTGGGGCACGAACCCCGCCACACCGCCAAAAACTCCCCCCGTGCTCGCCGCGCCTCCGGAGAAGTCGCCCGGGCCCACCGACCCATGCTCGGGGTCCAGCGGACCCGCCCGGCCCCAGATTGGGGCCGCGCCCCCAATTCCGCCCCCGCCTGGGGCTGCCGACCCCCAGGCGGGTGTCGCGCGGGCCGCCAGGCCCCCAAAGGGGGTCGGCGGCCCCTGGGCACCCCCGCCAGGGGGTGCCGGGCCTCCGGCGGCCCCAGGTTGGGCCGCCGAGGCCCTGGGGTGGCCGGCCTGACCCGCCCAGGCCATGACTGGGCCGGGCGGGTCAGTCGGCCCCTTTTTTGGCCCGACAGGGCCCGTGGAGGTAGATCCGGGCCCTGTCGCGCCAAACCCTAGCCCGCCGGCTAGGGTTGTAGCCGCCGCCGCCGCATGTGACTCCCCGTGGCTCGGGGGTCCTTGATTTGTCGAGATGACGCCGGATTCGCCTTGGATCTCTTCCGTTATTCTCCCCTTGTCGCGATCCGTCGCTTTCTCCTTGGTCAATCCTTGCAACAACTCCATTATCGCCGGAATAGCCGCCGTGGCCTCCGCGGTTTCCTTTCTCATGATTCTAAGCTCCGATTGAATGTCCTCTTGGGTGTGTGCATGATCCTTGATCGACGCCTCCATCGCCTTCCTCAAACCCTCGATCTCGTGATTGAGATCGTCGCGTAGACCTTGGATCTTCTCATCCACGGAAGCCCTCGTTCCCGTTGCCATGGATTCGTAGAGCTCTGATACCAATTGTTGTGAATCGTCGTAGATCGATTCACAACTTTAAAGAGGAAAATTAAAAGAGAGGAAAAGTTTGTATTTTTTGCTTGATTGAGATAAGAACCTAGATAGTTGATCTTATTAGAGACAAGATCAATCTCCCCGCTTTGGATGAACGGACCAAAGCTTAAGCACCGTCAAATGACGCTTGAGAGTTTTCTCACAATACAAGTATAAAATAAAATAAAGACGGCTAGCCCTAATTTATAGAAAAGTAGGGAATTACTAATCTAGTCTAAAATGACTAGAATACCCCTAACTAACCCTCCTACGCCGCACGTAGGTCACTAACGTGGGTGGGTCCCACCCATGTAGCCGCCGGCCCTTGGGGTTGCGGATGCGGGTCCGCATCAGATTTTTATGTGTCCATCGCCTGAAACTCTCCATGATCCGGCATCAATGAGAGGAGTTTGCGCAGATTCTACTACTCTCCATATCAAAAATCCATTCTCTACAAACAAAAACAAATTTATATATTAAAGTAAGCTCATTTACTAAAAACCACAACATTAATAAATTTCGATCATACCCAAAATTCAAAATTATACCATGCTCATTTACTAAAAACCACAACATTAAAAAATCCATGCTTCAAGAAATTCTGTCATAAAAATCTGAAATCGCCAATTAATTACTAATCAATTAATTACACTAAAAATCAGGCCAAAAATTAATCAATTAAAAACTTCACAACATCAGTTTTATTTCTAACACTAATCAATTAAGTACACTAAACATCAGGCCAAAAATTCTGTCATCAATCCAAAAAATTCTGTCATCAGGCAAAAAAATTGAAATCGGGGATGATTCAAGAATTCAGAACATCAGGCCAAAAATCAATTCAAGTGTGGATGGTTCCTCTTGGATCTGTCATCAATCTCATGGATGGTTCATTTCGGTTAATGACAGATTACACTCTTAAATGGTTCATGAGATTGATGACATATCCACTATTAAACGCAGGCGTGCTGTGCAAATCCCAGATCAAATCAGTTTAATTGCCAAAAATGAAGATCAAATCAGTTCAATCACAAATCCAAGATGAAGATCAAATCAGTTTACCTGGAGATAAATTTCCAAGATGCTGGCAAATGGGGTTGATCTGAGGTACCTGGAGATACCTGCAAGAAATCGGAGTTTGAAATCGTGCGATTTGATCAGACTTTGAAATCGGACTTTGAAATCGAAGCAAACGTTACATGGAGATACCTGTGATGAGATTGAAGAACTTGCGATGGGAGATGAAGAGGATGCTCTTGAGGCTGGCGGATGAGATTGAAGAACTTGCGTTGAGATGGAAGATCTTGATGGCGGATGTTGTCGAGGCTGGCGAAATTGCTGGCGGTATCCATTGATGGCAGAATTTGGCTTTTTTGTGTAGAAGGCGAGGCATCCGCGGGGGGGGAGCCGAGGAGTTCTTTGCATTGGGTGTTGTGCGTTGGGGGTTGAGATAATGGCAGTTCTGAGGAGAGAACTGATTACTATCATAATGACCCAACCCAACGAAACCCATATATTGGCCCTTTCTCTTTTCAGCTAACCCCACCTATTTTTTTCTCTCAAAACTCAAAATTGCACCACCAAAAAGTTTTACTACTACGTATCTCATCCATTGATTCCCAAGATCAAATCCTAGCCGCTCTTTATCTTGTCCTAGTCAGCCCTAGAATTCAAAAATCGATACCAAAAGTACAGGCTTGTTTAGCAAGGGGGCCACTAAGAAAACCATGCTTGCAGATATTCTGGGAATCAAAATTGCTTCTACATTCTCTATCTACCTTGGCTTACCCCTTTCATCTAAATACCCAAAAGCTACTAACTACGGCAGGCTAGTAGATAAGTGTAAGAAGAGGATGTTGGGCTGGAGTTCTTCTTTGCTTTCTGTTGTTGGGCGCATTGAACTGGTCAGAACGGTGATATATGGGATTGTGGCATTCTGGATACCTGCATTCCGCATTCCGTTCAGCATCCTCAGGACTATCTCTATTATGTGTCGGCGCTTCATTTTGGGAACATCTAGAGCATGGACATGGGAAGACCTCTGCAAACCAAAGAAGGAAGGTGGAGTTGGTATTAGACTTTTGGAAGATTTAAATGAAGTAGCTAGCCTGAAACTTACCTGGAGGTACCTCACTTCTGATAGCATTTGGGCCAATCATATGGGGATGAGGTACCTGCCTGATACAAGATTCTTTGCAGCTAAGTGGCATGCTACGGACTCAGGTACTTGGAAAAGGCTCCTTAAAAGCCGGCCTATTTCCCATAATCTCATTCGTCAGCGTGTGAGAGATGGCCGTGCGACTTTATTTTGGCAAGACCCGTGGTTGGAGGGTGGCCCGTTGTGCTTGTGTTGCGAAATACCGCCAGGTGCTGAGAATAAATGCATGCGCGACTATTGGCACAATGATGCTTGGTCACTGGATCCTGCTCTTGACCCTTTTCGAACGAGGTTGCAGCGTTACACATTAAGCCCAGGCGCAGATGAATGGACATGGGTTCCTGGCGGCCAATTCAGTTTTAAACATGCTTGGGAGGGGGTTCGGTGGCGTGGCAATCTGTTCCCTTTTCACAAGTTGATATGGTATAATAATCACTCCCCTAAAATGTCTATCACTCTCCTTCGAGCTTTACAGGGCAAATTACTTACTAGGGAGGCGATTAGCAGATGGGGATTTTATACTCCAACCCATTGCGTCTTATACGATGAGAACAAAGAGGAAAGCATCGACCACCTGTTTTTTGAATGTAGTTTTTCTAATTATATTTTAGCAGATCCCTATTGAAGCTTGGTGTATCTACAAATGTAATAAGTTTAAGAGATGTTGGGGACTACTACCTTTCCCGGTTTGCTGGGAAGAGCCACATGGACAAGTTGGCTAAAACTGCCCTCGCTGCTTCGGTATGGCATATTTGGAGAGAAAGGAATCGACGAATATTTGATGATGTGAAGAAAAGCAAGACCATTATCTTTGATGAGATTGCCGCTAATATCAGGGTTGTTTTGCATGGCCAGGAGCCGACAACCACTGATGAAATCATAGCTTTTTCCAACTGGGAATTCAGGGAACATGGGTTGAGTATTGAGTTGGCTTGTATTTAGATTTGAATAGCTACACTTAGGATTTGGTATTTACAGTGGAGAGTGACTGCGCTTGTGCCCTATCCTCTCTCTGTAAATAACATAGGCCTAGATGTGCTATTGTTGTAATTTGTACTTGTATATTACTTCAATAAAGTATCTCGCTAAATTTTCATATATATATATATATATATATATATAGGGAGATGCTATGGTGAGATGGGAAGCAACCCATCTTAAAGTGAGCAAACATCTCTCAGCCGTCCGATCAGAGGGAACGGCTCAGATCTTCTCAATTTACCAGCTCACGCGCCTTGCACGTGAGTCCCAATTTCCCAGCCTCCCTCTCCCAATCGTGACCACAGCTGCGCCTCGTGACCACGGCTCCCTCTCGCGGACGAAGAACCCAAAACCCAGTCGAAACGATCGATCTCTCCCGATCGACCCCAAAAAATCCCCAGCCCCTCACTCACTCTCTCTCTCGCGATTGCTCTCTCCCCGCCGACCCCAAAAAAGCCCTAACCGCCTCCCGTTCTCCAATTTTCCCTGTAAATCGATTCGTTTGCCCCCCAAAAAACCCTAAACCTAGGTTGTTTGCCATCATCTGCTTCAAGGGGACGCTTCAATTTGTTTCTCGACCTAGCTCAGTTTATACATCCACGAGGTAAAATCAGCTTTTTTCTCAAGGAATAATTTTGTTGTTGATGTTTTTATTAAGTTGTTGATTTAATTCCATGCTTTTGATTTATCTATTTTGCTGACAGCCATTCATATACTTGCCTGTGCTGACATTGATTTATCTATTTTGGCAATCAACATATAATTTCCTGCTGAAATTATTATTAAGAGGTACCAAGCTAAAATTGTTGCAAACCAATCTCTCTTTGGATTAGCAATTTTCTACCAAGTTGATTTTTGATGCCACATTGACAATGTCATAAGTTTGGTCAGTGTTTTTAACCTAACGACATGTACCTCATTGGCGATCATCCCACTTTGATGATGTAATATCCATTATGCAATTCAGAAAGTTTCAGTAGCATGAGTTAACGTCTCCATGTTATTCTTAAAAGCTTCTAATAATGGCATCCAATTTCAAGACGTGAGCTCAAAAAACTTCCTTGTTAACTTGTAGCATCTTTATTCTTTGCAGGTTCACATAATTGACACCAAACGGTTTGATGGTGATCCAGTTGTAAAAATAACGTTACTGCAAAGAGTGTCTTATGGATTCCATGGAATTTTTGTCCCAGGCGTTATCAGAAATCAAATTATATCATGTATGCATTATTGAATTCTTTAAACCATTGCATTGTTTTCATGATATTCGACAGAATTGAAAGGATACCACCCATCGAGTTATATCCAAACTTTGTAGATAAAGACAATTCTGTATCATAGCAGAATGTGAAGAGACCTTGTATTAGCTTAGGGATACTGAACCATTTCTTAGCTTTGGGATCGTGTTATTTGTGAAAATATGGACATGGAGCAATCCTTTCAGTTTGCTTTTCATATTTTCAGACTCCTCAACTGACAAAATTTTCATTATAATATGACATCAAGTTATTTTCATCCAGATTGATACTTTATTTATGTTCTAGTATTTTGGAGATGAGCAAGAACGATGATGTGTCCATATTGTTTTCACTATAAATTATTCTGTAGACTAGCACGAACATCGACTTGTCCAGATTGATAATTTATTTATTTTGTGACTGTCCAGGTTGTATCTTCTTATCAAACAAATAACATTTACTCCTTTTCTAAATTATTATGAACCATGTTTGCTATGAAACATCAGGCATTATAGATCTTTGAATAATCTTGGTTCTCCAATGTTGCTTGTTCTTGCCACTGGTATATGCAAATCAAATTATCCATTTTGTTTGAGACTTAATGAATTTGCTACTTGCAACAGGTAAGCATAATGTTTATGACTTTGGAGAAGATTGCACAAGTTCTCCAGTGTTGTTTGGCATCGTTAGCAGAGTTTTTGGGGGGATGTGTAGTAGTCAATTACGGCAATCGTGGTTGATCGGTTGGTTTGAAGGTTTTGATGAAAGAAGAAGAGCCATCCAGGCTAGCAGGATTAGTTTTGTTCAAGCTTGTTGGATTGGGTTGAAGTTTTTTGTCATATTTTTGTGCTGTATACTGCGAAGAGCAATGCTTTGAGAACATCTGTTTGTTCTTTTTTTTGGTTAATAGAAAACATGTTTTTATTGTCATTCTTTATTTGTAATTTGTTTAATTAAGCTTGTTGGTTCTTGAAAAGTTTGTGCTACATTGGAATTTTTTACTATTGCTGAAAACACGTGGCTTGAAAACTACTTTGCTGGTTGAACTTGTATTCTTATTGTTTCTCCCTTCCCTTCAAGTTATGCATTTGTGAGAGAATAGTTTGCTAGCTTTTGGTTGTTAGTTATTCGTTCTGGGCAAGTTCTGGGAAAATTTGTTGCTCGATAGGTATCTTGTTCAAACATACATCTTTTTATAAGAAAATGATAGACCTTTTCATGATTTTGCTCTCACGATTTACAGACTACATTGGTGTAAAAATTTAGTTCATGATATTCAATCCAAATCCGAAATATATACAGCAATCCATGTGTATCATCAAGTTGAATGACATGTAGAGTAATGTATGCCAAGCTCGTAGTGCTCAAGTTCTGGCAGTGCTTCACCATAACATATCAAACTTTTCAGGCAATTCAATCATGACTTGATACCACAAGTATCAAACTTTTCAGGCAATTCAATCATGACTTGATACCACAAGAAATAGTCTTCGTTCTCTCCATGATTCAGTATAATAGAAACAGCTCATGTATTTCTATGTGAAAGGTAGTAAGAAAATGAGATGAACACTAATTTGAAGTTTCATGATCCCCAGTAGCATCCAAGGACTAAACCATTTAAACGATTTTGTTGACCAGTTAATTTGATGTATCCCACCCTTGCATCTTTTTTTTATTCTTCGGAAAGTAGGCTAGCGGCGCGCGTGGGGACGCCAAGCACCCGGGATCGAACCCGGGTGGCCTCGCAGCAAGCGAGGGCTGAATGCCGCTGGAGCAACGCTCCTTTGGCCCACCCTTGCATCTTCATTCACATCAAAGGAAGTAAAAATGTCATCACTGATTTTAACCTTATATAACTCCTAATTAGACCACAAGCCATCAACTCTCTTTCAGTTAGTTAAAAATTCTCACAGAAGCAAGAGCAATCAGCTAGAAATCTTTACATTTGGAACAATAAAAAGATTTCCAGGAAAAAAGGAGCAAGAAATATTGCCAGGTTACACAAGTATTGCAAAATATTATAGACATCCTTGAAGCATAATACAGTTATTATTATTTGCTCAATGAATTTGCTACAAATATGCTTGACTTCTTCCCTTCCAGACTCTTCCACATTATCTGACTTTTCCCTCCCAAAACATTCAAGATAACATTGAAGCATAATTCAATTTTCATTATTTGCTCAATGAATTTGCTACAAATAACATATAATCAATATAAAGAATACCAAATAACATAGAAGGACAAATAGATTGGTAACAAGTTTTCAAGGCATTCATGAGCTGGATCCATCTTGATGAGAGGATTTGGGTAGTTTACTTCCAACTCAACACCAGCAGCTTCAAGTGCAAATTTCGGAGCATTCCATGGTTGTTGGATGATGGATCCATTCAGTAGGCATTCTTGCAAGTTTGGGAAGCCAAGTTCTCACATAACTCCATTAGGATCAAAACAGCAACCTTGGACCTTGATTTCCAGAAAAGGGTTAGTTAATAAATAACCATGCAAATAATCAGTAATGCTGAAATTCAAGATCTAGAATTAGGAAAAAGAACAGGTTGTTCAACAAAGCTACTAAATATAAAACCTCTAAGGAAAAAAATTTCAGTTACATTGACTATTGATTGTAGTTATTGCACTGAAATTGGATCTCTAACTCCCAGTGTAGTCCAAGCAAGAGAATTATCAGAACCAGCAATAATAATACCAAAATGGTTTGAGACTGCTTCTTTCTGATCACCTCTACTGAGTAGACCATTGAGAACCTGCAGATAGATGATTATGGATTAGGCTTTGCTACTGTTTTGTCATTGAAAAATTCTATCTTTTCTACTGTTTGTCTAGATAGTAATTCCAATGGTTGTGCTTTATGACACAAAGAAGCTCAATATAACAAATTACCGCTGAAATTAGTTGATATTTCAATGTCTCCATGTCCTCGCAACTGCAGTATTCCCGAGTGCTACCGTTGTTTGATTGATTGATTATGCAAATTACAAGGGTGCTGAACGATTGTCAACAAAAATATAAGTGTAGTAAATATCTGAATATACCAGATACAGATTAGAACAAACAATTGGAAAATTCAGTAATTAACATTCATCATCGATGTGCAGCATAAATGGCACTGTAGCTATAAAAGAACATGCAATAATATATATTTCATAGCTAAAAGGACATGCCAAAATTCAGTATAAATATTTTTCCATTACGATATGGCATATGGTTTGTATGTCATCAAACTGTTCATGATTATAAAATCCATTTCTGGGAACAAAAAACATGGTTATTGAACGGGCAACAATAGCTTGCTGCCAATTGCTGGCAAACTTGTATGCAGAGGAGTAGCTCAATATATCAAATCTGGTAGTATGTGATTTAGATTCCTGGCCATTGTTGTCAAACTGAAAAAAATTGCTGCTAAACTATGCAATTCCTGGCAATTACTGCCAAACTATGCAGAGAAGGAGCTCAATATTTCCAGTATGCAGAGTAGCTTGCTTCCAGCTTCCAGCTTCCATACAAACATTGATATCCACAAAAACATTGCTTCGCTTCCTTTTAAGGCTGAGTGATGGAATTAGCAATTAATATAATATTTTTGCAATGAAAATTTATAAAAATGAATTTAAACAATGATGGAATATAGATGAAAGATTGTGTCATACCGGAGGCATATTGATGAAGATTGTGTCGCAGTGACATCACTCACAAGTTCTTGGGTTGAAACACTAAAAATTAAGAAAATAAAATTAAGAAAAATAACGCCTAAAATGAATCAAAAGTATAATATGAAAAAATTACCTTTCTTTCATTGGGCAATTACGCCTATCGTGATGCACAAACTTGTTACAACATCGACATAACCGTAGATGTTTCGATGCTATTTCTCTTGCCCTTTCCCCTCCTCCTTTAATCCGTTTTCCGCTACCTTTAGTCTTTGCAATGGAAGGTGGATGAATATCAACTGTTTCCGGTAATGTTGGCCTTTTCTCTGGTTATGACTTTTGTGGATTTTTAGAAGTCAGTCGTTGAATATCTTCGAAGGCCTTGTCAATCAAAATATCTCCCATGTCAAGCCGTTCAGTTGAAGAGCGAGCAAATTTCAAAAATTTGTGAACTTTATTTGAAAGCTTGGTGAACTTTAAATCTCATTCCTTGCCGTAGCTACCATGAATTTCGAAATCATTATTATCTCGAACTATTTCATTTGTTACCAAGGATGTCCATCTTTTTAAAATATAACATTGCGGCAAAATATCAACAAATTCATTGCGCAATACAATAAGAATATGCCTACAAGGAATCCCATCAGTTTCAAGCTTCTTGCAACTGCATATTGCGGCTTCTGCTGGACCTTTATAAACAACATCTCTAGGTTTATCTGGATTCTTCATTTTGCCCATCCTTTTTACACAATATTGCCGCACATTGCCTTCACACCCTCTCATCTGAGATGCATAGCTCAAGCTTTGAAGAGCTTCTTCCTGAAAAACAAAAAATTTCTCATGTGTATATATCTCTGCCATCTGCCCCTCCATTTCTAGATCTGTAAGCAATTTTGGTTTTGTATGAATAGTCTCGTAATCCGCTGCCAATTCATTTTGTCGTTGTTTCCTTATGGCTCTTTCAAATCTCGAAACAAACTCAGTTAAGGTATTCATTTTATTCACATACTTATCAATGAAAGAATTCATGCTCTCTGATCTTTGAGTTGTACGAATTCCAGCTGTGAAGATATCTTTAGAATATGCCTGTATCCATTTTTCACGAAACGAGTATAGATCGGCAAGCCATTCATGATTATTCAAATGGTTATTACACAAAACATTCTCCCATTTCATTTCAAACTCTTCAGGAGTCTCAGAATTCCAAACACAATCTTGAAATGGAATATTAAACTCACTTTTGAAAGCCGTCACACCAAGTTTATCTGGAAGCTTTTTTAGAACATGCCACATGCAATACTTATGAATGGAAGCAGGAAATACCTCTTTAATTGCAGCTTCCATGGAAGAATCTTGATCGGTGATTATCACGCTAGGTAAATGACCACACATAGCTTCTTTAAACTTCTCAAACAACCAAATAAAAGATTCTATCCGTTCATTGCACATGAATCCAGCCCCGAAATTTACCGTTTGTCTATGGTGATTAACCCCGGTAAAAGGTGCAAAGATGAGACGGTATTGATTGGTGTCATATGTTGTGTCGAATATTAACACATCTCCAAAATGTTTGTAATACTTTCTAGCAAGAGCATCTACCCAAAACACATGCGTCAATTTATGTTCATTATCTACTTTATACGCATACTCGAAAGATGGATTCATCTCTTTCTCCTCTTCCAAATGCTCCAACAATAAGTGAGCATCATACGCTTTCTTCTCATCCCTGTCCCTTTGCAATGCATTCCGAATATCTTTTTATGTGCATCCAATATCTCCATAACCACCACTTTCAACTGCTAAGACTGAAATACAATCTGATGTCTTTATGTTAGCATCTTTTAGTGTGTTTAGGAGGCATTTTTGTGCTTCAGTCACGTTTCTATTGCTTCTTAAGAATTGTTGTTTTCTTGGAGTGACACACACATGATTATGAGATTCATTAAACCTCCGAATGGACCACTTTCCATCAGAGTCTCTTTGAAGCCTTATACTTGCCAAGCAATTTTCTCGGGTTATAGCCCTTATCCTCTTTGCTGTTCCATCCGTTACATTTTTTTTTCTCCCTTGGTAGCCCTTGCTTTGAGCAAACAAATTGCTGAGAACACCTTTCTCCTGTAACTTTGTCAAGCATTGTCGCATATTTTCTAACTGAAAACCCTGCTAATTTTGCATACTGTTTGTAAAAATCATCCCCTTCTTTCAATGAGTTAAAAATCTTTCCTTTTACTGGCTTATACATCTCTTCAACATTTTCCCAACCGGATGCACAATTCGGAATTGAACTCGATGCATCCATTGAATATATGTTTTCTACACACTCAAAGAAGACAGTTCTGGCAACAAAATCATAGTATTAATCAAACCTCGCTCATAATAAACAATTTTATCATATAATTAAAAATTATTGCACGAAAATCTGACATCATTAAATACTAATTACAACAAAGGAGAAAACATTTTTACTGAAATTAAAATAACATTTTTCTGAAATTAATCCATACATACATGCGCACGTGTTCACTAAAGTTCCACACCAATAAACCGGGGTTCAACATCCCATAATTTCAATCATGCTCTGGTTACTGGTGTTGAAAAACATTCATGCTCAGGTTATTGGTGTTGAAATACAATCATGCTCAGGTTGATTCTGCATGTGCACATTAAAGTAAATTCAGGTTGCCGAGCCAAAATCATACTAGCACTTCAAAAATTTGGCACTTCAAGGAAATTAGAAAGCTCAAATTGTCTTAAAGAAAAAATATATTGCTACTCGCTATAATCATTATTATGAGAGAAATTGAAGCCACTACAATTTTATATGCCAATTTCCCAGTAAATGAAGCTGAACATATATGTTACTCCCCAAAATAAAAAATAAGCTTGTTGGCTCAAAATAAACATAACTGATAAGATGACTTCAAACTTCAGAATGTGCTTCAATAATAACTGATATGATGAGTTAACAACAGAATTATGATTGCAGATTTGATGTCCTATTATAACGAAAATTTTATCATTTAAAAATTATGAAAAGCAAACTGAAAGGATTACTCCATGTCCAAATTTTCACAAATAACATGGTCCCTAAGCTAAGAAATTGCTCAGTATCCAAATTTTTATGGTATCTAGCTTCCATTTAAGCAGCACTATACAACAGTATTCCTTGTAGTTGCATGTTGGCTCCAATAGTCATTACCAGTGTGGGTTTGCTTGTAATTCTCACTTTGGCTCTTTGATTCTTTATCGTCTCAAGTTTATAATGCTTTGTCAAAACAAAGAAAAATCATTAGGAACAATGCCTATGACTTGTATAGTGTCAAAATGCAAATTGAAGCTTTTGTCATTTCTGATTCTGAAAACGTTCTCAATGTACAAAACCCATATGATCATTCCATTTCTATTGTTTGTGGGCTATACTTTACTTGTCTACCGGCATGAAAAATTGGAAATAACAAGATGAAAAACAAGCATGGCTAACATTTTAAACAAAAACTATTACACGGTATAATATTTCAGAAACTTCAGTGGTTTTCTTGATTGGGAGGCAAATATCTCTACGATCATGAGTTATTTGGTTGTAGGAAATACTAATTTTAAAACTACCATACTTTTAGGAATTTATTCAAAGATCATCTTAAACATCATAACATCGTCATATGTTTTTAAATAAAATTTTGCGGTATTTCATATTCCAAACAAATATCTTCATTAGCAGATTGTTTAACATTGAGCAATATACCTCAGTTTTACTCTTAACAATTTTCTTCTTCCTAAAAAACATTTTGTAATTATCAAACTGTAAAATTTATCAAAGATCGCAATAAGATAAATTTCAGACGGCCTCCAATCATCATAGATCACAACGTTATCATCAAAGATAGCAAATTTATCAAAGATCACATCTTTATTTTGCACTATTTTCTTACTATGAAAAAATTCATTCGAGATTATGAGCTCACCTCAAAATTTACCTGAAGCAGCGAATTTTTCGTTTCAATTGAAGAACACGAGATCGCTTGAAGGAGCTATCTCAAGGTCGAGAGGAGCTGTCGTGATGTGGGGGTTTTCGTCCGCACGAGGGAGAAGGCGAGGCGCTGGGAGGGAGAGAGGGGTTCTTTCGTCCGCGAGAGAGAGACCGTGAGGCGCTGGGAGGGAGAGAGGGGTCTTCGTCCGACGAGGGTTTCTTTTTTGGGTTGCTTCGTCCGACGAGGGTTGAAATTTTGGGGACTTGGTTTGCGAGGGGGAGAGGGGGACTTCGTCTGAGAGGGGGACTTCGTGCGAGGGGGAGAGGGGGACTTCGTAAGCGATGGTGTTTTCGTCCGCGCGAGGGAGACGGCGAGGCTACGAAATGCAGGCTGAATGTGATGCGCACGTGACTAGGGGGCTTCGACTTTGGGAAGCTTAGTGGATTAAATCTGAACGGTTGGCTCAGATCGGACGGCTGAGAGATGTTTGCTCACTTTAAAATGGGTTGCTTCCCATCTCACCATAGCATCTCCCTATATATATATACTAGTCATAACCCGTGCCCATGGGCACGGTTCATTTTAGATTTTTTCCCCCGTGAAACTGTTATTTCACAAAAAATTATTTCCATAGCCAAAATTGCAAAGAACAACAAATTAGCGCATAAATGTTTAGCGACACGGGTGCATTCGACATGGGTGTCTTCAGCGCTGAACAAAAAATTTGGCATAGGTGCATTCGACACGGAACAACAAATTCGACACGGGTGCCTTCAGGATGGAACAACAAATTTGGGTGAGGTGCCTTCGGTGTAGAACAACAAATTCGATGCGGAACAACAAATTAGCATAAAAAATTTACCGGGCACCTTCAGCGCAGGCGGCACCTTCGGCTCGGGCTCCTTCAGAATATTGTTCCAATTTTGAACTGCATGCATATTTTTGGAGCAAAACTATGACCACAGTTTTGTCTGAAGTTGTGACTTGAAAATATAAGAACAACATCTTGTTGCTAATCAACAATACCAAGAGACAATATTTGAAAAGAGCATCTTGTTGCTAATCAACAATACCAAGAGACAATATTTGAAAAGCAATCTCAATCGTAATCTACTGTTAAATTTATGTTTTATTGAGATGAATAATATATAGGTAGAAATTTAAATAAACATACAAATCATGCCAATTACATATGCACATTCAAATCCACAAACCATCTCTTGATACATTTATGTCTTCATGGAATTAAAAGCAAGGTATGTTCATCTGAAACTAATGACATTGCAATGAATCAAACAATAACCCGAGGACGACAACACAGAAAGAATTTAAGAAAAAATAGTGATGATACCAATGACACCATCAAATTGGTGTAAAATTGAAGACCTGCCTAGCATTGGATTGATAATAGATATCTTTATTCATTTCAATTGCAATATTTTTGTTACATCTCTTTTATTGGATCAACATGGACTAATAGTCCACAACACAAATATTTACAAGCAGCAAATTTTCTATCTGAATATAAATCACAAATGCATGTAATTGATTCAAGGGCATTTGAGGCAGCCTCCACGTGCTGTTAAAACTCATGAACTCACATCATCACCTGCACCAACCTTCCCGGCTACTTCTTTTGCTGCAGCATCTGGATGAGTAGAATACAAATAAAAGGTTGCATTATATCCTCATAGAATGAATACATTACAGTTCACATGTGGAATATCATAGAATTGTGGAATGATTGAGTTATTTAACCGATGATTGAGTATAAGTGAGCTTCTGTAATTTATGACATGAGTTGAATTTTGAGTTTAAGTAGAAGTGAAAATTGAAAATGGGAGGCACATACTTTCCAGTCATTTTTAGATATATATTTGTTTAACAGCAATGATATATAAATCTAATTCATGTACTCGATATCCAATTCAACATTTCTTGTATAACAATTGCTTTTTCTCTGCTTTTTTTATGAACTAAGTTTAACCATTATATACATAGTTATAATAAGCTTAACTTCAGGTCTGTAGTTCAGATTTTATTAGTGAAGTTGTGGGGAGCTGCATGATGAATGCACTGTAAGATTTCAAAAAAATATACCTCACAATTTCAGAAAAAATATAGCTACCATTTCCAAGTATAGTTATAATAAGCCTTTTAGTTTTGCAACAATTTAGATCACCTTGCTCATATGGTAGCTGGCAAATAAGAATTTGAGGTTGGTTCATAGTAGTTCATTCATTGTCTATTGCATCCAATCTGTCCAGTCTATTACTTTAGTACAACAACTTTCCAAAAAAATAATTACCAATTAAAGCATATGTTAGCTTTAGATAGAATAAAAGGAATGCATTAAACAAAAACACATTATCCAACTGCGGCTGTGCGTGAACATGAACCAGTGCTGAGAGGAGATATGCCAATGTTTTCCAGAACCATTCTAAGCAATACCAATTAAATCTCTTCCCTTTAACGCCTAGGCCATCCCTGAGATTGGATAGGTGTTAGTTCAACAAAACCACATCTTTCAATTGCCTGGAGACAAAACTCTGCCAAAAAAGAACACATAATTCAGTATGACAAACGGTACACTTGTAAGTTGGATGTATTTAAATAGTCGAGTTCTAATCAAATAAGAACAAATAAAAAAACACCACATTTAATCAAACACAAAAAAGAGAACAATCTGGGATATAGGCTTTTACATTTAAAGAGAGATATCAATGCGAAAGCAAGTTTTACCTTGGAAATTGGCCTCACAGAAAAACCTAATGGGTCTCGGGACATCCCGACCTCAACAGTGATATCACGCAACCTCTGGTAAGCGGATACATCCGCTTCCTTCATCACCTGCACAGCCGGAAGATTGAAATTGACATTAACATCAACATTGACCCCTCGAACCTTAATAAAATTCTGGCTTGTAGTAGCATGAGTAGTGTCGAATCCTCTTAAAGATCACAACCCAAAAAGGAACTTTGACAGATGAATAGTGTGGAGATTTAGAGAGTGGACAATCTGATAGATGAACTTTGACAGTGTATAGTTTCTTATTGTAGATAAACATTTATAAAGACTTACAAAGCACACTTCCTTCTGCTCCTTCTACATCTTGAGAATAAACAAACAAAATTACCCTAGCAGGCCATGTTTCTGAGCCTAATTCCCATTGTGTAAATTTGTGTATTGGGCATATTTGTAACTCTCTTTTACAAACTGTAAATATAATCTCCAATGGTTACTGTAAAAACACCGCTGAACAATAACAATGAATGTTACAAAGCATTTATTCAAAAAAATTGTGCTTAGCTTATAGTAGTAAATTTTTATTGACTGAAGACCTATATCTACATGTAAGTTCCTCTGCATTTTCTGCTTACTACACTGAATAAGTACAGTAGAAGCTTGATTTAGATCAATCATAAGAAGTATGCTAACTCGTGACTCATACGATATCTAAAAAGGGAAAGCGAACAACTTGGCATCAACAAATCCACACAAACATGAGGGAATAATGATAAGAGAATATCAAAGATGACAATGGATCTGATAGCTGAAAAGGGAAAGCGAACAACTTGGTATCAACAAATCCACACCAACACAATATGTGTCGCGTCCTTGGTGAAGATGCATATTTTTTCATAAGTATACCTGAGTCATGTTCGGGGTAAATACCATAGCAATGTTTCTAGCATTCATCTTATTTGTTTCCTCTTCTTCGACCACATGGGCCATGAGATGAACGGCCCAGTCGAGGAGTGAAAGTTGAGTCGGAGAAAGCAACTTCATTAGATCGATGCAATCCTCCTCGGTTTTGCATTGGAGAACTTGTCCTGGTGATAGGCTATCAAATATTCACTTTGGAAGCTCTCTAAATCATGCCTGTATTTTTCTTGAAGCCATTACAATCTCCAAAAATTTCAACAATTCAAGATAATTTGATGCTAATATTTGTACCTTTATTAGGGCAGCGAAACAATGGACATCAATGTCATCTGGTATAATGCCCTTGTTCAGCTGACTCCTCAAATCCTTCTCTTCACTATTTTCGGGGTTATCCGAAATATCCCCTCAGCCTGTGTTGATCACACAGTGGTCATAAGGAAAGCATTTTAATGCAATTCCTTTGAGAGTTGAAAAGAAAAAAAACAAAAAACAAAATATATGAGGTGAGATCAGTAGAATACCTTGAGACCCCCTTGTGAGTATAGCCTTTCCTGCATCAGCAATAGGATTGTTGGCACACTGTTGCCTTTAGAATCAAAGCCACATTGCATTGAGTCAGCAGATACACCAAACACACTTACACTGCAAGACAAAGAAAATATATTGCAATTTAATGACAACCCCAGCTGACAACAGAGAAGGATTAGAGGGAGGGGATTTAAAAAAACAACCTTGCACTTGGGGCTCGACATAATTCTTGGATGTATTATTCACCAAACATAATTCTTGGCGAAGCTACAACATATGACTCTGATTGATATGGATGCCTGGAAACTATTTGTTGGTGCTCTTTTAAACTTTTTTAGATTTGATAAATTGTGCACCACTCCGTCATAACCTTCTTTAAACTCCTGCAAGTAAATAATCAACCAATAGAGAGATGTCAATCAACTGAGATTATGAGATGGAGAAATTAAAAACATATTAGGGGGCATATCGTTAAGCACAACCAATCTAGTATTGATGAATATTGTGAAGTCAAGAAGTAAAAGGATAATATTACCTTGTCAATCACACACCATGTATTGTCTTTCCATAAGTATCAAATACTAAAGCAATACAACAACATAAGTATCAAAACATGAAAATATAAGTATCAAAACACAATAAACTTGAAGTAACAGGGCTGAAGCATGATCTTGATTGAGCAATAAACTTGCAGTGGGATTAATGTATCATGCACAACACAATAAACTTGCAGTAAGCGTATTATGACAATCAGACTACAGTCCACTGGCTATAGGGAGGTTTAAAAACATTTTTTAATGGACTGATTAACACAATAAATGCACGTATAATTCATCCAGCTAGTGACCATTCATTTCGACCATTCGATCAATTTTTCTCACCTGAACCAGCAAGGATCACCGTTCCAATATACAGAACCCAGTGCTACTTTCTTAAGAAATTCTGGTAATGTGTCAGATAAATGTAGCAAGAAAGATTAAATGACTTTATGCTCATTAGGTTCGGTTTATAGCCGTAAATGCTATCACTTGAAATAGAAACACAAACTCTTTTCCTTTTTAGATGATCTAAATGACCAAATTTAAGAATTAAAGAATAGTAGAAATGGGGAGTCATTAATACCAGATTTTTGGCACATGCAAGGCTTGCGTGCAACAAAATTTATGGAATTATATATTTTGGTGATGTTCCTTGATAATGGTTTGCATCAAAATGTCCATTATATTTAACCATTTGTATTACAATAGTGGCCGTTTACCTCTTTAGTATGTCAAATGGTGTGGGTCTTGAAGTCATTGTTGAGAAAGACTGCAAAGTTACCAAATGACCATAACAGAGAAGTAAATATATTAGTGAAGACAGTCGTGATGCATCAATATGCTTTTCTTATAAGGAACCAAATTAGAAGCTGAAGGGTCATTTAAGAATCTTAAAAATTTAAAAAAATTGGAATATGAGGATTATGCACCCTCATCTATGTTAAATGGCTCTACACAATTAGATATAAGCAGATGGAAGAATGAGTTCTGAGAAAGTTATAACATACATAAATTGAATATAAACAACCAAAAATTAGAATTCATCCAAAGAGTCATGGCTATAATATCCAATATAATTAATAATCATTATAAAGAATGAATTATGAGCTAAGATTGACAATGCATACCCATCTGTAAAGAGCCCAATTTAACAATGCTACTTTATGCCTAGCCTAGCAAGTTACATCAAAGTCTACAAAAAATAACAATAGTGAGAAGAAATTGACATTGACATTGTTTCCTTTATATGTTCAGTAAGAATGTGTAAGCATGTGTATGTTCAGTAACCCTACCGTTGCAATCCGTATGCATCAGGGTCATGCTTGCATAGAAATTTCAGCAAAATTTACAGCTAAGCCTGGATTCCAACAAAAATCATGTACACCATCTATGCGCATTTCACAGATGAATAACTAATAATCTTACCGCGATTTCAGACATCTGACTCAAGGATGTTGTCTTTACACCATCGATGCAAGCAGAGACAATAATGGAGAATACCAAGCAATAACATAACAAAATCAAGCATCCAGCTAATAAACCAATGAGATATAAAAAGATGTTTATTTGCATCTCAAATCTATCAAACTACATGCCTCAGAAATAATTTGGATATCACCTTCACCTAAAGACATCATCAGCAGAGGGATTGACCGAGTCTAGATTCTGTAAACATAAATATGCCAAGTCATGTTTCCATGTTTCTTCACAATAAACTCGCAAACACAAACATGCATATTTGTGAGGGATTACAATTCTGCGTGCTGCCCGAAGAGTTTCTGCAAACACAAAAACCAAAAAGGATCAAATAAAAACCTATACAATATAATTCAACAAAATATGAGGAAATAATAATTGGAGCAAAACCTTTCCCCATATACAATATAATTCAGATGTTTATTTTCAACAAAAAATCTATTTAACATTCTGAATCTCGGCCTTTTGCATTCTCTGCTGGTGTGTTGCTTCACAAATATGCAGTTATTTTCCTCTCAGTGGGAACACACCATGATAATCTCTATCTAGTTCTGAGACTCATGTCACCTATGTAAATGCAAAAAGATTATATTATGACATATAATGCAGAAACAATAATAATAGGTGAAGACATAATTAAATTAAAAGCACTCATTGTGAGAACCTTTCCTTTCCGTTGGAATCACTGTGCATTTTTCTGAGTTTTTCAACCAGCATCATTAGCATCATCAAGTTTAGGAATGCCATTAATATTTGCTTCTTGGTTTCATCGGTATTCTTCAGTCCTTGCTCTGTTTGAAATCAGCCCATGTGAGAAGTATTTCACTGATTCCCGATTTACACACTGCAACATGCACAAAATTTCATCTCATGTATCTCACCATTCAAGAATTACTTTTATGATATCATCATAGTCATCTTCTGAATTGTATGTTAATGGAACTGGTTGGTCACCAGCTCTTATGGGTTGAATGTAAAAGAGGATTCAACAAATTATGAGCCAAAACATTTAAAAGAATTTAAAATTACAAAAAAAAATTCAAAAGTAGTGGTATCATGAGATCCCAGCAATTCATCTCCCTTCACAGTAAATGGAGGTATCATGAGATCCTATTTATATTATTATATGCTAATGCTAACCAGGCCCAAAATGGAAATTCAGAAACATAATAAAAGAAGCATGCTTTTTTCAAATACAAATAAACATAAATTCTACTTCTATTTAATTTGTTTCAACTATATAGCTTAGTTTCATTCTAGAGTTGATCTAACAGCTTGTCTAGTTATATTCAGATTAACATTTTTTTCCATAAAAGCTAATCCAATCAGCAGCACAAATGTAATTGAAGATCAAATAAATAAATTTCAAAGCTCCTGCTTATCTATAAGCTATATCAAGCAGAAACAAAGAAGAATGTCTAAATTTAAGGCACCAGAGATGCTCTTTAATTTTAAGTAGATGAAAATGCAAATATTACAGTACTTCCCCGAGATGATTTGAAGGGTTCGGACCCATAGCCGCAACATGTGAATGACAAACAACCCAGTTTGAATTTCAGGTAAATCTGTGCAACTTTGATTTTTTTTGCTAGATTTTATTGCTTCAAAATTAATGCCGCATAAAAGACTCCAAAATCTAAATTTTTTTCACCAGTCTTGATGAAGCAAACATGGGTTATTCTCAGATTCTTATTTCAAAGCAGCAAGCCTAGTTGACACCAATGCATCAGCTATCAAAAAATCAAAGCGACAATCAATAGAAAAAGAACACATCACTTTACAATGCATGTAATCAAAATAAGGTTGGAATTTTTAGCTGCATTTAATTTTCTAAGTTTACATCAAGCTTTGATAAGTTAGCCAGCATATAGAATGATGTTAACCAAGATTACTGCATGTGACTATCGCTATTATGACATTATCAAGTGGTTTAAAAAATTTGCCTAGTGTTTATAAACTACATAAAAACAAATTATCACATTACATCAGTTGGTATTATAAATATGTTTGGGGAAAAGTAGGAAGTTTGCTATATATAAATTAGGTGGATTAAAGACCCGAAATTTTTCCTTGCAATGCTGTTGAAATTAAATTTCACTCTATTAATATAAAAACTCCCAAATTAAATTTCACTCTATCAAGTCCTAAACCAGTAATTCTTTTGCACCATTTCAGCAGATCCCTACTTATCAACCAGAGATGTTAATAATACTAAATGACATGTATACTTATAAGTCAAGAAACAACTGGACATTAATACCTTATGTATAGCTTGTTGATAGTACTGTGTAATAACATTCCAACCTCTTTGATAACTCCAGCTTGGCCAGAAGCCAAGAAGTTGAATCTTTTAAAGGTGTCTGGATAAATAAACTAAATGCATTAGTGAAGAATTAATAAATATAAATAGAAAAACATGCAACAACATAAATATATGAAGAAAGAAAGGGGGAAAATCAAACTATGGAACATAACATGTTTAATGATTTTTACATATAATGCATAAAACATGGTATCAATAGCGATAGCATGTTTCAGTGATTATGCTAATTTAATTAAGAAATAATCTCAAAGGGAGGTAATGCAATGTGAGCACACGAATTATTAGCATCAATTAGAGTACTGAGTAATGTCAATATACACAGCTCCTGAGCGTCCGACCAGTGGACAACAATTTATATTCAATCATTTTCTATTGACACCAATGTATCCAAGTATACAAATCTTAATTGAATTCGCAACTCCAGCAATCCCAGAACATCAACATAGATAGGTTTTCTTTTCTTTGGTTAAAGCGAGAACTATTTGATTATGACAAAAGTAATGTCAGCATTTAGTGGAATATGAAAAAGATCAAGTATGAACGTCATAATTTATGACAAAATTAACCACATTCAAAATTCATGTATTAATCATTAAAATTCAAAATTCAAATGATGCGTAATATTTACAGTTTCCCAAACACATTCATTCATAAATATTCAGATGGCTTACATACCCTGCAACTCTCCATTTGGGAATTTCTTGATCTCTTCCTTAATAGAACTGAAAGCCATTGTTAGAGAGCTGCATACTTGCAACCAAAAACAAAAAAAAAATAACTTTCTCCTTTGAGGAATTACTACAAACACTTGGAGGACATCGTGGTGACCAACCTTGCGATCTCGAGGCCTATGCAGCTGGTGGCACCGGTGATGATGAAGGTAGCACTGTCAAGCGGCGGTAGAGGCCACATGTTCTCTTTTCTTCCTATTATTTCTTCAATCTGATGCCAAGATCATTTTTCTGTCAATATGATGCCTAGAATGAGAGCAAGTCAAACAAATCAAAAATCATACCTTCTTCTTCGTTACTTCATTTGTTGTAGAAGTGATCTTCAAAGTGGATACAATCCCTTGCAGGACATCAGCATCATCAAAATCAGAACTCCCATCATCAAGAAGCAGAACTCCACATCAAGCTTCAATCTTTATATCATTCTTGACCTCCATTTGATGTAGAAGAGCTCTTTGGCCCATGACGACATTTGTTGGCCGCGAGAGCTTGGGGATCGACCTCCCTTTCTTTCGATCAGGCAGCGGGTTTTGGGGGAGAAGGGGCTGAAAGACTGAGAGAGAGAGAGAAAGGTCCCCCAAAAGTCTAGGTCAACTTGATCTAGGGTTGAGGCGTAGATAATGATTTTTCCCCCAAAATTTTTGAGTTCCCCCCAGTTTTTTGAGTTCCCCCCAAAAATCTGTCAGCCTGCGGGACCAACGCACGTACGTGGCTTCATCTTGGCCTTTCCCAGAGTGAATCTAGACCATTCATGGTGACTGGGACAAAGCAATATGACTGGACATATGACTGGGACAAAATTCAAAAAAGGTCCTGTTTTATAGAATATATATATATATATATATATATATATATATATATCTATTCTATAAAACAGGACCTTTTTTGAATTTTGTCCCAGTCATAAGTCCAGTCATATTTTGTTTGTCCCAGTCATCACGAACGGCCTGGATTCACTTGGGGAAGGACCAGGAAGCAGCCACGTAACAGTGTGGGTCCCGCAGGGAAGAGCACGCAAAAAATTTTGAACCGTACTTCACTTCTCAAATCGCATTCTAGGGCACAGCACAGAGAGCGGTAAAAATGGGGGGGGGGCTCAAAATTTTTGGGGGGAAGTAAAATTGCGGGGAGCTCAATATTCCTACCCCGCTGCATTTCTATCCTCCACTTTCGCCTCTCTCTCCCCCTCCCCCATGTTCTCCCTCATTTCTCTCTCTCCCCCAAAAAACATCACTTACTTGGACCACCCACCGGTCGTCCTTTCCGACGCCATCAAGTCCGACTCTATCACCTCCAACGGAGACTTCATCATCGTGCTTACCTCCACCTAAAGATCTGCCTCGAGGTTTCTTCAAGATCTGATCGCTTATTAAGGGTTTTGGGGCGCTTGGGCGTGACTATGCAAGATCATCTGCAACATCCCAAAAATATCCTCTGGAACAGCCTCAAAGGTTCGGACTTTTTCTTTCTCTCTTGCCCATCTCCCGTCTTTTCATCGAATTGAGCATTCACCTCATCTTTTTTCATCAATAGGGTTTGAGAGAGTTTCAAGGAGCAGAGCATGGATGGAAGGATGCCACCTGCTACTTATTTCTAGCACACACCCACAGGAGTCCACTCATCTCCCCACCCACAAGAGAGGTATGTAATTTTTTTGGGTTCTCAATCTTTTTCGCCCAAAATTTTTACATGGGTATTAAAGATTTGTTCTTTTGTTGTGGGTTTGTAGATGGCCGAGGGGCAAAAACGTGTGTTATGCCCTATGGTACATAGCCCTTGGTGGGATTCGTCCATATGCTGTAAGTGTTTCACATACCCGATTCCATTATTGAATGTTTAAATTTTGTTCTTATTATTCAGAATCATGAATCATATATGGGTACCATCGTCCACCAGGTAGCCTTTACTGCTTCACTGTAAGCAAAGAATGCTTATGCTAGGCCTCTTCTCGGAAGAAATCAGAGAGAAATTTTGCCTCTCAAATGCTGCTTGCGGTCGATCTCTTTGTCTTTTGTTTAGGTGGGTGTTTGTTATCATAAATTTTTTCCAGTTTACTCTATTCTGATACCTCAATTTTGGTAGGCAACCCCTCTCCTGAAAATGTGATATTGATTCCCCTCTCATGTGTTAAGGCAGAGAGGCAAAAATGTGTGTCGTTCATTCAAGTTCTTCCATTTTGTATCAGGTTTCTTAATCAATGATGATGATTTTTCTTTGGCCCTAAGAGGAAATTTAAGCAACTTTTGTTGGGAGTAGGGTTGGGTGTGATTGTTCTATTCAATTTGGGTTTGGTCATAAATTATACATTTTTTCTTTAATTATAATGATGTCATGCATTTTTGGGGTGATAGTTTGGAAATACTGTGGCGGGTTTCTTGCCTTTCAATGGTTTGCTTTGCATACTACACAAATACATATTAGACAAATGAAGGATGTTTTTGAATTGGTTTTTTAATCATTGTTTGATGCCCCTTTTTAAATTTGTGTTATGTGTTTGTGAATATGTTGCTTAATTAATGAATATGTTGCGCCGTTCATTCAAGTTTTTCCATTTTGTTACACAATTTTTTGATTAGTCTTTATTTTGATAATACTTTTACGATAAAAGAAACCATGTTTTGTTACGGTGGCAATGTAGAAATTTAGCTAGGAGTAGGTTTGGGTTTGATTGTTCTTTGCAATTTGTGTTTGGTCATAAATTATAATCTTATTTCTTTAATATTAATGCATTGATACTACAAATAATAATGGGTTTTGGGGTTTTGGGTTCTTGCATTTCTATGGTTTGCTTTGCATATGTTACGCCTATTTGTCCGAGACCCATACAGCACGAGCCCAAGAGCCCGACTTCTGGTCAAAAGCCCATCGACGTCCTCAAAGCCCATTCGACAAAGGCCCTACAAGGGACCTTCTCGAACGTCGATCCGACCCGGCCCCAATAACCCGTTGGTCGCTCGCCCACTCCTGCGAAAACCACTCCCCCGGACACGCGACCACTAAATAGTGATAATGGGGAGGTGCTGGCATGGCGGAGTGAGCGGCGGCGAGGGGGGACTGATGGGGCACGATCAATGGCGGGCGTGGAACGTGGGCCGGAGGCAGTCAAGCGGGAGCTCTATAAAAGGGCCAGGAAGACGACGAAGAAAGGGACCGCATCTAAGGTAACAAAAAACCTAAGGTACTCCATCAACGACCTCGTTCCCCCAATTCATCTCCTTCCTCCCCCGCTCGCGCCGAGAGACACCGTTACGATCTCCTCACGAGTCGGACCGTCTCCGCCGGGCCTCCTTTCTCAGATCTCTATCTGACTTAGGCATCGGAGGGGATTTGGCCGGAACCAAGGTCCGGCCCCCTGACGAGCGTTCTCGTCTGCGCAGGTGGGCAACAGATCAACGGGCCGAGGCTACCCCTCGCCCCTCTCCGACCACTCGATCAACCGGACAGTGAGGCTTCCCCTCACCGTCAGCCTGCCAAGGCCGAGCACGCCCCACCGAGGCCGAGCGTCCTAATCGGGTCCGAGATTCTCCCTCGCCACCCGTCGGCCGTGCACCTACCCGGGCGACTGAGGCTACCCCTCGTCCCCATATCAGCCGAGGCCGAGCACACCTGTCCGAGGCCGAGCGTCTCAACAAGGGCCGAGGCTTCCCCTCGCCCCTTCTACACCGATTCGAAGCCCCCGAGGGACCCAAAGCTGGCCCCTTGACCACGTTGACCGGGCTCTCCACGGTCAACGCTTTGTAGTGAGAAAACACTCTGAAACATCTGGCGCCGTCTGTGGGAACGAAAGACCGTCCCACGAAGAAGCAAACCACACCAACAATGGCACGAGCCAGCAATGGAAGGAAGCGCATGCCCCCCATCCCAGAGGAGGGGAATGGCACAACAAACGGCAATCCCGAGGACACGCCCGTCAGCGGCCACCACACCCTCTCCACCGAAGAAACCGGCGGCTCAGAACTGGCCACGCAGGGACAGCTCCGTGCCCTGGCTCAGGAGACCAACACGAGCCTCCAGACGTTGGTCGCGACGGTGCAGCAGCTCGTCGGCCCTACGCCACCCAATGGAGGCACGTTGGACGACAGCCATCGATGGGCGGGAGGTCCCCCACACTTACGGTCCGCCGTGGTCGACGACCACGGGACCTGGAAACCGAACGCGGAGCGTCGGTTCACGCTGTCCGGCTCTCGTCAGGCGAGGTCACGCGCCTCCTCACCCTATCGTGAAAGGAGCCGAAGAGAGATCGAAGGGACGGATGGCGAATCGAGGATGGCATCGTCTCGTCGATCACGGTCGTCCCGCCGTAGGAGAAGCGAACGACACCACTCGAGAGACCGATCGCGGCGGAGCAGGAGCTCCTGCAGGAGGAGTCGGGAGCGTCGGGACAGCCCGGCCCCCAGCGTGGCGAAGGCTGCGGAGCCAGCCCCGCTGGCGCCGGTGTTGCCTCCACCCCCGGTCGATCCAGAGGCAGGCGAGTACCGCATCCCCGGAGGCATCCACGGAGACCGGTGCCCCTTGTCACGGAGAATAACCGACGCACAGGTCCCCTCCCGATTCCGGATCCCGGTGCTGGGAAAGTACGATGGAATAGGAGACCCGGCACACCACGTGATGGACTACGAGGGGGACATGGCCTTCCAGGGAGCTGACGATGACCTGCTTTGCCGGGGCTTCTATTCTACTCTCAGGGGAGCGGCGAGGATCTGGTACCACAGCCTGCCCGGCCGCTCCATCGACAGTTTCGAACAACTCGCCCAGTTGTTCTGCAAACAGTTCATGGCGGGGAGGCTGATCAAACCTGGCGCTGAACATCTGTTCAACATAGTGCAAGGCCCGGCCGAGCCACTCCGACAGTTCATGCGCCGCTTCAATGCGGAAAGGCTGAACGTGAACAACCCACCCGGCCTGGTGGTCCAGACGGCCCTTAAGAAAGGACTTCGCCACAGGGGCCTCAAGAAGTCCCTACACAACGACCCCCCGAAGGACCTCCCCGGGATCATGGCAAGGGCCGAACGCTTCATGCTGACCGAGGAGGCCTTGGCCGAGGATGCAGGAAAAGCCGCTCGAGGGACCAAGCGCGGCGACGGCGGACGAGTTAGCCCCGAAGGGTACCGGACCGAGAAGAGGCAGAGGAACAGGCAGCGGGGAGAAAGCGCGAGGGACATCACCCCGGACGCCATTCTCGCCCAAGTACAGAAGGAAGAGCGAGCTGATCGCCCCCCACCGAAGGCTAAAAGAGGCGGGAAGAACAGGGAGAAGTACTGTAAGTACCATAAGGACGATGGTCATGACACGGAAGATTGCTGGCATTTGAAGAAGGACATTGAGAAGCTGATGAGCCGAGGGCACGCCAGGAATCAGGCCAATGAGCCGGCCCACGGAGAAGGGACCTCCACGCAGCCAGACAAGGGGAAGAAGATCAACACCATCCAAGGCCCCCTCCGCATCATAGAGTGAGCAGGCAACGTCTCTCCCCCCGGTGGCAGCCTAGTATGAGGGAGTTATCTAGTTTTACACCCCTCTGTCTAGCTTCATTTCCTTTTTTCCGTTTCCTCCAAATGTACCGATCCGACAGGACTCATGAGAGTACAAACGCATTCTTTTTATTGTCTTTATTTAAAATCCCGACGGAGTTGACATGTCGCCAATAACGCAAAAGGCCGGGGACCGCCGCCTCACTGGAGGAGGAAGAGGAGCTTTGCCCTCGCCGACCGTCTCCGGAACTCATAAGTCTGGGGGCAATTCCCCCAGCAGACGCGGACGCTGACCAGTCCTAAGCCGAGGAGCTTTGCCCTCGCCGACCGACTCCAGTGCTCATTAGTCTGGGGGCGATTCCCCCAGCAGGCACGGGCGCCGACCGGTCCTAAGCCGAGGAGCTTTGCCCTCGCCGACCGACTCCAGTGCCCATAAGTCTGGGGGCGATTCCCCCAGCAGGCACGGACGCCGACCGGTCCTAAGCCGAGGAGCTTTGCCCTCGCCGACCGAGTCCAGAGCTCATAAGTCTGGGGGCGATTCCCCCAGCAGACACGGACGCCGACCGGTCCTAAGCCGAGGAGCTTTGCCCTCGCTGACCGACTCCTGCGCCCCTAAGTCTGGGGAGAATCCCCCCAAGACCGGTCCTAAGCCGAGGAGCTTAGCCCTCGCCGACCGACACCAGCGCTCATAAGTCTGGGGGCAATTCCCCCAGCAGACACGGACGCCGACCAGTCCTAAGCCGAGGAGCTTGGCCCTCGCTGACCGACTCCTGTGCCCCTAAGTCTGGGGAGGATCCCCCCAGCCAATGCCAGCTTCGTCCATTCCTAAGCCAAGAACAAGGCGACAACGCAAAGTACACAAGAAGTCCAAGTAAGTCGATTTCGTTTATAATAGCTAACCAGAATACAAAAATGCGTCTTATTTACAGGGGAGCAAGGCGAAGGAAACACCCTACAAACAATCTACTTGCGACGAATGACAGAGTTCTTCGCCTACAAAAGCTAGATCGACACCAACAGAGCAAAATTGGTTGACAAAAGACCCGAAGTAGGTAGCCCAAGCTAGCAGCCATGCAACCAGCAATTATTGGCCATGGAGCCGATAACGAAGCCGAAGGAGATAGCGGGGGCCAGGGATCCATTTCAAGTAGACTGGCCCAAAGCGAAGCGAATGCTTAAAAATTTGAGGATAAGGCCGGGAGGGACGGCTTAGGGAGATCGAGCTCGGGAGGACACATCCTCGGGCACTTCGCCCTGCTCGGAGCGAGGGGGATCGACCGGCGGTGGGGCTTGCCGAACACGCTCCGCACATTCGCGGAAAGAAGACTGGACGACTTCGACGATCCGAGGGGCGATGAGGTCTTCATACTTACCGAAAGCCCCCCTGAGAACCTCGAAGATCCTCTTCCCCAGGGTCTCGACGACGCCCTTCTCCACCTCCTCTGCAAGCCGCACCACCTGGCGCCGATCCGACAGTTCCCTCTGAAGCTCCTCCCTCTCCAGGCGGAACGATTCCGCCGCTTCCTCAGCCGACTGATGAGCATCCTCCAGCTTTCCCTGGAGGTCACCCACTCGTCCCTCCAACTCGGCCACACGGAGGTTGAGACGCCGAGACTCCATCTGGGCCTCCGTCATAGCCACCTCAGCTGCCCCGGCCCGCTCCTGAGCCCTCATGGAGGACTCCTCCAGCTCCCTCAAGCGGACGGCTCGACACTGCAACTCCACGGCGAGCGCTGAACCCTGAAAAGACGAGACATGGGCTAAGAAGAGGATAAAGAGAAAGAGAGGATAGCAAGATAACCGAACCTGTTGAAGGATCCAGACCAAGGAATCCGACATCTTGTTGGCCGGGATCTTCTTGAGGAGGCTGCGGTCCCGGGGAGGGACGGAGACCTAGGCAACCTGCTGGGCCAGGGCTCGGTCAGCAAACATCGAACTCCCAGGGACGACGATCGAAGCCAAGTCGCTCGCCAACAAGGCCCCGACCCCTGGTGATACGGGCGGAGACGCTGCGAGGGGGGTGGCTGGCAAAGCTATCGAAGGATCCCCGGCGGATGCCACGGGAAGCGCGGAACCTTCCGGACCGGAGGGATCCACGTCCTCCTTCCTCTTCTTTCCACCATGGGGCTCCGAAGGCACCGGAGGGGAACGCTTCCGCCTCGCACCATCCTCACCCCCCGGAAGGGGATCGCCAGAAGAAGAGGCGGGAGGCGCGGCCACCACCTTACCCACGGAAGGCTCGGCTCGGCGCACTTCCTCCTCAACGGTCCTCCGAGGCGCCCTTCCAGAGGTACTACCTCGGCTCCGAGCGGCTCCACGACGGATCAGCTCATCGACGTCACGGACGAATTCGCGGCCGGCCATCCCTGCAAAGGAGACCGAAATCAGGATGAGTCATAGGGCGATCCGGGGATGAAAAAGCGACCTACCCGGAGACCACAAGACGGCCTTCAGGAGTAGGTCGTCCAACAAAGACCAGATGGACTTCGTTTCCAAAGGAAGAGCCAACAGAAGCGCAGCGGCTGCCCGGTCGGCGTCTGAGAGAACTAACGATGGGCGAGGATGGACAGAACTGCCCCAGCTTGTTAGAATCTGGGCCTCCCCCAAGAAGACCATGAAAACATAATCCGAGTTCCAATCCCCTGACCAGCGGGGTAACCCGATCAGGCATTCCCTCCTCGAACGAGCTCGGAGTAGCAGCCATGACCCCGGACCGACCGTCTGGACCTGGTAAAAGTGGAAGAGAAGGGGGAGAGTCGGCTCCAGACCACGGGAACAGCAGAGCGTTACGAAGCCCGTCAGTACCGCGATCGAACACGGGGTGAACTGACACAGGGACACTGTGAAATGTTCCATGACCTGGATGAAGAAGGGATGGAGCGGGAAGCGAAGACCCAGGCGGAACATCTCGACGTAGACGCCGACCTCATTGCTCCTCGGAAGGCAAATCCGCTCGTCGACAAATGGAACCCGAACCTCGTATGGGAAGCAGAGATATCTCTCCCGGATCTCCGCGGCCACCGAAGGAGGGGTCCTCGACGGCGTGCGGAGGACAACCGGGGGCACATTAAGCCGCACGGCAGCCGACGCCACGTCATCACGGGCGTAGTCTGGAAAAAGTTTCTCCTTCCCCTTACCTGAAGAGAACGACTCCCGGCGGGGGAACCTGATCCCCCTAGCCGGGGCTCACCCCGCCTGGACTCCGAAGGATCCCTTGCCCTTTGACCAGAACCGCCTATCCTAAGGGCAGCCATGAGATGAAAAGCGAGAGAGGAATTACCTTTTTTCGACTGGTCTGGAGAAGGCAAGGAAGCGAAGGCGACGGGGAACTCCGAGTTGCTGAAGGCTTTGAATACCGGGAGGAGCAAAGGAGAAGTGGAGATCAACACAACTGGGGATCTTATATGCCAGGGGAGAATTCGAAGCGCCTGACGAGAACGCGTGGCGAGCCTCAAAGAGTCGGCGGCGTTCCGAAATTGGCGCCAGTCGAAGTCCAATCGATCCGCCTCATCATGACCTGCATTTATGGCCTCGCCTCGATTGAAGCGCCGCTCGGAATCCCAGGAGACATAACGGGTGATCTGAGCGAGCCGAGGCTGATCGACCCCACCAATGGCGGCTCACGAAACCTTCGGCTTCTCGCATTTAAGGCGACTCCGCGAGCGGCGGGGATAAGCTTGCCGCTACACGTGGCAGCATCTGAAGGCCGACGGCGCTTCGGGACCCGCGCCTTGAAAGTATTGAACGGGCCAACTCATGATGACGACTAATAAATGAGTCGGCATCGACTGGCGAGCTCTGATCGCTCCGGGACGTACACCCAAAGAACGGTTGTAGTTTTACCGCAAGCGCACGGTATAGCGGCGAGCGGGTATCGAACACAGGGAGGACGAATGACCGTGCTTGCTCCTAATCAACCTGGCTATTTAAGAATAGAGAGAATTGCCTTGGGCGATCCTGTCACAATCGTCAGACAAATGTGCGAAATATCAAATCAAATAAAGGACGTCTAGGGAATGGGGAATCCCCGCCACTCACCGTATTTCATAAATGTGGTTCGTCGGTATCAAAATTGCTAGAATGAGAATTTGGATGAACTAGTTGCAACTAAATGTGGAACCAAGCTCACGCTCTCGCGCTGTTGCCGGTCTATAGCTATCCTAGGGTCGGGTCCAATCTCTTGCAAACCCTAGCCTAGGAAAGCTAGCATTAGGATCAACATCATCGTCCAATTGCGCACCGAGCCCAATCTCTTGCAAACCCGGTCCACAATCTAAATTAGGATAGTTCCTACCCGTCCAATCTCTTGCAAACGGGTATCAGCACGGAATTGCAACCGGAGATCCTAGTATCGGTCCAATCTCTTGCAAACCGATACTTCGAAAGTCCGACTCCAACCCAATTCGGATTTCTAGGGCTTCCTATCAAATTGGGATCCAATCTCTTGCAAATCCCAATTGATATGAATACCTAGCTATCCGTAGTAATTCGATCCCAATCTAATCTCTAATTATTGATTCTAGCACAATTTCTACCAATTTATCACAAATACGAAATTGGGCTTGTAGGGTTCATCCCCACGCCCCAAGACGTGGAGACTACTCACAAATCATAGCAATAGCACAAAAATAATCAATGAAATAGGCAATGGAATTCATCACAACAATGATATAAACAATAAAAATAGAGTTTTTGGGGAAGAGAGATGCAAACCAAAGTAGTTCTTCAATTAATCCAACAAAAATCCAAGTTTTTCTCTTCTCCAATCACAAAATAATAAAGCTAAAAAGTAATCTAAAAAGGCTGCAAAAAATCTAAGAGATGGCTCTCAAAACTAGGGTAAAAACAGGGCTTAAATAGCCCCAAAAATCGTCCAAAAATCCTGACCAAAACGCCCCTGCACAGCCTGTTTTCCGCAAATTTCGCTACAGGCAGTGCATCGCACTCGGCCGAGTGACAAAAGTCGCTCGGCCGAGTGAAAACCCTGTCATTTTCCAGTAAGTCGGGGGCTTCAAGGGTCTCCGGTTCGGAGGCGGCTCGGCCGAGTGAGTTATCGTCACTCGGCCGATGGCTTCACTGCACTCGGGCGGACGTGGTTTACCACTCGGCCGAGTGGGTCTTCTGAAGCTCAGGTGGCCGAAAAACAGTAACTTCGATATTTTGGAGGGGCTTCGTCTGGGCGCCACTCGGGCGGACGTGGTATCGTCACTCGGCCGATGTGGTCTCCGTCGCTCGGCCGAGTACACATGGAAATCGTGTCTGAACGGGTCGGCCGAGCAGTGTCTCGCTGGTCGGCCGAGTGGCTCCTCCACTCGGCCGAGTGGGACACAAAAAATGCCCATTCTGCTTATTTTGGCCTCCTCGTCGCTCCTGCGACGTCCATTCTTCTTCCGCTCCTCTCCAACAGCAAGATATCCCATGGGGAGGTCGTCGGTGGCCGTCTAGAGTAAGCGTGTCTCGAGATCACTCCAAATCGCGCCAAATCACCTGAAATGCGACAAAAACAACAAATCGTGAAAAGCATCGCAATATCGTCGATGTATCGTGAAAAACATGATTTGGGCGATCTAAATGGCATGCAAATACACGGAAAAAAGGTGTAAAATGAGGAGTGATCAAAATCCCCCAAGCTTGCCTCTTACTCGTCCTCGAGGAAGATAAGTAAAAGGCGAACCCGGTGGATTCGGAAAACGAAAACGGCGAAAAACGAAAAAAATGAAAAACGAAGAAGAATGAAAACCAAATGAAAATAAAGACGAAAGAAAGAAGCGAAGAGGTAGGGTGCTAGATCATTTTCTCAGGACGTGGGTTTCACTTACTCTTATAGCATGCACCGAATGAGAAATACATGTCAAAGAATCTTATTTTGATATCATAGTATAATAGTGCAAATAGAAATAGAAAACCCACGAACAATGATATAATCATGAAGAACGGAATGATTTTAAAATTAACATTGCCTGAATCATTTAAAGCGGTATACAAATCACAGATCACACACTTTTCAATTGAACGCTTTCTATCTGGAGTATAAGAGTATCACACTATAGAATAGAGAGAATAGAAAAGTTTGGATTTCATGAAATGAACGCTAGGCTTAGATTTCTGGATTTCGTGAAGCTAGAAACAATCTCACCGAGTATAGAATATTACTTAGCCTAGGTTGTCGTGCAATGTCAAGTAGTCACTCTCTCACACATCAATGGGCCCCCTCCCCCAAGCTTATCTATAAGCGTGGTGGCACAAAAATATTTACATCCCCATTTTTATATAGCTCCAAAAGCAAAGAAGAGAAAGAAGAAAGAAAGAAAGTGAGATGGGATCTTTTATTGAGGATTTTTCCTCTTTTCTCTTTTTTTTTCTTTTTTTTTTGCAATATATACACAATGATCCCAACTCAGAGAGAGATAATGATATACAAGAATGTTTTTCTCTCTTTCATCTATTTATTTATTTATTTTTTTTAGAATAGGGGATTTGGAGCTAGGAATTAATAGCGGGGGAAATGCCATAAAATAGAATCACTAAGGGGAGATTCACCAATGATTTTTAAAAGTAGAGAAATGATGTTCAAGATTTGTGGAGAAAGAAATATATATAACTCTCGGTTCACTCTATAAGACATGCACGACAACTTCAGCAGGGTAATCTAATCTACTCAGTTTCGATCACAAAAAAGCTAACTAATCCAGATATATCATAGCTAACATCATTCAATCATCCCGAAGTGAAGTGTACAATTCATGCATATAGAAGTGATATAGGAAAAGAAATCGGTACTCCAGATATAGGCATTCAATGCGTGAATCTTGGTGTGTTTTCTGTGATAGCATACATATGAATATTCAGGCTCAGCTAATAATAAAACTTCATCCATTTTCACGTGGAAAAAGTGTGGGTTACTATTTCTAAATGCAAAGCAAGTCATAGCATATGATATCAGAAATAAAATCTAAGACATGAAAAATATAGCATGCATATAGAATAAGCTAACTCCACGTAGACATCATCACAGAAAATTCATCTCTAGCATGAGATGAAAAAGGAAAGAAATAAAGATAAGAAAAATAAAACTATGCAATGCGGCATACAGAGAAATAAGAAAATCGTGATGCATGGCAAAATGAGAAAAAATGATAAGTGAAAATAAGTGCAAACGCGGGAAGTGGCGTGAAAAACTAAAAATAAAGGTGGCAAAACGAAAAAGAACGTGAGAACTCACTCCCCCAAGCTAAACCGCACAGTGTCCTCAATGTGCAAAGTGTGGCACACAGAGAGACAAGTAATGAGAGGGGCAAGTGAGGATGCATGCATGATGGAAAGAAAAAAGATAATAAAACGAAAAATAAAGAAATGAAAATATGATGCGGATATGATGCATGCACAGATATGAGTGATACGAGTATAAATGGGTCACCAAAAGCTCTCCCTCTCTCCCAAAAAAGATATATAAAGATACGGCAAATGAGAATCCCAAAATAAGTGAGGGGAGGGGGGGTGGGCAAAAAGGCATCAGGACCCAGCAGAAACGGGCAGCACAACGGCAAAAGGAATCGATGGCATCAAGGGTGCCTAGGAAGGTGGTGCTGCGCCGTCTCCGTCCTGAGGCGGAGGAGGTGGTGGTGGTGTAGGCTGCTGAGCTGGGGTGGGCGTGGAAGTGGAAGCAGGTCTAGTGTGTGTGGCAGTGTGAGTGGGAACCTGCTGGGTGGATGGGGGTACGCGCGGAAGACGCTCTAAGATCTGTGTCAGGCAGTAGTGGATCTGAGGGATCAGGTCAAAGCGTCCAGCCATTGTAGAGACGGTGGAGGACAGGGTCCTAAGGTCACCTCTAAGACCACTCACCGCCAACTCAAGAGCACGTATGCTCTGCAGTACAGTGTCGGGCGGGGGTGGTGCAGAGGGACGCACCGGTCTAGGCTGCGCAGGGCGGGGCTGGCGTACGCGAGTGGAGTATGTAACGGGCTCAGCAGGGAAGGGGACAAAAGGTGCCGCGCCAGCAAATGTGGGCCTGGCCTAAGTGTGAGGCCGGGACACCGGCTGGGGAGAAGTAGAGGCAGCGGCAGCAAAGGAAGCGTGCAAAAGTGGCAACGAGGTGGCAAGAGAGGTCAGTGGCCCAGAAGTGTGGACAGACGCCACGACGCTCTCGGAGAATACGGCGGCTGTGGAGACAGAGGACTCTACCGCTTGGACGGAACTGTGTGAACTAAAAGGCGCAATCCCAGCGGAGATCATGCTAGCCATGGTCTCCACGACCGCGGCAAACGAGGGCGCTCCACTCTCGACAAAGGTCGACGGGCGCTCGGGGAGTGCGGAGCAAAGAGGCTCCACGGACAGAGGGCCAGAGGTGGCAGCGGGAGTGGTGGGGACAGCCTCGGAAGTGGTGACAGTGGTGGAAGTGGGCTCAGCAAAAGTACTCTCGACACTGACAGAGGTGGGGACAGAAGTGTCAGGAGCAGTGGAAACGTCAGGAACAGGCTGAGGGGCCACAGGGTCGACGAGGTCGGCAGCAGGCTCGGCAGGGTGTGCAGCAGGGTCTGCGGGAGCAGCGTGGGCAGCGTGGGCAGCGTGGGCCTGCTCGGCCTCCTCGGCCTCGAGCACGTACGCAGCGGGGATGAGGACATCCATCGCTGGGAGCCAGTCAACGTGGGCCGGTGCAATCTGGGTCCGAGCTGGGCTCGGGAGAATCATGTAGTCGGCACCGAAGGGGCCGTGCAACCAGACCCAGTGACGCTCATCATGCGGACGCAGCATCTTCATCCGGGCCATAACGTCTATCGACAAGGAAGTGGGGCCCGGAACGCGTCGCAGGTCGTCAGGTAAGTCCTCGCCGGTCATCATGGTAAGCAGGGTGATCAGACCGCCGCAGCATATCGGTGAGCGAGCGCCCACCGACACAATGATACGGTCTAAAAACCAAGCCGCAATGTCGATCACGACGGCGGGGACAAGCTCGTGTCCATCCCTAGATAGAGGTCTGGGACGTGTCATCGCATAGAGCATGTAGAGCTCTGGCGTAGACATCGTGCCCGGCTCATATCTGGCCAAGAAGGTGGTCGCCATAAGGCGCTGGGCAATACGTAGGCAGGGGTGGACGATGGCCGAGGCCTTGGCCCTACTAGGGTCGAAGGCGGCGTGGTGGCCTGTGATACGTGCCCAGAAGGCACCGGCGTCGAAAGAGGGTGGGGGATGTGGGTAGGGCCGTAACCGCGATCGGCTCCGGGGACTGCGGGCCATGAGAAGAACGCTCTCATCATATCGAGAGTGACCTGGCACTCTCGATCCATGAACCTAAATGAGCATCCCTCATCGGTCCGGGCGATCGAACTCAAAACCTCAAGTGTCGGGCGGGTAAAAGTATCCGCCGACACCTGGAAAAAATCTCGCCAGCCCACGTTGTCGTACAACGTGAGCATCCCCTCAAGTACCCCAGGCGTCCTAGGTCAGCGAGGTGTGCAAACCTGGAGGGTACGATCGAGCGCTGGGAGATACGCTCGAAGACGGCGCGGTGTGCGTCGTCTCGGAACGTAATCCCGAGCGGCCCGACCAGTGGAGCCGGTGGTGGTGGCTGTGGATCGGCAGGGAGAGGCTGTGCGGGCTGTGGGTGCACTTCAGGCTGTGCGGGTTGTGCGGGGCCTGCAGGCTGTGCTGGGTGGACGGCGTGTGTGGGGGAAGGCGGAGGAGAGTCCTCCACCATGTGGGAGGGGCCGGGCTCGTCCGACCGCTTCCGCTTAGCGGAAGCTCTCGTCGACCGCGGCCGTGTCCGGGGCGGCATATCGGCCCCGAGCGCGCCGAAAAGTGAGAAAGTGTGGCGTGTGCAAAAAGAATGGAAAGAGTATACCCAAACACGCCGCGAGTGCTAGGTAGTGGAAGCGTGCGAAGTCCGCACCTCCACGAAGTCCAAAACAGCCCGTAAAAGCTCCCCTAGGCTCCCCTAAGCTCCAAAAAGCAACCTGCGCATGGAAAAGCGATATCAGCGAGTAATAATCAAAATTTATGGAGCAATAGGGGTATAACAGATAGATATGGGAATTGATTCAGGTTAGGGGTTCGATTGATACACGGATCCTCGAAAACTACGCAAAAAGAGGAGAAAGCGGGCAAATCAAGTAATACCGGAGGTGATCAGAGACTAGGCCGCCGGCGGCGACTCAGGCGGGGTGCGGCGATGGTCGGCCGGCGGTGGCTGGCCGAGCGGCGGCGCGCGCGGGCTTGGTCGGGCGAGTGGGGGTCGAGCGAGGGGGAATCGGGCGTGGGAGCTGAAGGGGCGCGGGCGAGAATTGGGGATTTGCGTTTTCGAATTCCGCGCCCCCCTCGCCGCTTATATATAAAAATGTTACGACTCGGCCGAGTGACGTGCCCACTCGGCCGAGCGAGGCAAATAAAAATTTCTCCCCGATATCGCTTCGGCCGAGTGGCTTTGCCAGCCTCGGCCGAGTGGAGTAAGTCCATTCGGCCGAGTGACTCAAGCTACTCGGCATGACTCGCCCTAGGAGGGTATCCGTTTTACTCGGCCGAGTGAGAATGTAGACTCGGCCGAGTAGCAGTTCTAATGAAATGAGGAAAATAGACAGAGAGTTGGGTACAGCAGACTTCCCTCGTTCGTGAGCGGCTCGGCCGGACGAACTTCTGGACTCGGCCGAGTGACTAGTATACTCGGCCGAGTGAGCCTTGTATTCTGCTGTTTGTCTTCGTTTGGGCTCTAAACTCCGTCTTTCTTCCTCCAGTCGATTTCATGCTCCTCCTAAGCGTCGAACGCCTTCTTGGGGCGCTCCTCGTCGTCTCGTTCATCCTCCTCATGATGGATCTACCTATCTCCTCTCCTGTCAAGAAAAATAGGACCCGTTATCACAAAATTTTTGGTCGAATGACTCAAAACACTAAAAATCTCTAAAACGAAAATAAAGAAAAAGTAAAAATAAAGCAAAAACCGTCGGGTTGCCTCCCGACAAGCGCTCGTTTTAGGTCGTGAGCTCGACCCCCTATAATTTTCGATCAATGCGGGATGTTTGGTGCATATGAGATGCACCCGTCAAACTTCCCGGGGAGCGCGCTTGGATTTGGACGTGGCGGCGTAGCGTTCTCCCTCGGAGGTCTCTTGTCTCGAATAGTGTTGGGGGGAGGCTCCCCCAAGCTAGCATTTGCCCCGGTCAACGGCTTAACCGGCGATGCCGATTTCCGTACCGGCGGAGCTTTCTTTGGAGACTTTAATTTCGAGAGCTTGCAGAGCTCTCGAATCCTTGCGACATCAGCGTCGCCTTCATCTTCATCAGCGGAGAAGTCGGGGGAATCGTCTTTATTCTCTTCATCTCGGCCTAAATCCGGGCCTTCTTCAAATTCTTCATCAAAAAGGGCGCCAATTGAGTGAGGAATCGCCTCCTCTATCACCTCATCAAGGAGGTCCATGTAATCAAGCTCCTCGTGGTAAGGCATGTGCTTCATTGCCTTAGGAATGTGGAGCTCCACCTCGATGTTTCCGACGTTTAAGGTTAAGGTACCTTCGCGCACGTCGACGATGACTCCGGCGGTGGCGAGGAATGGGCGTCCAAGTATCAATGAGGTGTCTCCCTCCTCCTTAACGCCCATGATGACGAAGTCACATGGCAAGCATATTCCACCCGGGACTTGAAGTGGGATGTCTTCGGCAATCCCCACCGGCCTTGTTATCCGGCCATCGGCTAATTGAATGCGCATGTCGGTGGGTTTCAACTTTGTCCCGGTGTTAAGCTTTAAGAACATGGAGAGGGGCATGAGACTCACACTAGCCCCAAGATCGACCAACGCCTTTTGAAGAGGCACGCCGCCCAAAGTGCAAGGAATCCGAAAACTCCCCGGATCTTTAAATTTTGTCGGCTCCTTTTCTCTCTTGGTGAACCAAGAGCCCTCCTCGGCTAGCATGATCTTCTCCTTCCTCTTTCTCCCCGAAATTAAGTCCTTCAAGAATTTGGCATATGTGGGGATCTCGACGATGGCGTCAAGGAAGGGAATGTTAAGGCTAACTCCTCTTAGGTACTCGAGAAATTTTGCTAGCCTTTTCTCCATTTTAGCTCTAGCGAGCCTTTGGGGGAACGGGACCGGTGGCATGAAGCGCCTTTCCTCAATCAATTTTTCCGCTCTAGATTTCTCCTCGTCTCGTGGGTCCTTCTCTTTTTCAACTTCAACTATCGGCTCAATTGGCTCCGAGCTTTCCTCCATGGGCTCCTCAATAGGAATCATGGCGGGGGTGGTGTCCTTCCCGCCTCTAGTAGTAACGGCAACTACGGCATTGATGTGGCCCGTGTTGCCCCGTGGGTTTTGCTCCGGTTGCGCCGGCAATCTTTGAGTGTTCCGATTTAGCAAAGCCAATTGCTCCGATATTTGAGCCACTACGGTATTAAGGGAGTCTTGCCCCGCCTTCAAAGTAGCATTCACCTTGTTTTGCTCGACCATGAATGCCTCCACTCTAGTTTCGAAATCGGATCGTTGTGGAGCTTATGGAGGGTTTTGATTTTGATTCCTCCACCCTTGGTTGTATCCGGGAGGCCTATAAGGTGGGGCTTGTTGCTTTGGTTGGAAGTTTTGTTGTGGAGGCCCCCTCGGCGGATAGTATTGTTGTTGGGGTGGTGGGGGTCGAGCTTGATTAGGCGGTTGTTGTGGCGGGTTCAAAGCTTCTTCATTGTTGGCGTAGGAGAATCCTGGGTGATTTCTTGCGGCCGGATTGGACCAATACCCTTGGTTCCCCGCAACATATTGTACTTGCTCCAAGGATCCTTCTCCTTGCTCTCCTCCCGAATACATGGCTTGAGATTGGTCTTGCCAATCACTCATTTGGTTCGTCGGCGCGGAGGTGGAAGGGCTTCCTTGGGGCTCCGTGATGAACTTCTCCAATCTCTCCACCACCTTGTGGAGAGAATCGAATTTGCTCGTGAGCTCCGCTACGGCCTTTGCCTCGTAGATGCTAGTTGGCTTTAAGGAGGATGTGGAGTGTCCTCGCTCATCGCCCCATTGTTGGTTATTTGAGGCCATCTCCTCAATTAGGGCCGTAGCTTCCTCGGGAGTCTTTGACAAGATTGCACCATTCGCCGCGGCATCAATAATTTGTTTGGTCCCCGGTTGGAGACCGTTGTAGAAGCTATGCACTAACTCCCAATCTTCTATACTGTGGTGCGGGCATTGGTGCTGCAAATCCTTAAATCTCTCCCAAGCTTCATAGAGCGTCTCATGTGGTCCTTGCTTGAAGGACATGAGAGCGCTCCGGATCTTCACCGTCTTGGATGGTGGATAGAATTTGTCAATGAATGCATCCGCCAAACCGTCCCAAGAGGTGAAAACTCCGTCAGCTTGCGTCCTCAGCCAATAGAGTGCTTTGTCCTTTAGCGTGAAGGGGAAGAGGCGCAGTCTGATGGCATCGATGGGGACCCCCGGCATTTGGAAAGTGGCGCACTTCGACAAGAATGATTGGATGTGGTAGTGGGGGTTCTCATGAGCGTTCCCATGAAATGGGTCTTGTTGCATCAAAACCACCAATCCCGTCTTTAGCTCGAAGTTCTTGTCGGCCGCCAACTCCGGCACGGCAATGGACGAGGTGGTAGAAGAAGTCTTAGGCCGAAGCCTATCTCGAATAGAGATTATCCTTGCCATCCTTGCCGCCAATTCTTCAGGAGTTTCCGGGTTGGTCATATACCTCCCTTCCGGATCTTGTCTCTTTTCCGCTCTAAGTCTCCACGCGGTACGTTCGATCTCGGGATCAAATAATAAGTCTTCTGGGTCCGCCGTAGATCTCGTGTTCATGCACAGGGGAAACAGAGTTTCAAAGAAATAATTAATACCGTGGAAGGGTTAGGTAAGAATAGTAAAGGAAATAATAATTGTAACAACAAAAAAATAAAAATAAAAAGAAAGAAGTAGCTAGGGTGAAAAAGAATCAAACGCAATCGCCTCCCCGGCAACGGCGCCAAAAACTTGATCGCTCCGGGACGTACACCCAAAGAACGGTTGTAGTTTTACCGCAAGCGCACGGTATAGCGGCGAGCGGGTATCGAACACAGGGAGGACGAATGACCGTGCTTGCTCCTAATCAACCTGGCTATTTAAGAATAGAGAGAATTGCCTTGGGCGATCCTGTCACAATCGTCAGACAAATGTGCGAAATATCAAATCAAATAAAGGACGTCTAGGGAATGGGGAATCCCCGCCACTCACCGTATTTCATAAATGTGGTTCGTCGGTATCAAAATTGCTAGAATGAGAATTTGGATGAACTAGTTGCAACTAAATGTGGAACCAAGCTCACGCTCTCGCGCTGTTGCCGGTCTATAGCTATCCTAGGGTCGGGTCCAATCTCTTGCAAACCCTAGCCTAGGAAAGCTAGCATTAGGATCAACATCATCGTCCAATTGCGCACCGAGCCCAATCTCTTGCAAACCCGGTCCACAATCTAAATTAGGATAGTTCCTACCCGTCCAATCTCTTGCAAACGGGTATCAGCACGGAATTGCAACCGGAGATCCTAGTATCGGTCCAATCTCTTGCAAACCGATACTTCGAAAGTTCGACTCCAACCCAATTCGGATTTCTAGGGCTTCCTATCAAATTGGGATCCAATCTCTTGCAAATCCCAATTGATATGAATACCTAGCTATCCGTAGTAATTCGATCCCAATCTAATCTCTAATTATTGATTCTAGCACAATTTCTACCAATTTATCACAAATACGAAATTGGGCTTGTAGGGTTCATCCCCACGCCCCAAGACGTGGAGACTACTCACAAATCATAGCAATAGCACAAAAATAATCAATGAAATAGGCAATGGAATTCATCACAACAATGATATAAACAATAAAAATAGAGTTTTTGGGGAAGAGAGATGCAAACCAAAGTAGTTCTTCAATTAATCCAACAAAAATCCAAGTTTTTCTCTTCTCCAATCACAAAATAATAAAGCTAAAAAGTAATCTAAAAAGGCTGCAAAAAATCTAAGAGATGGCTCTCAAAACTAGGGTAAAAACAGGGCTTAAATAGCCCCAAAAATCGTCCAAAAATCCTGACCAAAACGCCCCTGCACAGCCTGTTTTCCGCAAATTTCGCTACAGGCAGCGCATCGCACTCGGCCGAGTGACAAAAGTCGCTCGGCCGAGTGAAAACCCTGTCATTTTCCAGTAAGTCGGGGGCTTCAAGGGTCTTCGGTTCGGAGGCGGCTCGGCCGAGTGAGTTGTCGTCACTCGGCCGATGGCTTCACTGCACTCGGGCGGACGTGGTTTACCACTCGGCCGAGTGGGTCTTCTGAAGCTCAGGTGGCCGAAAAACAGTAACTTCGATATTTTGGAGGGGCTTCGTCTGGGCGCCACTCGGGCGGACGTGGTATCGTCACTCGGCCGATGTGGTCTCCGTCGCTCGGCCGAGTACACATGGAAATCGTGTCTGAACGGGTCGGCCGAGCAGTGTCTCGCTGGTCGGCCGAGTGGCTCCTCCACTCGGCCAAGTGGGACACAAAAAATGCCCATTCTGCTTATTTTGGCCTCCTCGTCGCTCCTGCGACGTCCATTCTTCTTCCGCTCCTCTCCAACAGCAAAATATCCCACGGGGAGGTCGTCGGTGGCCGTCTAGAGTAAGCGTGTCTCGAGATCACTCCAAATCGTGCCAAATCACCTGAAATGCGACAAAAACAACAAATCGTGAAAAGCATCGCAATATCGTCGATGTATCGTGAAAAACATGATTTGGGCGATCTAAATGGCATGCAAATACACGGAAATAAGGTGTAAAATGAGGAGTGATCAAGCTCGTCAAAAACGGCAGAGGTCACATCGGCCGAGCCGAACCGGCCGAGGCCGATCAACCCGACCGATGGGGGCAATTGTTACGCCTATTTGTCCGAGACCCATAAAGCACGAGCCCAAGAGCCCGACTACTGGTCAAAAGCCCATCGGCGTCCTCAAAGCCCATTCGACAAAGGCCCTACAAGGGACCTTCTCGAACGTCGATCCGACCCGGCCCCAATAACCCGTTGGTCGCTCGCCCACTCCTGCGAAAACCACTCCCCCGGACACGCGACCACTAAATAGTGATAATGGGGAGGTGCTGGCATGGCGGAGTGAGCGGCGGCGAGGGGGGACTGATGGGGCACGATCAATGGCGGGCGTGGAACGTGGGCCGGAGGCAGTCAAGCGGGAGCTCTATAAAAGGGCCAGGAAGACGACGAAGAAAGGGACCGCATCTAAGGTAACAAAAAACCTAAGGTACTCCATCAACGACCTCGTTCCCCCAATTCATCTCCTTCCTCCCCCGCTCGCGCCGAGAGACGCCGTTACGATCTCCTCACGAGTCGGACCGTCTCCGCCGGGCCTCCTTTCTCAGATCTCTATCTGACTTAGGCATCGGAGGGGATTTGGCCGGAACCAAGGTCCGGCCCCCTGACGAGCGTTCTCGTCTGCGCAGGTGGGCAACAGATCAACGGGCCGAGGCTACCCCTCGCCCCTCTCCGACCACTCGATCAACCGGATAGTGAGGCTTCCCCTCACCGTCAGCCTGCCAAGGCCGAGCACGCCCCACCGAGGCCGAGCGTCCTAATCGGGTCCGAGATTCTCCCTCGCCACCCGTCGGCCGTGCACCTACCCGGGCGACTGAGGCTACCCCTCGTCCCCCTATCAGCCGAGGCCGAGCACACCTGTCCGAGGCCGAGCGTCTCAACAAGGGCCGAGGCTTCCCCTCGCCCCTTCTACACCGATTCGAAGCCCCCGAGGGACCCAAAGCTGGCCCCTTGACCACGTTGACCGGGCTCTCCACGGTCAACGCTTTGTAGTGAGAAAACACTCTGAAACAGCATACTACACAAATATCTATTAGACAAATGAATGATGTTTTTGAATGCTCCTTTTTTCTTTAATTATTTGATGCTCCTTTTTAAATTTGTGTTATGTGGTTGTAGGTATGTTGCTGAATTAATGGCCGAGCGGTAGAAACTTGCATTGTTCATTCAATTTCATCCTTTTTGTAGCAGGCTTCTTAATCAATGTATGATGGTTTTTCTTGGGCCCTAAGAGGAAATTTAATCAACTTTTTGATTAATCTTTATTTTTATTATACTTTTGCAATAAAAGAAATTACATTCTGTTGTAGATGGCATTGTAGATATGACTTGAGATTGAATCTCAATCTAAGCTTCAAAGTATTACCAATTGCTTTGTTTTATAGGTATTGGCCCTAAATATGTACAAATGGGCTATTGCTTTTTATGATATGTTTATGTAGAATGCAAGTAGTTGTGCCCATCATATTCTTTATATCAAGGACCTATTGGTCGGGCCGTGGCTCCCCGCTATTTTTGCATTATGAAGTACTGGCATAATTTTTCCAAAAAATTGCTGGCAGAATTTACATTGCCTTTTATTAGCATATTGGTTCATCCAGCTTGCTATTCTTGATATTGCCTCTAACGTTATCTCTAACCATTGTCAGTTAGGGAAGCATCAGCATGGGTTTAGACTCAAGACAATGAATTGCCCAGAACATTGCCTGATGTTTGTGCATAGAGTAAGGTCTAATAGAGGTGAGCTGCATTATATTTTTTTGGATCTACTCCTTATTCACTGTAAAAAATACATCATGCTATGTTTTTTTTGGATCTACTCCTTATTCATTGTAAAATTTTTTTTGGATCAACTCCTTTGGTTCAGCTTTAGTAGAATCCCAAAAAATTGCTGGCAGAATTTACATTGCCTTTTATTAGCATATTGGTTCATCCAGCTTGCTATTCTTGAAGTTGCCTCTAACGTTATCTCTAACCATTGTCAGTTAGGGACACATCAGCATGGGTTTGGACTCAAGACAATGAATTGCCCAGAACATTGCCTGATGTTTGAGCATAGAGTAAGGTCTAATAGAGGTGAGCTGCATTATTTATTTTTTGGATCTACTCCTTATTCACTGTAAAAATACATCATGCTATGTTTGTTTTTTTGGATCAACTCCTTATTCATTATAATTTTTTTTGGATCTACTCCATTGGTTCAGCTTTAGTAGAATGGACTGTGAGCAACATGAACTATCCATGACCAATGCTTGACTTCAATACCCCTAAGGAAAAATAAATCCTTGATGCGATTTTCAGTAAATCAATATTATGCTTGGGAGAGGAAGATAGAGCATTATCTGCCATTTGATTTGTCTCCTAATGTGAACTTCCCTACTCTCTCTCTCTCACCATCTCATCAAAATGCAGGGATGCTCAAGGAGTCGGTACTCAAGCTAGATTCCAAGTTAGAATGTATCTTCGTACTTCAAACTTCTCTTTTGTCTCAATATTTAATATATATTTTCATTTTATGTTTTGGGTTTTATATCTTTGTTCTTTTGATTTGTGCCATCAGAGTCTCAGGTTGTTGAAAAGGAAACCTAGATGAAGAACCCTGAAATGTAAATCAAATAATGCAAAATATGAAGGAAATTTTGATTCTTTTGGGAATTTTATCAAATAGGGTTTTTTACAAGAAGAGAGCATCAACGTTTTCAAAACAATGAGATTGTCTTCTAATTTCCTAATTACAGTACCTTTTCATTGGTGTTCTTATTGATTTCAATGGAAGAAATTTTCTTTTACTATTTTTTCCTCTCACAAAAGAAAAGAAAAGAAAAGATGCAAATGTTTTTTCCCATGACTCCTTTCCCAATTAGACACTCGGCACATATTCTGAGTCTGTGAACATTTTCGTATTATAACATCCGCTATAAGATCAGACATTGCCCAGTTCTTTGGTTCTTTGAACTCTGCGGATTTCGCAGGTATAACACAGATATCTTCCAAATACGATGATTTCATCCACCACTCGGTGGCAAAATGTCCACTACCCATCTGAGTTACAGTGTGATACCCTTTATCTTGGGTGTCGCAGACGCGCCCAAGCCATTCAATAGTTGTTGCAGACTGAATGTTAGACAACATCATCATTGGCCAATATCCAACGACTTCATTCTTCATAAACAACCACCATTTGTGTGTAGTGGGTCGAGGAGGGGAAGGGAGTGATCATGTTTATCAATTTGATGGAAGTGTTTTGTTTTATTTTATCATTTTCTTATTTTAGTGTTAAGGCTGAAATAAAACATTGAACATTTACAATCCTTCACACATCTTCCTATAATTGCTCTATATCCTATGTAGTACGTCGGCATCCTGATTTCATAGCGGCATGCGTTTTATCAGTGATTGTGCTCTGAGTCTTATAAATGGTTATATTTGATTCCCATGCAGGATGATTCTTATCAAGATTGCTATATCAGTACAATTGGTGTCGATTTTTTTAAGTGAAATCATGTTTACTGAATCTTTAGCTGATGTTTTATGTAACAATAGATTAACTTAATATCAATTCTGATTTGCACGTTTAGAAAATCTGCATTGTGGAGCAGGATGGAAAAACTATAAAACTTCAAATAGTAAGTAGTAGATCTATTTTGTATCTGGTAGTCTAATTTAGTAATTTCTTCCCCTGCCAGCTCTAATTTTCTTTAAAACTTTGCATCCGCAGTGTGGTACTGTTGGTCAGGAGCGCTTCTGGACAATCACAAGCAGCCACTACCATGGTGCTCGCGTCATAATTGTATACTTTGTAATCTATGGTTTCCTTCCAGTTAGCCAACCATAATTGGAAATATATAATAATAATGCTTTTTTGTAGGCTGTTTATGATGTTAGTGATCAGGAAAGCTTCAACAATGTTAGGCAATGGCTGAATGAGATTGACCATTATGGAAGCGACAGTGTGAACAAGCTTTTGGTGGGAAATAAATGTGATCTAACTGACAAGAGGGTAGTTTCTTATGAAGCTGGGAAGGTAACTGCTGATTAACCTATTCTAATAACTGTGTCATTAAAGGAGGATAACTCCAGTTTACATATCCAGAAATTGGAGGAAAGGATCTGACAATTTGATGGGGAACTACCTTGCCTGTCACGATCATTGGAGACGCCTTAAACATAACAAACGTGAGCATTTTTGTTTGTTTCTTTTTTTGTTAATACGTAATTTTATTCCTTGAAGTATGATTCTGTCTTATTCATTAGTTAAAAAATCACGAGCATGGAATATTTTGGTTCTTATTTCTTAATGTATATAGAGTTAGGGGAGAACTGGGGGCAAAATGGAACACAAAGAATCTATAATGAGGGTAACAAGGAGAATATATGTTAAAAAGCGATTCTGCCTATTGATTTTGTATTGATTTTGGAGAATATAGTTACATTGCTGTGGTGCAATTGGTTGCACCTTTGTGATTTAATTATTTCTTCCTATAGATTTTTTGATGTCTGGAAATTGAAATGAGTATTATATTCCCTTTTGCAAGGAAAGAGGATACTGTAAATTGAAATGAGCATCTGAATCATAGATGTTCGCCGGGAGGGAAGATGGAATGATACATGTTAACGTGCTCGATCTTGGGCTTCAAGAAGATCAAATCACGGTTTCAGAAGATGAATCCGGAGTCTTAAATGGACACAAGTAGTGTATGATTTTGAGCTTTTTTTGGCTATGTAAATTGTGCACAATATGTGAGCTTCATATTTATGCATATATACACTAGAAAATGTCAACATATTTATGCTTAATGCCCCATCACTTTAATGAATTACAGAGGACCCATCACTGCCTTGGTCTTCAATTCAATAGGATCTATGTTGATCTCTGCTTCGGAGGATTGCTCGGTTTGCATATGGGATGTCGCGAGTTGGCACATCATCCGGAGGCTTGCCCATGGAACTGGTAACTGGCTTTATTTTTCAGTCCCTTGCATCATGCATTCTTCAGTTTGAGTTATGAAACTTGCATATTCTTCTTGGCATATAAAATGATATATGAAATATAGTACTGTATCATTCTGTTGGCAAGTTCTTGGAGTAGTTTAGCTATCTATATAATTGAAGTAACCACATAAAGTCATGTCATACTCCCGCATTAACTTTCTATTAAGAGTTTCAGTCTTTTGACACATTAATGTCACTAAACTTTACATCTTTTAGGTTACTAAAACAATTGGCAACTATAAATTAAATTGTGAAATGAGAATGGAGCTGGTCAATTTTCAAAAACATGGAGCACAATAAGATAAACATAGTTTGTATCCGACTGAATTCAGGAAACACATTGATGCATGTTCCTAGAATTAATTTTTTTATTTTTTTGGTTGTTTGTGCACATATATCGAGCATATTTGTTGGCCATGTTGATAGTATAGCTTCAGGTGTCCTCAAAAGATGTTTTTCATGGGCTAGATTATCTTATGGTAAGGCAAATCCAGTTGGAACAGAGCATTTTAGAACAGAAATATATGGAAGATATTCATTTTACCTTAGAAGTTGGAATCTCATGCACGCACTTGCTTGAACAAGGCTTATTCGTTGGAATGTTGAGAAGATATCAAATATTATAGTGCATTAAGTGTCTGCTAAAAGGGTTATGGAATATCTGAAGGGAATCAAAGATTATCAAAGATTATCGTTTCACTCACAAGCACTCTAACATATTGGGGATTATGGATGTGAAGATACAAGAAATCTAAGAAACCTACTTTAATTAGGATACGTCTTCCTTTTGGCTATAGGTGTTATATCTTGGAGAAATGAAGTGTACTTGAAATAAAATCCTACACACTTTTGTCTTTTTTTTCTAAAAGTTGTGATTTTATTTGATATCATGCATGTTGAAAATGCTACTTCGAGACCAGCCAAGGATAAAGTTCATGTGAACAGTATTACTCTGGATGAGAATTACACTGCAATACAAAGCCATGATGAGTAGGCGCATATGTCTTTTCTTTCTTTTTAAGGCATGATCTTATATACATGTTTGGAGGATTAGTCTACTGAGTTTTAAATGAATGTTATTCTGCTTGAAGACACGTATCTATATTTTCTCAGTACTAAACCTTGAGTATGGTTTTCTTTCCTAAGTAAGTCCAAATTGCTTGAATATTGCTTCTTCACTAGAAGCAACTTCGCATGGTTATCATCCTTTTTGTTGGGATTATCTGTGTTATCCAGATACACCGAGTAACCAACACAATATACTTGAAGTCTGAAAGACTAGCGACCATCTCAGATTCTCCCACCATGTGAAAAGGACCTGGCAAAACAATCAACAACAATGTTTCTATAACAAAAATCCACATTTACCAAAGGATGTGGATCAACAGAAAAAATCAAATTGAATAGAAAATGCACGTGTTGATAAATGAAATGGACTTGAAATAAAATCCTACACATTTTAGTATCATCTTTCTTAAAAGTTGAGACTTTATTTGAAGTCAGTCCGAGTAAAAATTCTTCTTCTAGACCAACCGAAAATATAGTTCATGTGAACTGTATTAATCTGGATGAGAATTACAATCCACTTCGATACAAAGATATGGTGGGTTGGCTTCATGGAATTTTGGGGGACACCATGCAAATTGATGTCATGAATTTGCTCAACAATAGGTAGCCCATTTGTTATTTTTAGTTGTTGGTTGTGGTTTTGATTTCAAAATTCCATCTTGGATTTGATTTCGATTTTTCTTTTGCTAATGTGGGGGACAGGTAGGGAGGGAATTTAAAGTTGAAGTGGAAGCCATTTTTGTTTTTAGAATATTTCTGGAATTGTGCAGAGGGTGTTAAAAGGTAATGAATTTGCTTCAATCTTTGTTTTTGGAAAATTTCTGAAACGGTCTTCAATTTTTCTTGGTGTTGTCATTGTTAGTTTACGAGCTTTATGAGCTTATATCCCTATTAATCACTGTTATATTCTTGATGAAATCAATATAACCCTAAATTTGAAGAAAAGTGGCTAATAAATTCCATGTTAATCCATGTTATATTCTTGATGAAAACAATATAACATGCCCTTACAAGTAAAACAAAAATATCAATAAATTTGAACCCCCTCCCCTAAAATCTGGACCAGCTTTACAAGATTCCATGTCCTTAAATTACAGATTTACTCTCTCTTCATTTTCCTAGAGCCTCATCAAGTGATAAGTTCATCTCTTCATTTTTTTACCGGGATTCACAAGTTCCATAACAATCTTAAATTTTCAAGTCAAACATGTAAATGCCAATCAGGTAGTAGAAGCTCTGTGTATAATTTAAAAACTTTACGGCACTACCTGGAGAAGTCTGATTTTCCTTTTCAAATACGAGTTAGTCTTCTTATGAGGAAACCAGTTGAGTGGAGAACCACTTCGACGATATGGATGCTTCTTCTTTATTTGTGACAAAATTTTACTTACAGCATTCAAAACAGAATGCCCGTTCTATTTTGGTCATTTGTTCTGTTAAGATCATGAATAACACAAATTTTTTTACTGATATAATTATATGCAGTATTTTTTAAACAAATGAAATAAATATTGTTCAGTATATAATCATAAGATAAATATTCCTATAGATGTGTATTTTTCATCATGGTACTTTGTACACAAACTGGAAACAAATTCCGGCTCACAATCTCCATTATGTTTGCTACTTCAAGGTGGCTCATAATCGCCATTTGCTATTACAGAATCCCGGCTTCTTACTACATTTGCTTGCTTATGAGGAATTAAAAAATATTTCAAGATGTTGTCTCCGATTTTTATCAAGTCGTCAGGCTTGCATTGACAAGGGAATTTTTTTTAATTGCTATAATGTAATATATTTTAATTCTTTGTGAATCGATCTTCTTGCAGGCAGCTTGCTCTGTTTCTGTAGGACTAGGAGAGGGCCAGGTGAGTCGAAAACTATCAAGGGGAAATTATGTCTCTGTTAATATTGGACCAATTTGTGTGGTCTCCAGTGAACAGGTATTCTTTGCTTTGCTTATCCATATATAGACCATGCTTGCTTTCCAGTTGCAAATTTGTTTGCCTTCAAATGGGTAGTTGTGCCTTGCAACCATAAAGTTTTCTGGTCATTACAATAATTGTAGAACAAATTTACTAATTGTGCCCACTGTTTTACATTCTTCATTCTTGAGAAATATAAAATCTTTTTATTGCCTTTTGAAGGAAGGGGTGCCTAACGTATAATAAATTAGAAATCATGTCAGATAATTACAGACTTACTTTTATAATGCATTGCAACATTATGTACAGGTAAAATTTGAAGTTAGTGTTATGTAACAGCTTAAATCCCCTGAATACAAAGTTATAACATAGTCAATTATTTATGTGAAATGCAGTGCCTCAAATACACCACCACCACCACCAAACCCTCCTCCACCTTACAAAAAAAAATCCAAAATTCCTACTTCACATTAAGAAAGCAGAGGAGATCCAGCTAATGTTTAAATTTGACTGTGAGCCACCATCATAATGATATAAATTTATTAAAATAAGTGCATCTTCTGTCCTTAAAATGCCTATGGTTTCTTCAAGGACGACTGATTTTAGAGGCAACATTCTTGATCGTTCAAAGTTCATTCCTCTACGGAACCCTATTTGGAGCAACCCTTCAAATGATCTTGGTGATAATGCACAGTTGATGGAGACGAAATCCTTGCTGTCATGGTGCCATGGTTATTGGTGACAATAGATTTCACCAATGTCAACAATATAGATATTCTTTTTCCAATTATTTCCTTATTGACTTACTATTGTATAGAAATTTGCTTTTTTATATAGTATCATATTGTGTAATGTGTTATTCCCTGAAATGTTTGCTCTTGATTTGTTTGTTACCAATTATTCTATTTAATGTCATAGGTTTCCTGAGAGCATTTGTCATCCCTCACCTCCAAAACTTGTGTTTGTTTTGTAGAATTATTGTGAGTCATATTATATGTGTTATGTTGAAGCTGAGGTACAAACCTGAAGTATATGAGATGAGTATCAGATTTAAGATCCTGATATTGTTTAGCAAGGTAATTGGAACATTTCAATTACTCTTTCCTAGCAGCATTATTATCCATGCTAAATTTAACTGTCAGGCAAGTAGGTTTATTTTAACCATGGCTCTTTTGATCCATTTCAAGACAGATGTTGTCACAGAAGGATTACTCAATGGCAACGGTAGATGTTGTCGATGCTGAGGTGAGAGAGCTGGTAGAGATGGATTACTCAAGATCCAAGCAAATCATTACGACACACATCGATCCTTCATAAACTTGCCTAGCTTCCCATTGAAAAGGAAACAGTAGACAGTGAGGAGTTTATGATTTTGTTCATTGACAGCAATGCTGAACTGTTTATTGCATGATTTAACAAAAATACTGTAATATAAATTCATGTCTGGTGTAATTCTATGTTCATAACACATTAGGCTCAACACAATGAAGGACTTAATTTCATATAAGGGTTTTGTCAACAATACAATTTTCCTCAGTGGTATACATATCACCGTAAAGAGTGCTTCTAACTTGAGATTCCGGCATATTGCATTACAAGCTAGAAATTCAAATCTGGTAAACTTCCCTATATAGGATTAGTATGGAAAGGGATTTGCTTATGACCACTTCCTATAACCTATTGGATTTGCTTGCTTATGAACCTTCATGTACTGAGTTTAAACGTTATTTGGTTAACCAATCTAGGAGAGAGCAAGGTGTGAGGGTGCAAGACTAACCATTTAAGCATGATAACAATGAAAATAGTCTGTCAGAATGTGATAACATAGGTTATGCATGCTAGAAACAAAAAGAGTCCTTCTAATGCATTTGGCATATCTAATGATTTAAATATAGTTTGTAAATCGAAGTTGTAAAAGCTTGGAAAAAGGAAATCTGCCCTATTGAAAATCCTATTGAAAGGTGAATGTCCTAAGATGTCAATTACACTATGACAGATCTTTTCTGCATTGGTAGAAATTCTGAAACTAAAAACTATTTTATCGTTTCCAGGCCTCTGCGATCAAAAGTTCGACATTGTAAATTGGTGAAAGTTATATGCCATCTTATGTGATGTGGATGAATAGATTTTTTAGCTTTTATTTTTGCTTACTTAGTTCTCATTTTTAATCGTTGAATTGAGTTTATTATTTGCTCTTATCCGAAGAATTTTATGCATATTGATCACACCTTCTATGTATATTGATCTTTTATTATGCCCATTGTAGTACGAGTGAATTATATGTATATGGACATAGTTGACAGGGTTACTCATATATAGACCCAAATTTTCTGTTCTTTCTTCCTCTCTTTTTATGAAAATTACAATGGAGCATTTGCTACTCAACAATATCATGGTCATCGATAAGGTTTAGCTTTTGACCCTCGGTCAAGGCATTGCAAAAACATATATATACAGTTATTTTTTTGAAGCATTAAATTTGTAATGGCTTTATCGAGGGTCAAATCTTATTATTGTTCTATTATTTTTGTGTGTGGCGTATAACTATATGGATCGAACAACTGCAAAACGAATTTTTGATTTTTTTTAAAAAGATAAAATTCCATCGGCACCAGTTTGGTAAGAATACCATTCACACAGAAAAACCTCCTTATATATATTGTTTATTTGCTCCTATCTGAATAATTTCGCATCGTTTTCAAAGAATACCATGCATATTGATCTTTTATTATGCCCATTGCAGTTTGAGTGAAACATATATGTTGACATATTTGACATGGCTACTCATACATATACACAAATTTTCTTTTGAGCAATTGCTACTCAACAGCATTATGGTCATCGATTAAGTTTTAGTTTTTGAAGCAACTTTGTTACATCAGAAACGACAACTGTAAATCCTTTCCCCAAAGAAATTGTTTATTTGAACTTTATTATCAGTAATTCCTTTTTTAGAGAACTATGGTTGTATAAGGCTAGAAACTGAAATTTTTCAGGCATGATTTACTGAACTTTTTTATTGGTTATCTTATGTCAATAATCATGGTTGTAATAATTTATTTACATTACTTTCATAGACATGCCACTGATTGCAACGATACATATCATGTTCTCATTTTTAATTTAATCGATATACATAAAATTCTTTAAAAATATAAAATTCCATCGGCACCAGTTTGGTACATATAACATTCTCACTTGAAAACTTCCCTATATATATTGAGTTACTTATTTGCTCCTATCCAAAGAATTTCACATCGTTTTTAAAGAATACCATGCATATTGATCTTTTATTATGCCCATTCTACTTTTCAGCTTTTTTTTGTTTTTGTTTTTGCTGTATTTTTTCACTTTTTCGATTCTTTATATTTTTAGATCTCCTCCAAGTTTGCATGTTTTGTGTATTGATTTATACTTGAAGAGGCAGTGGTTAAATTGTTATCATTTCTTTTATTGACATTTTTACTATCATTTTATGTGATGTAATAAGGGATTTTGCGACACAATAATGTCAACACAAGCGTTAAGTATATCAGATGAAGCTTCTGTTGAGAATTTATTCCACATATTTTTACATTCATCTGATAATCTAACATAAAATGCCAACACAAGCACATTGATTCAATCTGATATAGAATTAGCCAGAGTCACGCCCATGATCATGCACACTAGACCATAGAATGATGAATAGTATAGTGGTAGGAAAAAATTTTGATACTAAAACATCTTGGGTAAACACTAACAAATTTCCGAGCAAACCAATTTAAAAAACCTTGAATTAAATTCTCTATGGAAACTAAAATTTGGGGGGAACTGAAACTGAAGTGAATTAAATTTTGGGGAGGAATATTTTAAAAGAACATTGGAACTAAATTTTGGGAGGACAAAATTTTTTGGGTGAACTAAATAACAATAGTTGCACTTAAATTATTGTTGTTTGTTAAATATAAGGGAATCCAAGATTTTAAGGGGTGCAATATTTTAAATAAATTGCGCCCGAATCTTGAGGGAACTAAATTGCGGTGGAACTAAAATTTTTGGGAAACTAAATTTTGAGGGGACCTAAAATTTTTGGAGGAATTATATAACAATTATCGCACTTTACTTATTATTGTTCGTTTAAAATTAGGTGATCTAAGATTTTGAGGTGGTATATTTTAAATGAACCGTGCCCTTAGGGCACGGGTTATGACTAGTATATATATATATGGCGAGTAAAAATTATCTTTATTGAGTATCAAAATATTTACAAAAAATTGCATTAGTTAGTCATATAGGGTAATAGGAAGAGGGGGAGAGGACACAAGCACCGTCACCACCTACAACCCATTAATCCACCATAACTACTAGGCTAGAACATGTACATTAACCAGCATCAATAAGACCCCAGTTGGAAAATGGGGTGGAATCTGAGACCTGTTCCAAATCTATATTTCGTAGTGAGATGGCGACATCCTCTTCAATATCTTTGAATAAATCAGTTTTCCCCAAGTGCACCCCCTCAAAGATCCTCTTATTACGCTGCTTCCATATATGCCATACCATGGATGCCAATACAGCCTCGGTGAGTACCCCCTCAGGTTTTGAATTTTTATACCGCGATAGGATCAGATCACAAGTATTAGTAAGAGTTGTCGGAGTCACTCCCATATACCCAAGCTTGAGGAGGCTTCTAGTCAAGATATATCTTGAATAATCACAGTGAAAAAACAAATGATTAATGGTCTCTGTTGCTTGATTATCACATAGGATACAGCCTTGATCAATAATAATTCCCCTCTTAAATAATCTGTCCTTTGTTGGGAGTTTGTCCCTAATTGCTCTGAGAAGGTTCAAAGCCATCTTGGGAACTTGTTTTGCAAACCAAATGACTTTGTAATGGGCAAACGGGATTCCAGGCGTTCTACAGCCTTCCCAAGCAGAGCGAATTGAGTTTGCAGGCGCAAGGGACCAAGACCAAAAATCAGTACCGCTGGACAATGTGATAAGGCGGAGTATTGGTTGCAAGGACCGAATACTGTCAATATCCCTCCAGCCACCCGATTCCCAATAGTCACTTACTGTATTTTTCTCCATTCCAGGGGGAGGGGGATATATTAGATATAGAGGCCCCCTCGAATGCCAGTTATCGAACCAAAATGAAGTTGAAGTACCATCATTAATAGTGCGCTTGATAAGTTTTTGAGAGAAGTTACGATACCTGAGGATGAACTTCCAGATCCCAGAGTCAGAAGGTACCGGGGTTGTTGTATAAAAGCCCATAATCGCCGCAGTATAGTGCTTCCTCATATATTTTGCCTAGATTCCTTCAGTTGTCAGAAGTCTCCATGTTAACTTAACACAAAAGGCAACCTTCAAGTCCTCTAGTAATCACAGACCAACTCCGCCCTCTTTCTTTTGTGTGCATGAATCTTTCCAAGCCCAACTGTTATACTTACCCCAAATAAAATTCCTGCAAGCAGCAGTAATAGTGCGAATAACAGAGGGTGGGATGCAATAGGCTTGCATCCAGAAGGCAACCGTACCATAGATGACAGAGCGGACTAGTGCAATTTTTCCAGCAGTAGAAAGCAACGAGGAAGACCATCCAAAAAGCCTTTTTTTGCATTTATCCACGAGACGACTGAACAAGGAAGCCTTAGGATACTTTGAGGAGAGCGGTAAACCCAAATAAGTAGTAAAGGAAGATACAATTTTAACTCCTATAATACCCGCCAGTCCTCTAGGGTCACGAACTCCTTTACTGAAAATAGCGGAGCTTTTCTCCCAATTAATATAAAGGCCAGAGAAAAGATTGAAAGTGAGTAGCAGTTCTTTAAGGCCATTTATGGAGTGTGGATTGGCTCGGTAGAAAACCAACAAATCATCTGCATAAAGAAGGTGAGAAATAGACCCCACCCTACGTAAAGGCTGAATAGAACGGGAGGAATATGCTCTTGCCATCAGGAGGGAAAAAGCCTATATTACTAAAACAAAGAGATATGGTGAAAGTGGATCACCCTGTCGGAGACCCCGATTAGAAGAAAAATACCCTTCAGGGGAACCATCAATTAAAACCGAGAACATAGGGGAGGAAACACTCTCTGAAATCCAGTTAATGAATCTTCTCCTGAATCCCATCTGATGTAGTAGGAAAAAAATAAATTCCCTGTTCACACTATGAAACGCTTTGCGGAGATCCAATTTAATACAAGTTCTAGACCCCATAGGATTACTGAAATCACGAATCTGCTCGTAGGCTATTAGGGCGTAATCTGCCAGCAACCTACCCTTAAGAAAAGCAGCCTAGTTTAGGGAAATTAAATCACCAATGACATACTTGAGTCTGTTGCATAAAACCTTACTGATAATTTTATAAACAACATTGCAGCAAGAAATAGGCATGTAATCACCTAACCCAGTACCATTGGAATTTTTAGGAATAAGAGTTAGAAATGTATGATTAACATGGGGGAGCATGCGGCCTGAACTGAAAAAGGAAGAGACGCCAGAAGTTACCTCCTTGCCCACTACCTCCCAATTTTGTTGGAAAAAATAAGCATTGAATCAATCGGGGCCTGGGCCTTTATCCTTTCCAATCTGGAAAGTAGCCTCCTTAATCTCAGAGACAGTAACTGGTCTATCCATCCACCCTGAGGCCTCCATAGTGAGCTTACGCTTTGGGATGAGATTGGGAAACACATTCCAATAATCTTCCTGGTTATAAAGATTCCTGTAGGATATTGGAGCATCTTTTCTAAGAGCATTTGAGGAAGAGTTCCTTTCACCATATGTGTTAATGAGATGACTTAGATTATTGTGGGACTGCCTGGAACGCATAGCCGTATAAAAAAATTTAGAGTTTCTGTCTCCAAGAGTGAGCCAATTCTGACAGCTTTTTTAACGTAGATCCTCCTCCTCTACATCAAGAGCATGAGCTAAATTGAAGGAGGTCCGCTTGTCAAGCATTTGGATGCTAATATCGGAATCCATATTTTGATTAAGTTGCAAAGTCTCCAGATCAGGTCGACAAGATTTGGTATTTATTTCAGCCCTATAATTAGCAGGCCAAACCTTAACACCCCCTTAAGATGCTTGAGATTATTAACAAGCCTCTGCATTGCCGAACCCCCAGTTTGTCTTCCCCAATTAATACGCAACAAATCATGAAAGCCAGGGAACGAAAGCCAAGAGTTATAGAATTTAAATAGCTTGGGGTAAGTAGTTACCTTAGAGTGTAGATAAACAATCATAGCAGCATGGTCACTAGTACCAGCCATAGAGTATTCCATGAAAGAATCCGATAAGATAGTAATCAGTGGGAGTTGCAGAAAACCCTGTCTAAACGGGCAGATATACGAGAGGAACCAATGCGCCTATTGTTCCAGCTAAGGCACTTTCCAATACTTTTCAGCTCAAAGAGTAGACAACTCCCAATGCAAGTGTTGAAAGCATCCATAGAGATTAGATCCACTGGACGACCCCCCAATTTCTCATTCGAACTTCGGACACAATTAAAATCACCGCCCACTAACCAAGGGGTATCCTTTAAGATCTTAGAATCAGCAAGTAAATCATTCCATAGGGGGATTCTGGAAGGTGCCAGGTTTAGTCCATAGACAGCTGATAGTCCCAAGACAACTGTAACGGCCGGTACCCACTATTCGTTATACGGCTGTGCGTATAGCAATTCCGGGTACCTGATTGGTTTTGTTGCTTTGTGAGTCGTGTCGGTGAGTCGTTAGGGCCGTAACCTTGGTTGCATCCTTAGCAAGCCAACCACCGACGTGTGTCCAACTTGGAATTACGGTCGCCTTTGGACCCCGTATCCTTTATACGTGTTACGTGCACGTAGACTTGTCTGTGCACGTATTTATTTTAGACTTTGCCTGTATCCAAACCATATAGTGTGATATGCTGTTGTGACCCTCTATGAGAGTATTAAAATTTTGGTGTTAATTGGGAACGTCATTTCACGGGTCGTCCTCCCACGATTTGATCTTATTTGATGAGCCGTCACGATTTTCACTTTTGTCGTGATGCCTTTCTATTTTTAGTTTCATTTCTCGTCGTCGAAACTGTGATTCGTCTTCTTAGTTTTCTTTCTCTCGTCGACACGGTCACCCCAATATTTATTTCACAACTTTTGGGCTTCGTTTGACCTACTTTCACTTTTTGCCCAAACTATTATCGTTTTAACCCCAAGTATCATATGGCACACATCCCCTATTAATTAGTAACAATCCTTATATCATCCTAACTTTGACTTAGCTTTTCACATACTTTGGCCGCACCTTACACACAGAATAGAGAGAGAGAGAGAAAGAGAGAGAGAGAGCCCTTTATCCTTTAGTTTATAAATTATATAAAACAATGAACCCTAACTATTTCCCTAGCTAACCTAGGGCTAGTTCGTTTGCAGTAGCCACCCTAACTAATAGCCCATCACGTGAGCCCCACTACTCACGCGTTGCTCATGCTTTCTCTATTAAATGACCTAGGTCATTGTAGCTTCTTCTCACAGCCTACAACCGCAGCCGCCAATCTTGTTCACGCAAACAACAAAAAGAGCCGCAGCCCTCTTCTCCCCGCGCCCCAACTTCGAGCCCCGACCATTACCCTTCGCCAAGCCGTCGTGAACCGTCTCATCCTGCCGGCCTGCACACAACCGGACCGCATCTCTGACGGCTCTCCACGGCCACCAACCACCGGATCCCCTCTCCCTCCGCGGTGACAGCGCCCAGCCAAGCAGCTCCGGCCTCTTCCTTCCCTCTTCCGACGACGTCTCGGCCTCCTTGCTGACGGCCCATACCCAGGAGATCGGCCACCCAAGCAGCCTCCACGAGGCAGCCTAACAAGCAACCTGTGAGTTAGACTTGTCTTTGCGTGAGATGAGCATGCATCATATAATAATATAGTACTAATATAAGATTAGAAACGTTGTATAACTGGTAGGCCTTTTAGGGATTATATTAGCAGTAAGTTTATTATAACATGATATGTAGATTGGTCACAGATTCATCTTATAAGTTATAATGAGGAGAACTAAATGTGTATGTATGATCAGTAAGTCCATCTTAGTTAACTAGTTTGTAGCTTAATAGAAATGTTGTTTTGCATGTTAATAACATTAGAATAGATGTTAACATGATCATTTGTAGGGTTGTTAACCTATGTACGCGATTTCTGGCTTATGATATCCTAGCTTGCTATGATAGTAACGTTATATATTTTAGTATTAACAACTTAACATAATTAATGTGTTAGTAATTTTTACGTTCATTATTATTGATGTGTCTCCCATATTAGGATAGAAGACTTATTAAATTGGATCATTAGACGTGTTAGGATTAGTATGAAAATTCTAGCCGCCATCGCAAACTTATTCGTGCACGTATTTTATTGGCAGAGAAGGTCGGGCGTTCCGTACCGTTCACACCGCCGGAATCCAACCCCTGACGTCGCTACTCGACGTCAGAGTAGCTCTCGCGTCGTGTTGAGGTTCTGTAGATCCGTTGGTTGACCCAGACCGTGCTGGACTACATCCTTGCCGGAATATTTCAGGCAAGGAATGAGACTTTAGTTACTGCTTTTATGCTTTTCTAGAATTGATGTTAGAACTGCTAGATTTATTTCTGCAAAATACTTGAAATGGATCGCATGCTACTTTCTGCTTGAACCCACTTTTAAGATGCAACTTAAACCTCACATGCTAATTAATAAGCCGGACATTATAATTGTGTGGATCTTTGTAGAAGACCACAAGCGTGGGCCTCTCCTATACAGAGGTTGGCACTACTCTTGTGGAGCATCTGCTGGCTAGCCCAGAGACGGCTCGCTTACGGACTTGTGGAACATTTGCTGGCTCGTCCAGTAATGCCTCGCTTACGGATAGCTAATCGATGACGGGGGTGACCATTCAGGACTGGTGCTCCCCAGCTTTGGCTCACTCGTGACTGGTACGTTCCGGTATGATACGTAGTATCATTCATGATTAATGATTTGTTTCGGATCGACGACGGGGGTGACCATTGAGAACTGGTGCTCCCCAGCTTTGTCTCACCCGTGACTGGTGCACTCCGGTATGATACGCCGTATCATTCGTGATCCTTGTCTTGTCTCGTGTCTAGATGGAGCGTTTGTTGGCTCGTGTCCATAACACAAACGACTCGCGGGTGGGGTAGGACAAAAGAGTCTAGCTGGGCCTGGGGGGTAGCTCCCCTCCGCCTACGCAGCTTGAGTCCTTAGGCTTTATCTTTGTATCGCAGTTGGTGCACTCCTGTTTGCTTCGCAGTGATGTGTTCTGGTCGTTTGACCTTTTCTAGACTTGGACAATCTGACTAGATGGACACCCATAGCAGATCGATTAGAATAACCATTACTTATTTCCTGCTTTCTAGGTTTGCCTGTGTAGTTTGTCATTTAAATTCCATTTAGAACTGCTAGATTTGTATAACTGCTTTAACTTATGGTCTCATTAGTTCGTTGCTGACATGTGTTTTGCACATGTCACAGACTTGACAGAGCTGCCACAACCTGAGGACCCCCGCAAACTCTTTCCTTTTAGTTGCCTCCGGTACGTACAGTTTTAGTCTTTATGTTAAACTCTTTGTTGGTTACCTTCTGCGTTTGAATAATATCTTCTTACTGCTATTTCTATTGTTTCATGCTAAATCATTCGATCGGACCTTCCCCTCCGCATCCTAACTTGCCATGGACGCTTATTGGACCCCGAGCCTCAATGGCTCTAGTCCATGTGGGTTGGCCATGCCTCGTTCCTCAACCTTTTGGGAAGCGAGGCGTGACAACAAGCCCATCAGAGTTAGTGAAGGTAGAAGTAATTCGCTGAGGGGATGTCACAATGATAGAACAATTCCATATAGACTTGTGGAAGTATATTACAATTCGGCCTCCTTTATGATGACTCATATTATCTACTCTTCCCCAGGAATTATCTTGATTCATTTATGCTAAGTTGTGATAGGTTGGATCAGACGGGGGAGAGTCGGGCACAACATTCGCAGAGGCATGAAGTAGGGTAGGATTGCTTTGCACATTAACTGACACATTGCCCGTGGGGATGGCCAAGGTTTCAGTTGATTGAACTGCAGCATCTGCTTTAGATAATTGAACTCCTGAAGGAGACTATCCCAGCACTTCATGTATACTACTACATACTCCCTTCTCAATTTGCTTCAGCTGAGAGCACAACATCGGCTGCACCTGGGAAGTGTCAGAAACAGAGCGCAGCAATGGGGCTATAAGCTCAGGAACAGCACTAGCCTCAACATCCACCGTGATTCCCCGATGTACATTTGCTGTCGAATTTAAATTTGCATCAAGACTGGCGTCAGAGTGGATCTTCACTTGGATTGAAGGTTGCTCCGGCAGAGTCTCTTTTAGAGGGCATTGATTGCCAAGATGACCAAAGCACGCAGAACAACTACATCTAGGGGGTTCCCCCCTCATATTTGACCTCAATTGATAGCGTAGAATGGTCATCTAAATCAACCAAAACATTCCTTTGGAGTGGTAACTTAGCATCCACTTCAACTAAGCAACGAGCATAAGAAATTCTTTCCAGATTAGCTATCGCCTTATCAAGACAAATTGGAGTGCCAACACCACTCGCTATGATATTCAATATTCTCAATGTCCACATAGACAGGGGAAGATTGTGCAGTTGTATCCAAACCGGAACCGCAGTGAGGATATCTCGTTCGTGCTGTGTTGTAGGCGTCCATTTTTGAAGGACCACTAGCCTGCCGTCAAAGAGCCAAGGCCCACCATAAAGAATAGTATCACGATCCTCTGCATTTTCAAACCTGAAATAAAAGTAGCCATTTTCACGCGAAAATATACGGAGACCCCCTTTAATTTGCCATAGCCGTTCTGTCCAAGCTTTGATCTGTCCAAAGGAGGGAATGCCACCTAATACGTAGCCAACCAGTGTATCCTGCCATCGGGTTGCACCTTCCTCAATCATGGAATCCTATACTCTAATTGTCGCCACTCCATCCTCATTGATCTTAGGGGGAACTAGAGTCATCACCAAGGGATCAACGTACTTACGCCGAGTGGAACAAATATCCACCCATGATCTTTTGTCAACTGTAGGACTGATCCGGATTGAAGCCTGGGGTCTAACAGGCAATTTTACAAATACTTTAGGGCCCAATCTCTTAGATTTTAAAGAGTTGTTATCACGGCTTTGAGGAACCCGCACATCACGATGGTGGGAAGCCCTAGCCGATGTCCCCATCCCTTATTAACACCACTTCCTCTGTATGGATCATATTTTGATTTGTGGACAACATAGTTACCTCTACGATCCTCTTTGTTAAAGGTGACTTTTTCTTCCCATGTGAAACCCGTCGCCAGCCGTCATCACCATCAGTCGCCTGGTCACCGGATCCACCCTCTCCAGGATTGGAACCCCCTTGCCAACCGATTCCTCCACCTTTGCCTGGGACATAATCCCCTCCATTATTTTTGTCCGCCCTAACCTTGGAATTGCCTTGGGAGTCGCCCTCTCTGCTTTTTACGCTCATCACTTTTTACTACCAGATTAAAATTTTTTGCATATATATTATATATATTATATATATTATTATTATTATTATTATTTAGTTAATCTGGTCGGTCAACAGTTCACTCCAAAATAAACTGCCCTACCTTTTGTTTTTCCCTCCACTTTTTCAAAAGCACATTGGTAATACAAGTTGTCTAGTACACAGCACCTTGGAAAGGGGCTTTTCCAAGTCAAACTCAAGTACAACCTACCCTAGCCCATTGACAGAAGTCAGGTCTGTGTGTACTCTTGTTTAACCAAATATATTAGTTATCAATTCTTCGTTGTCGCGTCTTCTCTTTACCAAATTTTCTGCGCATCGATTAGTCGACTAGATGTTTCGACTAGTCGACCAGAAAATCGCAGTTTTCTGCAGAACTGCGATTTTGACCTTTCTCTTCGCATCGATCGATTATTCAACCTCTGGAGGAGTTAAGGGAAGTTATCAATTCAGTTTTTGTTTTCAAATTTCGAAATTCCCTCAAATTTTCTCTATTTAAATCAATGGCCTCCTCTCCATTTCTACCATGCAAAACCCACTTTCTTCTTGGTCTAAACGTTCTTCAATCTTTAGACACCGAATTCAAATGGCATCCTCCTCCTCCTGTCGCCTAAACCCCTTCGACCATGGGCCTTTGATCTTCAACTCCGATGAAGCCTGTGCCAAATTTGACTCCATGGCCAATACCCCTTTCTATCTGGAACGCTTCATCGACTTCAATGACACTGAAATTCTTCAATATGACGTTTTTGTAATGCCCTGATAGCTACTGCACAAGTACTAGAGGGGGGTGAATAGTACTTTAAAATAATCAAGAGGATAATTCCTAATTATCTTGCAAACTCAACCAACAATGCGGAAATGAAAATGGACAACAAAGAAACGACCAACGCAAACAAACGATTTAACGGGTTCGAATCCACCCAAGTCTCCCCGACTTGTTCCCGGTGATCCTACGTCCTAAACACCCGGATCCCCTCCGGCTACTTGAGTTAGAAACATCTAACTCAAATTTGCACTATGAAATTCTTGTAGAAAACCACTACAATATCAAATCATACACAAAACGAAATGTGACTCCCACAAACCGGGATCACAAACTTCTCTCACAACCGAGAGAAAAACTTAATATCAAGGTAAATGAAATATAAAACACTTACCAACAAAATCTTATGCATTGAGTAAAACTTACGATTTTAGGGCAAGGAAGATTTTGAGGAAGAAGAAGTCACCAAACCCTAGCTCCACCAAGATGAACAGCAATAGGTGGCTAGGGAGAAGTTGGTGGCTTGAGTTCAAGCTCCAAGCTTGAGTAGATCACAATCAATGAGAATCTCTCTTGAGGAATAAGAGTGAGGGAGAGATTCTTGTGAAGAGAGGGAGCTTGGAAATAGGAATTAAATGCTCTATCTTTAATTCTCAAAGTCTCAATAATATCAGCCATGAATGCAATGAAGAAGCATCACAAGTATTTATAGATTAGAGAAGAGAGAGAGGGAAAATTCGTGCATTTAATGCTCCAACGGATCTATTTCTGAAGCAGTCTAATCGGTCTAAGAAGGATCACTGATCGATTAGTTTTGCAACTAGTCGGTCGGTGATTCTTCTTGGACCGACTAAGAGGTTGACACCCTAGAAAGAAAGTTCAGGAAGTATAGAACTAGTCGGTCTAAGAAGAAGTGCCAACCGACTAGTTTGACAACTAGTCGGTCGGTGAGTGTTCTTTGACCGACAAAGAGTTGAAATACAATAGGCTGAATTTAAAGATAGCTAGACGGTCTAAGAATAAATTCCAGTCGACTAGTTTCACAACTAGTCGGTCGATGGATGTTCTTGGACCGACTAACTGTAAACAGTAGCTCAGGCTAAGAAAATGAATATAAAACTAGTCAGTCTAAGAAGGATTCCAAACCGACTAGTTTGACAACTAGTCGGTCGGTGAACCTTCTTGGACCGACTAATTGGCCAACAGTGAAGATGCTGAATTTAGCAAGGAGATCTAGTCGGTTCAAGAAGGATTACTGATCGACTAGATGACAATCTAGTCGGTTGGTTCTTCTTCTTGAACCAACTAAGATGCACAAGAGGCCGCGAAATGAACCGTAAAGCTTCGGGAAAGTTTCTATAGGCTTCTAAGATAATCCTAGCTCTAAGATATGAGCATTATGAAAATAATAATGCAAGACCTACTCAAGGCTTAACATTCTACGAAAAGAAGCTAGAAGACTATAAAATAAACTTGACGAACCATCTTCAAAGCTTCAATCCGAATCTTCTTGACTTCAATAATGCTCCTAGAGCTTCAACGAAGCTTCAGACACATGATCACGCGCTTTGAGAAGTCTTGAGACGTCACTTTTGATGTACATAGAATTTTGGCGACGATCTCCATAACTGTGCTCACAAAGAGTTAGTTCACGATATTTATGTTTGTTCATCATCAAAACCAAATCCGGGGAATCAATACTCAACATTCTCCCCCTTTTTGGTGATGACAAACCAACATAAATAATAATCAATAATAATGATTCAAATGAAATTTACGTACTCCCCCTGCATTGAAGACACGTTAATTCCATATTAAATAATAATCATTCGCATCAAGCAGATGAGAAAAGCATAAAATATGAATCCAATTATTGAAATTTAGGATCATCTATTTTTATATCTTAACTCCCCCTGAATCTAACATATCAAATTAGATTCACGGTAAATTGCTCTAAATTATCATTTAGCATATCGTCATTATTAATTCTCTCCCCCTTTGACATTAGCAAAAAGAGGGGGAGGAGATCAACGACAACAACAATGGCTAAAAATAAAAGCACGAGAGTCGTAGAATACGACCACGGTCCAAATGACACCAAAGTAAAATCACGAAGAAAATCAAAGCGTGCCAATGAGACCATAGTCGAAAATCGAAAAAGTCAAAACTCAAATCAATTGCACGTATTGAGTTATGGAACATACTCTCCAATATCAACATTCTTAATGAATTTAGTGCATGGAAAACAATTCTATGTTTTCATAGAAAGAACTCTATTTAATCAAATATAATCGTCGAGCGACGAAATCAACATCAGAGACCAAAAAAATATAAAGTGCACACTGAAGTAAATGGCAACACGATGTATATATATATATATATATATATATATATATATATATATATATATATATATATATATATATATATATATTCTATAAAACATGAAGATTTTGAATTTTGTCCCAGTAGGACATATGGCTAATGACTAGGACAAAAGCTAAAAGCTGAATAGGACAAAAAAATGAATGGTTGAGATTAAATCTTAGTAAAACAATTGGGGGGGAAATTTTGTATTTTTGGGGGGGGGAATTTTGAAAATTTAAAGCCTTTAAATTGGTAGTTAAAAACAAATTTTGGGGTGGGAAATACTCTCAGCAGACTAAATAGCTCGGGCGCCCAAAATTTGGGGCATCTCCATCTGTGTCTCTCTCTCCTTACCCCAAAACCCCACGACTGACAACGCCATCCCCAAGCGTAGGCAATTTGTTGGGCATGTTGTTGAGTCCTTTCTCATTTCGAAGCAGGAGAGCGAACTACATCAAGAACAAGCGCTTCGCCCCTCTCCTCTGGAATCACGGTATGTGTTCCTTTCTAGGGTTTTAGTTTTTTGATTCCCCCTATTTTTGGTTTGTTTTCAGCTAATTATTGGCGGGGTTTTTTTTGTGTTGATGCTGTTTGTAGAGTAGTAAAGCTGCGGCTCTGTGCTCCCCGCGTTAACGTACACCCTGGATGTCCTCAACCAGCGACTCCCTCGCTTTTCCCCTCTCCTATGGAATCCCGTTATGCGTTCCTTTCTAGGGTTTTAGTTTTTTGATTCCCCCCTATTTTTGGTTTGTTTTCAGCTAATTATTGGTGGGTTTTTTTTGTGTTGATGTCGTTTGTAGAGCAGCAAAGCTGTGACTCTGCGCTGATGCTGGAGTTGTTTTCCGATCAGGATCCTGCCGACGTTTGATTGAGGTGAGTTTTATTTCGATTTTTGCGGTTATTTGAGCGGTGGGTCAGAAAAATCCAAACTTTCTGCAGTCAAAGATGTATTTTTTGGTGCGAACTGTTTTGGCAATGTCAAAGATGAAATCATGTAGTCAAAGATGAAATCATGCCAAGCCCATGTTTTCTTTACATATTAAACATTTCTGATTTTTTATTTGTAAATTGGTATCGGTATAGATATAGGTTTTGGCAATGTGGTATTTTTTATAGGTTTGCATTTGACATATTTAATTTGTCCTGGTAATCTTATGCAATCATGAGATCTCTATTACTTTTGCAAGAGTATAGATGACACCATATTTTTTTCTGAAGCAGCAAGAGATACTCAGAATTATATATATATAGATATAATACAATTATGTGAGAGGTGACATCATAATTAACCCTTTTGTCTTTATGTTAATGTTGGGTGACTTAGTCCTGGGTTCTTCATATTTCAGTTTTGTATGAGGAGGCTCTGCAGGAGTTTATCAATTTGTAAATCACGTGTTAAAACCGATGGCAGTACCAAACTGTCTTTAGTAAAGAGCCATGAGTATTTTATTTTCAGAATCTATTTTGCCACTGTATTGTGGAAGGAAGATACATGTTCAGGTTAACACACCTCTCTTCTCTACGAACAAGTAGAGAAGTTATGGTGACTTGAGAGTTTTTGTTGATGCTGCTATAGTCTAATAGTAAAGTTATTTGGGTATAAGAGAAGTTTAAGAATAAAACACCATAAAGTTTGTCAAGGGGTATATATAAATTATGCCAATCAAATGAAAAATATAATGCTATTTTCTCGACAGGCAGTCACAGGATTTGATGAGGCAAACCCCTTATTTTGGATGAGTACTTTTGTTTTCTTTTTTTCTTTTTTTAAAATAAAGGCCGTGGACGGTCTTTGAACTTGGGACCTCTCATTTCTCAAGCCCACCATTACCACTTTGCAAGGCCTCAGTGACGGGATATGTCCTTTCTGTGCATAAAGTTTACAGTAGTGAAGATTCTTATATTTATCATTTGATTGTGGTTGTTTGAAGGGGGGGAATGAACTACTGTTTCTTCTGGAATAAAAAGAATTCAAGATGTAAGGTCAATCCTACCTTAATTTGGAGAAGCATGGTGTTTGGCCTTGATGCAGATATTTCAGGTAGAGATGTTTTATTGATTAGCTGGGTGGGGAGTACTATATTTATTATTATGCATAGATCTCTCTTGTGGATTGTTCTATTAGTCAGGAAAGAGATTGAATAGATGCGGAGCGAGGATGCACATGCAAATTTGTTAACATGAGAATGTATTGAATATTTAGAGGGTGGATTGACATGCAAGGCGGTGATTATTGATGAAAAAAGTACTATAATTTAAATGTGTGAAATGACAAAAGTAGATATCAATCAAGCATTTTTGGGACGTTGCGACTCCTTTTAGAGCTTCGATTCACTTTTAGATGGGATATTATCTATGTCAATGCGCTGTAAGCTGCAGTTCCAAAAGAACCAAGAGGATGTTTTGGTGTTCATAATATTGACAGGAATGATTGGTATACACTGATACAAACACTCACAGATAGTGAAGAGACAAATGGCATACGATAGAAGCATGTTTAGGCACAATATTGTGATGCTACAATACACCAATGCAGATGTGGCAACTAGATAAAATACTGTAGGTATAGGTGAGTGAATAGGACAGATCCTAGACATTTAGGTACTGGATATCTGTAGGTGTGGCATTTACTGTGCATGGTCTTAATATGTTACTGACACTTATATGTGGTATGAAGTTGTAAGGTTATAACAATTTAAAAGTGCACCAAGTGTTTGGATAATTGAAATAATTTCAAATTAAGTAAGTCAATAGTGTGTAATTTCAAATAATTGGGTCTAGCATTATATACTTCAGTGGAGGATATGGATTCAAAGTCATTAACTAACACCAAAGAAGTATCTGCCATGTTATTTTTGGGTGTGTAAATTGGATTTTGGGGCATGTAAATGAAATATTGGGCATGTTATCAGCAAATTCAATTTCTGGGCATGTAGCATCTGCCAAAATAATCCAATTAGTCCAATTCACAGAAACACACACAAACACACATATGAGATGTAAATTACTGGATTATTTTTGGACATTATTTTGATGATAACATGCCAATTAACATTATTGTTTGGGTTATCAAAATAATTCACATATACACATATGGATTATCCAGTAATTCACATATCCGATGGATTATCATTTTATGGGTTATCAAAATTACTGGACAATGTTATTACTGGATACTGAATAATGTTATTATCAATATACTTGCTGATAATTTTGATAATGTTATCCATATATTGATAACCCATATATATATATATGAATTACTGGATAACGTTATTACTGGACCTTGAATTTTCCATTGGAACTGATTTTGGAATTTATACTTCAATTTTTATAATTTTGATCCTTCAATTTTGTTATAAGGTTAAGGGCTTGGCACAAAAACTTGCATTTTAACTTACTATTTACTAGATGTGTGCCTTAACTTATATTTTAGGAGGGAATATCCACCAATTCTTGAGTTTGCAGGCCAATGTCCTGACAAAAAGAGAGGGAAAAGATCATTTGCAGGAATTCCTGACAAAACTGGGTTAATATCTTTGTTTGCCGTCTAATTTTCTGACAAAACTGAGTTTGCCGTCCAATTTTCTGATTCTTTGTCATCAATTTCTCTTTCCCTTTGGTTAATATCTTTGTTTGATTATTCATATGCCTTTAAAACTATCGATGCAAATTATTGATGCAAAAATGTGAAAAATGCACACACCAAAAATCCAGAATGCTTATTTAATTATCGATGCAAATTATTTGCCCATGTCTAGGTTTTCTGCAACACTGATAAACGTCCTTCAGTTCCACTAGGAAAATCCCTTTCATCGTGTAATGTAACTTATTTATAAAATCCAGAATGCTTACCCACTACTTTAGGAATTCTGGCTTGCGTAATCTGTAGTATCATTGTTCTGTTTTAATTATGGAAAGGAAAGTGATAACAGTAACTTACAAGCTAGAATTCCTTTGTTTTGATATGCAATGATATGAGAGTAGCAGCAGGTTATGATATATCGAAAGTTGATAAAAGCCTTAGGGCCGACTGATCCTTGTGGTTGGGCACAAGTTACGTATTGCAGTCTAATTGAAAAATGGTGACTCCTTATATCGGGAGAGCTATGTAATGGCACATGTTACCTAAGTCATTCACATCCCCTCAAACTGTGATCCAATATGTATTCTGATTCCCGATGCATTCCTGGCGTAGATGACCAAAATTAGTTTCTCGAAAATAAAATTGAGCACTAGCAACTAATTGATTCATTGCGTAGACTCCTCCCATCTTAACTGACGCAAAAGTTGTTAACAATATTTATAATGACTTCTTGCGTGTCTTGAAATCTGCATATGCTCATATCTTACACTATCGCTTCATTTGTTAATTACATTTGACCAATGGAATTCATCGTAATAATTTTTGGTAATCATAAACAAAGTTCTTATTATTTTGTTGAGCGTTTCCGGTGAGTAATGAGCAGCATAATAGTAGCTGGGTTGAGCGTTTCCTGTGAGCGATATGATTGTTGTTCTTTTCAATGTTGCAGGTAATATTTTGAGAAAACTCGGTTGAGCAGCATGATAACAGTAGCCATTCGAGACATTAATTCAAGGGGAAGGATATGCCACCGCAGCGCCGCCCGACTACATTGGCGCATTTGGAGCAATTCCTTTAAAAGCAGGTAATTTGGTAGCAGTGTTAAATTTTTTTTGTAGCAGTGTTAATTTTGGATGCAGTATTCATTTTGGTTCATAGAAAAAAAAGTTTTTTTTGCAGCAGTGTTAATTTTGGTTGCGGTATTCACTCACTTTTAAGATCATTTCTATTTTTTGTATTTGTCTTTTTGGTTGCAGTAATCATGTGGATCATTTGGCATGAATATTTGATACTTTGGCATGGATTGTTACACAGTTCATGTGTGAGTTTCCAGAATATTTATATACCCAAATCATTTAGTTTCTAGAATATTGGCGCATTTGGTTGCAGTAATCATGTAGATTGTTACACAGTTCTATGTTGGCATGAATATTTGATACAAGCTCTTTCCAGAATATTTATATACCTAAATAAATTTCCAGATTTGCTAGGAGTAAGATACAAGCTCTTTTTTTGACATGACTATTTGATTGCTAGGAATAATGCCAGATTTTTGTTGTTTCCATCATTTAGCCCACTCTTGAAATATCTTTAACAAGAGTGCAAAACAGTGGAATTAGGAAGTTGCGTTAAATTGCTTTACCAAATGGAAGTTTTGTTATTAAGTTGCAAGATCAATACAACTATAACAAAATTCATAAACATGATCCAGTAACTATGGTCACCAATTTTTCTGAATGGAATCTCGGTCATTGGACAACTGCCTTCCCTTTTTCATGGTAGATCATCCGCCACTATGTTTTCTTTGCCTGATACTCCATTAAGTAAGATTGACAAAAAGTTTTACCACTCATCTTTATGGCTCCCTAAGATCAATAGCCAAATTTCATTTCTTCTTTGAAGCAAAAGCTGTATCCTTGAAAGGTTGTTGGGTTCATTTCATGTGAGTTTTTTGTCATCTGATTATATTTGTATAGACAAATTATAAGATCCTTATGTCCGCAGTCTTTTGAACTGATCATATTACTAAAATCTTGCAATGAATTAATTACAGGTTTGGAGCACCCGCTTGCGGCCTGCTGTGGCAACGGTGGTGTTGCATTAAACTTCAATTTTGATGTGAGGTGTGGAGATACCCGTACTGTTAATGGGACTGAGGCACTGCTCGGAAAGTCGTGTGAGAATCCAGAGAAGCGGATCATTTGGGATGGGGTGCATTACACTTAGGCTGCCAACAAATGGGTGTTTGATCGAATATCCAGCGGAAAATTCTCAGACCCTCCCAACTCCTTGAACATGGCATGCTGCAAAGCTGGAACTATATTATAAGCTTTAGAATCAGCTTACAACCTTTTTCAGCCTTGGAGATGAACTTGGGTTAAAACAGTGATCGAGCTTTCATACTGTCTCAATAAGTTCAGAGAATGTTGTGAATACAAGTCTTAAATTGTGGAAAAAATGTCAATAACAATTGGGCCTCTACCCATTAGCCTAAATGTTTAGTGTAAATATGGTTTCACCTATTATTTTGTGCTTTCGCTAATATCATTAGCACGCATATGACTACATCTTTTGCTTTTGCTGGGAAGTTTTATGGTCTTCATTCCATATAACTCTTAAGGAGGCTCCTGGAATTGATGAATGATTTGAATTTTTATGAAAATGGTAAACAATTGCTTAAATTCTTCTTGGTTATCATGAGTTGCTTAGCCTGTTCCAATGTTTTATTAACAGATTTAGTTATATGTTTGCTTCTTGCATAAATGATATCTATGTGTTGTAATAAGGTTTTACAAGAGAAATGTTGGTTCTATTGTAGTATTTATTAACTATTTATTTAAATATTTATTTAAATATATTAGGATGGCTTATTCATTTGAACTATTTCATCCATGCTTGGCAGGTTCTTTACATGCTTCGCACAACGAAATAACTCTTGCATATGTCTGGCAAGTTCTTGCAGCATCTATGATACTTATCGTGCGTTAACTAAATGACATTGTCAGTCAACACATATAACCAAATATAACCAAAAGTAATAATTAAAATGGATTATACTATAATGTTGAATAACACCATAGTCATGGAGCATGATGACTAGAATAAGTTTTGGGGTGAAACTTGCGGGGGAAGTTTGAAAATTGAAATTTGGTATGAACACTATATTATACATTTGACAGCGATTTTTGAATCCTATGGCTGACTAGGACAAGCTAACTAGGACAAAGGGGTTGATAGAAAGAGGGCCAGGATTAATTGTTGGGGAATGAATGGTTGGGATTAAATTTTTGTGGGTCCAACTTTTTTTGTGGGTAAAAAGAGTACGCAGGATTAAGCTGTCAGCGCGCTTTGGAAATTGAAAAAAAAACAAAATAGTGGAATGGGGCATCTCTTGCTCTCCCAGCATTAAGCTGTCTAGGGAAGCTCAAGATTTTGCATATTTGTTGTTCCGTGCAATTTTGACCGTGGAAATAATTTTTTGGGGAACAAAGATTTTGCAGGGGAAAATCTTAATTGAACCGCGCCTGCGTCAAAGTCGCCCGCGCCCCGCTAAATTTTTTAAACTAATTTTTAGTTCCTCGCCGAACGCGCCCGCTAAATGTTTTTACACTAATTTGTTGTTCCGCGCCGAATTTGTTGTTTCACACCGAATGCGTCCATGTCGCTAAATATTTTTACGCAAATTTGTTGTTCCGCGCAATTTTGACCGTGGAAATAATTTTTTGGGGAACAAAGATTTTGCGGGGGAAAATCTTAATTGAATCGAGCCCGCGCCCCGCTAAATTTTTTTAAACTAATTTTTTGTTCCGCGTCGAAGGCGCCCGCTAAATGTTTTTTCACTAATTTGTTGTTCCGCGCCGAATTTGTTGTTTCACGCAGAATGCGTCCATGTCGCTAAATATTTTTACGCAAATTTGTTGTTCCACGTAATTTTGATCGTGGAAATAATTTTTTGGGAACAAAGCTTTTGCGGGAGAAAATCTTAATTGAACCGTGCCCGCGGGCACGGGTTATGACTAGTATATATATATATAACATGGTACATCAAAAAGTATACATCTGCCAACATAAATATAAACGACCATCAGATCGGTGCACAACATACAAATATGTCTCAACAGACATCAAAACGAATATACATCAAAGTGTATCATCAAAACATCCAAAATTACATCAAAAATACATTACCACCTAACTATCCTACCCCACTCTCTCACAACAAATATATCATCCAAGTGCACATGGGAGAGTCCTCCAACACAAGCTCAGGAGGCGGAGGGAGGATCGGCAGCAGCAACAGGCTCTGCAGAAGAGGTGGTAGTCTCTGGGTCGACAAGAGTGACAACCGAAGGGAGAGTGGCAACAGGAGTGGTCTCGGGAGCACCAGCAGAAGTATCCACCGAAGGAATGGTGGCATCAGGTGTGCTCTCGGGATCACCAGCATAAGTAACAGCAGCAGATGTACCCTCGGGGGCACGAGCAGGAGATCCAACAAGCTCCTGGAGATCAGCCTCATCCATTTCCTCCTCGTCAGAAACAGAAGGAGGAACAACAATTTTCAGATGTTCGCAGATGCAAGTAAGCATCTCCTCACATCGAGAAACACGAGACTCCACACGTCTCAGGGAAACCGACAACTCAACGAGCGAAGGAGTAGGAGGAGGAGGGGCATCAGCAGGGGTAGTCCTTTGAATGTGACGAAGCGCCGCAAGAGACTTCTTAACGACAGTCGCATTTAGGGGAGGACCCAAAGGATGCTGGTCATCTGGAGGGAGAGGGATGCCAAAGTGACGGAAAACGAGAGTCAATAGGCACGGACAAGGAATATGAGCCGACTTGGTGGATTTCCTTATGCACTCAAGGGAATCCATCTTGTCGAGGATGATACGAGCCCAATTTATCTCGCTCCCCATGAAAAGAGTGTAGATAAGCTTGAGGAACGGCTGGGAGGGCAAGCTAGAGGAGCCGTACATCGGTAGGAGGCATGACTTTAGGATAAGATTGAGGACCCAAGCGTTAGGCTTAAACGATTTCGAAGGGACGCCAATCATGGCGGGAGGGATGACATGGAACATCTCATTAAGCATCACCTGGTCAAGATCGTGGATATTATCCACGGAGATATCAGCAGGAAGCAGGCCAGAGGATGAGACACCTATCAACTCCCCTAAAATCTCTGCCGTGAGGACAATAGGTGTCCCCAAGACTGTGGTCTCAATGGAGTGGGTGTCATCATACTCACCCCGTACTCGATTGGCATAGAACAATTTGATGAGTCGGGGGTACGGGTGAGGGTTTGCCTTGGGGTCATGGCGAAGATAGTCTAGTAGGCCGCTATAGGAGAGAAGATCGGCAAGCTGAGGGAAGTCGGAGAACTGAACAAAGTGCTCCAGAATCAAAGGACAATGCTCAATACGATTGTATGCCGCTAGACACATCGGGTCATCGCGACATAACGAAATATCTACACCACCCAAAGGCATGGGAGCCTTCCCCTTAGACGGACGAGACGAAGTACGAGGAGGAGGAGTAGGAGCCTTATCGGTAGGCTCAGACTCAGGAATATACTCTTCGTCGGAGTCAGAAGCGGGAGGAGTGGGTGCACGAAAGGAGCTGGGCTTGGGTTGAGCTTGAGGCTTGGGCTGTGAAGACGATCGGGCTCTAGGCATAGCAATAGCCGTCCTCTTCTTCTTAAGAGGAGGCGAAGAGGAGGATGGACAAGTCGATTTGGCGTGGCATTTGGGTTGAGGAGGGTCGGTAGAAGGAGACTCGACGGTCATGGGAGATGGAGTGGTACAGGGATACGTGTCTGCGCCATGATCGTGAGACGAAACAATACACAAACGAGATCGACACGAAATCGAACAAAGAAAAGCTAGGTCGAAACCCTAAAAACGAACGAAATCGAACACGATTGAAATCAAGCCCTAAAACCGAGAGAGATGGAGGAGATATACCCTAGGAGGAGAGATGGTCGACTCCGGAGGACAGACGGTGACCGACGGCGGCCGGAAGCGGCGGCACACGGCGGAGGGAGACGAACGGACGAGGGGGTTAGGGTTGGAAGAGAGATAACGCACCGATTAGAATGAATTCTAATCGGTGCGGGCAAGAGTATAAGTCGATTCAGGAGACAAAAGACACAAATGCCCTTGCAAAATTAGTCGGTCAAAGTTCAAGTGCCGACCGACTAGAATGTAATTTAGTCGGTCGGCCAATGAGCTTGGACCGACTAAGTGCAAACAGCAAACGAAGTTAAAATAAGAGCATGAATTAGTCGGTCTGAGTTCATTCACTGACCGACTAGAACTCAATATAGTTGGTCGGCTAATGAACTGGGACCGACTAAAAGAGTCCAAAAATTTGATAATTCGAAATTTTGAGTTCTCTCCTAAGAACACTTGGACGAAACATCAAAATACTCTCACACATCATTATTCTACCCCATAAAACGTAGAAATTCATAAATACGACGTGTAAGAACATTTCTAGCATAAATTCCAAAAATTCAATCACAAATCCCGAATATCACAACAAATCTTAGCATGAACATATAAGAATAACATTATCATACGGGATTAACGAAAATATGAATCCTAAATCTCGGATTCACCCATAATCCCCAATTCTCGACATAACCGCACAAAGGAGTCTTCCTTGAGTGGTTTCGTGAAAATATCGGTGATTTGCTTCTGGGTTTCAACATACACTAAAATGATGTCCTTTTTAGCAACATGATCATCTAGGAAATGGTGACGGACATCTATGTGTTTTGAACGGGAATGGTGTACCGGATTCTTAGAGAGACATGTTGCACTTTGGTTATCCACCATGATAGGGAAAGTATCACAGTTTATACCAAAGTCTTTAAGAGTGTGTCTCATCTAAAGAACCTGAGCACACGCAGCACCGGCGGCAATATATTCCGCCTCGGTGGTTGAAAGTGATACAGAATTCTGCTTCTTGGAAAACCAAGAGACAAGAGAATTTCCTATAAAATGGCAAGTGCCACTAGTACTTTTCCTGTCGGATTTGCATCCCGCATAATCTGCGTCACTATATGAGATTAACTCATATGTGCTAGACTTTGGATAATATAATCCGTAGTCGAGTGTGTAACTTAAATAACGGAAAATACGTTTTACCGCTACTAAGTGAGATTCCTTAGGTTAAGAGTGATAACGAGCACATACACATACAGCAAACATAATATCAGGTCGACTGGCAGTAAGATATAATAAACTACCTATCATACCTCGATATAGACGAATGTCTACATCTTTGCCGCCCGTATCTTTATCAAGATGTGTAGTAGTGCTTATTGGAGTCTTCTTGCCAGAAGCATTCTCCATTCCAAATCGCTTTAGCAACTCCACCGTGTACTTGGTTTGGTGGAAGAAGATTCCATCGTTCATTTGGCGAATTTGGAGACCTAAGAAATATTTGAGCTCACCCATGTGGCTCATCTCAAATTGGTCCTTCATAACATTAGAAAACTCTTCGCAAAGAGTGAAGTTAGTAGCACCAAAAATGATATCATCAACATAAATTTGAACTAAAATAATATCATGATTCGCATACTTAACAAAAAGTGTAGAGTCAACTTCACCCATTTTAAAACCCAAATCCAAAAGAAAGTTCTTTAGGCGGTCATACCAAGCTCTAGGAGCTTGTCTCAAACCATAAAGTGTTTTCTTAAGTTTGAAAACGTGATTAGGAAAATTTTCATTTATAAAACCCGGAGGTTGAGAAACATAAACTTCCTCAACGACATCTCCGTTTAAAAACACACTTTTTACATCCATTTTAAAGAGTTTAAAATCTTTATGGAATGCAAAAGATAATAACAACCTAATAGATTCTAATCTAGCTACATGAGCAAAGGATTCTTCGAAATCTATACATTCCTCTTGCCGGTAGCCTTGAGCTACTAACCGAGCTTTGTTCTGGACGACGTTTTGGTTCTCGTCGGTCTTGTTCTTGAAAATCCACTTCGTTCCTATAACGGTGTGGTTCTTCGAAGGCAATGGAACAAGCTCCCAAACTTCATTCCTCTCAAACTGAATGAGTTCTTCCTCCATGGGTAGGATCCAAGAACTATCTTCGCACGCTTCGTTAATGTTCTTTGGCTCTATTGAAGAGGAAAAGGCACAATGAGCGAAGTAGTTGACTTGAGATCTCGTCTTGACACTATCAAGTATGTTGCCAATGACTTTCTCATAAGGATGGTCACGAACTATATGAAGCCGTTTGGGAATTCCCTGATCACTAGGAACATTCTCAAAAGTATCATCAGTAGGGTTAGTATCAATAGAATCAATAGAATTAGAATTACCAATAGAATCACATAAAACATCCATGGAGTCATCATCATTGGTAATTCTAGATGGGACAAAATTTTCATTGAATGAAACATGAAGTGATTCCTCGATCGTTGAGGTTCTTTTGTTGTATATCCGGTAGGCTTTGATACGTGAGGAATATCCAACAAATATCCCCTCATCGGATCTTGGATCAAATTTGTCCAAACTTCCATACGTGTTTTTAATAAAACATTTTGCACCGAAAACTCGAAAATGTTTAACTTGAGGCAATCTACCAAACAACAATTCATAACAAGTTTGTTTGGTGCCGGGCCTCAAGTGTATCCTATTAAACACATAGCAAGCGGTATGTACCGCTTTCGCCCAAAATTGATGGCCAAGTTGGCGATCATCAAGCATAGTGTGAGCACATTCCACTAGCGTCCTATTCTTTCTCTCAACAACACCATTTTGAGGAGATGCGTGAGGGAAGGAAAAGGTGTGAGTAATACCAACTTCATCACAAAAGTTTGAGAAAGACTCATTCTCAAATTCCCCTCCATGATCACTACGAATAGTGACAATGGTGGTTCCAATGAGATTTTGTACTTTCTTAACAAATATTGTGAAGTTTTCAAAAGCATCATTTTTATTACTTAAAGAAAATACCCAAGTAAATCTAGAAAAGTCATCAACGATGACAAGTCCATATCGAGCATTCCCTAATGAAGCAACTCTAGGTAGCCCAAAAAGATCTAGATGTAAAAGCTCTAGAGGCCGTTTAGAGGAAATGCTTTTCTTAGGTTTGAATGACGATTTTGGAAGTTTGCCTCATTGACACGAGTCACAAAAGCTTTTCTTTTGAAAGACAAGCTTAGGAAATCCTTTAATAGAATTTAACTTGGATATCTTAAAAAGTGTTTCAAAGTTCACATGATCAAAACGTCGATGCCATAAGTGTTGTTCACTTGTGTTGGCAATGAGACATTGTTCATGTGACTTGGGGATATCTAGGATATATATATCCTTATGACGTATGCCAAAAAATAGTAAATTATTATTATCTTTACTAAAAATATGACACATTCCTTTCGCAAAGCTAACTTTATAGCCCGTGTCACAGAGTTGACTTATTGAAATGAGGTTGTGATTTAATCCTTTAACAAGGTAAACATCACTTATTAGAGGTTTAGATGGGTTACCAACTTTACCAACACCAATGATGGTTCCGCTCTCGTTGCTTCCAAAGACAACATGGTTCCCATTTGCAATGGGCACCACTCTGGAGAGCAATTGAGCTTCACCCGTCATGTGTTTTGAACACCCGCTCTCGAGTATCCACCCATCCTTGGAGCTAAATTTGGATTTGTTGCTCCGTTTCTTTTTCTTGAGTACCTAAAGATTGAAATGTCATTCCATGGTACCCAAGGTCATTGGTTCCTAAAAGATTAGACCTTTGTAAACCAAGTCCAATTGGACTTTGACTTCCCAACATAATCATCATTGTGCACGACATTCATAAAATAGGAATTCATGTATGCTTGTTTTTCATGCATGTTAGTGTTCTTCGGGCCCCAAATAGTGAATATTTTGGGAGCCCTATTCCTATTGGGAGCATGCATACGTTGTTGATGTCTACGTGATGCATGTGGCCTATGAAATGCATGTCGTGGATAAGCATATGGCACATGATGAAATGGTGGTGGCGTCTTATGAAATGGTGCATGATGGTAATTGTTCATCTGATAGTAATATGGATGAACACATGCATGTGGGGGGACACGTGCGTGAGGGTGTCTCACTTGGTGTGCACGTGCTCGTGGACGTGGAACATAAAAATCATCATAATTGTGAACCGGTGGAGTAGAATGTGTATTCCTACGTGGCATAGTATTGGTGTACATAAATGCATGACCCTTCTTTGGAGGTCCACCCAAAGTGGGTTTCTTTCCAAACGAGGGTGTGTACCTAGTGGAAGCACCATTGGTAGATGAAGTACCCATGGGGTGTTTACTCCCACTAGTTGAGGCTTTGGAAGATGGCCTAACAAAGGTGGATTACGATTTGGATGAATTTCCCATCTTATACCCCAAGCCAATGCGATGATTGGCCAGAAGTAAGTCATTTAGGATATTATCCAAATGGTCCTTACCTTTATTGAATTTATTAAGTCGGCCTAATGTGGACTCATACTTCTCGGTGAGAGAAAGTATAGAAGCATCCAAAGTGGACACTTGAGTAGTGAGTTCACAAACACGAGACTTGAGATTCTCATTCTCAATACTCAAAGTTGAGTTTCGAGAAATCCAATCCGCTATCTCGTGTTCCTCCGAATCCTCAATATGAACATTCTCAAGTTGAGATTTGAGATTTACAATCTCATTTCTCAAACCTTTAACAACGGTGTCGTTGTTGTTGATGATAGGCTTAGGTGAGATTTGTAGACTAGTTAGCTCATCTTTAGTCTTAGTATATCTATTTACTAGTGACGGCTGGATCCACGTCACTAGTGACGGCTTAAGCTCGAAGCTCTGGGCTAAAATAGCCGGAGGTCGAATGGATGAGGTGGACCTGATGGATGGCATCGAGTACTCCAGCAGGGACTTACGCGGTGGGGTATTCTCCCCCATGGCTTCAGACTCTTCTCTTCTTCTCTTCTTTGTGGCCAGATGCCTCAGGGTGGCGTTAATTTCCAGGTCGATAGGAATCAAGTTGTCTAGACTCCTTGTATTCCTGTGCATGAAAAACAAGCAGTACCCGATAAGCAAGTATGGGATAGGAACAGATAAAAACAAAAAAATAAAACTAGAAAATAAAAATGAAAAAGTAGAATGCGAAGACTATCGAGATGTAGGGATATGAACTAGACTCAAGGGTTCGAAGGTCCTAAAATAAACAAACATGTTGCCTCCCCGGCAACGGCGCTATAAAGCTTGACGTCCCCGGCTTTTCGATCTCGTAACAGAGTGCGGTTGGATTGGGGGATACCACATTTAAAATATTTGTACGACAAGCGCACGGTGTTGTAGTGTGGCTTGGGGGTCGAACAGAGGGAGGCGTGGTTGTGCTTGTTTCTAAGAGGAACCAATTCACCCTACGGGTGAACTAGCCCGATCGATAGATGGTTTGTCACGGAATATAAATACAGAGGATTAAACAATATAAAGGGAAACCTAGGACTTCGGTTTCCACCCTATCATGTGTTCTCACTATTACGACCGGCGGATAGAAATACGATCGGAATTAGAGTTTAGTGGTGAGACGTTGCCTCTAGAGTGATACCAACGTCCCATGGGGCCGATATTCCGGTCGGTGCCCAGGATGATACGCCGGACTACCTGGGTTCGGTCAGTGGGCATTCCCATGTCCATTAACACTGACCGACTCCGGGAGCACTAAGCTCGCAACGATAAATCCCAACATCTTGTCTTGCCGCTCCCGCGCGCTAGGATTCGATGTCTACGCTAAAGGCGTGAGCTATGGCTAGGGAGTCAACCGCCAAGTTTATTCCCCCTTGGCCCTATTGTCAAAGGCGGTCTTTTTCTCGCCGATGACAATGAAACACCCCGCGTAACATCTAAATTCCTAATCCCTATCGAAATCCTAGTCCTATGGACGCATCAGGGAGAACCCACGAAGGGGTTTCCACCAAAATCCCAGATTTGGGAACTACTCACACATTATAGCTAAAAAGCAATCTAAATGAAAATCAACCGTAAAAATCATGATCAGGCAATTGAAACACGGTGGTAGCAATGTAATTAAGACGATATTAAAGTTTGACAAAGATCAGAGAACTTACAGATATCAATAAAATTCCAGCCGTCACAAATAGAGAAAAAGACAGAAAAAATACAAAGCTCCCATTTCTGAAAACCTAGGCAGCTATATATAGAAATCGACTTCACTCGATCGGTTGAAGAATCAACCGATCGGCTGAGCTGCTATGTGCTTTGGCTACGAGCTTCAGAAATTTCACCCGCTCGCTTGACCCGACCGGTTGGCGCAAGCGGGTCGTCGTTTGAAGGGATGCGGTCATCAGGTGAACCGATCGGTTGAGTTATCAACCGATTAGTTGGAATTATCGTCCAAAAGAACAGAGAATTCAGTCGACTTGGCACGGTCAGCGGGCCGTCGGGTGAGCTCTCCGGGTCGTCGTTCGTAAAATTCGCTACAGATGAACCGATCGGGTGAAGGTCACCCGATCGGTTGGAATTCAGCTCCAATTTCCCGAGAACTCTGTTGGGATGAACCAGTTGGCCAACTGGTCGGTTGACCTTGCACTTCGCTTCAGCTTCAGTCCGGGTCGGACATGCATGCATCACCCGGTCGGTTGGCTATGTCCAACCGATCGGGTGGGGGCTGAAAGATGTCAATCTTTGTCTTTGGCCCCCTGGATCACGCGTGACTCCTCCCGTTGCTCCGGGGACTTATGATATCTTCGTTATGTGTCCCTTACGCAGGCAATCTCCTGCAAATACACAAAAGCACGGAAAAGTGAAAGAAAACTAGAAAACACGAGAAAATGGATACGGGACGGCGGAAAATAACGGAAAAACACAAAGAAGACGTGCGTGAATATATAAAATATACACACATGTCAGGGGGCAGAGGGGCAGGCCCCCTTCGGGAGGAAGAGGAAGAGTTTTTAATTTTTTTATATTAAAGTTGTTATATTATGATAGTAATAACAAAAATCCAAAATCTAAGAGAAGTTGTAGTATGTTCAAGATTTTGAGCAAAAATGTATAGAGTTTTTGAATATTATGTATCTACGGGATAAGAAATTATACCTCTAGATCGTTGATGTAGGGAAGAAAAAAATTGTAAGTCATAGATAAAATAATCACTGCTCCAGAGATAGATGTCGCAAAAGCTTTGCCGCAACGGATCGCTGCAACAATAGATTCCTTAGCACGGTAAGGCAGATTTGAGGGGATGTTTTGAGGAGAAGCTCTAGAAGTAGAGACACAAGTGCTGATAGCGTGTTGGATAATCAAGAAAAATGAGTAAACATGGCACAAAGCCATGGTTCTCTATTTATTAAACTTATAGAAGCCCAAAAGTCATAGGATACCAAAGGTCCCCATTAGTAGTGATAATGGGGAGTAATGAGGGAGATAAAGATGAGGGGAGGCCAAAGACCTCCCTCATTCATAACAAAGAATATTATATCTTTAACAAATAATTAACTTATTTTAACATACGAATCCTCCAAAGCGCATGGCTCACCAATGGATCCTATTGACAAATGGGCTATTCTGACCGGGCCCGGAAGAGCAAAGTCAACTATGACTGGTCAACCGGATTACTACGACCTTGGGGCCTCGGCCCAAGGATCTCACGGGCGGGCCGCGATTCTCCACCCATGACGAAGGCCCACTTCCTCAGTGGAGGAAATCGAGGCCCAAATCAAGGAAGCATCCGCCAAGTATGGCAACCATCCAAGGCCATCACTCTCTAGCCATCATGGCTCGGCTTAATGGCTCAGCTTAATGGCCCGACTTAAATGGCCATCACTCTATAGCCATCATGGCTCGGCTTAATGGCTCAGCTTAATGGCCCGACTTAAATGGCCATCACTCTCCAGCCATCAAGGCCTGCCAAATATGGCAACAGCCCGAGTCCATCACTCCAGCCATCATGGCCACCCTCAGGACATTCATCTCCTCATCAAGATGAGCGCAATTAGTGGAGGTCAAAACTTCCCACATTTGCACGTCCCCATGAATGATGGCCATGATGTCACATCATGGTGCATTATGAGGACGAGTCACCTATATGAGGGGAGGAGGGTCATCATCACAAAAGGGGGCTTCACGATCTACAACGGAGGTATCACCAACTCCATCTCACACCTTCTTCCGCCTTTACATATTTCTCCTCCATAGCTCGGCTCGAGGATGCGGGCTCGGTCTCTCCGTGAACCGAGCCCGATCCCACCGAGCATCCCTCAGACAAGATCTGACTTTGGCATCGGAGGGGATTTGGTCGGAACCAAGGTCCGACCCCCCTGACGAGCTCTTTCGTCCATTCAGGTCCAGGAGATCCTGCGGCGTCGAGGCTACCCCTCAGCGTCATCACAGCCGGAGCCGAGCGCCCTCGTCCCCGAGCCTGTTCGTCTCCACCACCAGAAGATAGTCGCTCTGTCGAGGCCACCCCTCGACGCCAGGAGAGACCGAGGCTTCCCCTCAGCTCCACGCCGGCCGCGCATCAAGCGAGACGACCGAGGCTACCCCTCGTCGTCCGACCGTCTGAGGCCGAGCACCTCTCACTGGGCCGAGGCTTCCCCTCCGCCCCCCCAGAGGCCGAGGATCCAGATTCAGCCCAGCCGACGCGCTCCACGTCATCCGCAACTCCGATTTGTGCCGCGTCTGCACTGACTCGACGCACCCGAGGGACCCAAGTCGGCCCCTTGACCACGTTGACCGGGTAGTCCACGGTCAACGCTTTTGTAGTGAGAAAACACTCTGAAACATCTGGCGCCGTCTGTGGGAACGAGTCGACATCCACGATGTCAACCGCATCGGCAATGATTCGTTCCTTTGATCAAGAACATTTTCTTCCAAAAAGCCCATTGAAGGGATCGCAGCCTTTCCCCTAAAAATCCCCCCACCGAGATCTAAAAATCTTATTTTCCCTGTAAGATTCTAAATGGGAGGCACTTAGGGGGGTTCCCCTGGCGATCTCCTTTTTCGTGGCAACAGGGGCGTAACCCCCATTTTTTCCCTCGGTAAATAAAAGATGTGCATCTTTCCTATTGTCTATCCGCAGAGAAGCACCTGTAGGGGCGAAGCCGATCGCACAACCCCAGGTCTACCGATCTGCCCCTCACCGTCCAGGCACGGGCTGTCGATGAAGATCGAGCACCCCACCGGCGTCGAGTTCGACACTGGCCATCCCCTTCGCTTGTTCCTCGCTGGCACTATCGACCCCCTCTATCACTTCGATGGGCGGCTCTTTAATCTTGCCACACGCTCCGCCCGACCACTCCTCCGTGGTCGACGGCATCGGCATCTCTGATCACCACCGTCAGCGTCTCTGGTCGCCGCCACCCCCAGGTTCCAAGGGCCCAGACTCGTTGACGCCGTCGGTGCTGCTGCCAGAGCTGAAGTCTTTCGAATCGGGCGTCACCGACCAATGGTGGATGTTGTTCCATCACCGACCGTCGAGCAGGAGGTCAAGGTTATGGATCCGAATCCAGACTGGGCATCTGACCATGGCGAGGTACCGTTCGCGTTCGGGCCGAGCGTGCGACCATGGCGTGGAGCCGATCGCACTTCCGTGCCAAGCCACCGTTGACAGACCCAGATCAAGGCTCCCAGGCATCACAATCGAGGCTGTCGACTGCCGATCAAACCAAGACGAGCTTCCTCAGCATCGATCGATATTGACACAGCACGACAACAAGATCGACCCAGACGAAGCCTCAATCCACATCGGATTCGACTGGATCTCCGATTCGATGAAGGTCGAGCCTCCAAGCTTCAATCAGTGGCCACCAAGCTCGAGTGTCCTGCTGTATTTCAACGAAGATTGGGGCTCTGACCTCCGATGCATGCTACTCATCACTCGGACCAATGGAGATCGAATCAAGGCCTTCTGTGCTCCAGCATCCCCGATCCGAGTTCCGTGTAACTCGATTGAAGCAAGTCGAGCACCGACGACGCGGATTCAAGTTCTGTGTAGCTTGATCGAAGCAGGTGAAGCGCCAACCTGCCAAGCTTCCTCTCTCCGATTGTTGCCAAGGCGCAAATAAGTTCGAGGCCCTAGGCCCAGGCAGAGCTCCCGGGCATCGAGGATGCAGATCGCTGATCGGACGAGATCGAGGCTTCCAAAAGCTCGATTGGGCTTCGATCGATGCATCCACAGTTCGACCGACCTTCGACACCGATCGAGGCTCCCGCAAACCCGACTGAAGCTCAAGCCGACCAAGCCTCCGGCGTCAAACAAAGACAAAGGCTTCATCTGCGGATTCCGTGGATCGATACTTCCGGAGGCTTGACTGAAGATCAATTGAGGTCCTCCACAAATCAAAGATTCCCCTTGAGGTCAAACTATACTCCCCCTTGCTAATTGTGTTTCCTCTATCAACTGCAAGAACTCTCATAACAAATTTCCTTCTTCCACTTTCTTGCGAGTTTGAGGTACACGACCGCGAACAGCTTAAGAGTGGAGATTCTCTCCATGCCGAATAGCCGACCCAACCGAGCTTGCGAATGCCAAACTCAGGGAGATACCGAGCCATATGGCTACATGCCCAGTTGCTGGTCGCGCTTCATGTAGAGCTGCCAACCATAATGAGCTCCCAGGCTTTTGTGAGCAGATTGATGTTGGTCAGACCTGAGCGAGGCCGAACGACATCCGAAGCGACAACCGATCGCGCCTCCAAACGGCCAACCCAGGCGATGCCGAGCCACCTTGGTCGTGCCGCCGAACGGACAAGAGCTGGGGCTGCAGCCTGAGCTAGGATCCGGACAAAAGCTGGAGCTGGAGCTGGAGCAGAAGCTAGGATCCAGACAAAAGCTGGAGCCAGAGCTGAAGCAGAAGCCAGTATCCAGACAAAGCTGGAGCTGGAGCTGGAGATGCGGTCCAGACAAAAGCTGGAGCTGGAGCTGGAGATGCGGTCCAGACAAAAGCTAGAGCTGGAGCTGGAGCTGGAGCTGGAGCTGAATTTGGAAATAGAACTAGAGCTGTGTCTAGAGAAGGCCGACCACACCAGTTCAACCGACCCAGGAGGAGGCCGACCAGACAAGTCCGACCGCCTTGCCGAGTATCTGAGTCTCAATGCCAAGACACATTGTCGAGCTTACAAAGTTATCCACCCCAATGCGACGGAGCAAAAGCCGAGGCGATGACGCAAAACCTCCACCTTCCAAGCGGACCAGCACTACCTTCCAAGCGGACCAGTACAAGCTTTCCCAAACGACACTTCGTCATCAACACTTCAAGAGGCATCTCAAGGTTCTTGAGCATCTCGGCTCCAAGAGTCGCCTGAGCAAGGAGATGCCTACCGACACTCATCTCCAAAATCAAACCTGAGATCTGAGGAAAGTTGTCGGGACCAAGCACACGCTCGATCCAGTATCATCCGAACTCAAGGCCAAGTTGCCGGTCATGCCGAACCCTCTTCGCAAGCCAGACAGAGGCACAACTGTCCGAGTTTGAGCATCCAGACCGCTCCTTCGACCGTGGCCGAGCCGATCTGGCCGAAGCACCACCGTCCGGGTTCGAGCGTTCACCACTCCTCCGACCGTGGCCGAGCCGATCTGGCCGAAGCACCCCCGTCCAAGTTCAAGCATCCAGATCGCTCCTCCGACTGAGCTACTGGATCCCCGCTTACCGAACAACTCCTGCATCCGCCTGAGCTGGGCGAAGTAGTGGCAGAGCGCCACCATGGAATCTCCGAAAATATTCACAAGGTCCTCACCTCTTAGTCGGCCGTAAGTCGAGGGGCAACTCCCTTCGCCACCGAACGAATCTCCTTCGACGACCGTAAGTCGAGGGGAGACTCCCCTCGCCACCGGACGAACCTCCTTTGTCGGCCGTAAGTCGAGGGGCGAATCCCCTCGCCACCGAACGAACCTCCTTCGTCGGCCGTAAGTCGAGGGGCGACTCCCCTCGCCACCGAACGAACCTCCTTCGTCGGCCGTAAGTCGAGAGGCAAATCCCCTCGCCACCGAACGAACCTCCTTCGACGACCGTAAGTCGAGGGGAGACTCCCCTCGCCACCGGACGAACCTCCTTTGTCGGCCGTAAGTCGAGGGGCGAATCCCCTCGCCACCGAATGAACCTCCTTCGTCGGCCGTAAGTCGAGGGGCGACTCCCCTCGCCACCGAACGAACCTCCTTCGTCGGCCGTAAGTCGAGGGGCAACTCCCCTCGCCACCGAACGAATCTCCTTCGTCGGCCGTGAGTCGAGGGGCAACTCCCCTCGCCACCGAATGAACCTCCTTTGTCGGCCGTAAGTCGAGGGGCAACTCCCCTCGCCACCGAACGGATCTCCTTCGTCGGCCGTAAGTCGAGGGGCAACTCCCCTCGCCACCGAACGGATCTCCTTCGTCGGCCGTAAGTCGAGGGGCAACTCCCCTCGCCACCGAACGGATCTCCTTCGTCGGCCGTAAGTCGAGGGGCAGCTCCCCTCGCCACCGAACGGATCTCCTTCGTCGGCCGTAAGTCGAGGGGCAGCTCCCCCCGCCACCGAACGAATCCCCTTCGTCGGCCGTAAGTCGATGGGCGACTCCCCTCGCAACCGAACGAGTCTCGGACTGACGATCTATCGTCCCCAGCCAACTCTGCAAGACGGACCAAATTTTTGCAGCTTCCTCCCCATTATACTACATCTCCCGACCTCCACCTCAACAATGGTAGAGCTCAGAAGATGGGGGCTGTTGACAAATGGGCTATTCTGACCGGGCCCGGAAGAGCAAAGTCAACTATGACTGGTCAACCGGATTACTATGACCTTGGGGCCTCGGCCCAAGGATCTCACGGGCGGGCCGCGATTCTCCACCCATGACGAAGGCCCACTTCCTCAGTGGAGGAAATCGAGGCCCAAATCAAGGAAGCATCCGCCAAGTATGGCAACCATCCAAGGCCATCACTCTCTAGCCATCATGGCTCGGCTTAATGGCTCAGCTTAATGGTCCGACTTAAATGGCCATCACTCTATAGCCATCATGGCTCGGTGACCGGCGCCCCGCTTGCGTCGCGGCGTCGCGGTGTCGTTTACCGCAAGTTTCACGGTTAGTGTAGGGTGCGGGAATATCGAACTCAGGGAGGCGAGGTTGTGCTTGGGTCAGGTAGGACCTAAATCACCCCGAGGGGCGAGCTAGCCCGAATCGGTAGATGGTTGTCACGAAAGAAAATAAAAGGGTATGAACAAAAAGAAAGTAAACCCGGGACTTTGGTTTCCAACCCGACGAGAGACTCTCGCCGATACGGCCTACGGGTATGGATAGCGATCGGGATTGGGGTCTAATGGTGAGACGTTGCCTCTAAAAGTGGTACCGGCGTCCCATGGGCCCGATATTCCGGTCGGTGCCCAGGATGATACACCGGATTTCCCGGATTCGATCAGTGGTCACTCCCGTGTCCATTAACACTGATCGATCCCAGGAGCACTAAGCCCGCAACGATATCTCCCAACGTCTCATCCTGCCGCTCCCGCGTGCTAGGATTCGGCGTCTACGCTATGGGCGTGAGCTATGGCTAGGGAGTCAACCGCCAAGTTTATTCCCCCTTGGCCCAACGGTCAAAGGCGGTCTTTTTCCCGCCGATGACAATGAAACACCCCGTGTAACCGTTAGATTCCTACTCCCTATCGATTTCCTAACCCTATGGACGCATCGGGAAGAGCCGCCGAAGGGGTTTCCACCAAAATCCCAGATTTGGGAACTACTCACAAAAATTCATGAAAAAGCGATCTAAATGAAATTTAACCGTTGAAATCATAATCGGACAATTGCAATGCGGAAGTAATAGAGTAATAAAGACAATACTAAAATTATAGAAAGATCTGAAAACTTACAAAAGAGTAACAATTACAGCCGTCACAAGGAAATAAAACAGTAGAAAAAACAGCAACTCCCGTTTCTGGAACCTTAGGGGTTCTATATATAGAACTTCGCATCAACCGATCGGTTGACAAGTCAACCGATCGGTTGATCCGTTACAGATAAATAACAGAAAACAGCGAGTTTTCACCCGATCTCATGAACCGATCGGGTGAGTTCTTGAGCGACCGGTTGGATCTTGGAGCAGTCGGGTGAACCGATCGGTTCGACGCCCGTGTCTTCAGCTCTTCTTCTTCAGCTACAGATGAACTGATTGGGTGAGAGTCACCCGATCGGTTGGAATTCTGCTCGAAAAAACAGAGAACAGCCGCCCGCAGAACCGGTCTGTGAACCGGTCGGGTGACTTCTTTGTGAGCTGCGGTAGAGACCGGGTGGTGCACGCGTGCATCACCCGATCGGTTGAAGATGACCAACCGACCGGGTGAGGGGCTGAAAGATGAATTCTTCGACGTTTGACCCCCTGGATCACGCGTGACTTCTCCCGTTGCTCCGGGGACTTGGGATATCTTCGTTAAACGTCCCCTACGTGGTCGAACTCCTGCAATCATGGATAAACAAAGAAAAGTGAAAGAAAACGGGAAAATATACGAAAACGAATAAGAGACGGCAGAAAAACACGGAGAAACACAAAAGAAAACGTGCGTGAATATATGAAATATAAACACACGTCAAAATACCCCAAGCTGAACTCTTCCTCGTCCTCGAGGAAGACGAGTGAGAGTAGGAGCTCGGAAGGGAAAAATAGAGAGGAAGAAAGGAAAAGAAAACTCTAAACCCTAGATCGTCCATCAGAGCCACCGAAATTGAAAACGACACACCAAGCAAGCAAACGCCAAATCACACCACTAAACCTAGGAAAGCGAGTCCAAATAAGTGTCGTGGGTCCACGCAGTGAAGCGCGAGTGAGCGTGGTCGTGTGCTAGCAAATGGTGATGCTTTCTACGATGTGCTATGAGGCTCGATATACACAAATCCAAGATATGACCCAAAATATCGATCCGAATTGAATTAAGCGACGAATATAAGTTCAAGCATGCATGAGAAGAGTTAGAATAGAAGCGTATCATGCATCGGGGACTCCACAAATAGGGTTAAGGAAATCACAGCACTATAGCCTAGATACTAGCTAAAAAGTTCCTAGGCCAAGTGTTTTCGATAACGACGGGGGTTGAGATGATGTGGAGAAGAACACTCGGTGCAAATTCTCGCCTTCCCTTTATTCTTGGCAAGTATGAAAAAATATTCACACGGAAATTTTTTTGGGTTTTGGGCATTTGTTTTTTTTTTGGATTTTTGGGCTATACACAATTTTTTCTTTTCTTTTCTTTTTGGGTTTTTCTTTTCTTTTCTCCTTTTTTTTGGATTTTTGGGATATTGGCTATACACATGTGTACTCTACCAAGTGGGAGAACGGTACACAACGAGGGGATTTGCACCAAGTAAAACAAAAAAGAAGTCGAAATCTAAACACTTGGGCAAAGGAAACTATTCTCGCTAAATAAAGCGTAGGCTAAATGGGTTATCCTAGTCCTTAGTTGTGGAATCCCGACGCATGCGAATTGAAGTATACGATATAAATATAGCATGCAAACAGTGGAAACAAATACCGCATATTCAAATCGGAGCATGATAATCTAGGGGTCATTCCTGGACAGGTATATAAAGTAAAATCACAAGGCAGAAGCACACCAATGCTAGTCATGACACACGACTTACAAAAAGCTAAGTGGACCCGCGATGCGTGAAATGCAAGAGGACTCGAAATCCTAGGGTTAGTGAGTGTGATTATCGATGCAATGCTAGGTGTGTGTGACTTTGTGGCGATTCATCATAGGATTCATCTCTAGGGGAAAGAGCTAAAAGAGAAGAAAAGAAAAAAATAAAAACACGATGAAAACGACACAAAAAACGAAAAAAGAAGGACTCAAACGACGCACACAGTGCGACTCCCCCAAGCTGAAATTTGCATTGTCCTCAATGCAATATGAGTGAGTACGGGAGGGCAATGAAAATGGGGGGGGAAAAACGCACTGACACAAAAAGAAATGAAAACGAGGAAAA